>CM060983.1:75867041-77067041 GCA_030765065.1 Deroplatys truncata
GGGCATTGAGTGAATTTCGAACAGAATATTAAGAAAGAAATGTGCCAGTTCTTCATAAATCAGCCTGTACAACAGCTTTAAGCGTTTCAGACTGAACCACCTTGCACACCGGTACCTTTGCCAACCTATGCTCTTAAATATTTGGCTGTGGAGTTGAGTGATCTCATTCAAAATTACATTAATAGAAGCAGCACTAATGTGAAATATTTGAATACCTACAGAAAGTAAATAGTGAAGTGAATTTGGAACACTTCCAGGATTTTACCGTTGCTCAGTTCGCCGTACTGTTTTAATCGTTTAAACAAATACCAATTTACAGAATTGAGAAGAGTGAATGAATTGTTGAACTATGGATGGAATTCAGGCTAAATGGTTAACCTCACAAGAGAAGGAATGTCATCGCGAGGTTAGATGTTCCCAATTTGTAACTTGAATGAAGTTTCTCTATTTTTGACTGCTTAGAATCCGAGAAATTTCTTTTTAACTAAGTATTCTTCTCACCATTTTCTACACTGAAATTTAAAACATACAAGTGTCTACTGTAGTAAATATTCACGAGGTCAATAAACGCATAAAAATAATTTTCTATGCCCTTTTTGAGATATATCTGTCTACTGTTCATCTATTGTTCCAACAAAAGTCCTTTTTATAAAAATCTTTTTTTTATTCAAGGGGCCCCAAAACATGTATTTCCGGTCAAATCGCGAAATCGAACGTTTGGGTGGAATACAATAATTCCTACTTACTATACGTCGTTGAGAAAGTAAAAAATCTGGTATTGTTGATCTCATCGTTTACATATAGTGACTTCAGAAAGCATTCGTCTTAACTTTAAACAATTCTAGCAGCCAAATTAATTAAGAGAAAATTCTAATTTTTAATATATAGAAACAACAAACAATATTACGTATTCTGGCTTTTTTTAAAAGAGGTTTTCGTTAGTTTTATAAGTTTTTACTTTCTCTACTCCTAACGAGGAGGTATTGGAACCCACAAAAATTTGATATCGAGATATCATCCGGAACACACGTTTTGAGATCCTCAAATCCAAAAAAGAAGGTCTGTGAACATGTAACTCAAAAAGAGAAATTCTGTTAAATTCCGAACTTGGTATTTAAGTTCAGCATCTTTCAAGTGTGCGAACGAAGATTTTTAAGAAAATTCCCCCTCCCCAAACTACCCTTTACATGAAACTTTTTTCTGTTATTTTTTATTTTCTCAAAAGTGCTTTTAACGATTTTAATTAGAACGTTTGCATGACAAGTAAAACTTATATATTGAATCTTCTGGAAAGATTCTGAAGTGTTCTGAAGAAAGTGTTTTTTTTCATTTTGAACAACTGTTGTATAATTGGTAACCTGTAAGAAGTAGACAAAATCTTAGTACAAAAAAAATGTAAATCTCGTTAAAGCAAAAATTTATGTCAAATAGCATTTCATGGCGTTGACTATTTCCGGGATCTTATTCGTTATTGGTTGAATTTTCAAATACTTGAATCTTTTCAAATTGTAGATCGGTATTCGCTTTTTCTTGTGGTCATGGAAAGAGCATGGAATTTCAAACCCATCACAGAGCGACCCGATTTTTGAACATTTGACTATCGCTTTCGCCTTCTGTATTCTTCTTATACCTACAACGAAATGTGTAAATGCGTAATGAAAATGTGTCTATTTTAACAAAAAGTAGATATAAGACAAGTGTTTGAAAGAATAGTTTGTAGAAGAATGAGTGAAAATGCTATGTAAATGCAAACACATCAGATGTTTTTGCATAATGCTGCGTAATAAAAGTAATTTCCTTGAATTTTGCTATTTTGTCGAATTATATACAATATTAATAATAAAAGTCAATGCAAAAAAGTAATAATTGTTAGTTCTATATACTCGAGTGTTACAACAAAATCACTAGCATATAACAGGGTAAATGTGGAGCAGTATAATTATTAACGACATTGCCATGCAAGGGATCTGGAACGTTTTTGCTGTTTTGAATGGAAATTGAGAGTAGTGTGCGCAAGTAGTTAAGCCTTGAACTGGATTAGTGCTCTTTTTTGCTCGTATACATCAGAAGTGGTGATGGCGAACGATCTTAACATGTGTGTGTGTTAGTGAGTGTGCCAAGACCTAAAAATTGGAGCTCAAAAGTGAACGTACCCATATATAAGGGACTGACAGGGAAATATCCATACCAGTTTTCTCTTGGATTACCAAAGAGCACCAGCAACATGCAGCTTCTGGTAAGTAACAACTGCACGCCGTTTAGTGTGGACAAGAAACTGTGTACCTGCACAGGGATTCATACTAAATGGCCCTCTATTAGCCACCCTTAGGATTTTGTATCTCATGATACATTATCATCATCATGGCTTGTTCTGTCTTCAAATATTTCCTCTTCCAGTAGGCCTATAATTCTATAGTAGTGCAGTTCTGTTTACATGCATCTTTTCTAAGTGTTCCTTCACTATTGGCTTCATCTTGTTTATGTCGTTTTCAACAGTTTATAGATATCTTCGTTGCAAACTGTCGTAAAGGTTTCATTACGTTTCTTCGTCGAATCTTTATTAATACACCTTTCACACTCCCACAGCACGGTTGATACTGCTATCACTTTATAAAGTTTTAGTGGAGTTACTTTATTACAATTTTTAAAAGTAATTTTATTATGTCACATATCGTTTGAAATATACTTAGCTTGTTTATGTATTTATAATTAATATATTACACAATATATCCAAGATAATTAAAACTCTTAGATGCTGGAAAGGTTCGATATTCAGAACTATTTTTTATTTTAAATAATGTGCTCTTATAAAAGCCAATATTTTAGTACTTTCCAATGTTATTTAGACATTATATTCGTTTGAAATATTATTTAATTTATACATTGGTTTTTGTACGTCATCTTCTGAGTCTGCAATTAAGGTCTGATTGTCTGTATACAGTAATATGTCAGGTTGCTTCTGCAGACTTTTTAATAAATTTGAAGATTCCTTTACCACCGTACAATAACTTCATATATATAAAATATCATATATATATATATGTGTGTGTATTTGTATATGTGTGTGAACAGCATAACTCAAAAACGATAAGATGCGATGCCATAATTTTCAAGAAAATATCTTCACACCAAACTACCCTTTACATGGAACATTTTTCGAATTCTTTTCTAAAAAATGCTCTAATATGATGTTTTGGCTAAAACGTGATATATTAAAGATAATGACAAATAAAATGTATATCTTTAATTTTCTGGCAATAGCCTGTGAAGTCCACTCCATTCGGAAGAAATTTTCTATGATCTTGTGTAACTGGTAAACATTAAGCGATAGACGAAAACGTATTGAACAAAAAATGTAGATCTCTTTAAAACACACAATTTATTTCAGATAACTTGTTTGTGGCATCAGCCATTTCCGAAGTATCCTTATTAATGGTTCGAATTGTTCGATACTTCTTAAGGCCGGTGTATAGCGTCTAGCTCTAAAACATTTGACTATCGCTATTCCCTTTGTACCTATAATGAAAGGTGTAACGTAGCTATTTCCGGAAAGGTTTATCTCGATTAAAATGAAGTAGATAAGAAAATAAACTTTCGTAAGAATTACTTGTATACCCACTTATAAGCTATAGAGGGTAGAGAAAGTCAAGTGAATGAAACGCATCAGATATTTTAAAAATTGTATGCTGCTGTTCGTTTGAATGAACCATTGTCTTTAGCAAAATTTTTTGAGGGTTATACCACCGCTGTTTTATTTCTCCTGAACGCGCAGAGAGTACGTAATATCAACCATAATCTTATTTGATTCTTCTGTACCTGTGTATACCAACATCCAACTGAAACCATTTTCGCCAGTTATATTATCAATTACAAGAAACGCATTCAAAATTGTAGAATTACAAAAATATGCAATAATAAACAGAGAAAGTAGTGTAATTGTAACAGATGATTTTGCACGAAGTAATCACTTATATACCAATTTAAATGTATTTATCTTAAATATTTACTCGCACAATATTAACTAAACATCTACGTTAAGCACATTTTTTTTTCCTCACATGATTTAATATACTCACAACAGCTCCTAGTTTTTCGTTGGTTGGAAATTCATTTCTACTGCGTGTTATACCTTGTCCACCGTTTTCAAATAAATAAAATAATGTTTTGGAAACCGTGAAATATCTTACCTGAAGCATTCGACTCCTGCTTAGTTTTAGGGCCTTGAAAAAGTTTGTCTGAAGAGGTGTAACTGTCCAGACTATAGGTTCAAATAATTTTAAAATTTGTACTAACTGGTTCTCAGAAGCATTGCAAAGGTTTTTGAGAACTGCATACCAGATGCATTTCGGAGCAACGGACAAATATTTTCCAAGAACAACAAAATACTGGCCCATGGGGGGATCGAACCCACGACCTTCGCGTTATTAGCACGACGCTCTAACCAACTGAGCTAATGGGCCACATAAATAGTTCGAGCTATTAAAAGCAGTCCTTATAAGTTGGATATGCATCAATTCTACATTTTAATGTTCTTAAACACTGTTTTAAATTTATCGTGAAATATACGTTCTTCAATATATATTTCTATGTACATTATTTTGTATGCGCTAAATGGTAACACCTGGTTATTTAGTTGTGTTGCAGTAATGATTATTTGTATTCCAAATATGAAACGACATTGATAACTCTACTTAAAATATGTAGCATAGATGTTTCGAATTACATTTAATTGTCGGTAAGAGTGAAACAGCCTGAAGTTTAGTTTTATTTCATATTATTTCTGTCACTTGAAATTATCTTTAAAGCTTGGAAAAAATTCATGGCCCGTGGGGGGATCGAACCCACGACCTTCGCGTTATTAGCACGACGCTCTAACCAACTGAGCTAACGGGCCGCTTGTAGAGTGGACCCCTTTGAGTGCGTAACTTCACCACTGTACTAGTTGAGCACTAGTTCAAACACAATATTTTAGTATTATTTCGCTTCAATGTTCGCTACTCTGATGAGTTCCACTACGCGTCCGCTGCCGACTTCACGCTTGCGTGTCAAAATCGTGGCATGGAGCACCAATCGCAGAAAGTTGTTTTCTAGGGATGTAACACTCCAATTATGCATCTCCTGATAATAGAAACTTCAATACGTTTAAAATGTACAAATTTGCTGAGCCTCTCTGTGAGGATCTAACGTCCTGTTACTGAAAAGTTCGGATAAATATAAGAGTGCGTAATTAATATTTAAACTACCTTGGGAATTAGCACACTAAAGCTCATGATATTTATCCTATCCATAAAACTCTCTCAGGAGGCTTGATGCAGCCAGCTTGATAGGCATTAACGTTGCTCCTTCAACGGAGGGACCAATTTCAAGTTCGTTTGGGGTGAATTGTCTGGGTAAAGTGTTTTTTCGGGATTTTCCCCAATTCTCATATGATAAATGTAGCATAACACTCAAATCAATGGATCGGGCCTCAGAGCATCCTTTACTCATTCCATTTACCGTCTCTGCAGACGCAGGTGTTAAAAAAAATAAAATACAAAAGAAAAATATCGTTCGTTAAGTTGAATAGTTATTTATTTTCCTGTCACTTTTGTTGAAAATTATATTCTTTTGAATATCATATCTTTTTTTGTTTTTAATTTAGAACGTATTCCTCCTCTGACAAATATCTGCAGTTGAAATTATATGAATCAGGTTTAGAGAATCAACAGTACCTCAGCATCTTCAAACGTCTTTTCAAACTTTGACATCCTGGCTGTCCTACGAATTCTATCCACAGGGTAGGGAATCTGCATGTTTTAATTTTCTGCTTTTCTGCTAATGTCCATTCCTCAGTGTAAGTTTATATGCTCTGTATGACTACAGAACTTTCTTTATTTGCGTATTAATTTTTATGCATCATAGAACCACATATACCCTTTTTGAACTTCTGTAGAATTATCTGTAGAATTCTGCAGTCGACATCCGTTGAGGCGTTTGTTCGTCCGACTGAATTATTGTAGAATCAATTATTGAAAGGACTTGGACATAGTAATAATATGCGGAGAAATGGCTTAAAACTCTCCTTCTGGATGGCCGAAAGCATCATGGAAATCCATTGTAGTTCAAATATTAAGACGACGCAATCTCCTTAAGTTTTGCTTTCAGGGTGTCCTAGGTCTCTCTAATTCTTGAATGGAGTCACATCTACCAAATAATTGTGCACCGCTGATCTAAATGAAGATTCGGATGTGCACATAACACAATATGATTTGGAATTAAATGAATTTCTGTGTATAATAAGTTATCTTTGATGATTTTAGATTTGTGTCCTGACCCTGACGGCAGCTGCTGTCCTCGCCGCCCCACAGCACTACGACTTCGGTTCACACGGTCACGCCGAGAGCTATGCCTCGCTCAATTTCGGCAGCCCCAGCAAGCACGTGAAGACCGTGGTCATCACCAAGGAAGTCAAGGTGCCCGTCGAGAAGCCATACCCAGTTTACGTTGAGAAAGAGATTCCCTACCCTGTGGAGGTTCCCGTCGAGGTCAAGGTCGAGAAGCCCTACCCTGTCGAGGTGCCAAAGCCCCATCCCGTGTACGTGGAGAGGAAGGTTCCATACACAGTAGAGAAGGAGGTGCCTTACCCCGTGAAGGTACCCTACAAGGTACCCGTCCCCGTCCCCCACCCCGTCCATGTCGAGAAGCCCTACCCCGTCCACGTACATGTACCTCATCCCGTTCCTCACCCAGTAGTTGTCGAGAAGGAGGTTCCCGTTTACATCAAGAAACACGGTCATGGTGACAGCTTCCACTACTAAATGTGTGTTCCACTCGCAAACCAGTAGAAGTATCAGCATCCAACGACATTAAGGAAAGTGTGTTGGGTAGGAATAATAATAGAGTTACAATTGTAACTAAGATACAGAATATCACTTCGTAAACATTTATGAAGAGTTCTTATTTATCACATATCAATGGCTAATGCTAATTTGGATGATCACAATACAAGAAAATTTGTCCTATTTAAACTATCATCGCTATCAAAAAGTATTGTTCCGGAATAATGGAAAAAAGAAATCAAACTAGGTAGCTATCCTTTTTGAAAGATCGATCGCTTGTTAATACATTTTCCTGAAATGTCAGGTGCTTATGTACCAAATTATGTTGAAACGCTTACAGTATTTATTGAACTTCCACCTTCATCAGATGTGTAAATAAAGCATCCTTCCATTTGACTTTTGCATTTTATTTTGTAATCCCTGTATATACAAATCCTTAAAGCGTACTCCTCTATCCCATTCTATCATTGAAGGGGAATAAAAATCAATTGAAATAAGCGGAGAAATTCGGGCAAGATACGTGATAGGAGCAACTGGTAGATTTACACACTGTAGCATTGCTAGAGATTTTATGTATTGTGATATGATTTTTGATAGAAGATATAATCCTTTCCCGCAATAGTAGAGCAATATGGAGGCGCACATCTTAAGTGGTACCGTGTGTTTAAGGAAAGCGTGCATATGAACAGAAAAGTGTTGGTGATTAGTAGAGACAGCCAAAATATAAAATTTTATATTCTAATCTGCTTGCTATCCTTAAGGGAACAAGTAGTTTTTTTTCTCAGTTAGGAGAATTCAATGCACGTGATAAAAAATGTTCATATTTCATAATATTTTGGTAAAATCCTCATATTTTGTAAGATAACGATTTTTCTCTTTTAAAACAATTTCCGTTATAAATGAACCCGACTCTCCAAATATTCTATTCGGGCAGTTTTCTATGAGACACACTTAGATAACCGAAGCCACTAAACGCATCTGTATAAATCTTTTCTAGCAAGTCAGGTACAGTTGAGAAAATGCAGCAATTCGTCTATGTGACGTGAGGTGCAAAATTAAACGCCCTCTATTCTTGAAGAGTTTTTATTTTCGCGAACCGGTGCTTTTGGTGGCATATTGTAGTTAGTACTAAATATGGACACAGCAACCAATAATTTATTTTTCTTTCTTTTTTTCTCAAGTTTAAGAATTTCACAGTGATTGAAATATATAAACTCCATATAAATTGTTGTATTTCATTCGATATGTTATTATTAAATATAAACAAAAAGCTAAAAAGTCCACGTTTTTAAACTAATGAGGCGAATCCGCTCCTAGCCCTTAAAGTATAAGATGTTCTGGCTTTATAATATATTTTTTACAATATTTCTATCTTAATATTTTCCTATTTTGATATATTCCTTCATATTTTGCTGTGTCTAGTGATCAGTTATTGAAACCGTTATTTTTAGTGAAAATAATTCATTTCGCAAAAGTTATGAATGTAATCGTGTTACCCTTGTAGGAGCATAGGATTCTCTTTATTTTCACGTGTACCTCAGATAGCCAGTCGATTCGGATCGGAGGCATTCGCAGATGCTGCGTCCTTAGTACATGATTTAATGCCACCGCATGTTCCTTTTCGAGATATTCTATAAATATGAAAATGGTATTAATTAATCATGTGCTCTGATAATGAACGATCAAATGCACGTGTACCATAATTAATTAATTTTTTGTGCTTAAAAGTAGTGTTTAACATACTGCAAAACTACACTTATTTTTAGCTGACAGACTCGTTGATTCCTAAGGAGTTCATGCTGAAACACAGAGAAAGAAATTAATCATCTTCGTTTTGAATTTAAATATCCCGAAAAATGGGGGGACAGTAATAGAAGTAGGTTTACTTTTCCGATATTAGGAAAATTTATATTTTTGTTTTGGATTTTCATTTAAGAATTTTTATTAATTTCATGTTTATTTTGAAAATAAGGAATGGTATTGCACTTTTGTGGGGGATAAATGCTGTAAAATTAATTAAGCCTATAGAATTTCTTTTATCTAAAAAATAACAATAGCGGATGGGATTCGAACCTTGACAGTTATTACTATTAGACACTTGCTTTTAATTCGTCAGCTATCAGTGCAGTTTGACATTAAGAGCTCAATGTGATTATTGATAATAGAATGAAGCCAAAGCCTCGCGCACATAGACGCCAGTGTGAATCTACCGCAAGGTCCAGAGGAACTTAAGACAATTTTACTCTTCGAGAGTCTTTTCTCTTTGTTTTGTAAAGGCTGTACATTCATTAAGTACCGTACTCTACATACTGATTTTGAAAATGCGCCAAGCAGATAACAAGCAAATCTATTCAGGGAAATATGACCAACTGTTTCTATTCAGAATAATTATAAGAAATTATCTTACATAGTTGACATATACAAAACTCCCATTGTAAATGTCCCTATATATATCTGATGTGTTACACTCACATGACTTTCTCTACTCTTGTACAAACTTTTTTACAAATTCTTATTCTCCATATATTTCATATTAATCGAGATAAACATTTGCAGAAACGATCTTTTGACATGCAAACAGAATTACATTTCACACATGGCGACCAGGCCATGTTCCCCTTGTTTTGTATTTGCAAGGGCAATATAAGCACAGACATATCTCTTAATAGCTGGTTACTATGTGCAGCATCATTCTCTTCGCCACAGATTAATATCTTTGCATATCCAAGACAAAACAAATGAATAACGAATTCCCATTTGAGAAAATAAGTATTGAAAAACTTAAAGGAATAACAAGCAATATCTCGAAAATGGTTCACCCAACAACAAAAGATGTATATGACATAAATTGTGTATTTTAACGCGATCTACATTTTTCGTGTAGTAATATTTTGTCTATTTCTTATGGTTATGCAAAAGTCGTTCACAATGTAGAATGCTTTTGGAGACATTCCCAGAAAATTCAAGATATACATTTTATTTGTCATGAAAATATCTTAAACATATGATATTTTAATCAAAATCGTTAGAGCCATTTTTGAGAAAATTTAAATTTTCGAAAAATGTTCCGTGTAAAGGGTAATCTGGAGTGGGGGATTTTCTTGGAAACCTTCGTGTCGCATCTCTGGAAGATACTGAACCTAAATACCAAGTTGGTGTTTATCCGACTGTTCGTTTCTGAGTTATGCTGTTCACAGACAGACACACACACACGGACATGTTTCCAAAAATGCTTTTTTTGGATTCAGGGGGTCTCAAAGCATATATTTCCGGTGAAATCTCGGTATCGAATTTTTGGGTGGAATGCAATACTTCCCCTACTTACTGTACGTAGTAGAGAAAGTAAAAATATCTGTGTAATATATTTAAACTACGCCTTTTATTTTCATGAATTTATTGTTAATCGCAATATATTAACGAATTTTGATGTTAATTTCTTTAGTAAACTTCTTAACATATTAATTTCATAAACTTAAGAATAATAATTCTAAAAATCATACCTACTGATAGGGAGTTAAGCCGTTTAATAGATTATTTTATAGCTGGCTCTCGGCAGTGCTACTACTAATCACAAATGGTTTTATGAATCCACTAAAAAGCTCTCGATGAAGTAAGGACAAGGTGTTGTTTCTGAAAACCAAAAATCTATTATTTACAACGTTCCTTGAGAAACTTTTATAGCTCTCTTACAGCTGAAGAAAATATTCGGCTGAAAACCTAAACTAAGGATACCGAGCAGATGGAATCCTCAGTAATATGTGCTACAGCTACTCATGTATCCTAATCCAACTAGATGCTAATGTAAGCATATTGGTTTTTCTTGACTACGGCCGATGGTCGTCACTTTTTGAAGCCGTACCCTTTACTTCAATATCTGCTGTTGATTCTGATGCCGGTCGCTACAGTGGTTGGCTATGAGATCTTTCTCTCAGGGTATGTGTGGGCGCATTTTGAAAGGATAACACCAGTTTAAATTGACTGAGAAATGTAATGTGATCTAATACTTGAGCTATTGAAGCGATTTGCCGACCGTTTGAAGATGAAGAATGAAACTGATTATGAATCGTAGCACTCCAAACTGTAACAAGTGAATTATTATACCCTCTAACTTCTGCAGTATCAATTTTACGGTTTGAAATAATTGTATTCGCAATAAAAGAAGCTAGAAGCCTTGCTTACCGGCAAAACCTCTCGCGATAGCCGCTAAATCTTACTCACACAAGCGTGTCACTGGCGCTTAAAATAACACACGAGTAATCAAAAGATGAAGTGACTAATTCTCAAGAGCGTATGTCACGAATGTACGCACGAAGGTTTGTACAAACGAATGTGTCTCTGATTCTCTGATTAGAATGCGCGCCCTTATAAACTTAAGCTCCGCCTACATATTACTCCCCTCCAAATTTCCTTCTCAAGAGGCCAACCTTAAAAGTACTACGTATGCGTCTGGTCTATGTGAACTCAACAAACGCACTGAAATTAACTCTGAACTGTATTCGAGGAATCCTTATACTAACGCGTTCGTTCCTCGCGCTGTTACTAATGACTTTGCTTAACATGATTCGCAATTACCTTTTTTTTCCGGACAAATCCTTCAACTCAAGCATTATACGTTGATTTTATGTACGGAAATTATTTATTGCAATTATTTCTCTATCTTACTATTATTTTTATTTAATTATTTATATCTTCCTCTCAATAATACGGTATCATTCTGTACATTTTTTTATTATTTTTAAAGTTTGTTCACCAAGCCAACTAAAGCTTAAGGCAATGAAAACCAACATTTTACTTCTTAGAGTGTAATAACAATTTTTCGTGTTGCTGTATGTTTACATTGTGTATATTAATCTTTAGCCTGCTCATATTTGATCTAATTCCGATAACTCTTATAATTTTGGTGCTTGTTTATCACAATAAAGAGGGAGAGAGGCAAACAGATTTTTTTCGTCACGCGAGAAGAACTCCATTCCCCCCCACCCCCCAAAAAAACACGTCCCAGCCATTTTTTCGTGTTAAATACATGACAATCGCTTTAAGGAATATAGTGTTTCAAAACTGATAGCTTGAGATAAGGAAAATCAAATCAGAACCTTTAAACAGTTAAAAAGCTTAATTCGTCTACATGTGAGTAATAGAAGGAAATAAATACTTTTAATTTAGGGAATGTTTATGATCTAAATTGTATTTCGAGTTATCAGAATTGTACAATTAGCAATATTAAAATTCATTCATATTAATATACTAATATTTGATTTAATTTTAACCTGAAATTGCTAGTAGCTTGCGTGCTTACTTGAGAGTAATACTAGTTTCGAATACTTCATCCTACATTGGGTGTTTAATATTGAACAATAATATTTAGTAATGCCTCAGATATCGACTCGTGTAAGTTCAAATATGCTTGCAAGGTTACAATTTTATCGGATAAAACGTCAGCTTGTTACTGAACGCTAATAGTATCAGTATGCAGCGATATTAAAAGCTTACATATTGCAATTCCGTTGTTAATAAATGCACATTCAAATAGTGCTAGTTTCCAAATAAATTATGTCCTTGAAAAAACACTGCTTCTGACTTTAGTTCAAGTATCTTAATTTTGAGCTTTTTTCCTCACTCCCACTGTTGGTAACATTGGTTGTTCTGTAACACATTCGATTGTTCACTCATTTAGTATGCCTGATCTGACAGTTGACACAATAGTGATTTGATTTTAAGAAAAGTAATTATTTGTTATATAATATTTTATTTATTATTCACGGAATATCCTTAATAAATTTCGTTTGAAGTTACGAGTTTCACCAGATAAATTCGTGTGCTTTTAAACTACAAGCCAGGGACAGAAGAAACGTTGGCCCTACATTTTCCTGGTGGAAGAATTTACTGATTATTTGATGCAAAAACAGGTCATGGCCTAATTTATGAAATGGTAGAAGAAGAGGAACAAGAAGAAGGAGAGGTGTGTTCATAAGATACAAATAAAGTGTCAGTAAATCATATTAAAAATTTTATTTGCGCTGTACCTTCAAGAGGAGCTAAGAGGGTGTTACATCTCTTGTATCCCTTCCACTCTGATGTTTACACAATTTAGAGCTTTTTTA
Organism: Deroplatys truncata; assembly: GCA_030765065.1. Taxonomy (NCBI): domain Eukaryota; kingdom Metazoa; phylum Arthropoda; class Insecta; order Mantodea; family Mantidae; genus Deroplatys; species Deroplatys truncata. The sequence goes on from CM060983.1 coordinate 75,879,961, forward strand.
AAGTGTTTAAAATCCTATTTAATAAAACAAACTGCAGAAAAAGTGAATCAGTGAATGTAACTGGTAGCGTAATGTTCAAATGAACTCCAGTGTCCAGTTAGCTGAGAGCTCCCAAAATTTGTCTTCTGACAAAAAAGGGAAATCCTTATCACCGAGATTCGAGCTTGTGCCCTCTGGATTAAAAGACAAAACTACCACTCACACCATGGGCGACCGAAAGGAGGGAGGGAAGGAAGACACTGACATTCGATTTTCATGCTGAAGGTTCAGGGATGGTGCAACATCCTGTACGCACTTTCGTCCAAAAAGAGATAAAGAAGAGAAGAAGGCGGGAATATGAAGTTTTGATGCTGCCCAAGGGAGGTGGCATCCCGCGGCAGGTATATACACAACCAGGTGAAGATGTATGCCCCACTCCATATGATTGCACCTGAGGTTACCGGTGGGGGTGGAATATTAATGGGCCACTTAGTGGATATGAGGCAATCCCCCCCTCTCTCTCTCTCCTCCACTTTCAGGTAGGAAAAGGTGGTTCAGCCTTGGCGTGATAAATTCTACTATCTTACTGTACGAGCCGGCAAAACTGGAAATGTAACATTTAGAAAATAGTTTAGTGGTTAGAAGCAGCTACGGCTTCCGGGGAAGAGGGAACTTCAGTACAGTTGCGATACAATAATGTGGTGCCTTACTTTCGGTTTCTCTCTATAGCTTCTGGCAAGTCAATCGAAATTATCTAGAAGTTGTGACTTCTTGCATCAGTCAGTACAAAGTTAAGTTGATCACTAATTACTACTTACTGCACATTTTTATTCAGAAAAATTGAGGCTCGATGAGCCTCTAAAGTACGAGCAAGTCTGGACAATGTATTTTAACACGGCATCTATTCCGTTGAACAAAGGACAGCTCCTTGTGGAACGCTGTCTGGAATTACCATGAATCATTGGTAGAAACATGTGTTTTGCCCTTTATTATCTTCTTTGTCGCCTACCTAGAGGGAGTATATCCGTTCTACATACACCCATTTTTCCTAAATAACTTTTATATTACAGCAGATTAGATTTAAAATGATTTATAAGATAAGAATATGAGGTCTTCGATGCCTAATAATTTATGGTATTAAAGACATCAGATATTCTGAAGCACAAGCAGTATTATTTACCACTTTTTGCAGACATTATTCCCAAATGATGACTAGACAGTTCATATTGTGGTGTGGCACTCAATTTTTATTTTCATTCTAGACGTAAATTCCGTCAAAAGCTTATACTGTATACTATGATTGCCAAACTTTCTCACTTGGCGCCTCGCTCTGTAAGTAATGCCGATTCATATATGGCACCCCGTTTAAACTCCATTCTCAAAAACACTCGTATTTAAGAATAACATAGAAGAAGTGCCATGTAGTGCCACAATAGTAAGCACAACAATTAATTTAGCGATAAATAAAATACATGTGTATGAAAAAGGAAGTAAATTTAAGTATATAAAAATCATCATACGTAAACAAACCGTTAGAATCAAATTGCTGTTTCAAATTAGAAGCCTTGGCATAATGAGAGCTAACGTAATTAATTTACGATAACATTTTTAGAAAAAAAACTTGAATTCAAATCTCACTCTTAGCAGACACCTTTTTATTTTTATTCTCTTGTGAAAATACAGAAAGTAAACAAACCTAACCGTGAAATTCATGTTTATAATACCAGGTAAACATATATAATTTTCATACTGAAGTCCTTAACGCAAAGGCATTTAATGGAGATGACTAAGGTTATCGGATATTTTGTTCAATTAAACCAGTAGGCATAAAAATGAAACAACCTAAACCTTAAAGAAATAAAAATAACATTTTTAAGCAATCCCTGGAAATATTTTTATCAATTAAAATCCATGTGTATTTATAGCATCAATTGAAGAATGTACATATATACTTGGAGCATTTAAGAAAATTAGCATTAAACGCACATAACAATATTTTGTCTATTAGCTCATATATTTCCTTATTCTCCTGAGCAATATGTCTGTTGCTCCCTGCAAATCTCTCAGTTCCCACCCAATTTGGAAGCCATTGAGGCATACGCTTCATTAAGTGGATTGTAAAATATTGCAGTTAATTTTCACATAATATGAAGTACAATGTATTATTTGGAGTAAACATACCTCAGCACTACTGGCTGCTTATTGCACAGAATAAACAATTTTTTAGCAACGTATAGCTCTGCTATAATTATCTGTCATTTGGAGCCATGTTCGCTACTAGATAACCATTTCCAAGATATATAAAACAGGGAATGGAAAATGTACGCCTCTAATTGAACTCTAGCCTTGGGCGCATAACGGGTGCTTTGTTAATCGCATATCTCTAATGTTTGCTGGATCCCAAAACGTAATTTTTTAGAATGTTGCGCAGATATGTAAAACTATTTAGATTAGTATTAAAAGGGCTGAGAATATAGGCAGGCTTATTTATGTAAGAGCAGGGTAAACTATAATTTCCACGAATACAAAATGTTGCATAAGTAGGTCAAAAGATAAGTTGTATGAGGTTGAAAAGCAGGATAGTTTTAGATAATGTTAAGAAATGTTATTAGTTCCGTAAATATTGCTAATTGGTGCTGATTTTCTTATACATAAGGGTCGAAAATAAGGCAAGGGTAGGACAAATGAACAAAATATATAATTTAAATTATTATAAATACGTATAATCCCTAATAGTAACAAGCGTAAGCATTATTAATAATTTTATTAAGATTAGAACGTTTGCTTTAATTTTGTAAAAAATCAGTCTAGAACATTTGACTAGTCCTGAAACACAAGTGTCCAAATTTGTTTGGGTCACACCAAAAGTTTTGACACTTGGTAGAGATAGCAGGGTATTTTTATGCTTTTTCGCAATTGAAAGGAAGCCAGTTGTTTTCAATAATTACATTATATAGGGCAATTAACTTTTTACTGCTTATTAAATAAGGTTTTTTGAGTATACTGGTATCCAGATTTTAATTGTAAAAGTACTTAAATGCTGTAAAATAATTTCTAAAGAAATTCACTTTCATTTATAGATACATTTTTCTCTTTATAACTTTTTCATTTTATAACTTATGAGAAATGGTAAAAAACCACAAGGTGAGCACATTTGTTCATAGCAATGTACTATAACATCTCCAGACCATAAGAGCCTTTTAAAGGTCCAAATAAAAAATAATTACATAGGCATGTTAATTATACTATTTAAAATTCATTACAACAAAAAACAGAAAATCAGTTTTTGAACCCAAATCTCTACCAAGTGTCCTTGAAAGAAATCAGAGAGAAATGAAGCCATATCAACATGACAAATCCCTCAGGATTCCAGTTTTAATCCTATGCGGTGGCGCAGTGAACCAGAGCGTGGTGCTCTGTTTCACGGCTATGGAGTGCGCGGAGATTCGATCCCACTCATGGAGATGCGGATTTTTAGTCCCGGGTATCGGACCGGTGACCACTCCATGGTGAGGAGCTCGATAGGCAGCGATCCCGGCCACGGAGGCCAACACTCTGATTGGGAATGCGTGATACTGGCCACATCACCTCCCCGTATCGGTTGGATGAATCGTGAGGTTGCCAGGTCTAGGCCCTCATGGGCTGTAGCGCCAGGAGGTTATTTTTTATTATTGCTATTCTAGTTTTAAACATTTCAGCTCCCTAATTTTACTTGGGCTGAAATGGCGCAAAGGATCCACCATATTCGCAATAAAAGATCAACGTAACTAGAGCTAAATGGGGACAGGCATATAAAAATTTCTTATTTTAAAGTTTTTGGAAATATCTTATAGTGCATGGTCAACAGAAAGAACATTTCTTTTGGATGTCGAATGCAATAGAATAATCGCTTTAGAGATTATCCAGATTATGCTGCACACACCCACAGACAGACACACATACACACACACACACACACACACACTCATACACAAGAACATATTTCGCTCATTTTATAATTATCAGTACAGATGCTGAATTTTGCAGGCGATATGGATTTTAAAAGGAATCGGTAAAGTATATTGCATACCCGTAGACTTTGTGAACAAATTTGGTATTCTCAGCATTGTGAAAACTGGGTCACACTACGTCTGAATATGCACATATGTTGTTTTCGTTATCATCAGCTCAAATATAAACGAGCAAAGGAACATTTACCTGTACGCAGGTAAATAATAATCAATGTTGAACGAGGAACCAGCTTGACCCAGCACATCATGTTTGTGAGAGTGAAAGCAGATGCAGTTTTGATGCAAGTTTCTGCACAGTTGGTCGGGGAAGAACAAGTAAAATGAAGGGACCGTGTGGCTGCTTAGAAATCGATGTCTGTGTGCATGCTTACTACAGTGCCTCCCCCACCCCTCTCTTCATGCCTCCCCCTTCTTGAAAACATCCCCAAAATATGGCTGAATCGTAATTATCCTCCCATTCAGACGTCTTCATGTGAAATCCAACCCCTTCTGTAGCAATCCAACCACCCTCGGGCAACTCTCCTTTTCTGCATTGCCCCAGGCTGAATCATAGTAATCGCCACTTTTTTCTGATTTCCTTTCTCTGTCTCTACCTCTCAAAAACAAAAAAAGAAGGTCTTTTGTTCGAAATGACGACCTTTCATTGTTCTACCGCAAGACTGCAATCAAACCCACAACAATGAGAAAAGGAGTGAGATAGACGACAAGGAAAGAGAGTGCGCGACAGAGAAAGGGCCTATCGAATGTAAAGAAGAAAAGGTAAGAGAGAGAATAAAATCTCAAACAAATCGAAGACGGAGCTGGAATCAAAGTCTTATCAATTTTAGGTATTAATGCATCACTGCAAAGTGCCCTACAGAAGTCTAATATACTGTCTGGGGATGCTGCTGTCATTCAGGAAGAACGTCTGCGAGAGAAGTATTCAGAGTCGTTCTATGATCATCTTACACCATCCATCTTCCTTACATTATTATATTCTCTCTGGTAATACACAACTCTCTAATTGCCCATAACCTGAATGAAATGTGGTTTTATTTTGTCACACATTTTTACATTCGATACTACTTACCTATAGTAAGTTGAAGTATTGTACCCTAAAAAAGAAATCAATACCTAGATTTCACTGGATATTACACATTTTGAAGTTCGTACCCTGAATAAAAACTAAAGCATTTTTAGAAAATGGTCCGTATGTGTCTGTGTGCATATATGTCTTTCTGAACAACGTAACTTAAAAGCGAAAAGTGCAGACTTGGTATTGAAGTTCAGCAACTTCTAAGGATGCAACACGATGATTTTCAAGAAAATCTCCCCACCCCAAACTACACTTTACATGATAATTGGTTATTATTTTGTCAAAAAATAACAGGAATTATTTTTCCTGTGTAAATACATGCGGCCGAAATTCACCAATCATGATAAGGAAGAGATCTAACCTTGAATGACGATGTGATATGCGCGACATTGCCTATGAGCTGTTCAGTTTGTGAAGGAGCCATTGTGTAAACACGTGTTTCAATAACCCAGCATAGATTTCAATTAAGTTTTGTGTTCCTCTGAAAAATATCAGAAACTTAAACACCAAAAATTATACAGGAAGCATATGGAGAATAAGCTTTATCAAAATCACGTGTTTTTGAATGGCATCGAAAATTTTAAAGATAGTGAAAAATGTTTTGAAGATGCTCCACGTCCAGGAGGACCTCTACATTAAAAACTGAGATGAACCACAACACCATTGACACCATGTTGCAGGACGATTGACGGTTAATAGCAAAGGTTTCAGACATTACGCACATTTCGTATGACTCAGTTGAATACAATTCGTAATGATTTGGGCTAAGAAAAGTCGCAGCAAAATGGATTCCATGAGTGCTTCATGAGGAACAGATGTCACATCATTCAACTAGGCATTGAAGTCATGCCCCACCCACCATATTTGCCGGATCTGCACCATTTGGCACTTCGTGGGCGCCATTTTCAAACAGATACTGAACTAAATAGTGTTATTTTGGGTATACTGAACAGGACGTTAGACAAAGGCTTCTGAGTGTTTTGAAAAGTGGATAGAACGTTGGAATAAGTGTGTGGCCTCAGGAGGCGAGTATTTTTAAAGTTTGTAATTGAATTTTAATAAAACCAAATTCATTCTGTCAACAACAAAAAAGGTTTTTTTTGGTTACTTTTTTATACCCCCTCGTAATTGATAATCGTGCCACAAATCTTACTTAGAACAGAACAAAATCTTACAGCACAAAAAATAAAGATCTCGTTAAAGCAAGGAATTTAAGTAAAACTATGTTTTTGTGGAGTTAACCTTTTCCGAGATATCTTTGTTATTGGTTTGAAATTTCAAACACTAATGCATTTTTCAAGAGATAAGTCGCAGTTATTACTTTTTATACTACATATAGTAAGTAGGGAAAGTATTGTATTCCACCCAAAAAATCGATACCGAGGTTTCGCCGGAAATACATGCTTTCAGACCCCCCTGAATCAAAAAGAAGGCATTTTTGGAAACATGTCCAGGTGTGTGTCTGTGTGTGTGTGTGTGTCTGTGAACCATAACTCAGAAACGAACAGTCGGATAAACGCCAAACTTGGTATTTAGGTTCAGTATCTTCCAGAGATGCGACATGAAGTTTTTCAAGAAAATTCCTCCACCACAGAGTACCCTTTACATGGAAGATTTTTCGAAAAGTTTAATTTTCTCAAAAATGACTATAACGATTTTGATTAAAATATCATATGTTTAAGATATTTTCATGAAAAATAAAATGTATATCTTGACTTTTCTGTGAATGTCTCCAAAAGTATGCTTCATTGTGAACGAGTTTTGCATTACTGGTAAACCATAAGAGATAGACAAAATTGTACTACACAAAAAATGTAGATCGCGTTAAAATACACAATTTATGTCATAAAATTTTTTTTGTTGAGTGAACCATTTTCGAGATATTGCTTGTTGTTCCCTTAAATATTCCAATACTGGTACTTTTTCTCAAATTCGTTATTCATTTTTTTTTGCAAAGAGAATGGAATACTCCACATAGCAACCAGCTCTTAAAATATTTGACTATAGCTTAAAGCTAGCAATTCCCCTTGCATCTACTAGAAAATTAGCAATAAGATTAACATCTTGATATCTCGATTAACATGAAGCATATGGAGAATAAGCCTTTGTAAGAATAATTTGTACAAGAGTAGAGAAAGTCATGTGAGTGTAACACATCAGATTTTTTTATCTTATGATGTAAGAGACACTCACTAATTATAACAAAGTATATTAACAGTGAAGTTTTTATCATTCTTCATAACTCAGTTGTTTTTAAGCAGTATTACACCATATTTATTATTCACTATAGTATTATTATCATTATTATTATTACTACAAAATCCTGTATTGAAATAAAGCAAAAACGTTGCTTATCTTATCTCTCATTGCTAAGAATAAGAACCGACATGAATATTTCGGCAACTAGGAGTTTCGTTCTAAGAACCAGAATTATTATTTTATGAGCCACTTTAGAACAAAAAATACAATAATACGTTGGGAACTCCAAAGTGTTAAGATGATTTGTTGGTTCCTAAAATAACATTTTAAACGGTTAATATTAAATGCAAACCTTGTTTTCTCTGTGAATGTTAAAGGACGCATACGGTGTTTTTCCAGGATGTGCGTCTAGGTTTTCTGTGTTCATTACGATAAAAAACGCATTTCCCATAGAAATTGCGGGTAAGATGTTCTACCGGTTAGCTATCGATAAAGTTTATCATTTCAGGCAAAACATTTATTATAGTATATTTTTGAAAAGAGTACTACATTGTACTCTTTGTTTTGTAATTGAATTCTACGGCATTTCCAAGAAAGAAAATCACATCTACTACACACTTTGGAATAGACAGGTGGTAATATCTGTGGTCCGCATTCGTGAGGTCGTGAGTTCCTTTCCCGAGACCGACCTTCCGGATCTATGGGATTTTTTGGGAGTTTTCCCGGGTCGCTAGGCGAAGGTTCATTGCATCCCCCGAATTTCCTGTCCCTCCATTTTATCTCCATTCTCATTTGTCTTCACCTTTCATCTGCTTGCTCTGTATTAGGGTTGAAAGTGTCGGCGGGAGTCTCGGCGTTGCATGGCAGAGGAAAAGGATGCTCTATGTAATATTTCGTCGCACGGAATGGGGACGATCTGCGAGCCCCCGCTCCCCCAGCGGAAGTGCAAGCCTGCATGGGGAGGAGAGGCGAGCGAAGTTTAAATCTGTAAAAGTTAGGGACCCTGCCCTCTGCCCTGACGTACTTCCTGGTACGGCTGCCCTCTGTGTCCTATCAGGGCATCAGGCACAAAAGATCTTGTAGGTCGAGGACTAAGTCCCCCTCCCCTCTTATCCTAGTACTAGACAGGAAAATGTCAGCCCTCTTTTAGATGTTGTTTTGCTCTTTGCTCTAAAAATTGGATGTATTATTAAGTATGACAGATGCTGTGTTCTCACGCCATGTTTTTTTTTCTTTGCAAATAGATGCGACTTTGTTTCCTCTAATTTTGCTTTCAACAGCTTTTTCTGTGAATGACATTTTCTGCTATAAATGACATTTTTCTCTGAAACTACAGAAGATAGCTAAATTGAATCTTATGATGATAAAAACCACCTCTAAGTGTTATTGTGTATCTACTTTAGTGTTAATAACATGGTTGGTTATTTTTTTTAAAAAAAGTCAACCTCTGAATAAGTTTAATTAAAGGATGGTATAATTAAGAAACTAATTATTTATTACTTAATAAATAAAGTAACATATTATGTGCAAGTAAATCAGTGAACTTAGAAGGCGTATTTCCACGTCCTAAAAATTTCAGCCTTATATCTTAAATATTTTCTGAGATAATGGGCCATGAAATTAGCAAATTTAATATTGGACGGATACGGCTTTTCATCTCCCCTCGAGTTATTCAGTTGTTAATTATGCTAAAAGAGACATTTGATCCTAAAAATAAATTATTTTTGTGTTTTAAAAAGCGCACAGTATATTTTAATGTTTATATTTGATTAATTATTAATCCATGAATGTTTTTGCGTCTAATCCTATGTTGGCCTTGAATTTTAAAGCTGAAGAATGTCTGACAGCCGCACATACACAGATCGCATACAGTATTACGTATTATCGACCCTAGGCTAAACAATCCGTGTTAATAGATAGCTTTACTAACAAATGGAACCATATATGAAAGTATTTAATCAATTTGTTTTATACTAGCTGACTGACACGACGCTGCACAGGTCACTTTTTAAACCTCAAATTCTGATTTAATTAATTTCACTTGCCTCCCTGAATACTCTTTATGAAATTACTGTACATGGCCTAGAAGATATTTATGTTGAATCTTCCGCTTTATCCGTTACAATTATTTTACGAGGCGTATTTTCAAAGTAAGTACCGTTTTAATATTTTGCCACTACAGCGCTGCAGTTGCGATTTTGTGAATGCGCGATCACTTTCTCCATTCATTAGGAAGCCAGGTGCATCTATGAGCGATCATTTCCTTGTGTTTTCCTGTTGTTATCGGTACTTACTTTAAAAACATGCCCCGGATCTTTTAAAGCCCCTTATATACCTAATAACGGTTTAAAACCTTTGATATTCTCAGAAACAAATATAAAATCTCGCAGAAAGTTTATATTTTATTTCCTTAATACAGTCATTTTATACAAATCAGATTAGATGAAATTGTAAACTTCCGACCTTCTCTTTGATCCCAATGTAAGTTAATAATATATAATGCCTACACAGGTTTCACATAATTCATAAATCGCTTATGTTATATATAACGAAATAGGGGCGAAAGTGGTAAATGTTGTGACCGCGCGCGCGAAGCTACCTGCGGGCCGCCGGTAAGCGCATCCCGGCCCAGCACACGGTAGGGCCCTCGACTGAGGTTTAGAACAATAGCCGCGCAACGAACCACTATGTGCGTTACCCCGCAGATTTTGCTGCTCCAGAAGGTTCCTTTCGGCATGTTCTAACAGCCTCTCTTTCTAGAATGCTCCGCTTTGAATGCGGGGCATATATTAGGGGCTGACTAGCGCCCGGGTGGGGCAGCTCAATTGAACTACCTAAGAAGTTACGAAGTGAAAATTGGACAGTGCCGAGTGCAGTGGTTTGTGAGTTGTGACTCCGCAGTTCAGTTGTGGTTCTATTTGACGGTCAGTTGTGTTCTGTTCTGAGTGTTGCGGTAGTATTTCCGTCGGTTTTATTCTAGAACCACGCTGGGCGACCAATTTGCGGCGGTATTTCTCCTCTTTGCGGGGGCACGTGGTTATTTGGCGGCACGGGATTTTCAGGAAGGGTCCCGGGTTCGGTACCAGCTCAGGGATTTTGTATGGATCTTGGTTCTCGGGTTGTGTATTTCCTGCTCGTTTATATCCTGTCACCGTTTTAAAATCTGATTCCTGCTATTGCGTCGACACACACGCGTATTTCCTTATTGCTACGCTTCATATCATCGCACCTATTTTCTACGAACCATCTCCAAGGAACTACCACGACCAAGTGTGTATTCTAAACTGTCCTGTTTCTCTATTTCAAATTTTCTATCTCCCAATTCCACTATCACCTGATTTCTAGCTTCTTTCATTGGATGCCTAAAGCTATCTTACTTTTCGAACATTAACCCTTTTCTGCACATCTGCGTTCCAGCAACTTAACGGGACACTTAACAATAGAGGGAAAAACCACCCTTTCCGGCCGCTGATGGCACTGTTTAACCCTTCTTCACATTTATTAACATTCGCTTCCCAATCTTTTTACTTTCTCTACTACGTATAGTAAGTAGGGGAAGTATTGCATTCCACCCAAAAATTCGATACCGAGATTTCACCGGAAATACATGTTTTGAGACCTCCTGAATCCAAAAAAAACATTTTTGGAAACATGTCCGTGTGTGTGTCTGTGTGTGTGTGTGTGTGTGTGTGTCTGTGTGTGTGTGTCTGTGAACAGCATAACTCAAAAACTAACAGTCGGATAAACACCAAACTTGGTATTTACGTTCAGTATCTTTCAGAGATGCGACACGAAGATTTTCAAGAAAATCCCCCCACTCCAGACTACCCTTTAAATGGAACATTTTTCGAAAATTTTAATTTTCTCAAAAATGGCTATAACGATTTTGATGAAAATATCATATGTTTAAGATAATGTCATGAGAAATGAAATGTATATCTCGAAATTTCTGGGAATGTCTCCAAAAGTATTCTTCATTATGAACCACTTTTGCATAACTGGTAAACCATAAGAGATAGACAAAATTTCACTACACAAAAAATGTAGATCGCGTTAAAATACACAACTTATATCATATACAGTTTTTTTGTTGAGTGAACCGTTTTCGAGATATTGGTTGTTATTTCCTTAAATTTTCCAATACTTATACTTTTTCTCAAATTCGTTATTCATTTTTTTGTCCTGGACATGCAAAGAGAATGGAATGCGCCACATAGCAACCAGCGATAAAATATTTGACTATCGCTTAAAAGCTACCATATTCCCCTTGCATCTACAAGAAAATTACAAATAAGATTGACATCTCGATATCTCGATTAATATGAAGCATATGGAGAATAGGGGTTTGTAAAAATAGATTGTACTAGAGTAGAGAAAGTCATGTGAGTGTAACACATCAGATTTTTTTATGTCCTGGACATGCAAAGAGAATGGAATGCGCCACATAGCAACCAGCGTTAAAATATTTGACTATCGCTTAAAACCTACCATATTCCCCTTGCATCTACAAGAAAATTACCAATAAGATTGACATCCCGATATCTCGATTAACATGAAGCATATGGAGAATAGGCGTTTGCAAAAATAGATTGTACAAGAGTAGAGAAAGTCATGTGAGTGTAACACATCAGATTTTTCAATACTATCCCTACTGTTATTAATATTTCTTTTCCCTATGATTGTAATTTTATTTAGCTACTCAAAACGTACTGCTTCAGTAAGTGTCAACAGTGTTTCAAGCGTAATGTTTGTGCTACGCAGGGCGCGTAAGCGATAAACATAGTATGTTTAGCACAAACTGGATTCCTTGCTACAACATGAACATTTCCCACTCCCAATCCACCAAGTTAAACATTTTGAAAATGGCACATATTCTACAATAATAAAAAATCGGATGTGTAACCTCACATGGCTTTCTCGACTTTTGTATGAACTATTTTTACAAACGCTTACTCTCCATGTACTTCATATTAAGGGAGTAAAACATTTACAGAAATTATCTTATTGCTAATTTTCTTGCAAGGGGAATATGGTAGGCTTTAAGCGAAAGTCAAATCTTTTAAGAGCTGTTTGCTATGTGGAGCATTCCATTCTCTTTGCATGTCCAGGACATAAAAAAACCCACAAAAAATAAATAAAAAATAACGTATATCCATTTGAGAAAATGTATAAGCATTGGAAAATTCAAACGAATAAAAGGAATATCTTGAAAATGGTTCACTCCAAAAAGAAGAAGTATATGACAAATTGTGTGTTTTAAAGAAATCTACAATTTTGTATAGAAAGATTTTGTCTGCCTCTTACGCTTTACCAGTTATGCAAAAGCCATTCATAATGAAGAGGACTTTTGGGTACATATGCATCCTAAATATACATTTCATTTGTTATGACAATATCTTGAATATATGATATTTTAATCAAAATCGTTAGAGCCATTTTTGAGAAAATCAAAATATTCGAAAATTGTTCCATGTAAAGCGTAGTCTTTGTGTCACATCTTTGAAAGTTACTGAACCTAACTATGAAGATTGGTATTTATCCGACTGCGTTTTTGAGTTCGGTTGTTCATAGGCACACAGATATACCCATGAATCTTTACCTAAAAATGTCTTTTTTGGATTCAGGGGGCCTCAAAACATGTATATGCGGTGAAACCTCGGTAACGAATTTTTGGGTGGAATGCAATACTTCCCCTACTTACTATACGTAAGAAAGAGAAAGTAAACAGGATCATGTGTGTTACATTCATACGACTTCCTCTTCCCCGTATTGTTTATTTTTATATACCTTCCACAAATTACTTTTACGAAAGTTTAGCTCTTTCTCTCTTGTATACTAAAGAATTGTATTCCACCCAAAAATTTGATGTCAAGATTTCACTGAAATACACGTTTCGAGTCTCGGCTAAAATATGAACTAAAAAAAATATTTTTAGAAAACGTTCCGTGTGTGTGTTTGCGTGTGCCTGTGTGTGTGTCTTTGGCCAGCATAACTGAAAAACGAAAAGTCAGATAAATACTAAACTTCGTATTTAAGTTCTACATCTTACGAAAGTAGAACACAAAAATTTTCAAGAAAGTTCTCCTGAACCTTTACTGGTAAAACAAACTGCGTTATTTTTAATTTTCTCAAAATTGGCTCTAAAGAGTTTGATTAAAATCTTTAATTTTTTAAGATATTTACATTACTAATGAAATTCATATATTTTTCTGTAAATACTCTGCGAAGTGCACTTCATTGGGAACGAGTTTTGTAAAATTTGCATGACTAGTAAATCATAAGTGAAAGATAAAGTTTATACATAAACAATACAGATCTCTTTAAAACACACATTTATTTCAAATAACCTTTTTTGTGGCATCATTGGTTTGAATTTTTCAATTGTAATATTTACTTTATCTACTATGTTTAGTAAGTAGAGGAAGCATTGCATCCACTACCGTGATTTCTCCGGAAATACATGTTTTGAGGCCCCTGAATCCAAAGAAGCATTTTTAGAAAAAGGTCTTATGTGTATCTGTGTGTATGAATAGCATATCTCAAAAACGAAAAGTCGGATAAATACCAAATTTGGTATTTAGGCTTACTATCTTTCAAATAAGCGATACGAAGATTTTCAAGAAATTCCCCAAATCCCGGACTCCCCTTTACATGGAACTACCCTTTACAGACTACCCTTTCGAAAATTTTGATTTTCTCAAAAATGGCTGTAACAATTTTTATTAAATTATCATGTATTTAAGATATTTGCATGACAAATGAAATTCGTATCTAGATTTTCTGGGAATGTTCCCAGAAGTCCTCTTCATTCTGATGTCATTTGCATAACTAGTAAACAGTAAGAAATACACAAAATTGTTCCAAAAATGGGAGATAGATCTCGTTAAAACAAAAAATTTATATCATACGCTTGTTTTGTTTGTTTGTTTTTTGTTTTGTTTGGTGGAGTGAACAATTTCCGAGATATTTCTTGTTATTTGTTTGAATTTTCCAATACTTTTACTTTTTCTCAAATGGGAATTCGTTATTCGTTTTCTTTATGTCCTGGACATGCAAAGAGAGTGGAATGCTCCACATAGCAACCAGCTCTTAAAACATTTGACTATCGCTTAAAGCCTACCATATTCCCCTAGCACCTACAAGAAAATTAGCAATAAGCTTAACATATCGATATCTCGATTAACATGAAGTATATGGAGAATAAATGTTTGTAAAAATAGTTTGTACAAGAGTAGGGAAAGTCATGTGAGTGCAACAAATCAGATGTTTTGCAATGCTGTTCACCATGCAGTTGTTTCTAGCGATGTCATGGAAAGATTATGCAATTTTAAAGCCAACATAAATAGCAACCTTTTAACATTTGAGCACCCCTTCAGTCTCCTGTGTCCTCCTATACCTACAGTGAAATCTATATGAAATAGAAAAATAAGCTTTGCAGGAATAGTTTACAGAAGCTGTATAAAATTAAAGAACAGTGACTACAGAGAGTCATGTGAATGCAACACGTCAGATTTTTAACCCCTCCCCTTTAGTACTCTGATTCAGAAAAGAACTAGAGAAAGTCAGAAGGTCTTGTTGTCACTCAGAACAGATGAACCAAACTTCTACTTAGAAAAAGAAAAAAAGCATTATTTTTGTTTTTATTCGGAGCCATCCGTATTTTGCTGTTATCTTTTAGTGCATTTAGATGGATGAACATTAGCAGCTGTAGCGTTCTGTTTCCTAATGAGATGTGCTCTTTACCTTTGTAAGTACCAATTAGTGGTATGGATTTTTCTCTATTTGCCCCTTCATTATCTGAATGTTAATTGTTAGGTTGTTGCAGCGGTTCAGTTAAGTCAGCAAGCAGTAGGAATCTTTTGCTGACATTGACCTAGATGTGCCCAGTAGCAGGCACTACTGGTTACGTAAAACTCTTTGCCTCAATCCGTATGCAAACTATGTACATAAGCGTAGGGAAATTGCTCCTTACAAGATTCCTCCAAGCATTTTATGAGTACTCTCTTTGCGCTTTCAAATTAAGAGTGATAAAAAGTTAACTGGCCCGTGGGGGGATCGAACCCACGACCTTCGCGTTATTAGCACGACGCTCTAACCAACTGAGCTAACGGGCCACCTGATTAAGGTCTCTATCTGTGGCTTCCTAAAACAATTTGTATTAAAATATTTCGGTTCTTGATCTATAATAACTTACAATAAACAATGTGTAAATAAATAAAGTGTGAGTGTTATATAGTAGTGTGTAGGGATGAGTGCGTATATTTATATGGTTTTTACGTAAGACGTTTTTTTAGGGTTTTGTATATTTTGCATGTTTGTTAATTGAATTTGATTGAAAATTTTTAATTGTGTTCAAGTTAAGTTATTTTAAGCGATAGAAAATGCATCAAAAATGTTTTTGTCTAAGTTACCTTCAAAATAATAGATAATATTTAAAAAATTATTTTCATTTATTAAATTTGATTTTAGAATTAAACTTTATTGTTTGTATTTTATTTTCTCCTGTTGCTTATTTACTGCTTGCTTATTTTTAAATTTATTACTACTTTATTTTACTTTTTTCTACTACTTTCTTTTATTAGTTTAAGTTTTAAATTCTAATTATTTTAAAATCAGTAAAATGATTTTGTATTGAAATAGAAAATGTTTTAAATAAATGTAGATAGATAGATAGATAAGGTATCTAAATGTAAAGATCTGGGATATGCGCTCTGGTTTTAGAAATTAGGTAGCAGGGTAATGTATAACAGACTTTATTTTTAATTTATTTATTTATAAGCAATAATGTGTCGCAATTTATGGTCATTTTAAAGGCGACATTTTTATACAAAAAAGGGAAGAAAGACTAATTTTTATGTTGATCATTCATACGAATTTGTCATATAGATACACCTCCACACTTCTATTTCTTTAAAATGATTTGAGTACAACCCATTTTCTTAATTTTGTTAAGTCACGGACTCGTGAACGGAAAGTCCACGATTCAAATCCCGCCAGGACCGTCCTTCCTGACTAAGGTTTCACATTTTCTTTAATCTTTATAACTGACAGATGCCAGGGAGTTACCCTAAAACAGGCCTGGAAGGCTTCCTTCCCAAACATCCTTTCCCAATTATCATATCATTTTATGTATCTCAGTGTCCACCATCTGTGATGCCGCATACATTAAGAATTACAAAACATAAAATAAAGAATAAAAGAAAACTGGATAGTCTTCGAGAGTTTCTAGTACCTATTGATCAGTAATTCACTAAATGCCTTTTTAGTATTCCATAATTTGGCCTCTATAGATCTTGATGTTGATTTAGTTCTTCACTATTTAATTTTAATCGGATGTCTACATTCGTTTGTTTATCGTATTTAGTATATTCTACTATGGGTTTAAGAAATCTCATTTCTGTTTCTTGTATTCTGTTCATCGTGTGTTTCTGTGTAGAGGTAATAGATGCCGCCGGGATTACGAGTTTATTAGTAACTTTGTAATAATTTACTTTTCAATTTCCGTTTTTATGTTTCTGTAATATAATTAAATTATCGAACACTACTTTTTATAGTCTACCAGAATTACATTGTTATCATTTAAGCTCTCCTATATATTGTTGCCATGGTTCTTTGGAGCGACAGGTAATAATTAAAATCCACAAAAACCCACTTCCCACCTTAACTTCTTCCAATATAATATCAGCATTATCAAGAAAATGTACTTTATTTTTTTCAATATCCATATTACAATTAGTTATCTCCTAACACAAAAGCAAAACTTTGTTTACATCCCTAATAACAAGCTAGACACCGGCTAGTTGTCAATATGATATCGTAGGTCTACTGTGACTGTATTAGAGGATTATTGTGTAGTTATACATGTAATTTTAAATGAGTATAATATCCATTAATATATTAATTAATTAAAAACTGTTGGGATTTAATATTATGCAAGTTACGTATTACATTTACCAGTAGTAAAATGTAGTTTGCTCGACTGCGGCTCGTGAGCTAGAAACTTCTGCTCGTTGATAAAATCTTGTCCATATAAATTCCTTTGTAGATGAAATTTTACAGCCAAGAGATTTGGATTCTGCTAGTTCCGATGGCTTATTTTCTACTATTATTTTAGAACCAACTGCGTATGCGACTTTAAATTACATAATGTTTAATTTTTCTGAAGATACTTGTGTATTTTATTCTTTGGTTATTTTATTTAAAACCATTTAATTTTGGATAATTACTTAACCTTCTGCTTTGCGAATGCCATATTTTTACTAGTTTGTCTCTAAAATTAATTGTTCATCTGAGCTTTCATTACGTAATCTCGTTATTTCTACAAAATAATATGTAATGTTTAATAATGGACAAAATGTATAGTCAATTATAATGATAATTTGCTGAAATATTATAGCTTCAGGATTGTTAGATAGTTGTTAATGTCTATAAAACAGATATTCCCGTAAACACAAGAGAATTTCCAAATGGAATTAAATGGCCAGATTTCACACTAATATTAAAGACGTCATTCGCGATTTTAAATAATGGAGGTATAGAAGCCCATATAAGCTTTTCATTTACTTGATCATGCAATGAAGAGTTACTGCGAATAATGTTTACACATTCTTAATTATGAGTTAAGGTAGTTTGATTTTAGGAGAGTAGGGGATATTTATGAGTAAATATTTGGAAATTTAAATAAACAGACAAGAACAAAAATGTACATGCCTAACAAACTGTCTAATAACTGAGAAATCGTGTTAGCTGTTATCAAATAGATACAGGCGGAAACTAAGCAAAACGATTGGCTTGAGCTAGAAGCAAGTCTAGCCTTGAAAAGGTCGCTAGGAGGAAGGGATATTGCACTTCTGCCATCTAGCTATCTTTGCCTTGTACACTCGCTTTCATTTATGCTGTCACCGTAGCTTTAGACAACATTCTACTGCACTTCAAAGGTGGAGTGTGTGTTTCTGTTTACCTCCTCGTGCATGCAGTGGCGTCCTGTTTTATGGGCACAATTCTAGGTTATTCACATATGAATATATAACTTTGAGCAATAGCTTTACTCGTCACTTATAATTACCATGTTTAAATGTATAACTAAATAAAAAAATGAATTGCAACATAATGAACAACTAAAATGCATTATAGTTTTTACTCTCAAAGAGGACACATTTACTGGACATTATTGGGATCATCTGGCCAATCCAAACTTACAACTAAATAAAACACTGTTTTGCAGAATTTCTCCATCCTCTGAGGTGTAGGGTTAATGTGTCTGCTTCACATTCAAGAAGTTCCGAGTTCGAGTCTCGATTAGAGTGAGTTACCCACATAAGGTTTTTCTGGGATTTTCCCTTATCCTGAAAAGATAACTTTAAGCTCTGTGGACACCGGGCTCATTGAGTATCATTTCATTCATCATCCGATATGACCTAAACGATTAAAGGACGCCAAATAAAAAAAATCCTCTATGAAATAGTATTTTTAATGACAATAATTATATTGTACAACCGAAGTAAATTATACTGTTTATTCTCAAAGAGGGCACATTTACTAGACATTATTTTAATAATCTGTCCATGCGAATACTGTTTTAAATTGCCCCAGAAATGCCTTCAAATGGCAAATTGGCTTCCCACATATTCACAATTTTTCCGCAATGCAACACCGAAATATGTTCATACATTGCGTGAGCTACAGTTTACACACGCCACTTTTTGGTCGAATAACAAAGACAGAACGCTCCAGACGCACCCCTCCCTGCTACATACGCACCTGCTGAGAAGGTTGGTAAAATGCTTCCCGGCATAAATGGAAGCGAGTGCACAAGTTCTTTGGTAAAGCCCTTCACCCCTCACTATACTCTAGCTCAGTCTAGCATATAACAAGGCTGATCTTCCTCAAATGGTGCACATACTTAAGCAGTACGACCATAGGACGCTCAGAAGACGTATAAGCTACCGCCTGCACGACGCTCTGGGGTGGTGAATTCAGCCATTGCTCACGTCCACACCTCACACTGCCGAAATAAGCAGCACTGGTCATGGTCACGGCTGGTCAGCTGAAATCCTGCTCTCTGTTTATTGCATAAGGCACCCTAAAAACCTGCTTCCATCCCGTTTTACGCTAACACCTACTTTTCTTAACAGTCACGAAGCGGCCGGATAAATTAAGCAGCAATGGACATGGTTACCGCTTGGATGAGTGATGTCAGGACGACCAAACCCGCTCGAGCCAATGCCAACGAAACCGCATTTCTTCGGTGCATCAAGAACCGACAAGAACGCTTACGAAACAAACCTATTACCTAATATATCGTATTGCCGTAATTAAACGGATAGGCCACTTTGGCGATTTAGCTACCGTCCGAGTAAACTCGGGCGACTTGAATTTGCTCCTGGGTCATAGCCTCCAAGGATGCCCGGCAAGTTTTGCCTTGGTATGAAATTTAGGAAACTAAGAAATAAAGACAAGAAATAAACCGGGTATCTCGGAGAAACAAAGCTGACATTATATTCAAAAGCAACTTGGTTTAGCATTTTAGGGTAGGCTGAGCCTTACAGCCTTAATGTAGGTTTCGTCCCTTAATTCTGTACATCCACTCGACATCTTGGACGCAGCTCTGACCTATCTTTCCTTTCTGTGTGTAAACATTTTCCTGCTGCACTGAAGGGTTTATGGTGTACGGCAAGCTTCACATTCGCAGTAGAGTAGAGGTTTGTTATTTTTGTGTCAGGCAGCATGAGTTAAATAACAAGCTTAGCAATCCTTTTACATAAACTTCTCATTACTGTACGTCAATACTTCTCCCGCACATGGAGTGCACTTAAGATAAAAATAGCCGGCCCGTGGGGGTATTTAACCCACGACCTTCGCGTTATTAGCACGACTTTCTAAGCAACTGGGCTAAACCTTCGCTTATGTAATTAAATATACTTACACAACACATGATATCTGTAGAATAGTGCGACATCTCAGAAATATGCAGTTTTGTCAAGGGTGTCTAAAAGCCTGTAACGACGTGAAATGAAATCTATTGCCGATTTTATATTGCATAAGGTTAGTAATAATAATATATAATTAATTTAAGAGTTGCAAAATTATTCCTGTTTCCAGTACCATAAACTGTTTTCTTCTACAATGAGGGTCAGCAGACAAGTTTATTAACTTTCTAGAGACAAGAATAATCTGAATTACAAGTGTACAGATTCCACTGTAGCTTGTTAGCCCTTAGCTACTCCGGAACAAGCTGGGCAAGTTAGCTTGCTCCTCCGGAAGGCAAGTGTCCACACACATTCAGCGCAGAATTCATGGTGAACAAACCTCCTTCCTTTAAGCCTGCCTATTTCGCAGGATTCAACTTCAAAAGTGGAAAACTTTTCATGCATTAACCAAAGGGTATTACATACGCCAACGCACTTCATACAATATTTTGCTCTACTTTTTCGGTTGAGGATAGCCAAATGTTGAATCTATTTAAAAAGTTAGTCTTCGTTTAAAATATTTATCACTCAAGGATAAATCTCCTCGAATGTTGCATTACGTTTACGATCAACTTTACATCTATTAGAATTATATTTATCTAGTGAAAAGCTTTCTTCAGAGGGCTACTTTTATATGTACCTTTGACGCAGTTCAAACTTTTTTAATGAAATAATTGATTAAAACGCCTGTACTACCGCAGTAAAGAAAGCTGTGATGACTAAGAATAATGCTATTGTTTCTTAAGTAAACATAACCCATCTCTTCCATCAATCCTAAACTCATAGAAGATTCTATGCAGCACAGAAGAAGAAAAGTAAGGCAGGTAAGTTACCAAGCGAGATAACTCTGGAGGTAACGTCTGTAGCCTGCATTCAGGTGGTCGTGGTTTCGATTTCCGTGACCGACCTTCCTGGCCCATGTGATTTTTCGGGGGTTTCCCCGGGTCGCTAGGCAAATGCTAGAAAGGATCATTTCATCCTCCGAATTTTCTGTCCCTTTATTTCATCTCCATTCTCATTTCTGCTTGCATTCTTATAGGGTTGCAAGTATTCGAGGGATGTCTGCATGGCAGGGGAAAAGGATGCTCTGAGTAAACTTTCGTACCCAGGCCTTCAAGTCATGCGTAAACCCATAGGGGGAGGGGAGCCGGCTGCACCAGCTACCACCCGAGAAGTTTAAATCTGTGAACGATGGGAACCTGTCCTTTGCGTCGTGCCTCCTGGTTCAGCCGCTCTCTGTCTCCCCTCACCTCATTCCTCCCTCCCGGGGGTGCCCCGTCAGGGGCCTAGGTACAAAAGATCTGGCCATGTCGAGGTACTAAGTCCCCCTCCGCTTCTAGTCCTACCCTATCCTGTCTATAGCAAGCAAGTTGGACTACCCATAGCCTACTCTGACTTGGCAGGTGTGAAACAGCTTTATTAATGCGATTGCCCTGTCTGCTTGAGCTACAGACAGGCCGGCCAAGTTAGTTTGAATACAAAAAGATGATAAAACCAGCTTCGTTAGAAAACTTGTTAAGGTAACCAGGAAGTGTATAGTGGTCAAAACTTACATTTTCCAGTTTTAGGCCTAAAACATATATAGGGTGTTTCAACAAGAGTGTCCTATCTTTGAACTTAAATAAAACACGTTCTATGAATGATAGAAGTTTGTTTCTTTTTTATTTTAGAACATAATTAATGTCATTACTGTGGAAGAGAACATCAGTTAAATGACCGCCGCGACTTCGTTGGGTTGCGCGTATACGGTTGACCCAATTTTCAATGACAGAAGAGCGTAAATTAGGTCCAACTTCACGAATAACACGGTGATGTTATTCATAAGATCACTTACTGTATCTGGCTTGTTGACATAAACTCGAGATTTAACATTACCTCACAAGAAGTAATCCAACGGCGTTAAATCACATGACCTCGAGGGCCAGTTAACATCACCACCACGGGAAATGATGAAACCTCTGAACTTCTCCTTCAAAAGATCGATTGTTTCGATAACAGTATGACATGTGGTACCAGATGTTTCTGAGATCCATACCATCCAATTGAGGCCAAAATAGTCCCTTATAAGATCCCGGTATCTTTCTCTATTGACAGTTAGAGCTTCTCCATCTTCATCTTGGAAAAAATATGGACCAATGATTCCAAAATACCAAAATCCACACCACACAGTAACCTTTTGGGAATGAAGTGGTCGTTCTTGAATCTGCATTGGATTGTGATTGCTCCAATAGCGGTAATTTTGTTTGTTAACACAACCATCCATCCAAAAGTGAGCTTTGTCGCTGAAGATGATTTTTTGCCAAAAATTCGGGTTAGCTTCCAATAGCCCAGTCAGCGAATAATATGGTCGTTGGGTTTTAGTTCTTGAGTTAGTACCATTTTGTAAGCGTGAAACTTCAAGTCCAGTTGCAGAATTCGCCAAGTTGTGGTTGGCGAAAGCCCCAATTCGGAAGCCTCTATGTTTTCGTTGGAGCGCTTACGTCGATTACGTGCAGGCGTTCTTTGATCGCTGACAGAACTACTTCTTTCAAATTTATCGATCAAACGCCGAATGGTTCTCTCGCAGGGACGATTATTGCACACCGTAAACTTTACGCAATACACGGAAGGTTTGGCGAACAGGTGATCCATTTTGACAATAAATTTTCATAATTTCTACGCGTTGCTGACTGCTGTAACGTTCCATGGCTATTTGTCAATAACAACTGTAACCACATGAAAAAAATGACTGCTGCAACTCAATAACAACGGCAACTATCACATGTTAAAGATAGGACATTCTTGTTGAAAGATCCTATACAACACCTATTGAGTAATTTAATATATAATTTATTGTTTAAAAATAATAAGTAAGACGACATAGTGGCAGGAGATGATGGACAGGATGATTATTACCTGGTATGTATTAAGGTTAATCAATTCAAGAGCTGTGACTTTGTTCGTATTTCTGTGTAAAACTGTTTTTGTCCTAGAAATGTTCCCTTCTCTCAACAGTTCGAAATGCCGAGAATTAGGATTACTTAAATTGTTTCCATACTTCACGTAAAACTATATTAAATACATTCAAAATTTTTGCTTAAATTTAAAACATTCTGTAAAAAATAAAATATGAGTAATTTCTTACCACCAGTAGCAAAATTAAACTAGTTCTTAATTTATAATGAAGCTCATGCATCTGTGAAAACATCATTCAGGTTGTTCTGATGCTTGGTGAGAAAAAGGAATACTTATTTATGCATCTTTTAAGAGATCATTTGCCTTTTTCTCTGAACTTACTTAATTTTTTAATTTAATCTGTAAGCACTAAATCAATAAATGTTTCAGTACAGCTTAACTGAATCCGATCGATAAAATAAGAGTTGGCCTAAATACTTACTTTCACCAGTTAAAGCATAATAGAATATATGCATCAATTTTTTAATCATTAGATACAAAAGTAAAACGATAATAGATTTACCTCAATATTGAATGAACACAAATAAAAGGAAAAATGGTGTTTTCTTTAAATAATTTAGAGAAATTGTTTAGAAAACGGTTGTTTATATACTGCCAAAACTACTCTGCGATAAGCGGCCCGTTAGCTCAGTTGGTTAGAGCGTCGTGCTAATAACGCGAAGGTCGTGGGTTCGATCCCCCCACGGGCCATTAGTTTTTTGTAGTTATTAGTTGTTAAGTATAAACTACAGAATCTAATACAAAGCATAGTGAAACATTCGTACAAAGTAGGATATGGTTCTTTTCATTGTCTATTAAGTTCCTTAGTTCAGAAGTTGAAGCAGTTTTTTTTTGTAGGAGTTGTATTGTAGTTCAACTGTTGGGGAGCCGAACTTGAAGTAGTTGCAACGGCACGTATGGTACCCGGTTTCCGGTAGCCTTCGCCCCAAATGTACTTTCAGATGGCCTCTGCCTCAAGTTTAAAAAGTATTAACTTTGTAATTTGACTGTTTCTTTAAATATTTTTATACTTATGTTTGCCTCGGCTGCGTCAGTATTATTGTTAGAGACTTGGATATCTTGGCAGGGTTGTGGTGCGACTAAGAATGTAGGCTTACACAGATTATAATTTTACTTCACTCCTTTTATTAATGCTTGAAACGATTTATATAACACTTCACTGATATAGAGACAGAGAGCTGTGAGATGTTTTTATTAAATACTTGCACTTTTTAATACGTAAACTATTTCTGTCTCACACAAAATACGTATTAACTTTCTCGAGGACGCATCTGGCGTCTGGTTAGCAACACTGTCTACTAGTAACTGACTTCTTTATTTGTAAATTTTTCTCCTTTTCAGTTTCTGATTGGCTAATCCTAGTCCAATAGAATACCTTCATTTAGCTAAAGCTTTTTCTGGTTGTTGACTGGCTATTTTATAAACTGTCACTAAAATTACATTATTGCTTCCAAGAATCACAAGTAACATTATTAAACTCTCAAACTCATTATTACCTCATGGTTACCTCATTGTTACCTCTTTGTTAGCAACTTTTGACCTATTTCTCACGGCTCCTACATTATTAAATTACGTAATACATTCACATAGCATTATTGAACATGTTACTATAATATTAACATATACAATGACTGTAATATACACTTTTTTATGTATTGTTACATACACATATTATTTTAAGGCGGGCTGTTATTGAATTTTATTTATATAATTAGACTGAAAGTCATTTAAGTGTTAAAAATACTGCCTCAAAGTTAAGGCTAAAATTTGTTAGGCGAGGTTTTACAGAAACTGATATTGTCTATCTGAAGCATTTGTAGCGTATTTCTTTTATGCAAACGAATGTGAATTGAAAGATTGTTTCAAAATATTTCCAATAATACATTTGTATTCGTTTACATGTGTTGAAGGATTTTCATCTGACAAAGTGGATAACTGCATAAGCGAGAGTATTGGCGTACTGTTCCTAAGTTGTCATGATAATACTGGTCAAGTACTTTCTGCACAGAGTGCAGGCAAAATCAAACAAGTGCTTAGAAAATGTGTAATCGGTCCAACAGGATAGTAACACGCTTAGCTTATTTCTATTACTTTATCAAATAATAGTATGTAGAGAATGTACAGCATCTGCCCAATAATTCGTTATCGAGATTTCACCGGAAATACATGTTTTGAGGCCTCCTAATTAAAACATTTTAGAAAAACCTCCTCTGTGTGTGTGTGCATGTGCATAACTCAAAAACTAAAAGTCCGATGAACCACAAACTTGATATTTAAATTACAACAAAAACGCTTCATATTATAAAGATGTAACACGAAGATTTTTAAGAAAATTCCCCACCCCAACTACCCTTTACTGGAACGTTTTTCCGAAATTTTTTATTTTCAAAAAATGGCTCTAATGACTTTGAAAAAATACATATATTAAAGATGACAAATAAAATATTTATCTTGAAGTTTGTAGGAATAGCCTGCGAAGTCCTCTTTATTCGGAAGGATTTTTATATAATCTTGTATAACTTGGAAATTAACCGATAGATGAAACCTTACTACACAAAAAATGTAGATCTCTTTAAACACAGAATTTATTTCCAATTACTTTTTCGTGGCATCAGCCATTTCCGAGATATAAATTATTAATGGTTCGAATTGTTCAATACTTTGTGTTTATTTTAAAGCCAGCATATAGCGTCCAGTTATTAAACACTTGACTGATGTTTCCTTTGTACATATAAACGTATAATGTAGCTATTTCTGTAAAGGTTGCTCTCGATTAGAATGAAGAGACAGAAAAATAAGCTTTCGTAAGAGTAGTTTTTATAACCACTAATAAACGATAGAGGGTGGAGGAAGTCATGTGAGTGTAACACATAAGATTATATTTTAAAGTGCTTTCCTGACTAGCTCTTCATCATATGGCGACATCATTTATGAGAAAAACCCATTTCTGTGAGTTTTAAGGCTTCATTAGTTAAAATTACTAATACTTAGGGTTACAGTCAGTAAATCCAGTAACATGTACGTCACGACCCTGAACTAAAAGATATGATCTTTCCACTGATACTGTAAGAAACATGATATTTGCAATAGCTAGTGAGACATCGGAAGTTTCTAAAGTATCTGAATCTGTCCTTATTCAGAGCATGATATTTCATAGATATTCCAGTGTTGCTCTGAGTTAACATTGAAGTTTAGCGTGCAATAGCCTTTGTTCAGCAATACTTTTGTTTGGAGATTGCTTCGTTTTCACCAAGAATTAAGAGAATACGTAAGTATTTGTTTCTCGGCAACAAGGCGTTTATGTGTCCAAAATTTCAAAATTGAGGCAGTACTTTTAACACTTATATGATTTCAGTCTAATTATATAATATGTAAATTCAATAACAGCCCGCCTTGAAGCAATATGTATGTAATAATTTGTAAAATGTATATAACAACCATTGCATAAGCTTATATTATTGTATCCATGTGTAATAATGTTATGTGAATGCATTTACGTAATTTAATAATGTAGGAGCTGTGAGAATAATAAGTTTAAAGTTGCTAACAATGAGGTAACAATGAGGTAACCTTGAGGCAATAATGAGTTTGAGAGTTTAAATGCTACTAGTCATTATTAGAACAGCAATAATGTAAATTTTGAGACAGTTTAAAAATAGCCAATCAACAGCTACAAAAAGCTTTAGTTAAATGCAGGTATTCTATTGGACTAGGATTAGCCAATCAGAGACTTGAAATACAGAAATTTACAAGTTTAGACGGTTGAAATCTAGTCAGTTGCCAGCAGACCGTGATAGTAACCGGATGCAAGATGTGTCCTCTAGAGAAATATAATACGTATTCGTGTGAGACAAAAAATAAGTATACGTGTTAAAAAAGGGCAAGTATTAAGTTAAAGAATCTCACAGCTCTCGATATCAGTGCAGTGCTATTTAATTTGTGTCAAGGATTAATAAAAAAGGAGTGAATTAAAACTTAAAATCTGTGTAAGCCTACATTCTTGTCATATCACAACCCTGCCTAAGAGAAACGTGTCTCTAACAAATACTGGCGCAGCCGAGGCAAACATAAATATAATATCTAAAGAAACAGTCAAATTGCAAAGCTAATATTTTTAAACTTGGGGCAATGGCCACCTGAAAGTACATTTGGGGCGAAGGCTACCGGAAAATGTTTAACATACGTGAGATTGCAACTACTTCAAGTGTTCGGCTCCCCAACAGTTGAAATATAATACAACTCCTTCCATACATGGAGCTAAATAAATAATACAACTCTTTCAATACAACCTTTTTTCAAATTGACGCCCAAAGCGTAGTGCAAATAACGTAAAAACATAATACATCCTCTTTAAACTGATTTTCCATACGTAGTAGCAACAAAACTCCTACTTCAAAATGCAATCATATAACGTAAGATCTCACTGCAAAGACACAGTTTAGAGCTTTGTTGTTATTTTATGTTACTTTTGGCACATACTGTTTAAGTTTAGCTATTGAAAAAGCTCGTGGTCCGTGGGGGAATCGAACCCACGACTTTCGCGTTATTAGCACGACGCTCTAACCAACTGAGCTAACGGGCCATTGAGTAGTTGCATACTTTTAACTACGTAGTATACGTGTTTCTGAAGATGTTCATTTATATATTACTGTGGCGCACGGACACAGATTAATAAGCACGAAACACATCTAAAATAAACAGGTATAAGAGCCACTGAAGACCAAGGAATAAGCTAAAGTTTCAAGAACTAAGGCACACTGTTCCAAGAAATAGGTAGGTAGGTGGAATCCTAATATTTCAATTTTCGTCTTTCAGCTTCCATTCTACTTAGGATTCTCCATAAAAGAATGTTACAATTAAGGTTATTTATACAATCCTAGCATTATAGGTAGGTTCCTATGATATATTTTCCAGCAATGTATAATGTCAGGGTTACATAGTAACGTTAGATGACATTGCTATAACCTTAAAAACTACACACTTCTTAGATTAACTTCTTCAAAACTGTGAGAAACTTAGGCTTGTGTGGTGTCATGAAGAACATTTTTTCATCCTTGTGTTTCGGCTCCAGAAGTTTGCAGCAGATTTCTGAAACCATAGGAAATGTAGCTTTATATTCTGTTTAAGCAAAGTACAGCAAAATGATGATTTCGAAGATGAAATCGAATGCTTTAACATGCTGCATTAAGCAAAGTAAACAAACAAACAGAAACAAAATACGTGAATTTCCTTTACATCCTTGTTTTAGCTTTTGTGTGCTTCTTATCCAATTTTAAATTAAAATCGTTGAAATTTTAGATTTTTTAGTTTTTCCAGAATCTCGTGGTTTGGTAACAATATTTAAAAGTTCTGCACATCCAGTTAAATACATGCATTTTTACTCATTCATGATTTATGCTTTTCAGCATTTATCCTACACGTCATATTTTTTTATCTAGCTTGCAATAAAATTATCAACGTTCTTAATACTAATTCAGATAATTTCTAGAACGTTTTTATTTTATTTAGAAGAAAAACTTGGGAATCACGAGTTAACACTAAAATTGAAAGAAAAGTTAGCTTTAAAACATGCAATATTATAGTTTATTAATAACACATTTATTAATATATCTGACAGCAATTCCATAGTATACCAAATTATTAACCAGGTGCAGAAACAATAACTGAAAGAAATTGCGTATGGAAGTTACACGAATCACAGCCTATGAAAATATAAATGTTCAACATCTTCTACACCACCAATTTAATTTTGATGAATTTTACACATTAATTTATTACGAATATTACCAGACAACATACAAAATTTGAAATCTCTACCTACCTAAAAATTGTGAAAAATCC
This sequence comes from Deroplatys truncata, assembly GCA_030765065.1. Classification (NCBI taxonomy): domain Eukaryota; kingdom Metazoa; phylum Arthropoda; class Insecta; order Mantodea; family Mantidae; genus Deroplatys; species Deroplatys truncata. The sequence goes on from CM060983.1 coordinate 75,908,988, forward strand.
TTAAAACTCCGCTGGGAAAAATCCCTAAAATCCTTAAAAAGAAGAGAAGTTACATATTACAAGTGCTTGAGTTAGGCAAACAGTTTTTTTTTGTAAAACCACGGTTTTAGACTTCTGATGACATGAAATGTGTTAACAAATCACGCCTTAGCTCTGAATTAAGGAATGTAATAGATAATATGAAAAACCCATGTCCTAATTACTGTTCATGTTCCCGTGTATGCTGTGTTTTAGATTCTGTAGTTTCTACTTAATAACTATATCCACAAAAATACATGGCCCGTGGGGGGATCGAACCCACGACCTTCGCGTTATTAGCACGACGCTCTAACCAACTGAGCTAACGGGCCACTTACTCTAAAGAATGTCTACTAACTATAAAGAGGGTACACAGTAGTGTTATAGACCGGGAATCGACAAAATGTATAAAACAGAAAGGGGAGAAAGAACATTAAAATCTAAGGAATAAGCACTTAGACTTCAAGAGGTGGACTATCGAAAAAACGCAGAGGTTCAACGAATAGGTGCACAATGTAATAAAGAATAAATAAAATCTAGATTACACATACACGTTTAAAACATTATCTGTATTTCTCTTTCAGTTTCTACTCTAATTAAACTATCGCGTAAAAGAACTTGCTAAAATAAATGAATACTATGTATGCAATCCTAGCTCTATAATCAGGATGTTATGATGGTTAAAATCAAGCATAAGTAGGGTTTAAGGCATAGTTCACTTTTGGGGGAGGGATTCCTGACAGCATACCTTCTTATACATACAATCAGTTTGAAGGAATAAACCTTAATTCATCCATTTCACTTGCTATGTTCGATCGCTATACTTTGAAATCAGCTACCCAAAAACACTTTCTTCTTCCTCTTTTGGCTGTAGAATTTTGACTCAGAGGAGCCTCGATGAGCTTTCATAAGCACTTTTTTCTATAGTTCACTATTTTTAGAAGAAATGCTTTGAAAAAAAGAAGTACTTTTGGCACAACAATGTTTTCCTTCAGTCGGGTGAGAAAATTAGGGCTAGAAGTGTAAGGCGACGGCCACCTTATAATTGCTAAATCCGCCTCGATTACGTTACTGGATTGTTGTAATAATAATAATAATAATAATAATAATAATGCATTCTGCTTGCAGTATTGTATTCTCAAGGCAGTTTTTCTTATATGTTTGCAGCATAATTTTAAGGTTGTAGCAAAAAAATGAACCTATACATATTTTTATAACTTTCAATAAAATAAGAAAATAAAGTAAAAGTGCCGATCCAAACATTTACTTTTATATACTTAAAGTATAAAATAAATATTTGCACCAATTTTTTAGCTAGATGCAAAACCTAAAATGTTCACATGTTTACATCACTATTTAATGAACACAAACGAAACAAAAGGTGATTTTTTTTAGTGCTAAAGAAACGTGTTAAAAATGGTATTATATACATGCTTAATGGCAGGGATTAGGAAATAATGAGTATTATTTGTACTTAAATATATATATGAAAGAACATAAAAGAGTTCTAGTAGTAAAAAAAGAAAAAATATTAGATTAGCCTCTCTACTATCATATGCTTCAATATTATTTACCTTAATCGTTCTTATTTGAATAAGCTTGATTTTGCTGAAATAAATGTTCAAGTGAATAGTATTGTAATTTTAGTTCGTTTCTGTACATTCGCACAAAAGAGTAAAGACGGAGAATTGACGTCATTTACATTTGGATTTATACCTTTTTCTCGCAGTTGTGACCTTTGACCAGTTTGAAAACAACTCGAGCTTTGCTAACAACGTAATCTCTGTATTGAGATCCTTGGCGCGATCCTTGGCGGATAAGTCTAAGACGTGCTGAAGGCTTCAGTTTTAGGTCCTCGATTGTACGAGTGTACACAGAATCATCTAAGTGAATGATATCTAAATACCTTATACCTCTTATTATACTACTTGCCATGCCAGTTTCAATTCCTTTGAACTTGCTCTCTCCTAGATATTCCCAACAATAACATCTGTTGAATTTCTTCCTGACTTTCTCCTTTAATATCCATGTTTCCGATCCATACAAAAACATCGATTTGACGATTATTTTGTGCGGCTTTAGCTGAATATCTCTAGCCAGAGTTTCTCTTAGAGACCCAAGAAAACAGAATCATCAGTTGGTTGAACTCTGGCTTTCTATGTCCAAAGTTGCGGGTTCGATCCCTCGTACAGGACGGTTATATCTAAGACTACTTAAGCGCCAACTGTTATATCCGTGGGTTTATTTATTTTTAAAGACTGGGTCAAGTGGTCAGCGTCATGGCTTCTCAACCCAAAGGTCTCTGGTTCGATTCCCGGCCGGATGGAAGAATTTTTCCTTATCCGGAATCACTCCACAGAGTCTGATTCCAAGAATACCAGAGTGAATGTGTGTTCAATACACTAGTCCACATTTCCAATAGTAACAACAACACCACCACTAAATTATTTCTCAAGACAAAGCCTCCGATATGACCATAGAAGTTAAATGAAACCATTATTAAAAAAAAGAAAGAAAAAAGATTATCCACACAGATGGCATTGATATGACCCTAGCAATTGTTTTACCCGAACAGAAGTTATGTGGTTTAAAGAACTAATATTTTTAAAATTTCGCTGGGTTCGTTGCCTAAATTAGTTTTTGAAATAGATAATTTTAAATAGGAACACTTCGCGCTCTCAGATGCCTTAAAATGTTTATTTTGATAGTTTAACACTGACATTATCAGCTGGCAATAGTTTAGAGCGCGGTGATGTACAGTGATGTGCAATAGCGCGGGAAAATATTCTTCATTGATGTCACGGTTATACTCGGAGTTTGCCTGCGGGTATGGCGGAAGCTGATACACACTTATTGCAATTTAGCATATTGTTTCAATTATTCGTCACGGGTTATACGTATTGGATTTGTTGTGATTTCGGAAGAGAAGACTGCTGTTTTAATAAGTAAAGCCAAATATTAGTCTATTAACCGGTCCACATTGTTCAACAATTAACTTCAACACTCAACAGTCAGCATTCAACAATGAACAAAACGTTCGTTCAACATGTTAAATGAACGCAGCTGCCTTCAACATGTTGTAACTGTTGACATTTAGCATTCCATTCACATTGATTGACTTGTTGGGATAGCAATATCTCTGAAGTAAAAGCAAAATTGACTCCAGTGATAAGGATTTGGCTATTGCTATTAGGATCTCTGCTTGATATGTTATGAGAAAGAAGAAAAGAAGAAAAATGTGGATGAGGCCCCATCTGGTTAATCGGTGCAGGAGCGAAAACATCACGAGTGAGTTTAAAACTGAGAATAGGTTTGGCTCCAAACATTTTCTGAGAATAAGTTTCAACTTTGTTTTTGAGCAAGGTAGAATCTATAATCCACCAAAAGGACACGCATTAGCCATTCCAGAACATTTAAGGCTTGTAATATGTCTGCGTTTGCAAAAACTTAAATTAACTTAACCACAGCAAAGACGGAAATTCTCCAAAATGGCAACTATTGATGGAGTGAAGAAGCAGCAGCAGAACACACGAACGTTCGGGAACTACCGCAGAGACCAACGAAGTATCATTCAACATAAGTTTTTCAGAAGGCTGAGAAAACAGTTTCGGGCTCAACATGAACACTGCAACGCGTTCAATCATGTTAGGTCAATAGAGCTTGTTCAACTACGTTTTGAATTACTAAACTTGTTGATATTAACAGGTTAAATTCAAACATGCTATGTCAAATGTTGGGTGGTATGGTCCAGGCTTTATTGAGACATAAGTCAGATTTAATTGCAGTTTTTATTTTCATAGTTTAATAAACTGTTTGCGTTTAGTATAGTAGTTTGTCTGTTGTTTTTTTAGACAGAGAATTATTATTGTTTCGTAAAAAAGAAAAGAAAAATAATACGCAAAGACTCGGAGTGTCTCTTTGGCTTAGTGTCAGGTAAAAGACGTATTTAGATTATTTTAGACGTGTGACCCAAACATTTTTATTCTATTTTTTAATGTTATGCCAAAGATAAGTGTATTCATGCTACAACTGCATAAAACATCTATTTCGTTTCAAAATGTTTTTATAAAAATAAAGCTGCACTACTACGAGTAGTATGCTTTCAGTTCAGACTGAAAATAAATTACTGTGCTAGAATTAAACGAATTTTAGTTTTATTTATGGGCGCACTTTAACTATTGTGGTTCTTAGCGTCCCATTCTATATTGGGCGTGAAAGATCGAAAATTTTGTTTAGAGGCCTCTTGAAGTTCTTTTACATGCGTAAATCTATGACACGGCCCACCGGCTATACTTTCCTTCCGAAGGAAGTCATACTAAGGATATTTACGCCCGAAAAAGTCCATCGTCCTCCCACGACCCCGGAACTAGAGGCTAGGATGATAACCCTAGACCATGGAGGACGACATTATATTTATTTATTTTTATTGTGTTTATTAGGATATCCACCCGTTGGAGCAAAACGCTACTCTTTGCTAGCTTTCACATACGTATTCGCAGTTTTAAGGACTGGCCTGGCCAAGGTAGCAATTTCATTGTGCGGCGTAGGGCATTCGGTTGGTCCCTCTTTTTAAAAGATGAGGTGAATATAGGGATGATGATTAAGGAGCAATAAAATAAGCCCGATTTCCAAAAAAACTAAGATTTATTTGGTATTTGTCTTTTCAGAATAACAGAAAATTCGGGACCTATGGATCAGCCAGATTTATATCTTATCTCTTCCACTTTAGAGGTGGAATGTGCTTGTGTACGTGAATGATTTTGCTATGTTTCTTCTAGCCTGAAGAACTTTAAAGTCCAATATATAGTGTATGTGTCGTGGCTGTGCTTTTATCTGTGTCAGCAAGCTACTGCGCTTATTCTATATCTGAATTTGCTGTGTATAATATGTGATATTAAATTTTGGAAGATAAAATTATATTTTAATTTAGATTGTATAATAAATGGATATGGATTAAGGTTAATTCCATCTTTTGTTGTTTATATATACAGAGAGAGAGAGAGAGACAAGCATATCAAGTCAAATAAACAGAAAAATTCCTAAATTTCGATTTTTATATCGGGCATCATTTAAGCCCACAAGGGGCAAATATTTCTTTGGAATTCTTCTCACTCTAAAGATAGCTTGATATAACGAAATGTTCGTTGCTTTTAAATTTTCTCAAAAGTGGCTACGACGATTTGAATTAAAAGGTTACAAGTTGAGATATTGGCATGACGAATATAGTTTAAAAGCACAATAAATTTACATTAAACGAAAGAAGTTGCTAGTCCCATAATCCTGCTCCTTCTTTGAAGACCTTTAATACTTTAGGGCATCACTAAATTAGAGACTGAACAGAAACAAACTATAATTTTCATTACCAGAGAGCATTGGGTCAGCGTCAGCTGCCAGAAGGTTAACCCACCCCATTAGAACTTGCCACTATGTCCCTGCACACGTGTTTTGATACTGTGTTTCCGCTTCAGTACGAAATCAAGAGTTCGGTGCTGCCTTTGGAACGGGGTAGTCCTGCTAGTGACCTGTTGAGGACGATATGCCTAAGGCAGAATTTAAAAGTGCCACTTGAACATCGAAGAAGGAAGGAGCAATGCTAGCATAAAGGTTTGTGGCATTTAGTTTACTCAGTTCTTTTGTGAAGTAGGGCTTTTAAACACAATGCTCATACCGGTAACACGCATCTCCGCCTTAAAAAGGTGCAATTTGTGACGTTGTTTCAAGCTTGGCGTCGAGTAAGCCACGTTTTAACGCACTCTTTCAGCTAAAAAGTAACGCTGGATAATTGCAGCTCTGAATGGCAAAAGAAACGACTGAAAAGAAAGCATGATGGTCACAGTCATACTATTCTCTCTACTTATTACCAATTCAGATACCCTTTATTTACTATACATAAAACGTTATATATGTAACAGTGTAGAATTCTTCAGATTGTAGCACAAGTGACAAACTTAGAAATGTAAACTCGTAATAAGCTCAAAATTATAGAATTACATTTCAATATATTTTCACGTCGGCTTAAAAAAATCGTCATTACTTCATAGTGACAGAAATAATCCTGCCTAGTTGTTTACAGTGCCAAAATTGTTTCCTTTACGTATAAAACGAATCAAGGGAGTAATAACTCGGCTAAAATCTAAAGATATTCCTTTAGAATTATTCAAAAAGACGAGGAAACTGAAATATATACCTAACATTGATTCCACGGAAATCCAAATAATCGTATCTCGTACAAGAGAAATTATGAGTGGGGAAGAACAAAACAAATACGGTTGCAATAAGTCATTTACCAATTACCACAACTTTGCAGAAGTCTTAAAATAGATTTCTAATCCTTACTTGTACTTCAAGTTTGCAGTTGTCATTAATTAAACCAAAAACTAAAGGTTTGTTTAAGAGAAAATGTATTAGTAGCCACATGAATGCTAAAGTTATTATAAGTCATGCTGTGACATATCGATTAATGCAGACGTCGATTGTTACTTTATATATGCATTGCCTACTACTATATACAGTATCACGCAATTATATAAGACAAATGTTTGGTCTTTGATACAAAACGCAAATCATTTCCATTGCCAAGCCAAATAAAAAGGAATGAAAACGGGGATATTACAGAAGCCTTTAGAATTTGCAGCCAAGAGGGATTTAGAATGGGGTCGATTATAAATGCATACGTTACAACAGATTTAACACGTTAGTGTTTTGCTAGGCGACCATTATAACATTCTGCTAGAAAGACGCAATTATTACCATTATAAAAACGGTCTATAATGCTACGGTTACATAATAGAATATTCTGATTTCACTGATATTGCATTTGATTTATATGTAATTACCCAAACTGAACTAAATAAAAAAGTAATAAAAACAATTCTATCAATTTCAGATTATATAGAATTACACGACAAATAAATTATTTCGTAAAAATAAATAAGCTGAAGTGGAAATTTTACTTTCTCTACTACGTATAGTAAGTAGGGGAAGTATTGTATTACACCCAAAATTTCGATACCGAGACTTCACCGCAAATACATGTTTTGAGACCCCCTGAATCCAAAGAAAGCATTTTTGGAAACATGTCCGTGTGTGTGTCAAACTTGGTATTTAGGTTCAGTATCTTCCACAAATGCGACACGAAGGTTTTCAATAAAATCCCCCTACCCCAGATTACCCTTTACATGGAACAAACATTTTTCGAAAATTTTAATTTTCTCAAAAATGACTAACGATTTTGATTAAAATATCATATGTTTAAGATATTTTTATCAAAAATAAAATGTATATGTTAAATTTTCTGGAAATGTCTCCAAAAGTATTCTTCATTGTGAGCGACTTTTGCATAACTAGTAAGCCATAAGAGATAGACGATCTTACTACACAAAAAATGTAGATCGCGTTAAAATACACAATTTATGTCATATACATTTTTTTTTGTTGAGTGAACCATTCTCGAGATATTGCTTGTTATTCCCTTAAATTTTTCAATACTTATTTTCTCAAATGGGAATTCGTTATTCATTTTTTGTCTTGGATATGCAAAGAGTATTAATCTGTGGCAAATAAAATGGTGCTGCACCTAGCAACCAGCTATTAAAAGATATGTATATGCTTAAAGGCTACTGTATTTCTATATTGCCCTTGCAAATACAAAACAAGGAGAACATAGTAGGCCTTAAGCGATAGTCAAATATTTTAGGACTGGTCGCTATGTGTAAAATGTAATTCTCTTTGCATGTCAAAGGGTCGTTTCTGCAAATGTTTATCTCGATTAATATGAAATAGATGGAGAATAAGATTTTGTAAAAAATAGTTTGTACAAGAGTAGAGAAAGTCATGTGAGTGTAACATCTCAGATTTTTTTAGAAGTGGAAAATTTTAATCGCGTCGCCACGCTCGTGATAAAAGGTCGAGTGTAAAAAAAATCCTGCTCCCACATATTCCTCAAACCATAGCAAAAATTAGCAATAAACAGGTTTGCAAAATAATATGAAAATGTATTTTAAGATTTAAATTTAGGGTCCGTACTAAGCATAAAAATTTGAACAGCACACAAGCGTGTCTTAAAAACGAAGTCCTGTTTAAGACATTGTATCTGAAAAAAAATGTGTAAATTACCGCACTTGAAACGTTTACTTATGCTGTTTGCATGGTCGTAAATAAGTTATTTTCGATTTAAACACAAAGATCTGTCTGAAAATAATTTCAGATTAAACAAGATGTCCTTGTTACATACACACTGTCAAATAAAACTCTATTGTTTGTGTCATAAGTAAGTTTTTGTGACCAGTGAACTTAAGTGGAGAAAGTTAATTGCACATTCTCAAATAACACATTAGATGACGCACCATTGATGATTACCGTTTCACACAAGAATAGCCAAGCCAATTGTTATGAACTTATGTTATCGTAATTAGTTTTGTCTAATAGGGCACAAAATCAGATATAAAATAACTCGCTTATCATTAAGTTTTTCTAAATAATATTATAGAATAGAAGTTTTTATTCAAGTTTTATTATTTACAAAACGTAAGTGTGAAGAGTATTTAAGATGTTGTACCAATTTATCATTACTTACTGGATATTATACCTGTACATAAACCAGTTAGAGGAATAATATAGGCTGGTCTACAAGTGTAAGGTAGATGCATAAAGTTGTGTTTAACCTTTTATTTGTTTCAATTATTATTAAAATCTCTGAAAAAATACCGTTTGAGAACGTCGAATGACATGCAAACTGCACAAACGAAAGGGAGGATGGGAAAGCGATGAAGAAGATAGTGGGAAGAGAGGGGGCAACTGCAGCGCAGACAGATGACATGCTAGTGAAGAAATCTGATGTTCTGCATTCATGACTTTCAATACTCTTCTAAAAACTATCCTTACAAAGGCTTATTGTTGTGCCTACTTCTTGCTAATTGAGAAACTTTTATTGTATATTTACATTTCGTATCAAGTACAAGGAGGATGCAATAGGCTAAAGGGATAGTCAAAGTTTTAAAAAACGGATCGCTATGTGATGGCCTTGAAATTCATGCTCTTCGCATGCTCCACGAAAAAAGCGAATGAGTTACGACACAAATTCAAACCAATAACAAAGAATATCTCGAGAATAGTTAACGCCACAGGAAATTTATTGGACATAAATTGTGTACTAATGAGGTTACATTATTTTGTAAAGTAAGCCTTTTATCTGTCGTTTACCGATTATATAAAAGTCATTCAGAATGAAAAGTACTTCACAGGCTACTCGCAGAAAATTCAGATATATATTTTATTTGCCATTCAAGTGTCTTAAAGATATGGTATTTTAATCAAAAATAAGAAACATTTTCAACGTCTAAGGAAGTTTGGGATGGGAGATTTTCTTCAAAATCTGCGTGTTGCATCTTTGAAAGACGCTAAATTTAAATATCAAGTTTGTTGTTTATCCTAATATTAGCTTTCGAGTTGTTCTGTACATAGAAATCAACACATACACATGGATCTTTTTCTAAAAATGAGTTTTGTTGAACTCATGGGACCTCAAAACGTGTATTTCTAGTGAAATCTAATTTTCTGGTGGAATGCAATATTTCCCCTACTTACTACAGGTAAGTAGTAAACGAAGTAACAAAAAAATCTGATGTTACAATCACACGATTTTCTCTACCCTCTATCGCTTATTAGTGGGTATACAAATTATTCTTAGAAAGCTTATTTTCCTATCTACTTCATTTTAATACAGATAAACCCTTCAGCGATAGTCAAAAGGTTTTAGAACCGGACGCTATGCGCTGTCCTTAAAATTCCATACTTTTTCTATGACATCGCGAGAAACAACTGAAAATCGACAGGAATTTAAAAGAATAGTTCGTATTGAACACTTCGAAACATTAACAACGAATATCTCGGAAATGGCTGAGGCCAAAAAAAGTTATTTGAAATAAATTATGTATTTTAAAGAAATACATATTTTCTGTAATATGTTGTCTATCGTTTAAGGTTTACAAGATTATACAAGAGTTCTTTACAATAAAGAGGACTTCGCAGGCTATTCCCAGAAAATACAAGGTGTACATTTTATTTGTCATGTAGATATCTTTAATATATGATATTTTAATAAAAGTCGTTAGAGCCAATTCTCAGTAAATAAACAAATTGAAAAATCTTCCATGTAAAGGGTAGTTTCGGGTGGAGAATTTTCTTGAAAATCTTCGAATAGCATCTTTGGAAGGTGCTGAACCTAAATACCAAGTTTGGTATTTAACCAAAATTTAGTTTTTGGGTTAAGTTGTTTACAGACACACAGGTGAGGACCTTTTTCCAAAAATGCTTCTTTTCTTGGATTCAAGGGACCTCAGAAAACATATTTCCGGCGAAGTATCGGTATCGAATTTTTGGACGGAATGCAATACTTTCCCTACTTATCTACTGTATGTAGTAAAGGAAATAACAAATGAGCATCAACTGTACAGCATTCTGGTGTTTCTGCGTTTGCTCTAGGCACAATATTATGAGATATATTATGCTTTAATCTTTGAAGTGACTTTCGAAGCAGCCCATATTTAATGCACGCCGTTGATACGAGATGCTCACCTAGATATATTTTACATGTGCTCGTGCAGGACTATTTCTAGAAGAGGGAACAGAATAGGCAATTTCCACGGCCATCTCGTTGATTATTTAGCCGATGGGTCTGCGGAAAATAAAAGCGTCGTGGGGGGTTTGTGTTTGGTAAAACAAGTGCATTATACATGGGCACGGGGCACGCAAGTTTCCAACATCGCTATAGTATAGGACGTGCTTGACTACTTACCGAAGAGCTTCCGGTTTAATTCACATGTTATTTAAATTTAGTGACCCAAGCGTAGGTTTTATTTTGTGTCAACACTGGGAAAGAAATCAAATTAAGCTGCACAAAACTGCATCGTTACAGGGCTGCAAAGATCCGCAAATACTTACACTTTAAATTTATACCAGTTGGTCCATTAGTTTCGTATAATTTGGTTTAGTGTAAACAGCAGGTCCGTTGCCTATCCGGAGTTAATACAAAGATGTGATGGTTAGCATGGGTTTAAATTCGATTTAAATAAAATTTGATGCTTTAGTTTCATATAATTTTCTCTACTTATCGAGATAACGTCTGCAGAAATACTTTTGGTACACGTTTAGCTATAGGTACAAGGTGAATACAGCAACTCAACTCCTTAGAAATCGGGTCGCTATTTGTTGGCCTTGAAATGTACATTTTTACTTTCTCTAATACGTAGGTAATAACTAGGGGAGTTATTGTATTTCACTCAAAAGTTGATACCGAGATTTCACCGAAAATGTGTTTTGAGGTCCCCTGAACCCCAAAAAAGCATTTTTAGAAAAAGGCCCGTGCGTGTGTCTGTAAACAACATAATTCAAAAGGAAAAATAGGATAAATTCCAAACTTGGTATTTAAGTTCAGTACCTTCCAAAGATTTTCAAGAACATTTAATCCCCAAATAACCCTTATATGAAAAGTTAATCAAATTTTTTATTTTCTAAAAAATTGCCACATCAACTTTGGTTAAAATGCCATATATTAAACATGACAAATAAACTGTATGTCTTGAATTTTCCTGGAATGACCTATCAAGTCCTCTTCATTCGTAAGCAATTTTGTATAATCCGGTAAACGTTAAGCGATAGACGAAGACGCATTTCACAAAAAAAGTATCTGAAATAACTTTTTTGTAGCATAAGCTATTTCTGGGATATCCGTTATTAAATACAAATTGTTCATTACTTTGTCATTCTTTTAAAGTCGTGTCAACATTCAGTTGTTTCTCGTGATTGCATGGAAACAGTATGGAACTACAAAGCCAGCATATAGCGTCCAGTTCTTAAACATTTGACTGTCTGTTCCCTTTGTATCTATAACTAAATATGTTATTTATCTATTTCTACAAAAGTTTATCTTGATTAAAATTAAGTAGATAGGCATATAAGCTTTAACTAGACTATTTTCTATCTCACTAATAAATGATACAGGGTAAAGAAAGTTTTTTTTTCTTGGTTTAGCGTCTTTTAAACGGTTAGGTCATATCGGACGATGAATGATGAAATAAATGATGCTCAAACAAAACCGGGATCTCTAGAGTTTAAAGTTACTCGACATTAATATTTTCAGGATAAGGAAAACCTCGGAAAAACCCCGGAAAAACCCCTTATCCGGGTAACGCAAACTAACCGAGATTCGAACACGGGATCCCTTAAATGTGAGGAGGATACGTTACCCCCACACCAGAGGGGCGGGCTAAGTTGTTTGCATGACATCGCGTGAATTAATGAATGGAGTCTTAGCACCTAAAAATGGATGATAAACTACTGCAAAATTAAAACCATAACAAATATCTCCGAAATGGTTAATGCCACAAAACATTTGAAATAAACTATGTGTTTTAACAATATCTAAATGTTTTGCGTCGTAAGCTTTTGCCTACCCCTTATGGCTTTACCAGTAACACAATATTCATTCAGGATGAAGCGGATTTCACAGGCATTTCTTCATCTCATATCGTGAGAAGATGCCTGAATCTAAAGGTTTTTATTCATCTTCTCATTTTTTAGTTATGCTGTTCTCTTTCTCTCTCTCTCTCTCTCTCTCTCACTCTCACTCTCACTCTCACTCCCACACACATACACTCACGCACACACACGCACGCACACACACATATACATTTGGATTCAGGCAATCTGAAAACAGGTATTTGCGGTGAAATTTCCATATTGAATTAAGTTAGAGAAACTTATTAATGAGATCTTAAACCGACAGTGAAAATACGAAATGCAGTGCTTTTCTCCCACACTGCGGCCACCACTCGGCGGTTGGCGCACCGGCCGTCACGACTCGGTCTACCGGCGAAGGAGATAATACAGTCCAGCAACCGCTTTATGCTTTCATAGTTAAAATTACAATGATAATAAGCAAATACTTTATCATAAGAGATGATAAAAATATTGTATTCTCTATCCGCATATTTCCTCTAAGAAAATTTTTATTCACACTTGAGAATTCAATATGCGAAATTGAGTGAATTTATCGCCCGATGTTTTCTTTTAGTTCTTCCAATGTGTGAGGGTTTATTGCAAACACTTCATTTTTCAAGTTTCCCCACAGATAAACATCGCTTAGAGTTAAATCCGAGTATTGCGAGGGCAATAATCCTTTACTAATCTTAAAAAATTTCCTGAATTAAATTCAACGTCTCATCGGCGGTATGCGCGGTAACACATCTTGCTGGAAAAATCCAGCCGGTCATTCAACGCCGGTCAGCTGTTTGAAACATAATTTGAGTGTGGTGTTGGATTTTAAATTTTATACTTTGTAAGGGCGCTGATGACCTTAGATGTTTAGCGCCCTTAAACCCCATCTCATTCATTCGTTCATTCACTGAGTATGGTGTTCTTGTATCTCTTTGCATTTATTGTTAAAAAATAATATATAGGTGCATTTACTGCACACCAATTTTCGCGTCATGGAAGGGAATCTCGTGTGTAAAATAGCGTTTCTCTGTACTACAATATCTTTTATTTTGCGACGAAACATAGCGTTATAAAGCAGAAGAATATTGTGTGGGTCAATTATTCTATTATTTCGCAAAATCCAATTACAGAAATTTTCCAGACTGAGATGTTCACTTTGGAATAACTAAAAGAAAGCATCAGGCGATAAATTCACTCAATTTGGGATATTTAGCTCGTGAGTGTGAATGAAAGTTCCTGAGATGTAGAAATGTGTACATAGAGGACATTTCTGTCTCTTATAACAGGATATGTGCCTATTATCACTGTAATTGTTATTGAAATTATGAGTGCGTGACTCGGTTGTGGGGATATTATAACACTTGGCGGGAGTTCGAACTACGGCGGCCAGCGCGCGAACAGACGTGGGATATCCACAGTCTAAAGGAAAAGAATTGCATTTTAGTACACGAGCGCAATGAGCAAGTCCAGTACAGGCTGCTGGTTTCCAGTAGGAATAGTAGAATAATAGAGGAGGTATATATTACATTTTTGTTTTTAATTAGCCAATTAGGTTAAGATTTGACATGTGCAAGAACATTTATGTACAAAAAATGAAATAATAAATAATGAATTCGGAATATACGTCCGGCTTAGAGATCCAGCTACCTAGATGATATATTACAAATTTAGTTTACCTTTATTTCAGTTTGTTTTGTTTTATTTTATTTTTTTATTAGTACAGGCTGTAAATTACACTCCGGCGTAGTGAAGTTGGGCAAGGCATGTGCAATACTGGCTCAGAGGTTAAGGCTCATTAATTCAGATTTGAATCCTCCTTTTTGTTTTATTCCAGTTTAGTTTGCTTTCTTTTATTTTCTCTACTGCTCACTATAATAGCCAGAGAAATATTCTATCCAAAATTTCGATATCGATATTTTCGCTGGATTATACATTTAGAGGCTTTAGCCAGCCAAAGGCATTTTAAATAAAATGTGGGTTTGTAGGCGCGCATGAGAGAGGGAGAGGTAGATTAGCAATACACAAAAATGGAAAGCTGAAGCACCGAACTTCGTAAGATAGATGAAGATATTTCTGAAATTTCCCTAACCGCAAAGAAGTATTCTACACGAAAGAAAATATTATTTTTCAAAATAATAACGATAAATCATTTTGATTAAAGTATCATTAATTTGAGACATTAAAATATTGATAAATGTATACCTGAAGGTTCTCTAAATAGCCTGTAAAATTCTCTTTATTCTTCTTGAATTTTCTGTAGCAGGAAAGTTATAAGAAGCAGACTGAAGCTTGCTCCAAGACATAGCAAATCTTGCTAAAATAAATTATATAACCATTTCCAAGACATTTGCTGATACATAAATCTTCAACATTTTAAGCAATCTACTTGTAGTACTAAATCACTGTTGTTTCTTTTCCGTGATGTCGTGTTAAGAATGCGCCACATCAAGGCCTGCATAGTACATTATAGTAGCCTGCTTTTTAAGCATTTGATTTCATCTCAGCCTCCTATGTCCTCTTGGGTACATGCAATGTAATGTAGATTTAAACCGTTTCTACCAGCATTCATCATTGTTAACAGGAAATGAATAAAGTAATAAAATCTTTGTGAGTATTATATAGGATAGATAATGAAATAAATTATTATAGGTAGTGAAAAGTCATATGATTGTAACATATGAGCTTTGTGCTTACACTCCTGGTTACAAGTATTGGCGCATCCCTTTAAAAAATTCTAGCACCCAAATTAATGGAGAGAAAATTCTAATTTCTTTTGTCAGAAAGTTCAAGTGGCAATACAGTTAAAATGTTTTGGAGATTTTCCAAATCTTTCATTCTATCTGTTTTACAAATTTTTGAAAAATATGCCAAACTTTCAACTTTTTTGTACGTGGTCTTTACAAAAGTATCTTTAATGCATTAAATAGAGCATTTTTTGTATACAAATCCACACAGTGTGACTTAAAGTGGTGGAGAAATAAATTCGAAAAGTTGTAAAATGTGAGCAGAAAATGAGGAATTAAGGCAGAAACGTTGAAAATTCCCATCGTTGACATTTTATTACTTCGTCAAATAAAAGCTTATTTTCACCACAATAACAGCTATTGCAAACAAATTCTATACTTAATGATTTTGTAAAACAGCATACAAAAAGGTTACAATTTTTTACAAATTTTTCAAAAATTTATAAAATTGATAAAAGGAATTAGAAATTTATCTGCATTAATTTGGTTATTAGAAATTTTTGAAGGGGTGTATGAATAAGACCAGCAGTGTACATGATTATAAAACCAGCCTGCTGACTACTTATCTGCAATTCTGTCGGAGCGCTCCTATGACACCTAGGCTTTGCTAAATTACACACAATTGAGTTAGTTGATATAAAGGATTGCCGGGATGTGAAAATTCTTGAGAAATCGTTGTTTTCTATGAAATTTGGTAATTGTTATAATTTTCCGTTGCGAGTTATGCTATTTACACAAGCTCGTAGGTTCAAATCTCGGTATTTAACTTTCGTGTGCAATTCTTTCTCTGTCAAAGGTAAGCCGAAGTTAAAGTAGTAATAAAAGTTGCAAACCCAGGATACGTCATGTCCAACTCTTCTATGAGAAGGACGAGAAAGTAACCTTTAGGAGCAGGAGTGCGACGCCCTTTGATTGGGCAGGTTGGGTAAGAAGCCCCGCTTTTTCCCCGTTTTCATTGTGTGGAAGGGAGGGTGGCATTGAGCCAAACGACACTGCAACGGTCTGCCAAGTGGCGAAGTCGAGCTCGGGCTGCCAAAAAAAGGAACCTACTAACCTTCCTTCACTTCCCCCCATTTGCTCCTTATTGCTACGAATCCAAGCATTTCTTCGGGGAAAAATCTCTCCTTATTAGTTAACGATCCCTAGATTAAGTGGTCCTCGGAGGTTCTTGTTTCTATTACATTTTACGGGGCTTTTTCTTCTTTATGCCTTTTAGGGTGAATAGCTCTTTTCTCCCTCTTTTGCAGGCAACGTCTTGCTCCTCATAATAGTGGTTTAAGAGTGCAAGTAGTAATCACATTTAGAAAATGTTATAACCTTTATGAAATATTTCTTGTTCTAAGTAGTCTCTTTACTTTTGATGAAATTTTTAGAGCTTTTAAAGGTCGAGTATACAAGAACGAAAGATGATGCGAAAGGTGTATTTATTTAATGTACTTATTTGCCAGTGTATATTTAAATAAATTTGCTTATTTTACAAGTTCTTTAATCCTCTTTTACGCTAAGGTCGTAGGTTACAGTTTTAATGTTCAGAAAAATAATTAACTAAGACATCATAAAAAGAAATTACAGTAGCAGAACGTATTCAATATTTGAAATTAATAAATCACTAGCAGAACCCGAAGCTCTGCTCACCTTATCGCATTAACTGAGGAGATTCTCTTCCTCCCTCTCTCCCTCCCTATCACTTTGTTTTTCTGAACTTCTCTGCTTTTCCCAATGTCACCTCTTTCCCTCTTTCTCACCCTATCCCTCCCAATTTTTCCCTTCCCACCTTCTCTGCTACTCTCACGTTCTCCCTATCGCTCACCACCAACTCATCTCTCTCTCTCTCTCTACCCTTTTTGTAACCTACATGTCATGTAATGTTTTCAAAACGGCATAAAACGGCATTATTGGTTTGTCAATAAACGTTAAAATATAAGTAAAGGGTTTAGCATCTCACAAACTGCCTCTTCCTTATGGTGCTTTTGATTGGGGCCTATATTGTTTTCTAAAGCAAAATCAACTTATCACGTTATTTATTAACAAACTCGATAATTAGAATCATTTCTTTTATTATTATTGTTTTATTATTATTATTATTATTATTATTATTATTATGGTTGCTACTTATGAATGCTTGGTAAAATATATTACTTTATTACTACTAAGATTATCATTTCTTTTATCTCTATGTATAGTGTGTTTTATTAACCTTTTGTTTTTTGTTTTTAATATTCAGGGTGGACCATTTAAGTTGAGACTGTACAATATCTCCAAAACTAAGCTTTGTCTTGAGTAAAAGTTGCTTGTTATTTTGGGGGAAAGTAAATGTCATTAGTCGTGTTTTATTTGGAGCACATAGTGATGGTCATTTTGGGGTCAATTTAAACTGACCATAATTGTAGATTCCCATTTAAAAAATTAAATATTAACTTTTATTCAAGAACATTTCTTTCTACAACGCTTAGTTTTGGAGATATTGTACAGCCTCAACTTAAATGGTTCACCCTGTATGTATATATATATATATATGTATATATATATACTTTATGTTCTATGTAACAGAAACATTACATCCATATTTACTGTATGGATTATACATTTTTGCTAAAACATGTAGAAAAGAGAAAAAGAGCCCTTTAAGACCCTGACCCTTAACAGGATTAAATAAATAGGTAGACAATAGTAGCTAACGTTGCATTTAGTTATTCCTACAAGAACTAAGTAAACAGGAAAAAATGTATATTTTTCCTTCCAAACTTCAATTGATATTGATATTTTAATGTATACATAAATGGTTTTGAAGACTCTCACTAGCATAATAAGAGAATTCCAAATGTTGAGAACCGATACACCAAATGAAGAACAGAGTCGCGTTTGACAAGAAATACATAGCACGCTTTTTCGAGTCAGGTTGGCGATAAACTGAGAAATATTTAGGGACAGGGATGCCCAACCTTACAGAGAGAGGGGATGAAGGGAGTTTCCCTTCCCACTCATTTCCACTCGTGCTTCTAAGGACTGAAACTTGATTGTTTTGGTTTGTCAATCTCTGCAAATAATACTAGGTGGGGTGAACTATGGACTTTGAACCTTCTCTCTTATGGGAACAATTGGGCTTCACTAATGAGGGATGAGGTATAGGAAACTTGGATTGGAAATACCTTAGTTCGTTGATTAGAGCTATGACTGTTCACATTAGGGCGTCACGAGTTCAAATTTATCGGTGTTAGGTACTTTTTTTTCTTTTTAGAAAGTATACATATGAAAGCTAAGAACTCGCCTTTTTCAAAATACTTTATTGAATAACTTTTTAAAACGAAACTGTGATGTAGTATGGTAAACATTTCTTATAAGCCATGAAATGTTTGTTACATACAGTGATTATATTACTGTATTTCCGAGCTTATAATAAACGTTTCAGGGATGAAAGAGAAGGGCAAATGTATCAGTTTGATATCAGGAACCTAGTCCGCAAACTACGGTATCGAAATTATAAGTAAAATGCGTTGTGTTCAAAATCTCGTCCCTTAACTTCGAAGTAGGCATGACGCAAGACTTTTCACATAATTGACCGCATAAAAAGAAATCGAGTAGGTTAGCTCAGGTGAACGAGTTGGCCATAAAACAGGACCTCGTCTTCCTATCCGCCTTTCAGTGGACGTTCCAATAACCCTTAACAACACCATATAAGCTGGGGCGTTTAAGCGTGGAGGAAATACGAGCCATCTGTCGATATTGAAGATGATCTACTGACAGGACTTCTAGCTGCATGCTACATTGTTCGAATCACACCAGGATTATTCATACGGGTAGGTACAACACTTTGTGAGATTGTGTCATACCTACATCGACGCTAGGGGACACCATTTGGAGCCGAACGGTAGTGTCACTTTTTTGAAGCCGTACGCTGCTGTTGATTTTGCTGCCGGCTACTATAGTGGTTTGCTACGAGACCTTTCTCTCAGAGTATGCGTGGGCGAGTGTGAAAGGATAACCCCAGTTTAAATTGACTGAGAAATTTAATGTAATCTAATACCTGAGCCGTTTGAAGGCAAAGAATGAAACTGATTATGAATCGTAGTACTCGAAACCATAACAGTTGAATTATTGTACCTGCTAGCTCTGCAGTACCAATTTTACGGTTTGAAATAACTGTTTTCGCAATAAAAGAAACTAGAAGCGTAACTTGCCGTTAGTCGGTAAAACCCCTTGCGGCTACCGTCAAATCTTACACGAGCGATCACTGAGCGTTTAAAATAACACACCAGTCGTCACAAGTATCCAGAGTGACGAATGTATGCACGAACGAATGTGTGTCTGATTAAAATGCATACCCTTACATTAACTCAAGCTCCGCCTACATTAGAACTACCCCACCAAGTCTCCTGCCCGCTTGGGTAAATACTTAAAAAAGAGTATTTTCTTACCTTGTTATTATGTGGTCTTCGCCAAATCTCAGAATTCCGTTCCCGTTCCCTTTCTCCTTCACAGAATTCTGGTATAAATTACTGTTCAAACGTACAGAATCTCTTGAACTGCATTCCAAGATATTTTATACTAACGCAGTCGCTACTTCGGCTGTTGCTAATGTCTTTGCTTAATGCCTTCGCTAATGACCTCGAACAAATCTTTTCAACTCAAGCTTATTACATTATACATTGAAATTATTTATTGCAATTTTTCCCTTTCTCACTATTCATTTAATTATTTATATCCTCCTGTCAATTATGGTATCACATTTTGATAGGATGTTGTGAATGTCGCACCTTATGCAAATTGTACAGATAAGTACAAATATTACCTACGTCTGCACACAAGGGATTTCGGGATTAAATTTCGACTCCGCGGTTTTCGGACGGAGTCCCTCTCCATCATCCATAAAGTTTGTATCATCAGCTCGAAAACGTTCTACATATTAACATTAGTAGTTGCCTTTGCCTGGAAAGCTCATAAATTCGATAATTTAGCACAAATAATATGTTGAATATTATAAGAAAGATCTGTTATTTTTATTTTTACATTTATTTCGAGTTCACGAATTCATATTCATAATAGAGACTGCCCCTTTAAACGCCGTGGTGCGAGCACTGATGTTACAGGAATACATTGAACCAAGCATCCCACAAGGGAGTTGTCCGGAAGTGTTAGTCTCGGAGGAGCTGTGGTTCTCTATATTCTCGGGAGAGGGAGGGTGCTACGGTGGGATGGTGACTGACCGAAAGAGTATTTCATAGGTTGAAAACTAGGAGTCTGTCAGATCCTGATGCCTGCTAGTTTTTTTTTCCCGGAAAGTGGGATTGAATGATATTGGTGCATGTAAGAAATGCATCTTTCCACTATCGTTATCATTACCTCCGATGGGCTCCTACTGCTTCTATGTCTTCATATATTCCATTTTCTATGACTTATACTTGTGAGGTTACCATTTGAATTGCATTTTACTCACGTTAAAGGCAAACGTTGCAATTGGTTTTAACGGAGAGAAAACCCCAGTTCTAGATAGAAATGAGGAGGGAATAAGAAAAACTTGAACCTGAATGGTTGGAAAGCCTGGCGTATGCAAGATTTACTCGCGCTCTAAATTACACTAAACAGTAAGCATTGCTCACCAAATTGTAGTGAATTAACACTTGCATTCACCCATATAGGGTGAAGCAGTATTTTTAACACTAAAATGATTTCAGTCTAATTGTATAATATATATAATTCAATAACAACCCGCCCTAAAGCAATATGTGTATGTAACAATATATAAAATGTATATAACAGTCATTATATATGTTTGTATTATTGTATCCATGTGTAATAATGTTATGTGAATGTATTACATAATTTAATAATGTAGGAGCTGTGAGAATAATAGGTTAAAAGTTGCTAACAATGAGGTAACCTTGAGGTAATAATGAGTTTGAGAGTTTAACAATACTACTTGTGATTCTTGGATGCAATAATGTAATGTTAGTGACAGTTTATAAAAAAAATAGCCAATCAACAACCAGAAAAAAGCTTTAGTTAAATGAAGGTATTCTATTGGAGTAGGATTAGCCAATCAGAGACTTGAAATACAGAAATTTAAAAGTTTAGGCGGTTGAAATCAATTCAGTTGCCTGCAAACAGTGTTCCTAACCGGACGCGAGAGACGTCCTCGAGAAGTATAATACGTATTCGTGCGAGACGAAAAATAGTTTACTGTTAAAAAGTGCAAGTAATTCGTAAAAGAATCTCACAACTCTCTATCAGTGAAGTGTTATTTAAATCGTGTCAAGACTTAATAAAAGGAGTGAAGTAAAATTATAATCTGTGTAAGCCTACATTCTTAGTCGCACCACAACCCTGCCAAGACATCCATGTCTCTAACAATAATACTGACGCAGCCGAGGCAAACATAAATATATCATATTTAAAGGAATTTTTAAATTAGCATTTTTAAACTTGGGACAAAGGCCACTTGAAAGTACATTTGGGGCGAAGGCTACCGAAAACTGTTTACTATACGTGCTGTTGCAACTACTTCAAGTTAGGCTCCCAACAGTTGAAATATAATACAACTCCTTCAATACAATCTACTTCAAATTGGCTTGCATACGTGAAACAACCACCTTTCTCAAGGGTAGGATAAGATACGACTAGAAGCGGAGGGGGGCTTAGCACCTCGACCTACGCAGATTTTTTTGTACCTAAGCCTGGCGGGGCGTCCTCGAGAGGGAGGGATGAGGTGAGAGAAGACAAAGGGCGGCCGGACCAGGAATAAGGCACGGTCCCTCCCATTTACAGATTTGAACTCCCCGAGTGTTTGCTGGTGCAGCTGGCTCCCCTCCCCCCTGGGGGCCTGGGACCCGCAGACTGCTCTCAGTACGGGGGACGAAGATTTACTCAGAGCATCCTTTTCACCTACCATATACCCCGACACTTGCAACTGTGAAGGAAACCAAGCAGATGAAAAGCGAAGTGAAATAAGAATGGAGATGAAAAGGAAGGACAGGACCTTCATTCGACTTAATGATCCTTCCCAGCATTCGCCTAGCGACTCAGGAAACCCCGAAAAAATCCATGCATCGGAAAGGTCGGCCACGGGATTCAAATCCACCGCCTCCCGAATGCGGACCATGGACATACATCCTGCTCGGTATTCTCTCATATAACAGTAAACCAAAGGGCAAACAAGAAGTAGATTAATCCTTAACAATTATTGAGTGTATAAAAAAGCTTATATTTTGAATTCACATGACTTTCTCTACTCACTCTTCTACATTCTATTCTTATAAATGCTTATTATTCTATGTACTTCTTGTTAATCGAGTAAACTTTCAATTGACATTCACACATTTCGTTGAAGGATACAGTAGGTAAAGTGATTTTTAAAGAGCGTATCCTTATATGATGCCTTTAAAATCCCATGCTCTTTGCATGGCCACGAGAATTAAAAAAAAACAACTTTCCATTTTAAAATTCAAACCAAAAACAAGGAATATGTCGGAAATGGTATTTAACTCCACAAAACAATGTGTTTGATACATACTGTTGCCTTAAAGACGCCTACATTAATTTTTTGTATAGTAAGATTTTGTCTATCTTACGGTTTACCAGTGATACAGAAGTAATTCAGAATCAAGAGGGCTTTCGGGACAGTTCCAGAAAATTCAAGATATACATTTCATTTTTCATGCATATGTGTTAAACATATGGCATTTTAATCAAAATTGTTAGCCATTTTTGAAAAAATAAAACTTTTAAAATAATTTTCCATGTGAAGGGTAGTTTGCGGTGGGGGCTTTTCTTGAAAAACTTGGTGTCGCATACTTGGAGGATGCTGAACTTGACAAGTTTGATATTTAACCGCTTTTCATTTTTGAATAATGATGTTCAGAGACAGATTCACGCACACCCTGACCTTTTACTAAAAATGCTGTTTTGGGGGGGGATCAGATCCTCAAAACATGTTTTTAACATCGAGTGGAATACATAGGTAACTCCTACATGATCGGAGGGAACTGGGCATTGCTCCATTGAGGATATTGTACCTATGTCCCACAAGGAGGCGTTCCCAGGAGAGAGGAGGAGTTGAGAGTAGACACCGGTCGGCCGTGCCAGAATGATGGCACTGCAATGACAGGGACCCTACAGTTCCCAGATTGAGACGCCCCGACAATCAGGGACCCCCGCCCCACACAAAGGTTCCAACAGCCCGCTCCAAAGGGGGCGTTCCGTTTATCCCCGGCAACCAGCCGAAAGTCAAGGGACGGAGAAAGTTCCACAGAGAGCATCCTTTTCCCCTACCACGCCGCACCGAAACACCATCGCCGACACTTCCAACCCTGAAACAGACCTAACGGAGTAAAGGATGAATGTAATGCTGAATGGAGGAATAGGAAATTCGGGAGCTGAAAGAAACCACTCCAGCATTCGTCTGACGACCCGGGAAAACCCAGAGAAAAGTCATGGGTCAGAGTGGGCGGTAGCCAGGAATCGAACCCGGGACCTACCAAATGCGAGTCGCACGCGTTACCACCTCGCTCGGTACTTGCTCTGCTTACCTAGCAGTAATGAAAGTAATAAATGGGACCATTGTCATTTATTGTGGTTTCATTTCATGTCTTCCCAATGCGATGTTGCATGGATATGCAGATTATTTTATCCTTAAAGCTTATGCTGTTGAAAAACGGCCAATTCATTATTCCATATAGAACGGGAATCGAATTGTCGATTTTTGAGCTTTTTAAGATGCAAGGACTTTAAAGAATGACTAACAATTCGAACCATTGATAACGGATATCTCGGAAATGGCTGGTGTCACAAAAAAGGTTATTTGAAATAAATTGTGTGTTTTAAACAGATCTATATTTCTTGTGTAATACGTTTTCTTCTATCCCTTAGTGTTTATTAGTTATACAAGATTATAAAAAATTCCTTCGGAATGAGGACTCAAAAGGCTATTTCCAGAAAATTCAGACATACATTTTACATGTCATCTAAATATCATTAATATATGATAATGTAATCAAAGTCGTTATAGCCATTTTTTAGAAAATAAACATTTTTGGAAAATGTTCCATGTAAATGGTAGTTTGGGGTGAGGGAATTCTCTGTGTCGTATCTTCGGCAGGTACTGAACCTAAATACTAAGTTTGGTGTTTATCCAACTTATCCTTTTTAAGTTATGCTGTTCAGTCCGACACACACACACGGACATGCTACAAAAAATGCTTTATTTGGATTTAGGGCTCCTCAAAACAGGTATTTCCGTTGAAATCTCGGTACCGAAGTTTTGGGTGGAATGTGAAGCTGGTTATCGAGACCCAGGAGAAATAATAATAATAATAATAATAATAATAATAATAATAATAATAATAATAATAATAATAATATAATAATAATAATATACGATCGAACATAACGACAAAAATGTGCTGAATTCATATTAGGAATGGGGTTTGTTGGAAAGGCAGAAAAACCAGTTTTGTTTTCCTCGAAACATGTATCTACCTGCTATGGGCGACAACAAGCCTATCGGAAGTTTCGCTTTTGTACTTTGGCTCGGACGGGTAGTTTACAACGGTTTCAAAGCTTAGCAGGGTCAGAAAGTATACGTGCCTTATCTACGATCTAAGAATATTCGTGGGAAGATTTTAAAAACTGAAAATAAGCTGTAAGAAGCAAATGTGAAAGTTGTCAAGTGGGGGTAGCCAATAATAAAATCATGAAACAAAAATGATAGCCAATCAAAAGATCGCGTATGCATCACATGATACGTTTGAACGTAAAACATAAGAAAGGTGGGGGAAAATTCTAAGTTTGGCGAAAGGCGTGAAAAAGGAAAAGAAACGCCGAGATACATTCCGGTACAAACTAACCACGAGGACGGTTGATGAAACAAAATAAGAAGAAAATAATCAGAAAGTTTATAGTGTGAAAATGAAGTTGTGAAATCTAGGCAATTCGAGGGATAGTCGGAGGAACACATAAGTAGCGACTTCGAAAGTGATAAGAATAACAGTGGTTTCGACGACGAAGGTGGCGGGTCGACCAGATAGGAATCTTCGTAACCAAATAAAGAAATAAAATCAAACTTCGCCGGCAGTATTATTAATATCATCAAGGCAGTGTCACCACCTCTGAAAACCAGAACCTCAGCTCTACCAAAACAAATTCCAAATCCCTGTCATCCAACCATCGAACCCGGGACTCTGAGTCCCCTGAAGCAACTGCCAGGAACAACACAGATGTGTCAGAGGTCAGGGTCAAATGCAATACTTCTACTTACTATACGCAGTAGAGAAAGCAAACGTTTGCGAAACACATATGCAACTTTATCTGACCAAACCAACTGCAAAGTACATTCTACCTTGTATTCAGAGGGAGTACTATTTTGTTAAAACTGTCGCTTCTGAGAATGGAAGACATGAAGATCTAATTTTGCCGAGCCGCATTCTCAGCTCATAATTGTTCTCGTCTTCACAGTACATAATTAAAAATTTGATGTGTTGCACTCACACGTCTTTCTCTACTCTTACACAAACTATTTTTACAACGCTTATTCTCCATCTACTTCATATTAATCGAGATAAACATTTGTAGAAACTTTCTTGTAGGTGCAAGGGGAATATAGTAGGCTTTAAGCGATAGTCAAATCTCTTAAGAGCTGGTTGCTATGCGAAGCATTTCTTTCTCTTTGCATGTCCAGAACATAAAAAAATCGAACAACGAATTCCCATTTTAGAAAAAAGTGTAAGTATGGAAAATTGAAACAAGTAAGAAAGAATATCTCGGAAGTGCTTCACTTGACAAAAAAAATGTATATGGCATAAATTTTCTACTTTAACGAGATCTGCATTTCTTGTGCAGTACAATGTTGCGTATCTCTTACGGTTTACCAGTTATGCGAAAGTCATTCAGATGAAGAGGACTTTTGCGGACATTCAAGATATACATTTTATTTGCCATGAGAATATTTTAAACATAAGATATTTGAATCAAAATCGTTAGAGCAATTTTTGAGAAATTCTAAATTTTCGAAAAAAATTCTATATAAAAGGTAGTTTGGGATGTGGGGATTTTCTTGAAAATCTTATTGTCGCATGCTTGGTAGATACTAAACTCAAATACCAACTTTGGTATTTATCCGACTTTTCGTTTTAGAGTTATGCTGTTCACAGATAGACATGTTGACAAATACACACATGGAGATGTTTCCAAAAATGTTTTATTTGGATTCAAGGCACCTCAAAACATATTTCCGGTGAAATCCCGTATCGAATTTTTGGCTAGAATACAATACTTCTCCTACTTACTCTACGTAGTAGAGAAAGTAAAAATACCCTTTTTGAATTTAGGGGGCCTCAAAACATGTATTTCCGGTGAAATCTCGGCATCAAATTTTTCGATGGAATGCAATATCGTCTCTACCTTATATGTACGTGGTAGAGAAAGGAAAGTAATAAATTATACTTATAAAACTTGAAAGGAGAGAAACTGTTATTGCGTGCCGGAATTGCTTCACTGACACTATACATAGACAAGAGTTTAAAATAAACAGCTTAATTGTGGAAGCAAGAGGCTAAATTTTACGAGAAGTAGGTCCCGAGCATTTGCGGCATCATATCTTACGATGGGAAGTCCATACTTCAGGGATGCAGTCAAGGTAACTCCCGTTCCCACAACTGAATGCGAAGGAAGGTGGAATACCAATGACTTAGGTATGAATCAGATGATGTAGTGGACATAGTTCCACCCTTCACTAAGAACAGGAAACATTTGCTACAAATAGACGCCGTGTATTTGCCTCGACATCAGACCGCTTTTCTTAAAGATGCTCTACATTTCCTTCTTTCGTGCTTTTTTTGCACAAGCAAAGAGAAATAAAGGAAAGAAGCGGCAGGAAAGAGGGCAAAGGAAGCACGGTTTTTGAAAATGGATAGTGGATCACTCCAGGTATTTTTATATCTAATGCACAGAGTGGTTTTAATTAATCAGAGCCACATTAAGATACTTAATGACCTTAATAGTTTCTAGTTTATTGCAAACTTTATTGTCCTTGTAGTTACAAAATCTGGTGTGGCAGCAATTGATGGTCGTTTGAAGGTTGGATAGGATTCGTTTCTTCTTTCCCTTTTCATCCCCGCGGAACTGGACTCATCTCGTGGAACTGGACACAACATAACCAAAGAAAATGTTTTATTCTCTGGAACAATGATTGCAGCAGAAAGCAAGTATAAGCATGATGTTGGTTCCCAGTTTTAAATTATAGCTCGTCAGGAATTAACAAAACGTTCCCAAATTATGCGACTTGCAACCTCTTGAGGACCCTTCTTTCTTTATCGCAGGCGGATCTGAAGGTGGAGAGAGCAAGCACATAATGTGGCGAGGCTGAATGGAGAACCTCTGCAGCAGGGCGGATATAGGAAGTGATAGGGTTTATGTAGCGAGGCCAGGCAAGGCTATGAATTATAATATCGACTGACTGGGATGGGAGGACACGCGACGTGGCAAAGTACAGTCACCCTCGAAACTGACATGCTCTTCTCTGATGATGGTCTTGGAAACTAATGATTATATAATTCTGTCTACTGTTAAGTATATGCTATAACTGTTGAAGATTCCATGTCTCATCCGCATTTTTATTTTAGTCTTTTACTGGCTATTGAATTGCATTTTGGGAAAATTTCGGTTGGTAAATGGTTAATACAAGCATTTGTATTATTAAACAAATATATTTCTCTCCTTTTTAAAACTAGAAGCGCTGTAAAAAAACATATATATAAAAGTGTCGCTGGATTCACTTTGACCCAAGGTGAGTATTGTAGCAGTTTCGTGAAATATAGTTATGACGAAGCATAATAACTAGCATTATAGCTTCAGCTGTGTTATTATCTTGTATTTAATAGTTATTGAAAATAACATATATAAAAGAAATGTTAACATATTTTTAAGCACAGAAGTTGGTGCTATCTACATGCACTTCAACTACAGAATATCCTATAGGTTTACTATCACAATGTAACGTTTTGAAGTAAAAACTAACACCTTTTTTATATTATGGCTACTATTTATTAGCTATTCTGGGAAATTTGAACATTTCACACAAAAGTAACGTTTCATTATTTTACAAATTCGTTTCCTATAATCTGTGCACACCGATGACTATGGCCCCATTTATGCATACGATTTCATGTCGTGCGACAAGTGCGACGCGATTTAAAAGTATGTTGAGTTAAATGGAAGCATTTATACCATACTAGCGACAGTCAAATGATATTCTGTGTCGTACGATCTGAAAAACACGTCACGTCATGATCTTCCAGGTCGTACGACATATGCGAGTCGTAGGACCTCAATACACATGGGTGTGTATGGGCTGGTTATGCACGTCTCATTGCAGCATTGGAGCTAGATAATCGAGTCAGTGTTGCCATTTGGAAATACAGTTCTGTAGTTCTGATTGTTGGAGTTTGTGCAGGCGTGTTGCGAGAGTGATCTGTCATCATTCAGACTTTTTTCAATGTGGATAAGGAATATTTTATACACAAAATTCTTATTAGGAGTTCAGTTTGGTATGTTCGTCAGAAAATTACAAGGATCGTGACAAGAAGCACTTTCCCAAAGAGCCTAAACATACAAACTTTGTACTGCTTATGGAGCTACACTCAACTTGTCTTTTTTTTTTCCTTCTTTTGTTTTATTTTCTCTGCCACTACATAGCAAGTAGAGAAACTATATTGTATTCCACCTAAAACTTCGATACCAATTTCACCGGAAATACATGATTTGAGACTCCTTGAATCCAAACAAGCATTTTTAGAAAAAGGTCCGTGTGTATGTGTGAACAGCATAAACTCGAACCGAAAAGTCGATTAAAAAACCAAACTTGTATGAAGTTCAGCATCTTCCAAGGATTCCACATGAAGATTTTAAAGAAAATCACACTACCCATTACATGTAATATTTTTCAAAAATCTTGATTTTCTCAAAAACAGCCCTAACGATTTTATTTAAAATACCATATATTAAATAAAATAAAATGTGTATCTTGGATTTTCTGGGAATAGCCTGTGAACTCCTCTTCATTCGGAAGGAATTTTGTAAAATTTTGTGTAACAGGCTCAACAACGTTGAGCAATAGATGAAAACATACTTCCCAAAAAATGTACATCTCTTTAAAACACAGTTTATTTCAAATAACTTTTTCATGGCATGAGCCCTTGCCGAGATATCCGTTAATAATGATTCGAATGATTTAATACCTTTAAATCTTCTTTTTAAGTTCTGTCGATTCTCAGTTGTTTCTTGTGGTTGCATGGAAAGTTTATGGAATTTTAAGGCCAGCATACAACGTCCAGTTCTTAAACATTTGACTATTTCTGTTCCCTTTGTATTTATAACGAAATATACAATTTAGCTGCTTCTGCAAATGTTTATCTCGATTATAATGAAGTAGATAGAAAAATAAAGTTTCGTAAGAATAATTTGTATACCCACTAATAAAAGATAGAAATTAGAGAAAGTCATGTGAATGTAGTACTAAGATTTCTTTTCGTGTTGAGAGTTTGTGGCAAAAGTACAACATAGAGAGATTCATTCTAGCTGTCGAACCATGTGTGGAATCGGGCTAGTAGAACTGATTCCCTAACAATGCACAATGCAACACGTTACATGAATAAATAGACCACTAAAAAATATACTGCTTCGCTCGGAAGTGGGGGAAAAATGAATATATTATGCAATTTAATAATGTAGGAGCTGTGAGAATAATAGGTTAAAAGTTGCTAACAATGAGGTAACCTTGAGGCAATAATGAGTTTGAGAGTTTAATAATGTTACTTGTGATTCTTGGAAGCAATAATGTAATAAAAGTGACAGTTTATAAAATAGCCAATCAACAACCAGAAAAAGCTTTAGTTAAATGAAGGTATTCCATTGGATTATGAATAGCCAATCAGAGACTTGAAATACAGAATTTACAAGTTTAGGCGGTTGAAATCAGTTCAGTTGCCTGCAAACAGTGTTCCTAACCGGACGCGAGACACGTACTCGAGAAGTATAAATCGTATTCGTGAGAGACAAAAATAGTTTACGTATTAAAAAGTGCAAGTATTTAATAAAAATATCTCACAGCTCTCTATATCAGTGAAGTGTTATCTAAATCGTGTCAAGCATTAATAAAAGGAGTGAAGTAAAATTATAATCTGTGTAAGCCTACATTCTTAGTCGCACCACACCCCTGCTAAGAGAAACGTGTCTCTAACAGTAATACTGACGCAGCCGAGGCAAACATAAATATTTAATACTTAAAGAAGCAGCCAAATTACAAAGTCAATATTTTTTAAAAATTGGGGCAAAGGCTACCGGATACCATACGTGCGGTTGCAACTATTTCAAGGTTCGGCTCATCAACAGTTGAAATATATAACAGTTGAAGTATAAATATAACAGTTGATGTTCAATACAACATCATCAGGTTTTACCCGTACGGTACGCATGCTGAGATGGTTTCTCTCTGCCATGACTTCCTTTCCCTCATTTCATTTCTTTCTCATGTTTCAGATATACTTTCAGGTCTCAGTGTGAAGCAGTGTCAAACAGATGGAGCAGGAGCTTGCCTCAAAGAAAGAGTATTTCTCGTGAACACCAGTGGGCTGCCTAGATTGTATGGGTTGTTCATCACCTACTATGGGCGGCTCCGGCGGTGGATCGGGCCAGGAAATATTTGCGACTTCTGCCCAGGCCTGTAGCTTCATGTGGTTCCTTCTCTTCATCCATCAGCGCCACTGTAGATATTGCTTCTTTTTATCACCAAACCAATTGTTTTACTTGTAGCAAGAAATGGATCACTGCTTCGATGTTGCCATGCAACAAGAAACTATTTCTGCACTTTATTTTAGAATAACTGTTTATTATAATAGGTTTTATAAATTTTCACTTTTATGTTTTTGCATAACTTCTATGGTTTCTCTGTTATTGATAACGGAGATGATTAAGACTTCACAGAATATTTACATAAAATTCAAGATTTTTACACTTTGTTCAAAATTGTAGGAAGCATTTTTCAGAAAGTAAAAATAACGAAACTTTTTCCATGCAAGCGGCTGTTAAGAATGGAGGAAATATTGTGAACAGCTTTGTCTTGCGTCCTTCAAAGACTTAAGAATCACCCTGGGACTTCAGGATGAAATATCGGTATTGAAAGTTTAGCTGCAATACACTTCCTATCGTAATTGGAGGGAAAACAGAAATACTCATGCAAAATAACGTGTTTATTGTTAGAATATGTTTGTTTGATGCTTGTCTCCGAATAGTAACATACAAAATAAGAGCTATCCAATTTTGCATATTTTAACTCCTTGTTTGGTTTAATTTTTATGGTACTACTGTTAAGATTTGCAGAACCACGCTTTCTGTATATCTGATTACAACGCAATGAAGTGTAGTTGTAATGGCGTTTATTGACTTTCTGCTTTGACAAACTTCGGTAGACCTAGGAGCACCTCGGAAATATAATTTTTTTAATTTAGAATGCCATTAGAAATCATCTGGAGCAATTCCACAATGTTAAATTAGCGAAAAGAAATAGAAGGGCGTTTCAGGAAAGGAATTTTGAACCCAAGGAAGTCGTCATAGACCATGCACTAGAAACTGTGTAATGATCAGCATAAATTCTTACGCAAAAGTTGGTGTATTCAGACTAGATTAATCCCTTTCGAGCTTTGACCTACTAGGCTTCATCTATGTTACAAGGGCTTGGAACCGAGTGAGGTTGCGCCACGGTAACGTATGACCTCGCATTTGGGAGGACCAGGTTCGATCCCCGGTGACCGCCCACTCTGACCCATGGGTTTTTCATGGTTTCTTTGGGTCGGCAGGCGAATGCTAGAGTGGTTCATCCATTACCACGACTCACCTGTCCTCCATTTCCTGTACCCATCATCTTCCCCGTCATCTTTTCAGGTTTTTAGGACCAGGTATTCGGCGGTTTGCAACTGGGCAGTGAATTGTCTTTGTAGAAGTTCCATCCTGACGTTCAGGGACTGTTCGACTGGAACCCGCCTCTGAGTGCGGCATCTCCGGAGGCTCCGGTCCCAATAGAGTGGGCTCGGGTGGCGTTGGAGGCGTTCAATCTGGAAATGTTGGGGACCCCGTCTATGCTTGCACTCATCGTCATCCGATCTCGTCGTCCTTCGGGTCTCTCCTCTCATAGCTCCCTCCCTGGGTCACGGTAGAAGCACAAGGGGCAGAACTGGACTGCGTGCGTGCTCTACCCTGGTTTCGGGGGTCTCATCCGTTCGTCCTACCTTTACCATTTACAAAGGCTTGGAAATTACCAAATCCAGGAGGAGGAATAAGAATGAGACGTCTGCGTGGATAATGTACTCTTTGCCGATAATGAAGATATTTTTAGAGATTAGTGTTCGAATTAATAAACAAGTAAAGAAGGAAAAACTTAAGCATTCCAGAACAATGGCAGTGCACAAAAAATAGGACCAGAATTTCACATAGATTATTCAGAAAGATGGAGCAGATTTCAAAGCTTTATTTCAAACAAACCGTGAAAATCAAACACATTCCACACATCACTGGATAGAGGGAAGCTCAAAGTTTTTAAAAGTAGGCATAAAACTTCCATTTAGAAGCTTAAAGCGGTGCTGGTCGTTTACAGGATTTTTTTGTATAATTCCCTTTATTTGGATCCCTTTCTCAAGCATAATAAGTCCTTTTGCAGTACGTTCGACAAACATTCGTCTCGCCATAAGTAAATTTACATGCCTATATGAAGTTTGGTAACTAGGAACAATTGATTTGCTTGTGACAAGAAATGGATCGCTGCCTTGTAACAAGAAACTGTTTCTGCTCTTTATTTTAAAATAATCCTCTTCACATTTCACCTAGTACGTTTTTCCATAACTTTAATGATGTCTCTGTTAGTGAAAATTCAGTGAGACGATTAAGACCTCACAGAATATTTAAGTAA
Source organism: Deroplatys truncata (assembly GCA_030765065.1). Taxonomy (NCBI): domain Eukaryota; kingdom Metazoa; phylum Arthropoda; class Insecta; order Mantodea; family Mantidae; genus Deroplatys; species Deroplatys truncata. Next base: position 75,942,192 of record CM060983.1, read on the forward strand.
AATTCAAAATGTATACTTTGTGTTCAAAATCGTTGGAGACATTTTTCAGAATATAAAAATTACAAAACTTTTTCCATGCAAGTGGTTGTTTAGAATGGGGAAATGAGGGAGGGTTTTCAAGGGAGATACCCAATAAGACATGATATTAATATATAATAAGCATTTAAACGGCAGAAAATAATCAATTAAAAACTACACAAGTAACAAACAAATAAGTGATTTTACATAAGTGCTAAAATGTTACATTAAGGTGTAGAACAGAAAAAAGCGCCTGAAACAATTAATAGTCTATTTAAATCAAGCAATAAGTAGTGTTAATTTTTAATTAGCTTCCCATAGAATTAATTTAACTATTTTCTTAACATTCAAATTAAAATATTTCACATATAAAGATATTCTACTTCCACACTATTCGTTATGTTAAAGTTTTAAAGGCTGAAAATTGTGTATATATCAAACAATAATAAACATAACGACTTCAAAGTCAATTGGCAGTGAGCTAAACAAATCTTGTTAAAAAATGCTTTTGCAATAATATGACTTGAAATGGAAACATTAGTGTTTTTACAATGTTCGAAGCCAATAGAGTACAATTTATAAAAATTGTTGAAAGCTCGAAATGGGATATTCTAGTGACCGAAAAGCAGCGCTTAACAGAAAGTCGTCTGTACGCCATCTCATACGAGGAAAGACTGCGTGCAGTACCAGAATTAGCACAATGTAATTAAATCGTGTACATTAACAACCCAACAAATTTTGTCATAAAAGTATAAGGACACTAGTTGCAGAAAGTGTCAAAATAAATTGTAACATTATTTTAAATTTAAAATATAGGCATATTAAAAAGATAAATAATAACCTATAGCTTAAAACAAACTTTCGTTTCGACAACCTAAGAGTACAGAAGACATGACATCGCTGAGCATATCTCAACATCGACATTGTAATAATCACGTCTAGGAATTCTTAAGCAGTTAGTTTCAAGCTATTTAAATTGAATCATATGTCAATACAAAGAAGTAAACAACAGTGATCATGAGTCACTGACGGTCAGGTAAACAGTCTAGTGAGTGCTGTCTGCAAACGCCAATAGACTGTATGAGGGATGCCGTTAGTTTGTAAGCTGTGACTCATTGCGTGAGGTTCAGTAACAGTTTAACTTCATTTCCTTTTGTACTGTCTTAAATACTTAGAAATTTCCATGCCTGCTAATAATAATAGTTAAATAAATCTAGCGCATATATATGATTCAATATTATTTCATATAAGCATCACTCTCAGTTACTTCAATCATAATTTTTTGTTGTTAAGAATGTACAAACGATTAAAAAATTAGGCTGCAATACCTACAAATGTTCGTATGAATAAGTTATTGTAATACTGCGATTATACATATAAACAACCAAATTTATTTTTATAATATACCATATATGTAAATATACGTATGTATATTTCCGTTCCACTACTTCCTGAGATATTAATTGCATGTATCGGGATACTCCAGGCTGCTTTGATGAGATTAACACAGATTAATTAAATAATAAATTAAACAAACAAACAAATTAAACATTATTATGGTGACAATAAGTCATCTGAGTCACAATAATAATAATAATAATAATAATAATAATAATAATTAATAATAATCACAAATGTAATAGGATACCTTGACAAAGCTACTGTATTCTAAAGAGTATACCAAAGTGATAAAATCTAATGTTGGACATTCATATTACTTTCTCTACCCCATTACCATTTCAGTTAACTTCTGTGTCCTTAAGTTAATAATGTTAATTAATATCTGCATATAAATGGTTTCAGCTAATTGGTGGTTGTGAGACAAGACGTAAATAAATCGAACCGAATCTGCAGAAGCAAGTTATGTATATTTCATACTTTTCACAGATGTTTTATTTATATAGATTTTATGAACACACAAGTAGATAAAGTTGTAAAAATAAACAAAAATGTGGAAACACCGGTCAGTAATCCTATTTTAAGATCCACGAGATCTGAAGAACGTGCATCATTTTTATCTACTGTGACGTTTGAGTAGGCTAGCTTATCTGCAGCTTGTTCGAGACGTGCTGTTAGTGCTGTTGAATACCGTATTCTTTCTTTTTCAAAATATTGTGTATCTGCAACACGACATTGCTCCTGTAAAACTGCAATTGATATCTCGCTTACTCGATCCAAAATTTGGATTGGAGGGGAGGTCTCCTCTTTAGACCACTGCAACTCATTGCATTGATTAAAGCTTTAAGAAGATCAGTATTTTAACTTAGCATTTTAATACCTTAATGAGATATGTATATCTCATATCTATAACCAAATTTATGTATTTATATAGAACAATTACATCAGGACTAAAATAATACATTATGTAGCAAATTCTGAATATTTGGATTGTAATATAACTAATCAAAAAGATAAAGGAAGTAGAATAGGAAAATTCTATATTTCAATTCACGTTGTGGAAGTATTATTAAATAATTGAAGAAGTGAAGAAAAATCACAGTTAAAATATTTCGATATAATGGTCGTTCTTAAAATTGTATAAGGCGAAGAAATTTGGAAAAGGAGGAAAAAAGATTTATACATACAGAGGTCATGTAGCAGAAATGTAATTATCAAAGCCAATTATGAGCCTTGCTAGAAGATCAATTTATAAAAGAAACGTTAAATAAGAATTAAATGAAAATACGAATGATAAAACTACATGGTACAAAAGTGATTGGTACTCACATAAATAAAGAATGGTAAGAGAAAATTTCAAACAGATCTCTCTAACGGGAAGAGGAGAAGGCAGATCTTGTAATAGATGGTTTGATCAGTTGATATGAAAATGTCATAATTCATTATCTTAGTTTGTGGTTTACTTAAGAAACCTATTCCACAAGATGAACTATTTCAAAGTCATACGTGGGCAACATCTTGAGACGTTGCTATTGGTAATAAAAGGCAATTGAAAAGAAACAAAGTGACAAGGTTTCAACGCAAAACATACAAGTATTATGTCACGTAAGAACTCGATAAACCTTTTTAGTTTCAATGTTACTAAGTGAGGGTCTGATGACGCGTTGTGCGTGGCGATTTTCTGACGCGTCTGAGTATCCTCACATTAGATTTGGGCATTGTTTTTCTAAAAGTAAACGTCGTTTATTTATTACTGGTTTTGAATATTATTTGATTGCTATAGCCATGTTTTCATTGCAACAGGCATATGATGCTTTGTTAAACATTTTCGTAAACCAAGATATTGAATCTATTGATTGAAACCTTTAAGCCCTCAAATATTTTCCTATAGCGCTTTAAAGAGCAGATAACGATTTTCGTGGTTTAAGTTTGTGATGATCTTACACTCATAAATATGAAGTTTTACGATTAATTTTGAGGTAGTAGTTTTATCGTTTAACTGATATCATTTTAATTGTGCAATATAAAAATAATAACCTGTTATAAGCATAAATAATTACTATAAAATGTATATTACAGCCATTTTATTATGTGTATTTATTGTATGTATATATGTATAAATTGTTAGATGAATGTATTTCTTAGTTTAGTAACACAGGAACTGTGAGAGTAAAAGCAAGCTGCCTTTAGTAGTAAACAAAGTAATAAAATGGAAACCTAAGGGTGGCTAACAATAAGGTGTAACCTTGAGAGAGAACAATAACTTAGAAACCTAAGAAGGTTACATCAGACGATAGAAAAATACTGGTGTAACGTCCAAAAAGTTTGTACATAGTCACGTGGGTGCAGAAAGCCAGTCAAAATCATACTAGGGTGTTCTGCTAGAGTAGGCTTATCCAACTAGAAACTAGGAAGATTAAATTTGAAATTTTAAGCTGTGGACGCTAAAAGGTAGCGTACCCAAACAGTTCAGTTCAGAGGTTGTAGCTCAGAGAGAGCAGATGTGGGAATTTAGTGCAGTGCGAAAAAGCTAAATTTTGATCTTTAAAAATGTAGTTAGGAACACTCACCGCTCCATACTTAGATACTTCAACTGCCGTGAAGAAGTAGTAAAGAAGTTAGAATTTACAACTATAATTGGTGTTATATGTGTAAAATTATTCTGCAGCCTTATCAACCCTATTTAGAGATACTTGCTCTACCAGATATCACTGACGCAGCCGAGGCATAAATAAATGAATTAAATAAAAAAAAACATAAGTAATTATACGTTAAAGATGTATTACACATAAACTTTATTATTAACACACTCACACGACACTTGATGCAAATTGGGTATAAAATTGCGACACTCTTACTTTATAAAACCATGCTTTTTCATTGGAATCTGACATAAATTGAGTTATAAACGTTAATATTATTGCTGTTTTCATAACACTCCTAGAGTGGGGTATGAGTTATATGATTTGAAAGACTTAAGAGCAAATGAAATACAATAAATACCGAAACCTGGTACCTACAGTAGTTCTCAAACATCGCTACACGAGACTAAGTTAAATGAGCGCGAGAAGGTCCATTTGCCTACATTGGCACTGTGTGTGGATGTTTGTAAATCTTGTACAGCTGCGAGGAGAGCGGATAAAAAGGGGTACGGAAGCGTAGGCATGATTAAAGATAATGCTGTGAGATGTGTTAACTTGCCCGCAAGCGAGTGTGTCTGTCTGTTGGACCAGTCTGTCCCTGCCGTCGTCTTGCTTCTCGCTAAGCGATAAGATCCTTCATTTCCGAACGGAGCGAGACGATGAAGTTGGTACCTTCCATTGTTGGCCCTCCCAGCTTCCTGCCGCACCGTAGCGACAATGCGAAACCTGTCTTTATCTGAAGGCTATTCCCTCTCGCACAATCCTTCGGACATACACGTTGTTCTTGAGATCTTGTTTATTATATGCATTCAAAATAGCGAACACTGCATCTCCACAAAAATAAAGTGCTAGCTGCCTGCAGTTTCCGACATTTTTACTTTTTCTCATTTTCTATTGAAGATTCAATTTTTGGATCCACTTTTTTGTAGCAACTGGATTGGTTGAAGAATTCCAATAAATCCAATTTTATTTGGACCTTTACGAATATGAATATAACCTAAAATCCTTCGTTCCCTTATAAATGGAATCTGTCTACTTGAAAAAAAATACTTTAGTATATAATAATAAATTTAATTACATATATATTATTGAATTAACAAAGAATACACGTACATGTGTATTTATTATTTAGACCTTTTTAGGAGAAGTAGATGTGTTATTGTATTTCATCCAAAAATTCGTATCGAAATGTTTTATGGGAAATATTTTGTGTGTGTGTGATTCGAGTGCATGGAATTGTGCCGATATAATGTACACCGACTTCTTTTTGCTTTCTTTACCACGTACATAGTAGGTAGAGCAGGTATTTCAATACCGAAATTTCACTGGAAATACATGTTTTGAGGATCCCTAATCCAAGAAAAGCATTTTTAGAAAAAAGATCCGTGTGTATGTGCGTGTCCCTGTGTCTGTGAATAGCATAATTAAAAAAGGAAAAGCCTTATAAGTACCAAGGTACTTTCCAAAGATACCTCCAAACTTCCCTTTACTTGGAACATTTTCGAAATGCTTTAATTTCTAAAAAAATGGCCTTAACGATTTTGATTAAAATACCATACATTTAATATCTTTACATGAAAAATAAAATGTATATATTGAATTTTCTGAGACTAGGTTGTGAAGTTCTCTTCATTCGGAAGAAATTTTGTATAAACTTGTATAACTGATAAACGTTAAGCGACAGACAAAAACATACTACACAAAAATGGAGATCTTCTTAAAACACACAAGTTATTTTAAAAAAGCTTTTTTGTGGCATAAGCCCTTTCTGAGATATCCATTATTAAAGGTTCGAATAGTGCAATACTTTTTGAGTACCATCGATTTTCTGGAGTTTCCCGCGATTGCATGGAAACAGTTCACATTTTAAGGCCAACATATCGTGAGGCATTATTTATTATCACGTAAATAAATGATGATACGTCAATTATTAAAATACATAATGTATAAGGAGAAGGAAAGATAAAGTTCATGTATACAGATAGGTATTTCAAGTAATAGTCAATAACATTTCTTAGATGTTAAGTTTTTGCCCTAACAAGACGAGACAACTTCCACTGGTAGGAAGGATCATAAAAGAGAAATCAGGGTGCCGAGAACAAGTAAGTGTACCCAGCTTTTGTGTCCACCCAGAGCCAAGGTATTGCAAGTCACTCTCTCTTAATTTCACATTCCAAGTAAACAGATCACGTGACTAGTAGGAACCAATGATGCAATAGTAAAGATTTTTAAAATCTTCTAGAAGCTTCGATGCTTCGAAGTTCAGACTGTATATAAAGTTAGAAAATGCTGCTAGTGGGCCCAGTATGTCAAAATTATTCAGCTTGTCTTCACGTTACTCCAGGAGGCAAATTCGTGCCAAGAAACAAAAGGGACAGTGTCACGCTACAAATTTGCTAAATAAACTCCTGTATCACATATAATACACATAAAATATTGAGAAGATAATGTCTTTAAGTTGGAGTTGTTTATTTATTTAGCTCCACGTATGGACGCCAATGTGAAGAAGTAGATTTGTTCTTTACGTTGTTTGGTGCTACGTATGAAAAGCCGATTTGAAGTAGTTTATATTGAAGGAGTTGTATTATATTTCAACTGTTGGGGAACCGAACTTGTAGTAGTTGCAACCGCACGTATAGTAAACAGTTTCCGGTAGCCTTCGCCCCAAATGTACTTTCAGGTGGCCTTTGCCCCAAGCTTAAAAATAATAGCTTTGTAATTTAAACTGTTTCTTTAGATATTATATTTTATGTTTGCCTCGGCTGCGTCAGTATTATTATTAGAGAAATGGAAGACTTGGCAGGGCGTGATGCGACAAGAATGTAGGCTTACGCAGATTTTAAGTTTTAATTCACTCCTTTTTATTAATCCTTGACACAAATGAAATAGCACTTCACTGATGTAGAGAGCTGTGAGATTCTTTTTATTAATTAATTACACTTTTTAACACGTAAACCATTTTTCGTTTCACACGAATACGTATTAAATCTATCGAGGACACACAAGCTACGCATCCAGTTATGAGCACTGTCTGCAGGCAACTGACTAGATTTCAACCGTCTAAATTTGTAAATTTCTGTATTTCAAGTCTCTGATTGGCTAATCCCACTCCAATAGAATACCTGCATTTAACTGAAGCTTTTTCTGGTTGTTGAGTGGCCATTTTTAAACTGTCACTAAAATTACATTATTGCTTTCAAGAATTACAAATAACATTTAAACTCTCAAACTCATTATTGCCTGAAAGGTTACCTCATTGTTAGCAAGATTTAACTTATTCTCACAGCTCCTACATTATTAAATTACGTAATATATTCACATAACATTATTACACATGGATACAATAATATAAGCATATGCAATGACTGTTACATACATTTTACAAATTATTACATACACATATTGCTTCAAGGCGGGCCGTTATTGAATTTACATATTATATAACCAGACTGAAATCTTTCAAGTGATAAAAATACTGCCTGAATATTCAACGTGTATGTTCGCGCGTTATACATCAGTGAAACATTGGAAGTGTCACCCTCAAGTGTTATTATAATTACGACAAGTGCAATTGCGAACAGTGTGTATAAATTTAACTGGAGATGTTATATTGATCAATATATGACTATTTTATATATTGTGTCTCGTCTCATTGCTCTGAGATTTCCAATACCTTCTCAAGCTCTACCGATGTACAAAGAGCGCCAAAGAAAATGTTCGGCGGATTTTGTATTGTTTTCTGGGGTATTTTGAGGCGTGTCCTTCACCTCACTTATCGCAGAGCGCGGTTGCTTTATAGCACAGCAATAAGGGGGAAAAGATGGGAGGTTGTTGCCTTTTCTTTTTCTGGCATCATTGAAACCCAAACATGTTTGTCTCAGAACCAGTCATGCCGTATACCAGCGAAATTACTCGTGGATGTATCGTGGGTATGTGGGAGGTTGCTCGCACTGTTACAGCAATTGCAAAGCAGTGCTTAAAAGGGTTTTTACAGTAAATTACTGTGTCAAAATGTTCCAGGAAAGTGGGGAATACGGTCGACATTCTCCTCAGAAAGTGGGCTCTCCCCATAAAACATCCGTAAATGATATTCGTTTAGTAATCGCAAATTACACTTTTGTTATAATTGACCATGTTCAAAAACTAGAGATATATACACCCACACACGGTTTACCAAATATGACATACATATTATGGTAATAAAATTGGGTCATATTTTTGTCTATAGTTCTTTTGTGATCCTATGATCAGCAATATGTTAGTAAAGGTATATTAACCAATTATAGTTTGAATTAGAGGGAAAACATGCTGTTTTATTTATTTATTGTTTAGTTATGTTTGTTTCTATGTACCAACAAGCATTGATATCGCTGTGAGAATGCAGTTCTGTTTATCTTTTGCTATGAAGGGCTGCCTTGCTATGTATTTAATGAATACCATTAAGCTTTAATTTGCACCGCCTGAAAATTTCCTCATACTAGAAGTTCTACATTTCGCTAGCTGGGCGCTCATCAAGTTTTCCCCTTAGCTTTTAACCCTTTCAAAGGCGTGTCCTACATTAGCCGATAAGGTATGGGCTACGAATCGCGATGAGGTCTGTATGACAAATTGAATACACTCACTCTACGTCTTTTTCTTTTAGCCAATACGATCGAGGGCGTAAACATATATTTCGCTTCTACCGTCACTTTGTAACCTTTGATGTGGCTATTGGTGCAACTATTTAGCAGAAGGAGTGGCGCATCCTTGCACCGTGGCCTGAAGCAACCAATGAAATCGCCATGGCTTCGCAAGGCCACGTACAACGATAAATAGTGTAACATAGACGCGAGGTGCAGTGAGATTTTCTTTGGCGCTCTTTGTACAAAGGAGAAAGAACCAGAAACCACGAGGATGAGTAATCCAGTACTAGTCGACACATCACCGAACGATACATTACCTATTTCTTAAATAACACCAAACACCTATAGAACACAATTTATTCAACAACAGGGGAATGCCGCAAGCGTTCAGTTCTTAAACATTTGATTATCTCTGTTCTTTTTGTATCAATAACGAGATGTGTAATGTAGCTATTTCTGTAAAGGATTATTTGGATTAAAATGTAGTATGTAGGAAATAAGCTTTGGTAAGAATAGTTTGTATACCCACTAATAAAGACAAAGACTAGAGAAAGGCATGCGAATGTATCACATCAGATTTTTTTTTATTTCAACATTTTTATAGCTGCTTTAACCTAAAGTCATTTACAATTATTTGTACATCAACACTGAAATTTGAATAAAACATTATGTATTTTATACATCTTTATACTTTTGAAGAATTGAATTAACCTGAGGCAGTTAGGAGAGGAGTTAAATGCTGATTGAAGTTCGCTGAGTATTTGGTGGTGCTGTCGCCATCGATTATAAAGCTGGTACTCGGTGATAATGCGCTTGATTGTCAGTTGTACGTTACAGATCGGAGGTTGGTCTTGTTTTAGAAAATAGATTCATAATCTTGAAGTGCCCTATTCTTAGTCGGGATATTAAAACTTCATCCTGTCTGGATAGATTTTTCACAGACAGTTGGGTAACAGTACTAGACATTATATTTCGCGTGCTTTATATTGGCCTGTGCCACACCCCTTAACTGGTTTTTAGCTTCTCTTAATGCCTGTCTTGCTCCCCCTTTTCCTTCGCTCCTGAGCCTGAAACCGATCTGAGTTTATAGCTTAACGTTTGAGTGACAGCCATTTGAGATCAAACCAATAGGAGGTTTGACTGATGGAAGCCATCCAGGTGAAATGTTTCCGCACACTTCCCCTTTTGCCGATCACCAAAGTCTTACCTTTATTCATAGGATTTGAATTAAAATCAATATTGGCTCGCCCAGGGCTGGGGTGGAACACAGATGATAAGGAATTTCTACCAACATTAAATAATCAAAAGCATTATAGGAAAACAGAAGCATCGGCATGTTTCCTCTCGTCCTCCGTGGTCTAGGGTACCATTTTCGGGCGTAAAAATCATTAGCATGACTTCCTTCGGAAGCGAATTAAAGCCGGTGGTCCCGTGTCATAAATTTCATAAAGGAACCTCAAGCCTGATACAGAGGTCTCTGAGCAAAATTTCCGGTCTTTCACACCCAATATAGAATGGGACGCTAAGGACCATAGTAGTTAAAGAGTGCCCATAAATAATAATAAAAAAACTGATGGGACGTTTCCTACACACGACTGTACATGTGTATGCGTCTGTGAACAGTACAACTTGCAAAGTAACAGTTGGGGGTTCTAAGCCCAGGTCTTCCAAGCGTGCAACACAATTTTGGCTCTCACGATCTGCGGTTGTGTGGGCGTTTACCTTCATTGCATTTTCTTATAAACCCAACAGAAAGCATTCACGAAAGTTGATGATGTGATCTCTATAACGCCGTCATTGACCATATTCTCGATTGCATGATCGGCTTCACCTCTAACATACGTTGGTATCGAAAGTGTTTGTGTATGAATAGTGTTAAGCTGTTAATTTAAACAATGCAGTCTACAACTGGCAAAGTCAAGGGTTATTAGAGAATAGAGTGTTTCATTAGAATGATATATAACACAAATGTGATTTCTGTTCTGGGTCGGACTCTAGACTGATTCAACTTTATCTTTTAATACTCTCACCATGGCGCAACAGATGATTGATCTCTTGTTGAGGTCTCTGAAGGTACAAAAATCTCTGAAGGATTGTGTAGCGATATCGGAAAAACCTCAGAAGGGTAGACTTAACGGTGCTAAAATCTCTCGCAATTGCATCCGCAATACCAAGTTATCTTATCGTGTTAGAATGCGTGAACTGGTCTTTCACTGCCTCCTTACTGATGCAGAAGTTTTGTGCCAAAGTCTTCTCATGGAAGGATCCGGATGCTTTTGATACGTTAAATGTGTTTGACTCTGTTGAGTACAGGTCTTCTCTTATTTCCAAAAACATGAAAAGCGATGAATGTTTCATGGTTTCATAACTGCACTATTTACATTGTAGTTTGCGATCCCTCCTCTATTTTTGATACCAGGTATACCCCGTCTTTAACGCCTAAGGTTACATCGACGGCTCATCGCCATTTATATACACTGCCGTTTGTGAAAATTGCAACACCAAGAAAGAATTTCCCGAATAACTCAAAACTTGGTGGAAGTGTAGAAGAGCGTGCAAGCAATAAGTGATTAGGTTTGCAGAGAGATGGGGTACATGTAGGCCGAGCAGAGCCCTCTCATGTCGGTCCGACAAGATCAGTGTTGCGCCCAGTGTAGTCAGTGCAGAGCTGTCAAACGGTGGAAAGAATAAATTGACTGCCAGTATGCCTCGTCGACGTCGAAGGAAGCCATATCGGCATGTGAGTGAGTTCAAACTGGGCAGAATGATCGGTCTCCGGGAAGCGGGTTTGTCATACCACGATAGCGCGGCTCGTACAGGGCATGCTGCTACGACACTGATACGTGCGTGGAAGCAGTGGATAGATGAAGGTCGTACCCAGCGAAGAGTGGAACATGATCGCGGCACGGGATGACTGTCATCTTGTCCGCATGGCCATAACGGACCGTACAGCTTCATCCACAGTGTTGGCTCGACGCTGGAGCACTGCAACAGGTGTGAACTTGTCTGCATCAACGGTTCGTCGTCGTCTGCTGCAGGTTGGACTGTTTGCATGCATGCCATTACGTCGGCTTCCATTGTCCAGAAACCACAAGCTCCTCCGACTGCAATGGGCACGTAAACACCGTCACTGGTGTGTGAGTGGCAAAATGTAGTCTTTTCGGACGAATCCCGCTTCGTGTCCGGCAGTACCGTGGTAAGCGCAACCTGGAGGACTGCATTGTTGAGCGGCATAGCGGACAAACAACAGGTGTGATGGATTGGGGTGCCATGGTTACAATAACTGATTTCGCCTCCTACTAATTGTGGGCACTTTGAACAAAAACCGGTATCTAAAGGTGGTTGTACAGCCTGAGGTACTCCCCTGCTTCAGGCATTTCCACAGGCCACAATTCAACAGGACAATGCCCGGCCACATATTGCGAGGAATGTACAAGCCTTCTTCGAAGAGCGACGGGTACCATTGCTTCCCTGGCCTGCACATTCACCTGACATGTCGCCCATCGAACATGTCTGGGAATATGGTTGGTCGGCACTCAGTGCGTCACGGTCCTCCAGTAAGCAGTGTCACGGATTTGTGGGCTCGAATACAAACTGCGTGGCGGGAAATCCCTCAGAAACTTACTCAGAACCGTTTTGATTCAATGCCACGGCATATAGCAGCTCTAATTGCAGCGCAGGCCATACCAAATACTGAATATTAGGACTCACAGGCCCTGTATAGATTTGAAATGTTTATCATTTGTTACTTGTCATGTACCTAACCTGTGGTATTAAATGCATTGAATTCATGCGTTTCCTTCTTGGTGTTGCAATTTTCACAAATGGCAGTGTATAATGGCTCCTAATCGTTGGAGTTTATTACTTTCGTATTCAAACATTAACTTGCACACCTACATTCATACTTCCGGACTCTAGGGAGGAAGAAATAAGATTTCCACCAGACGTAATTGATATCTGAATCCCTGGATTTAGAAGCAAGCATGTTCCCTAATGATCGCATAAGCAGTATCCTTTTATTTTTGTAATTACATGATTCAAGTTGCCCACCACTTGCTTGGCTTTTACTTTTGATGTTTGATTACTTTGGTCATTTTGCACTGTCACATCTATAGTTTGTAAACACCTTTTCTAACGCACCACTTCAGTGACACAAGCGGTTGGGATGGCTAATACGAAACAAAACACTACAGGGGGGACGAAAACTGAAACGAGGTAACGTGAGAGAAAGAGACTATCAGGTAGATTTCGGGTAGCAAATCCTAGACATGCAAGGGGAGAGAGGAATAGGTGGGATTAGTTAACAACAGCATTGTTCGGTATTAAGTTAACCCTATTCCCCCACTATACATCCTTTAGCGATGGAACTGCGAGTTCATTTATGCAACAGCGAAATATAGCGTTTAAACGGTAAATCCTTCGCAAATACTTCTAGTAAGTAAACGCGCCATTTATCAAAATATGGCTGCCACTTAAAGAAGCGTTTGGGAAAGTAATACTTTTAGGTTTCAGATTATAAGAGCGTTAGAAATTATGTCTTCTAGGATTAGGATTCAAAGCGGAGAGGGACTTAACGACTTGCATAGACCTTTTGTATCTGTACCACGGACGGGACGCTTCCGGGAGGGAGGGGTGAGGCAAGAAGAGACAAGGTGTCTAGACCAGGGGCACGACAGGCAGAGGGCAGGGTCCCTACTATTTACAGAATTAAATTCCGTGTAAATGCACTGGTGCAGCCAGCTCCCCTCCGCGTGTAGACTTGCACATCCGTTGGCGGGCCTGGAACCCGTGGACCAACCTCATTCCGGAGGACGAAGGTTTCCACAGAGCATCCTTTTCCCCTGCCATGCACACACCGAGACCTCCCACCGACATGTACAACCCTTAAAGAGACCAAGCGGATGAAAGGTGAAATTAAACGAGAATGGAGGTGAAATGGAGGGATAGAAAATTCGGGGGACTGAATGATCCTTCCCAGCAACAGCCTAGCGACTCGAGAGAAACCCCCGAAAAAGCACATGGGTCAGCAAGGTCAACCACGGGAATCAAACCCACGACCTCCCGAATGCGGTTCACATAGTGCGGCCAGATAATCTTGCCCATTGAGAAGCATGCTGGTTCTGCTTGGTGTTGAAGTCCAATGCCTTCTTTCACCGACTCATTGAAATGCGTAACGCGCATGATCACCTAATACAAATGGAAATTAGGCCAATAGCTGTTGAAGGATGGAGCATCACTACGAATCCACGAAGCCCTTTTGATAAAGGGTTATTGGAAAACCGAATCAAACATTGTTTATGCCTAGACATGATGCCTGCGGTGAAATTTTAATTATAAAACATAAAGGGGTAGTTACCAGTTCAGGTATCAAGAAACGCAGTTTAGAACAGTAGTTTGAGGCATGGCAAAACTACGAAAATAAATAGATAACACTGAAGAAATTTCGCTATTCCAATGTGTAAGACGTACAAGGTAATCAATTAAGTAAGTTATACAAAAACGATACAAGTACAGGTTTGTTAATACAGCTAGTGGCTGGCAGAGCGCGCTAAGCTATGCGAAAAAGTGACACCGAATCTGCCGCGTAAAATGTTTACTGTATGCATTACTGAAAGCAATAAATAATAGTAATAATAATAATAATAATAATAATAATATAAATAATAATAATAGGTCACTAACCTGTGTTATAAGCGATGTTGAAAATATTCTCGGCAACAATACATCGATGACATCTGCGTTGCATTTGGTTGCATTTCTAGCAGAGGATATTAACACATGTCTCTTGAGCAAGACGACGGAGTGTTTTTTCGGTAAATGTTCGAGACGATCCTCAATTGTATCTAACTTCTCTTCAGAAAGAACAAGGCGCCTTGTAACCCTTTCCTATCATTCACAAATCTTGTCTCTCGGAACTTTGTAACGAGTCGTCGAACAGTTCCTCTATTTGGAATACGATTACGGATATTATCTTGCGAAATGCTTTATCATTTCATAATAACGCTAGGTAATATGTAAACTAATATACATTATAGGCTGTCACACGGCCAGACTTGAGAAACATGCGCTCCAACTGACTAGATAATAGTCCGCCCGGCACCGGCACTGGCGGGCGAGACGTTATCGTTTCATTGGAAAGTAAGCGCACTGTAATGGCCGTTAGTTGTATTAACAACCCTGTACAAAGCAACAAATGGTTCGAAGCTTGCATAGGCCAGAATTGACTTGACTTCTTGAAGTGTGGATACTACTGTCACTTAGAAGTTTAAGTCGTTTTTTCTAAACCAGACATGTGTAGGGCAAAAGATGGATGAATAATGAATTTGAAACATTCGGAACGTCATCTGTTTTTTTTTTTCATTAAAGAAACGTTTAATTCTTGTAACGAATCATGTAGAAAAACACTCAAACAACAGATACCGTTGATTTACACATATGCACAATTGCTGTGCTAAAGTATTTGAATGTAAACCTTCAAACGGTTGCTTGGTTTTTACTGGTCTTTTTTATATAATTTAATTCATAGCCTCTAAATAAAAATCAGGTTATTTAGAGGTAACGGAAAATACACTTTTTTTCTGTGTTGCAGGAGTAGCTCTAAGAATTTAAGCTCTATCGTGGTACGAAATAATTACGTTTTGGGGATCTTAATGTGCATCATAGGGTTTTATTTACTCCACTTTTATTGTTTGGCAAACAGGAACAGAAAATTTGAACCCAAGTCCTACCATAAAACCTTTCTCCTAATGTTTTCTCTTCTGTTGAACTTATTTACTTCCACTGTTACGAGCAAGCTTTAGAATTTAGTTCCGTAAAAGGCAATTTGTTTATAAATGTAATGTATTAAGCAATTGTTATCTAGAAGGAACGAATACCATCACAACTACCTGGAATTTTGAGAAGCTCCGGGATGTAACATTCGAACATATACTGGCGTGCATTGAAGCAGTATGTTTTGAGTAGTAAAATAAAATTAAGATCATAGGGTGAATAGATATCAATAACAGCAAGGATAGTGTTGCTGTAAGTGGAAATAAGGGCTGAGAGAGACAAGGCCATCAGCGGCCGGAAACGGGTTTTTCCCTCTATTGTTAAGTGTCCCGTTAGGTTGCTGGAACGCAGACATGTAGAAAAGGGCCAATGTTTGCCAAAATCCAGAGAGTCTTAGGCCTCCAATGAAAGAAGCTAGAAATCAGGTGATAGTGGAATGGGGAGATAGAACGTTTGAAATAGAGAAACAGAAAAGTTTAGAATACACACTTGGCCGTTGTAGCTCCTTGGAGATGTTTGTTAAGGAAAATGTGTAGGAAAGTTTAGAATACACAATTGGCCGTGGTAGTTCCTGGGAGATGTTTGTTAGAAAAGGTGTAGGAGAGTTTAGAATACACACTTGGCTCTGGTAGTTCCTTAGAGATGGTTGTCAGAAGAGTTTAGAATACACACTTGGCCGTTGTAGCTCCTTGGAGATGTTTTTTTTTTAGGAAAATGTGTAGGAAAGTTTAGAATACACACTTGGTCGTGGTAGTTCCTTAGAGATGGTTGTCAGAAGAGTTTAGAATACACACTTGGCCGTGGTTGTTCCTGGGAGATGTTTGTTAGAACGTGTGTCGGCGGATAGGTGTGATGATATGAAGTGTAACAAATAGGAAATGCGCGTGTGTGTCGAAGTAATAGCAGGAATCAAATGTTAAAACGGTGACGGTAAATAAACGAGCAGTAAAACAAACAGTCGTATTCAGCACTAACCCGAGATCCAAGATCCATGCAAAGAACCCTGAGCTAGTACCGAACCCGGGACCATTCCTACAAATCCTGTACCGTAAAATAGCCACATACCACCGCAAAATCGACATACCACCGCAGCATAAAATGTGGTTCATAGAGGAATAGAATGCAGTTGCTTATGTTGATACTGACAAAATATAGCCACATCCCCTACCAGCGTTACCACCTCTGTTTTTCAAGCAGAATTTTAGCCGCTTAATTAGCAGGGTACTTTACCTCCCCAAAGTATGGTCAAAGGGTAACAATACAACTTAAACCTTATATTTTCATGCTGTACTACCGTTTTCTTATTGCCGTTTAGTAGCATCAACAACTTAACCTTCGTCTCCGTGTCGCTGATGAAGGCTCTCATATATATATAAATGTCGTAGCTGTCTTCAGATTAATCAGAAATGCAAATGATTGTTCACCTGTTCGTCTAGAAGGCCGAATTATATTGAATTGGCTTAACCTTTTCTTGTGTATCACCCCTCCATTCCACATAGATGATAAGGTGTTTATTGATTACTTAGTTGCCTCTGTATTGTTTTTAGGCCAGTTACATAGAGAATTGATACCAGCTGGGTGGAGTCAAATTTAGTTGCATGAAGGTGGCAACCTTACGGAGGGAAAAACACTATGTCGATATAGGGGAATGCACGACAGTACATTTAAAATGGAGGAATTAGAAGTCGTGAGGTGAATTCCACAGTTTTAAGAAACAGTAGGAAACTGTACCTTAATACACAATTCTTTATCCTTCTAGCATATATCAGTAGTAGTGGTAGGTAATTAATTAATAATCACTGTTGCTTCTACATCCTTAAAATATTACCTCGAAACGACCTTAAAAATCATTCAAAATCACAATATAATTGTAGAGCTTGTTTACATAAGGTAGCAGTACAGTGTGACTGAATACTGAAAAGCTCTTTCGGAAATAAATAATTGCGATTCCATTTATTACTAAAATATCAAATAGCATCATCCTTTAATGCTTATTTTCCGAAATACTAAAGCAGACCGAAGTGCTTAAGCCACACAAGGAGCACACCTCTCACATTCCACACTATAAGGTCATGCCACTGACTCTCAGATTTGGTCCAGTTATACTCTACTTATTTATTTTGCAATCGCAACAAACTTGTTAGTCCCTTCTTAACATTATAGTTATCTGCGTTTGTCTTCTCAGATTAGTCAGATATAGCAACTCGGAAATTAGAGGGGGGCAAGTATTGGCAATTATGACAGCTTCATAGAGACAAAATTGCTGTTTCATTCTGAGAGAGCAACAAGTACCTTTGTATATGACTGTACGCATTTAATAGGCTTCGAGATCCCAATATTAAATTATTTTCGTTATAAGCGTCTGATCCCGCTTGTAATATATAGCTTACATTTTATAACAAAATAAAACTTATCCCATTGTAGTAATATTGCTACAAGGGGGGATGTAACTTAGACACAGACCAATCGCTTAGGGGGGCAGAACTTGAGGACGGGTGTGCGGGTTCCGGTGACAATGAGAACTGCAGATAAAGTTACCGCCCATGATTTGACCCAAAAGGCCTACGGTACAATCTGTGAGTACCTCAGCTGATTACATGCCTGGCTGGTGGTAAGTTACTTCTTATTCACAAGTTATAAACATAATAAATTGTGACCAATACCGGCGTGGTGACGTTCTGAGGTGTGTGTCACTGTGGTCTACCCCTGATGACCTCAAATTGGTTACCTTAAATAATCTACGCTGTGAGGCGTCAGCGTTCTGTTAATCTAGATTCACCACATATACAGATTTCAACACTTTCCCGAGCATTGCCTCACTGTAATATCTGGGGTTCATTCTCAGCCCTGGGCGCTACAATAGATGTTGAAGGCAAGTAGATATTATTAACTAAGGCTCACATACAAGTGCTTCTAAGTTTTGCATTACTTTTTATAGCTATTTTTAGGGACTTTGATTCTGAAACGAAATCGACGAAGGGGGACGTCATAAGGAACCTTCAAATAATAATCCTAATAAGACTACATGGTCCTCAAACATTTCCAGCTTGTCTCTCTCCACGTGTTCGTTCTGCATTTACACTTCAATTTTTCTTGCAGTAATTCTTTTCATGGAGACGTGGTGGAAGTCATCTAAAACACAGTCGCTATACCCTCTTGTATTTCTTCATAGTTAAGATTCTATCGTTATGAATGATCCAATAGGGGATTTATTTTACGTGAAATTTTAAGTGTATGTTTTAGTGCGAATGGCGCTTCGGAATGTGGAAGAGAAAAATACTAATACGAGAACAACCCCTGATTCTGAAACGCATTGAGTGAACAGTTTCTTGTAAGAGTATTTCTGCAGCAATAAAGACTACAGTGTCGACATCTGTAATAATTTTCAAGGCTGTTCATTTTCCCTATTGGATTCTAGTGACGTGATTAAAACAACGGATATACGTAGCATATTTATGACGACATAGTACTGTAATACCCGAGTTTCTCTGTAGCGACTGCGATAATGTGCTGCCATCTGATGTGTCACGGGCGTACTTAAGTGGTTTTATGGCTAAGTTGAAAGGTGGGAACTCTGCGAAGGGTGAGGGGTTTCATGATGGAGCGAGGCAAGAGAGGTGGAAACAATCAGTACGGGCCATTATCACCCCGTTACGTCACTTACATTGCTGGTGACGTCATCCGGAGGTCGATTTGTAGCGAAGGCCTCTTCTTTTTTCTTCCATGTAGTAATCCTTATGCAGCCAAAACTGTCATCCAAAAGTGCCCCTAAGATAGTAGTAACGCAACATGTCTTTCAAAATTCAATACGGGCTTTATACTGTTTTCTCAAAGCTGCGTGCATTTGAAGGCTGCGAATAAGATATTAAC
This sequence comes from Deroplatys truncata, assembly GCA_030765065.1. Taxonomy (NCBI): domain Eukaryota; kingdom Metazoa; phylum Arthropoda; class Insecta; order Mantodea; family Mantidae; genus Deroplatys; species Deroplatys truncata. The sequence continues at coordinate 75,961,513 of CM060983.1, forward strand.
AAACAGTCAATCTTCCTCGTATAATAGTAATAATAATAATGGTACTAATACTACTACTAATATTATACCCTTTTATCCCTATAAGTTACAGATGAGCAAAGCTTGTGTCGTGACTCAGTGTAGTCAGAATGTAACTCAACTAAAAGCGCACACAACCTGGGTTAATGTTGCTAGCTAGAGGCGAGAGGGTGGTAGGAAGTAAACAGTTCAGCGGTGGAGTTCGTGATGGCATTGTCTACTAAACCATCGTTTTCCGGAAAACGGAAATTTCGTTCAGAATGGTAGTGTTTTTTCTTCTGTGCTAAAGGGGCACTTTATTTTCTTTCTTTTTAATAGCATAGTTAATTTTATGTGCAATAATAATATAAATGTTATTGTAATTAATAAACTGAAAAGTTGTTAATACACGTCCCGGTTTAGGCAACAGGGTGCCGAGGTGGAGTATTACGTATTTATTTATTTATTGATTTATTTATTGTGCAGAAGGAGAGAATGTAAAATGTTTAATTTGCTGAAAGCATTATAATGGCGTATTTAGAGGAACATCCGAAGACACTACGTTAGATGTCATGCTTCATATGAAATTAAAGGTATATGTTGCACGAGGACATTATTGTAATTTATTATTATTGGTATTATATTTGTTTTAGGAATTGAACGTGCGAAACTATTGCTGAAGCTAACTGCAAAGATTTTGTACAGGAAGTCCCAAAAATTGATGACTGTAAATACAAAAGTAAATATATACGCTAGTTACATACTGCCTAACAGATAGCTCAGTCCCTAAAACGTTTTCAAAAGGTTGAATTTCCGCCACTATGTCTGACAAAAGCTCTGGAAATCATGTGACATCAAAAACGTCCCAATTTTAATATTAATTTTTCTCGAAGATCCATTACAGGGAGAGTGGAAGCCCTTTCAAAAAAAGTAGAAAGTCAATTTAAACACAATATAATAGTGAACTAACTGCTCTCAACCGTCACGGCAGCTCTATAGCCGTAACTCCCCCTTTTCCTCGTAGCAATGCCTTACTTCCGTGTTTCTTGTGAGGGTTGCGTTCTGTTGGGTTGTTGGCGCAAAACTAACTTCTTCCCACCTCTGGTATAGGGCAATGGCCTCTCCTAAGAGGAGGGTAGCTCGATATGTTCCTCCCACATTTGAGCTAAAATGTGGAGTTCCCTTGCCTTTATCTGATAGTCCATTGTCTTAACCTAGATTTGTTTTTACATTTACAAACTTGCTCCTTGGCCCTCTGCCCTTGAGTATCGCTCGTTATGACATTTGTCACTTGTTCCCACTATTACTATCGTATTCAGATATGTCCCATCTTCCTTGACACGTGGTCGCGCTGAGTGTCTTAGTTACTGTACAGTTATTCGTGGGTCTTCCAGGCGTCACGGTTTCTCGCCACCCTAGTCTAGGTGCTGCCACCGTTCCTCTTCATTTCGTCCGTCCATATCGTTCTGGGCCTCCCCGGCCCCCTCTCTTTTGCTCTAGTCCCACACCGTTTCTATATTAGTCCATCGGTTATTGTTGAGCCTTACTGTGTGGCCTACCCATCTCCAATTCGCTACTTGTGCTGCGGTCGCGGTGTCCTTCACTTTTGTCCTACTCCTAATATCTGTGTTTCTTATCCAGTCTCTTATTGACATTCTGTAATACCTTCCTTTCCATCTTTTTCTGAGTAATCTGTATTGATGTCATTTGTTGCTAGGTTTTTGTCCAAGTTTGTACTCCAAATATTAATGTTGGGAGGATGCAGCTGTCTAGAATTTGTTTCATTTTTAGTGTTGCAATTTCTCCATTAGGATGAAGCTTAAACTCGAAAACTTTCTCCAGACTAGTGAGATCCATCTTTTTATTTCTTTGTTGCTACTCTCTCTCTAAATGACATACTTTGACCTAAGTATACATATCCCTGGATGCATTGTAGCGCTTCTGATTTCATTTGGATCTGCGTTTCTTCTGTGTTCGTTCATTGATTTCGTTTTCGTAGGATTTATTTGAAGGCCTTCCTTCTTGCTTTGGGTCTGTAGTTTTAGCAGGGTCTCGAGCTCTTCTGCTGACTTCGCATACAAAGCTACGTCATCCGCGAATCTTAGGATTGTAAGTCTCTTACCATCTATGTTTATCCCGTAGTTGTGCGTCTATTTGGCGGAACACTTGCTCTAACAGGCAGGTGAACAATTTAGAGGATATTAGGTCTCTCTGTTTGATGCTTCTAAACAGCCTTCTTTGCCCGTTTTGATCTTGACTTTCTTGTTGGAGTAAACCTTCGCTAGTAGACGTAAGTATTTTCTTTCTAATCCCTGCTTCAGTAGTGTGTCAAGTACGCATGAATGATCTACACAGTCGAATGCTTTTGTAAAGTCTACGAATGCAATGTAGAGTCCTAGCCTGAATTCTTGTGATCTTTTTAGGATTTGGTTTATTTTTTGCAGGTGGTCTACTGTGGAGAAGCCTACTCTGAAGCCTGCTTGCTCAGGTGGTTGATTCTTGTCTAGTTCTTTGGACAGTCCTCTAGTTAGAATCTTCAAGAACAAGTTGTAGATGTTTAGTGGAAGGCTAATTGGAGATAAATTGTTTGTATCATCTTTTGATCCTTTTTTTTACTGCAGTATGATAGTGTTTTTTTCCACTGTTGAGGTATTTCTTCTTTCTCTAGAATGTCGTTGAATATCTCTTCCAGTAGTTCCTTAAGTATTTCTTAGCTGATGTTAATGTATTGGTTTGTTAGCATTTCTCATATTCTTGAACCATGAACAAAACCAGGTCACTCGTGCGCTAACACTGTTAAACTTGTCTTCAGTGTCATATGTCGCCTGAATGGTAACACTGGCATAACCTTTACGATTAATAAATTCGAATCTGAATATTTATTGCTTTTTAATTTTATGTGACTGCACTCTAATGCACCTACAACAGTTAATAAATTCCAATGAGTTTGCCATATCGACTTTGAATCATTCAATTCACGCATTGACTGGGGAAATGAAACCAGCTTATGAGCTTTTTCGAAAATAAGAGCCATAACGTAATTAGTTTGACACAAGGCGAAGCGGTCCTTACTAAAAAGTCGTGTGACACTCCATTCTGTTTACTTTCTCTAGCATGTATCTACCTAGTAGGTAAAAAAGGTATTGAATTCCACTCAGAAATTCGATACCGATATTTCATGTAAATACATGTTTTTGAGGTGCCCTGAACACAGAAAAAGCAGTTTTAGAAAAAGGTCAGTGTGTATATCTGTGACTGTGCGTGTCTGCGAACAGCATAACTCAAAAACGAAAAGACGGATAATCACCAAACCTTATATTTAGGTTCAGTACCTTCCAAAAATATGACAGTGATTTTCAAGAAAATCACTTCACCGCTAGCTATCCTTTACATGGAACGTATTAAAAAATTATGTTTTTCTAAAAAATTAGTAATAATTTTGATTAAAATTTCGTATACTAAAGCTATTTACATAACAAATAAAATGTATATCTCGAATTTTCTGGGAGTAACCGGCGAAGTCCTCTTATTTGCATTACAATTTAGTAGATAAAAATAAGCTTTAGTAAGAATAATTTGTATACCCACTAATAAGGAAAGAAGGTAGAGAAGGCCATGTGAATGCATCACATCAGATTTTTAGGAAACGATCCTTGTGTGTCTGTGAACGCATTACTCAAGAACGAAAAGTCTGATAAATAGCAAACTTGGTATTTAAGTTCATTATCTTCTAAACATAAGACAAGAAGGTTTTCAATAAAATCCCTCAACCCAAATTACTCTACATAGAAAATTGTTCGAGATTTATGATTTCTGAAAATAGCTCTGACATAATACATTAAAAACGTTTATATGACAAATAAAAAATATATATTGCATTTTCTAGAAATAACCTGTGAAATCCTCTTCATTCTGAAGACATTTTATATAATCTTGTGTAACTAGTAAACATTGATCGATATACGAAAACGCACTACACAATACGTGCAGATCTCTCTAAAACACAATTTATTTCAAATAACCTTTTTATGGCATAATACGTTTCCAAAATTTTCCGTTACTAATGGTTTGAATTGCTTAATACTTTTATTATTCTATAATGTCCTGTTGAAATTCGATTTTTCTTCGCGATTGTGTGGAAACAGTAGGGAATTTTAAGGTCAAGACATAGCGACCTTTTCTTAAAAATTCGACTATCGCTGTTCCCTTTGTATCTATAACGAAATAGTATGTAAGTTAACTATTTCTGTAAAGGCTTATCTGGATTAAAATGGAGAGAGAATAATTAGAGGGTAGAGAATGTCATGTGAATGTATCACAAGATTTTTCTACTCTTTTGTTTCAGTTGACCTCAAAGCATTATTTATGGTGAAATCTCAATCCTCTTATCTACTAAAGGTAGGGAAAGTAACAGGTTAGGTACCAATGTAGATACCCTACGGCACTGTGTGTCCATAACTGTGGAGACAAGAGGTTAGGAGCCACATTTTTGAGGATATTGTGAACATAATAGAGCCTGGTTGCTTGCATAAGGTAGCCATGAACCCCTTCCCACATTTCCTGGTTTTGTTAAGCTCAGAGCTTCTCTGCAAAGACGCCCTTTCCATTGCAGTCGTCCTGAGAGATGATGTTATGTTATCTGATGTGACGTCACATGCAGTTGATCATTCCCCTCCGCCCCTGATAAGAACCGATCGCTGCGGACAGTCCCACATACACGGACTTCTGGTCTTAAGAGTAGCGGACATAGAGATACAGTTTCAATTAAGGCTCCTACAAACGACACGCAGCAGAAATATCGACCACTCCATCCTTCCCCACCCCCCCCCCAGCAGCGAATCGAGGACCAAAGCCAGTTAAACGTATGCATCTGGATGGTAGTCAAATTCAGTGCTTTCTACAACAAAGATTAGCTGACCATCATCAAAATCCTTCCTATTTTCAGATAATTCACTCTTAATAGCCTTCAATAGAGCTTATACATCACTTTGGTACAAACCCTATATAATTTTATAAAACTTCATATTACATTACTCACAACACATTTTTACATTTTCTACTAACTATAGTAATTAGGGGAAGTATTGCATTCCACCCAAAATTTCGATACTGAGATTTCACCGAAAACTTGTTTTGAATACAAATGAAGCATTTTTGGAAACATGTCTGTGCCTGTCTGTGTATATGTGTATCTGCGAACAGTATAAACTCAAAAACGAGTCAGATAAATACAAAACTTGGTATTAAGTTCAGTATCTTCCAAGGATGTAACATGAAGATTTTCAAGAAAATCCCCCTAACCTAACCTTTATATGGAGTACTTTTCGAAAGTTTTGATCTTCTAAAAAATGGCTCTAAAATTTTTGTTAAAATACATTATATTAAAAATATTTTCATGAAAAATGAAGTGCATATCTGGAATATTCTTGGAATAGCCTTTGAAGTCCTCTTTATTCTGAAGAAATTTTGTATAATCCTATATACCTGGTAAACGTTAAGCGATAGACGAAAACGCACTATAAAAAATGTAGAGCTCTTTAAAACACACAATTTATTTCAAATAAGCTAGAGTAAATTAAAAAATCTGATGTGTTACACTCACATGACTTTCTCTAATCTTGTACAAACTATTTTTACAAACGCTTATTCTCCATCTACTTCATATTAATCGAGATAAACATTTGCAGACTGTATCTTATTGGTAATTTTCTTGTAGATGTAAGGGGAATATATATTTACAAGGGCAATATAGAAATACAGTAGCCTTTAAGCATATACATATTTCTTAATAGCTGGTTGCTAGGTGCAGCACCATTCCCTTGCCACAGATTAATATATCCAAGATAAAAAAAAATGATGTGTTACACTCACATGACTTTCTCTACTCCTGTACAATCTAATTTTACAAACGCTTATTCTCCATATGCTTTATGTTAATCGAGATATCGAGATGTCAATCTTATTGGTAATATATGAAAGCTTTTAAGCGATAGTCAAATATTTTAACGCTGGTTGCTATGTGGCGCATTTCATTCTCTTTGCATGTCCAGGACATAAAAAAATGAATAACGAATTTGAGAAAAAGTATAAGTATTGGAAAATTTAAGGAAATAACAAGCAATATCTCGAAAACGGTTCACTCAACAAAAGAAATGTATATGACATAAGTTGTGTATTTTAACGTGATCTACATTTTTTGTGTAGTAAAATTTTGTCTATCTCTTATGGTTTACCAGTTATGCAAAAGTCGTTCACAATGAAGAATACTTTTGGAGACATTCCCAGAAAATTCGAGATATACATTTCATTTCCCATGACATTATCTTAAACATATGATATTTTCATCAAAATCGTTAGAGCCATTTTTGAGAAAATTAAAATTTTCGAAAAATCTTCCATGTAAAGGGTAGTCTGGGGTGGGGGGATTTTCTTGAAAACCTTCGTGTCGCATCTCTGGAAGATACTGAACCTAAATACCAAGTTTGGTGCTTATCCGACTGTTTGTTTTTGAGTTATGCTGTTCACAGACACACACACACACAGACACACACACACACAGACACACACACACACAGACACACACACGGACATGTTTCCAAAAATGCTTTTTTTGGATTCAGGAGGTCTCAAAACATGTATTTCCGGTGAAATCTCGGTATCGAATTTTTGGGTGGAATGCAATACTTCCCCTACTTACTATACGTAGTAGAGAAAGTAAAAAATGAATAACGAATTTCCATTTGAGAAAATAAGTATTGAAAAATTTAAGGGAATAACAAGCAATATCTCGAAAATGGTTCACTCAACAAAAAAAATATATATATATGACATAAATTCTGTATTTTAACGCGATCTACATTTTTTGTGTAGTAATATGTTGTCTATCTCTTATGGTTTACCAGTTATGCAAAAGTCGTTCACAATGAGTACTTTTGGAGACATTCCCAGAAAATTCAAGATATGCATTTTATTTGTCATGAAAGTATTTTAAACATATGGTATTTTAATCAAAATCGTTAGAGCCATGTTTGAGAAAATTAAAATTTTCGAAAAATGTTCCATGTAAAGGGTAATCTGGGGTGGGGGGATTTTCTTGAAAACCTTCGTGTCGCATCTCTGGAAGATACTGAACCTAAATACCAAGTTTGGTGTTTATCCGACTGTTCGTTTCTGAGTTATGCTGTTCACACACACACACACACACACACACACACACACACGGACATGTTTCCAAAAATGCTTTTTTTGGATTCAGGGGGTCTCAAAACACGTATTTCCGGTGAAATCTTCTTATGGAATTTTTGGGTGGAATACAATACTTCCCCTACTTACTATACGTAGTAGAGAAAGTAAAAACAGCCGTATAACTCATTTTAATGTAATATTGTATATATTCAGATCTTAGTTATAAAGATTTGTCTTACTGAAACTGTAAAGAGAAAGTGAACATTGCAACAAAATATGTACTATAGATACCGAGAGGAGAAGTTAGTATAAAGAAGTAAGCTTGAGCTTAAAGGAGAGTCAATGGGTGAGATATTTTGTCACCAGTTTAGAAAGTTGAGGACGCGGTCATAGATTGAGGCCAGAGAAGCATGTTTTTGTTTTTTTTGCAGATATTGGAGGGAAGTTTTTCACAAGAGAGATGTAACAGTAGCTGCATTGCCTAACAAAATTAGACGCCGAGTTGATCGCGAAGTTGTAGCCCATGAGAAAAGAATTGTAATGGTAAGGGAACTCAAGATGCATGTGTATATATTCTCGAGCAAAAGGTTACCATCACTTAGTTCTTATGATTATCTCACGGAGTACTTGTCCTCCAGTGAATCAGAAATGTGAAAATAATGAGTATGCGAGAGATAATTAGTGCGCGGTAATCGAAAATGTTGTAGGTTGCATTTATAATCAGATAGCTTCAAATAGGTAACGTAGCAATAGGAAAGTGCGTCAGCATTCTTTGGTGTGCAGGAAGATAATATAGTAATATTCTTGGATTTAACTTTTTGTCAGTGTTATCTTTCAACAACCAATGATTCCTTTCCGGTACACGCCCTACCAAGAGATGCTTGCTTGTCGAGTAATTGAAGCTAGGTTAAGGATAAATAACCAGAAGAATCAAAACAATAAGTTTAGATAACCAAGTCATCTCAAAGACGTAAAACTGCGGCGAAATGAAACTGTACTCATATATCACTTACAACGTCTACAAGATTTATGGAATTGAAGCTCGTTTCAGTTTTGCATCCATGATGTGTCAACGGAAGGAAGATAAAGCAAATGGCTATTTATAGGGGAATAAATACTCACAACTGCGTTATTTAGGCAAAGGGAAAATCCACATGTCTAATACGAAGTTGAAAGATTACGTCCAAAAGTTAGTCAGTATTGTGAAGTAAGGCGTATAAAGTGTATGGACCATTCTTCTTTGCAGTAAAGACAGTTCGCTGTAGATCTTATTTGGATTGCTGGAGTTGTTTCTGTTGCCACAACTTGAGGAAATACTATATAAACCTTATATTGAACAAGATGGTGCATTCCCTCGCTGGGCATGGAGTTTTGTCATTTTATAAATACTGCTTTCAATTGTATGTGGTGTGGTCGTGACAGACCAAATTCTTGACCCCCAAAATCTCAGATCCTACCCTTTCTGAAATCGGATCATATAATTCCTGAGTACAACTTCCCAGTTACTGGGAAGATGAGGCGAGAACTTCTCCTGAGGAGACAATGATCTGGTATACAAACGGATCAAAGTCGGATACATTTGCAGGTTTGGAATACATAGTATGCGACCAAAGGTGGACATAAGTCTGCCCCTAGGTAGGCATGCTACGGTTTGACAGACAGAAAGAAATGCAATAATGTATTGTTTATATGAAATCTTAAGAGGTTATAGCGATAAACAAATACTTTTTACTTTCTCTACTACGTATAGTAAGTAGGGGATGTATTGTATTCCACCCAAAAATTCGATACCGAGATTTCCCCGGAAATATGTTTTGAGACCCCCTGAATCCAAAAAAAGCGTTTTTGGAAACATGTCCGTGTGTGTGTCTGTCTGTGAACAGCATAATTCAGAAACGCATAGTCGGATAAACACCAAACTTGGTATTTAGGTTCAGTATCTTCCAGAGATGCGACACGAAGGTTTTCAAGAAAATCACCCCACCCCACATTACCTTTACACGGAAGATTGTTCGAAAATTTTAATTTTCTCAAAAATGACTAACGATTTTGATTAAAATATCATATGTTTAAGATATTTTTATGACAAATAAAATGTATATCTTGAATTTTCTGGGAATGTCTCCAAAAGTATTCTTCATTGTGAACGACTTTTGCATAACTGGTAAACCTTAAGAGATAGACAAAATTTTACTACACAAAAAATGGAGATCGCGTTAAAATATACAATTTATGTCATATACATTTTTTTTGTTGTTGAGTGAACCATTTTCGAGATATTGCTTGTTATTCCCTTAAATTTTTCAATACTTATTTTCTCAAATGGGAATTCGTTATTCATTTTTTTGTCTTGGATATGCAAAGAGTATTAATCTGTGGGAAAGGGAATGGTGCTGCACCTAGCAACCAGCTATTAAGAGATATGTATGTGCTTAAAGCCTACTGTATTTCCAAATTGCCCTTGTAAATATATTATCCCCTTACATCTACAAGAAAATTAGCAATAAGATAGACTCTGCTAATGTTTATCCCGATTAACATGAAGTAGATGGAGAATAAGCGTTTGTAAAAATAGTTTGTACAAGAGTAGAGAAAGTCATGTGAGTGTAACACATCAGATTTTTTTCTTTTTTTTTTCCCGACAGTCAGGCTGCAATTAGAGCTTTGAGTAATCTTAAGGTAACATCCGGACTGGTATTAGAATGCATAAAACCTCTATGTGTGCTTGCGGCGAGAAATGAGGTATTACCTCATCTGGATGCCAGGACACTGGATTTGAAAGCAATGAAAAAGCCGACAAACTTGCAAGGCAAGGAGCGGAGCAACCATTGATTGGTCCAGAACCAGCTCCTGGCATACCTAAGTGTCTGGCGAGAGAGAGAGAGAGAGAGAGAGAGAGAGAGAGATAGAGTTTAAAGATGGACCAATCAAAAACACGAAATAGCCTGGAAGATGAGACCGGGTTTGAAACATGGCAAACTATATATTAGTAAACCATGTTCAAAAGTAGTTGGAGAAGTGCTGAAGTTCTGCAGATACCAGCTCAAAACATTCCTCAAAGTGGCATTCCTTAAAAGATATCCACCAGAAAGGAAACACTTAAGTAATATGTGACTGTATCGAGAGAGACTGGGCTGCAGATTCTGTGGCAAATAGAGTGAATCTACGCATCATGTCACGGAATTCTGTTTTAGATATTTCTTAGAATTTGCAAGCTGTTCCGCTCACAGGACTATCTATTCATTAAGGTTACAGAATTGATGGGATAGAACTATTAATTTCGTAGGACAGCGCAATAAGCCAATGGCTGCAGTGCACCCCGAGCTTAAGCAGCAGGCCCTTAAAAAAAACCCTTTCTGACTTCTTCTCTGTGGTTTTGATAAGGACCTCTATTCACATAAACCCAGTACATTGCCAATATGAAATTAAAAATTACTCAAGATTTCCAAATAATAAACCTTCCGATTTTGCAATGGACATGTGGCCTTCTGTAAAATCTCCCATCTTTCAACGTTGTATATACCAAATTTCAACATACAAAATTCAGTAGTAAATGTTTTATCCTTTTATCCATACACAAATGAATCACACCCTATATATATATTATTACGTTCTATCTCAGAATACAGTAAATTTTCCTTGGAATACTTCAATCTTTGCTGAGAAATGAAGGGGGAGAGAAATATGCATAAATGGTTTTGTAAGTTAATTGAAAAATAACTCGTGCAGTTAATCTTAAGATTAGGTATAATTTATTTAAACTTAAAACACAACTTTACTGCCGTATATTCAACTCTTCTCTATAGCACTTCATTTCGATTCGCAAATTAACTCATCTTCATCAAGCGCTGCTGCATCGAGCAGAAAATGTGGGTCAACAGTCCATGATGGAGGTTACCAGTGTAACAAGTGTTTCTAAAATGTCCCAGCTGATTGTGCTTCTACCCCGGACATAACGTGCAGCTACCACCCCTCTAACACTCATCTTAATTGGGGTGGGGTAGACGAGCAGGGGTAACAATATTACCTCATTAAATCCAATTTCCTCATCAGGATTTCCATTTCCTTTAACTCCCACCCATAAATTTCAATAAGTTCCCATAATTTTGTAGACCTAAATGCAATTCTCAATTCGTCGAGAAAATATTAGTCCTAGGTTCTTGTTTTTATTTTCAAAAATCTTTATTCGTTGCCTCTTTATTTTTTGCAAGGAATTTGAGCAGCTCGGATAGTACTGATGTTGCAAAAGTCTGAAATGTTGCCTCAAATGTTTGGAAATGCCTAGTTCTTTTAGTTTAGTTTGGATAGTTCATTGAACTGTAATAATAGTACTTAAAGAGTGGTCGCGTAGCTCTAACGGTAGAGTACCTGCTTGCTGCGAGAGGGGTCCCGGGTTTGATTCTGGTTGGAATTGAGAACTTTTTCTGTAGGTAAGGTTTCTTGGCATTCCCAGAGTCTGGTTTGGAGTGTGTGTGTGTGTGTGTGTGTGTGTGTGTGTGTGTGTGTGTGTGTGTTATCGGCCGTTTAATAGCCAATTCGCCCTTACAAATATTTCAGGATTGCCACTGCACAAAACACTGAGCATAGCTGCCAAGTCATACACATTTATACGCTAATTTTATTAATCTACAATCAGGATAACTATATGGAGCTAAGTGTCACTAAGTTAACATGTTAAAAATAAATGCATAATTGTTTTCTGGCAAACTTTATTCTGTAAAATATTTTTAAAATATTCCCAACTTTCAAATTTGATATTTCACTGTCTTCTTAATAAGCGAATAACTTACTGGTCCCAGCGTTACGACTATGCTTGGAAAAATATTTAAAACTAACACCATTACGTACTGTTTTCACATAATTAATTTCAGACGAAGACCGAATATGTAAGCCCATGCAAATATTCTAAAAGCTGTCAAGAATTAACTTTTAGCATAAGACTTATATTCATTTAAAAGGCAACGGTGCCTCTTCACTTCAAGAAAATAAAATTACATAAAGTAATATATCAATAGGGTGTTTCATAGCATTCTGGTCCAAATAGTTAATAACTTGCTTTCTATGAATAATAGTCAATAGGCATGAGGTTGAAAGTATAGGGCGGCTAGTTTTTGAAAGCTTTAGATTACTATTATAAAATGCTCGCAAGGTTAAGCAGATGTATGCTTGTACTCATATGCAGGTGTAATTTTTGGAAATTCTAAGGGGAATATCATTTTCGTCGGGTTTTACACGTATATAGGCCAAACAGTGAAACTCTATTAGTAAAGGTTTGAAAATAAGGATGAGGTAGATTTTGGAAGTGATGCGTATCATTTATTTTCACTGGCAAATAAAGCGCAAGTGTCCAGAATGTTATTCAGATTTGTAAATTTTCTTTTCTTTCTCTTTTGCCCCCCTTGTTAGGACTGATATCCCCCAGGATTTACAAGCAGGTGCCTGCACTCGTACACCTGCCGGGAAGCACAGACTGTGTATCAGACAGAACAGCCAGGATGGTAATCAGCCCGAAGCCTGGTATCAGAGCGAAGAAGGAGATGTTATGAAATGACGGTGAGATGAATGAAAGGTGATGATGAAGCAACTGGTGGAATGATTGGCGGGGGGAACCGGAGAAAACTCGCCCAGGATCAGTTTTGTCCACTACAATCCCACATGCGGTTCCCTGGGATTGAACCCCGACCGCCTTGGTGAGAGGCGAGTGTGTAATCACTAGGCCACGGCGGCGCCACATTTGTAAATCTATGGGATTTAAAATATAAATAGGCATAGCTTTAAAACATGTTCTATGCCACGGTGCAGTGGGATGGAGCGTGGTGCTCTGGTTCCTGGCCACGGCATGCACTCGGGCTCCATCCCATTCATGGGATGCCGATTTTAGGTCCCGGATATAGGATCGGTACCCACTCATCGTGAAGAAAGTAAGGAGCTGCAATAGACGCGACCCGCCCTCGAGAACCAACATCCCGGCTGGGGAATGCATGAAGCTGGCCACATCTCCCCGTATCGGTCGTAGCGCCATGGGGTTTAATTTTAGTCTACGTTCTCTACCACGTACATAGTAGGTAGAGAAGGTATTGCACTCCACCCAAAAATTTGATACCAAGATTTCACGGGAAATAAATGTTTTAAGGCCCCCTGAATCCAAATAAAGCATTTTAAAAACATGTTTGTGTGTATGTGCCTATGCTGTCTGACTGTGTGTCTGTTGAATAAGTACCAAACTTGATATTTAAGTTCAGTATCTTCCAGGGATTCGACACGAAGGTTTACAAGAAATTCCCCCCACCCCAACTACTCTTTACATGGAACATTTTTTGAAAACTTTTGTATTTCTAAAAAATGGGTCTTAACAATTTTGATTAAAATACCATATATTTAAGATATTTACATGAGAAATGAAATGTAGATCTTGAATTTTCTGGGAATAGCCTGTGAAGTCCTGTTCATTCGGAAGGAATTTTGTATAATCTTGTATTACTGGTAAACGCACTACACAAAAAAATCTATATCTCCTTAAAACACACATTTTATTTAAAGAATTTGTTGTGGCAAAAGCCTTTTCTGAGGTATCCTTTATTAAAGGTTCGAATTGTTCATTTATTAGTCATTCTTTTGAGTCCTTTAAACATTCAGTTGTTTCTCCGATTGCATGGAAAAACTCTGGAATTTTAAGGCCAGCATATAGCGTCCAGTTCTTAAACATTTGACTATCCCTGTTCTCTTTGTATTTATAACGAAAGTGTGATGTAACTATTTCTGCAACGGTTCATTTGGATTAAAACGAGTAGATACAAAAATAAGTAAGAATAGTTGTACACTCAATAATAAACGATAGAGATTAGAGAAAGCCATGTGAATGTATCAGAATTTTTTTAGAAACGTAATCTATAATTTTCGTCGAGTCCTACAGCCCGATTCCCAAGCCGTATAGTTTTCTATATCAGGGTTAAAATATAGGAGGCATTTTTAAATGAATGATTGTTGTATTCATATGGCGCTGTCTACTCACTTTACTATGAACTATTCTTACAGAAGCTTATTCTTCGTGATAATAGAGAGAGACTTTATTTATGCATTTACACATTTCGGTTTTAGGTATAAGGTATTAGGTACATTAATTTAAATCAACAGTCAGATTTTTAAAAAGTGGATCGTTACGCGACTGCTTTGAAATGCCATGCTTTTGCATGACCGATAAATTTATGTTACATTTACATGATTTTCTCTACCCTCTATCATTTATTATTGGATATGAAAACATATCTTTAGAAAATTTACTTTTCTGCTTAGTTCATTTTAATTGAGATATAACGTTGCAGAAATGCCTACATTATGCATCTCTTTATATTAAATGCAAAGGAAATACCGATAGTCATGTGTTTCAGAACTGGACGCTATATACTGGCCTTATACTTTTCTTTTCATGCAGTCAAGAGAAGCAACTGAATAACTACAGAATGCCAAAAGAATGCCTAAGTATTGAACAATTCGAACCATTAATGACGGATATCTCGGAAACGGCTTATGCCACAAAATAAGTTATTTGAAATAAATGGCGTGTTTTAAAGAGATCTACATTTTTTTATATAGCGAGTTTTCGTTTATCGTTAACGTTTCCCAGTTATACAAGATTATACAAAATTTCTTCCAAATGAAAAGGACTTCACGGTTCTATTTCCAAAAAATTCCAGACATACATTTGATTTGTCGTGTAAATATCTTCCATATGTGGTATTTCAATCAAAATTAAGAACCGTTTTTGATAAAATCTGAAATTTCGAAAAATATTCTATATGAAGTGTAGTTAGGGGCGAGAATACGTTTTTGAAATTCGTGTTATATCTTTGGAAGGTACTGAACTTAAATACCAAGTTTAATATCTATGAAAGTTCACAGATACACATATACAGACAGACTAGTACAAATGCACATGGACCCTTTGGATGTCATTTTGGATTCAGGGGGCAGCAAAGCATGTATTTCCAGTGAAATCTTGGTATAAATGTTTGGGTGGAATACAATAGGTACTGCCCCTACTTCCTATACGCAGTAAAGAAAGTAAAAATGAATAGTGACTTACTACTTTAAGACTGTACGTATTCGAAAATTTAAACCAATAACAAAAAATACCTCGGAAATGGATAAAGTCACAAATTTTGGCATAAATTGTGAACTTTAAGGAGCCCTACATTCTTCTGTAGTGCGAAGGTAATCCAGGAATTAACGACCGTTTGCCCATTCCTGCTGAAGGGATTGCTATCGAGCTTCCATCTAAGGTCGAATGGTTTCCTGTACATTTTTTCTTAGTGTTGTGAGAAGGTGTTATTGTGAATTCTGTTATTGTTTAAATTGAACTGGTGATATAAAGTTCCGTCAATTAAAGGTGTATTACTCGTGCTCGGAAGTTGAAACCTGCGGACATATACAATTAACTAAAGTAAGTGTATGGTGGGACAGTAATGAGCAAAAGAGATGTGATAAACTGGTGCGAAATCTTAAACACTGGGCAAAGAAAAGTGTTTGGGAAACTCAACCCGGACGTCTATCACTCATCACAGATAAGTTGTCGTGGTTACCATGCTAGTCTCTAGTTCCAGAAGTTGCGTGTACAAACCCGTGGAGGGCGATGGATTTTTTCGGGCGTAAAAATACTTAGCATGGCTTCCTACGGAAGGGAAATACAGTCGGTGATCCCGTGTCGTAGATTTACGGCAAGTAAAACAACCTCAAACCAGATAAAGAGGCCTCTGAGCAAAATGACCGGTCTTTCACGCCGAATATAGTGAAGCCGGTTATCGAGACCCTGGAGAGATGATGATGATGATGATGATGATGATGATGATGATAATATACAATCGAAATCAAACATAACGACAAAAATGTGCTGAAAAGAGATAAAGGGTATAAAGAGAATCAATTTATAAAATAAAAATGACGCCCGCTCTGTAAATTCATACTAGGAATGGGTTTTGTTGAAAAGGCAGAAAAGCAAGTTTTGTTTTCCTCGAAACGAAAGCAGATGTATCTACCTGCTTTCGGCGACAAGAAGTCTACCGGAAGTTTCGCTTTTGTACTTTGGCTCGGACGTGTAGTTTACAATAGTTTCAAAGCATAGCAGGGTCAAAGTATACGTGTCTTATCTACGATCTAAGAATATTCGTGGGAAGATTTTAAAACTCAATAAGCTGTAATAAGCAGACGTGAAAGTTGTCAAGTGGGGGTAGCCAATAATAAAATCATGAAACAAAAATGATAGCC
The DNA here is from genome assembly GCA_030765065.1 of Deroplatys truncata. Taxonomy (NCBI): domain Eukaryota; kingdom Metazoa; phylum Arthropoda; class Insecta; order Mantodea; family Mantidae; genus Deroplatys; species Deroplatys truncata. The sequence goes on from CM060983.1 coordinate 75,977,956, forward strand.
AATCAAAAATCGCGTATACATCACATGATACGTTTGAACTTAAAAAGGAGCGAAACATAAGAAAGGTGGGGGGAAATTCTAAGTTCGACGAAAGGCGTGAAAAAAGGAAAAGAAACGCCGAGACACATTCCGGTACAAACTATCCACGAGGACGGTTGATGAAACAAAATAAGAAGAAAATAATCCGAAAGTTTATAGTGTGAAAATGAAGTTGTGAAATCTAGGCAATTCGAGGACTAGTCGGAGGAACACATAAGTAGCGACTTCGAAAGTGATGACAATAATAACAGCGGTTTTGACGACGAAGGTGGCGGGTCGACCAGATAGGAATATTCGTAACAAAATAAAGTAATAACTCAATCTTAGCCGGCAGCATTATTAATATTTTCAAGGCAGTGTCACCACCCCTGAAAACCAGAACCTCAGCTCTACCAGAACAAGTTCCTAATCCCTACCATCCAACAATCGAACCCGGGACTCTTGAGTCACCTGAAGCAATAGCAAGGAACAACACAGATGTGTCAAAGGTCAGCGTCAATAGAATGGGACGCTAAGGGCCACAGCAGTTAAAGAGCGTCCATTAAAAAACTCAATTCAATTTTCATTTTACACATAAGTTCAAGAATTAAGTGAGTTGCAAATGGTGCAAGACAGACGCGTAACCCTAGACGAGTTACAGATTTATTTCCTGAACAGTAGGATGGAGAATGCGTGGTTTACTGAGGATGGTCGCAATGTTCTGTCCACGACTGTAAAATATTAATTTAGAATAAACTCTTTAACCGCCGTATTCTCAATACGGAAAAATATCCACCCTAACAGTTCTATTTATTCATTATTACAACTTGCTGAAAACAGCACTCTTCCCAAGTAATCTAGCAAACATTCGGAAATTTCACGCAACCTTTGGTCACCAAAGACCCAAGGGAACGAAGTCCAAGAGATGACATTAAAAAGGCAGTATGAATAGGAGGCATCCGTTGATAATTTTTGTGAGTAGTGTGTCTTCTCCCAGCACAAGCACAAAGATCGCGCGTATCCCAATTTTAAAATTCAGTGAAAACGACCATATTTCCCATGCTTTCAACTTGATTAGAGCCGAGAGATGTACGGCGACTGTACCCGCATTTCATTTCCTCATTTCGCGGTGTCGACAACACATCGCACATCATTTCCGGTTCGGACCGCTTCACTTGTATGATGAAGCACTGTTTCAGGCACATGACGTCCTTCAATGATCGCTGTGCTGTTAAGAGACCAACTTCTCCCCAGAATCGATTGCCAGCGTCGAAGCGAGTTCATTACCCTGCGATGCTCACTTTTTATCCATCCGTTTTCCGTAGAATAATCAGTAACTACTTCAAGCCTTCTCAGAAACAAAATAATACGTTTTAGAAGTGCTGCTAGAGAACAAACAAGATTAAAATAGGTGATAAGTTTGCTACTCTACTTAGGTAAAACATTCCTAAAAGTCTTACTGTTCCATTCACAATAAATTCTCTACTCACTTTTCTATACAATATCCTTACAAAAGCTTATTATTATAGCTACTTCTTGTTAATACAGATAAACCTTCAACTCACTAACGACTTCCCATTTAAGAAAGACTTAAGTATTTGAAAATGCAAACGAATAATAAAGAATACCTCGGAAATGGATAAAGCCACAAAAAATCTCTTATGTTTTACCAGATTTCATTTGTCATGAAAGTATCTTAAACATATGGTATTTTAATCAAAACGTTGGAACTATCTTTCATGAAATAAAACTTTTCGATAAGTTTTCCATGTAAAAAGTGTTTGGCGTAGGGGATTTTGTTGAAAATCTTCGTGTGCATCCTAGGAACATGCTGAATTTAAATAGCAATTTATTTGACCCACTTTTCGTTTTGAGCTGTGTCGTTCACATACGGATACGAAAATTTTTCTTAAAATTCTGGAATACAACAGTTACTTCTTCTATTTCCTAAGGTACGCAGCAGATAAAGTAAAAATGAAAATATAAGGTTTACAGTATGCTTGTTTGTAAATTTTACAACTTAATATAAATTAATATATCAGTCCATTTCAAAAGCATTGGAACCTTCCACGAGAGCTATTTAAGTTTTCTACCTGACTTTACATACCCTTACTAATTGTAAACACCGCTACCGACCTCCAAAATCATTGAGCGAAGAAATTACAACATGAATTCAGTGCCAAAATCTCTCGAAAACAAAATGCTGCATCTGTAAAACTAAAGAAACGATGCAAATAATATACACACCTATACGCGGTAATTTCACAGTCAGATAGAAGGCCATTAATATTCTAATCTGGTGTGTGTAGCAAGTTATTTGATGTAGCATGTAATGAGTCGTTTGATTAACAACTTTGAAATGCCTAAAGGAAAGTTAAGCCATTATAAAAACTATAATCACAACAGAGGTTACGAGACGATGTTAGAATTCGCATCTCGGTATACAGTTAGAATAGAATTTAAAAGCCTCAATACTTCAAGACTCAAACTAGCTTAGTGGTACTGTGGTGATTCGGTCACTGGTTTGAAGCGACAACATGGATTTAAATCTTAGAAGCACTTAACATTTTCACCCCCTTTCTTTCTTTCTTTCTTTCTTTCTTTCTTTCTTTCTTTCTTTCTTTCTTTCTTTCTTTCTTTCTTTCTTTCTTTCTTTCTAGCTTCCTTGGACTTAGGAACTGGACACTTCTACGTACGTAACTACTGTATGAAACTTACTAATAATTTATACTGCTAAGAGTTTTAAGTGTATCATAAAGTTTACGACTAATATTTGTGAATTTCTCCTCCTCCCACTGAAAATGAAATAAATTAATAAAATCTATGTTACAATATTGGACACGGTACAGTACTTTAATAATTATATGATCAAAATTACCACTCCTTTAAACCTCTTCGGCTCGGGTGACAAAGAGAGAAGCACTAAAAAAAATCTAATGTATTGTAGCACACGGCTTTCTATACTCACTTTTCTACAAACTATTATTTCTAAAGCTTATTTCTATCTACTCCTTATTGACACAGACACATTTTCAATTCTTATCTACGCATTTCATTGTAAGATACAGTAGGTAACGCGAGAGATGGACTTTTAAAGTATGGCTATGTGAGGCCTTTAAAATTCCATGATTTTTTTCATGACCATGAGAAAAAAAGAAACGAATAATGGCTTATCAGTTTTAAAAAAATATAAGTATTTGAAAATTCAAATCAATAACAAGATATCTTGGAAATGGTTAACTCTACAACACATTTTGACATAAATTGTGTTCTTTAACGAGATTACGCTTTTTGTTTGGTAAGATTTTGTATATCTCTTCATTTGTAGAAAAGGCATAAAATGTTTATTTCATTCGTCATGCAAATAACTTAAACACGGTGTATTAATCAAAATCCTTGGAGCCAATTTTAATAAAATAAAAATAAACAAAAATTGTTCCATGTAATGGGTGGTTTGGAGTAGGGAGACGTTCTTGAAAATCTTCTTGAAGGGCCTGAAAATTCAAAGCGTGGTATTTAATAGACTTCTCGTTTTTGAAATGTGATATTCACATACAATACATGCATATATACATACATTATTACATTACGCTATACTACATTACATTACAATCCCAACCTTTTTCGAAAAATATTTTCTGGGAGCCTCAAAACGAGTATTTTCGGTGGAATTTCGGTATCGAATTTTTGGGTGAAATACAATACTTCCTCTGTTTACTACAGGTAAGTAGTAGAGAAAGTAAAAATTGAAATATCTAACTTATTAGGTTTTTCATAATGGTAGATAGAGCGCTGTAACCATAATGTTACTTACAAAATTTCAATGGGATGAATGTTTAACTAGTAAAGCGATGCTTCATTACTCTTATTTGTGTACGTAAACCGTTTGCCACAAGAAACAGTTTACTTCCAATCACATTGTGTGTATAAGGAAGAGGCACAATTTTGTACTGTTAAACATTTGTCTTGCGTGCTACTTTCTTCCCAGAGAGAATAGTATACCGGATTTTGAAGCATTATATAACAGTAATTGTGCAGCCAAAAAAGAGAGAAAGGGGTATGAGCTATGGAAGGAGAGAGAAGAGAAATTGCAAAAGAACATAGTGGTAAAGAGAAAAGAATAGACAGGGAAAGAAGGCCGCAAAGTATCCGTATTTAATGGAATAACAGAAGCAGAACTGCGGTTTCTGCCAATAAGAAATAAATTAATATATTCACAAGTAAAATCATAGAACACTTAATTTTTTACTTTCTCTACTACGTATAGTAAGTAGGGGAAGTATTGCATTCCACCCAAAAATTCGATACCATATTTCACTGGAAATACATGTTTTGAGACCTCCTGAATCCGAAAAAAGAAGTTTTGGAAACGCCTGCGCCGTGTGTGTGTGTGTGTGTGTGTGTGTGTGTGTGTGTGTGTGTGTGTGTGTGTGTGTGTGTGTGTGTGAACAGCATAACTCAGAAACGAACAGTCGGATAACACCAAACTTGGTATTTAGGTTCAGTATCTTCCAGAGATGCGACACGAAGGTTTTCAAGAAAATCCCCCCACCCCAGATTACCCTTTACATGGTACATTTTTCTAAAATGTTAATCTTCTCAAAAATAGCTCTTAACGGTTTTGATTAAAATACCATATGTTTAAGATATTTTCATGACAAATGAAATGTATATCTTGAATTTTCTGGGAATGTCTCCAAAAGTATTCTACATTGTGTACGACTTTTGCATAAGTGGTAAACCATAAGATATAGACCAAATTTTACTACACAATAAATGTAGATCGCGTTACAGTACACAATTTATGTCATATACATTTTTTTTTTGTTGAGTGAAGCATTTTCGAGATATTCCTTGTTATTGGTTTGAATTTTCCAATACTTATACTTTTTCTCAAATGGGAATTCGTTATTCTTTCTTTTTGTCGTAGTAATGCAAAGAGAATGGAATACTCCACATAGCAACCAGCTCTTAAAAGATTTGACTATCGCTTAAATACTACCAATTCCCTTTTCATCTACAAGAAAATTAGCAATGGGATTGACATCTCGATATCTCGATTAACATGAAGCATATGGAGAATAAGCGTTTGTAAAAATAGTTTATACAAGAGTAGAGAAAGTCATGTGAGTGTAACACATCAGATTTTTATATACTATACTGAGGAGGACATTTTACAAATAATTTGCAAAATATTAAATGATATACACCCAAAAAATTCAGCAGTTAAAAGATTTAAGAATCATAAAATAAAAAATCATACGCAATATTTCATACCTTTTTTACTGTATAGACTGTCACCTGATAGAAGGAAAACCTCCACGATATAAGATTTCTACTATTTACCACTACTTTTTATGCGTTCTTATTAATTGAGATTCCTTATTCAATTTTATATATATAATAATTGTTTATAAAATACTTTTGCATTAAATATGTGTTTGAAAGTGACACTGCATATGCCATTTTGTGCTGTTAATTCTGTACCACTCCGCACAACAAAATTATAACTCGTAAACTCACTTTGCAGTAGAGGGTAAACTTTAGCCCATGTTTTAGGGGAAGTTTTACTCTAAAAATTGGCACTGCTGTTAAATATGGCAGCTTCTTTGTGGTCAAGCCATGTGCTTTCTTTGCAAGTAGCTATTTTTGCTTTGAACAGCTTTTTCTGTTAATAGCAATTTCTGATATAAATGGCCAGTTTTCTCAGAAACTACTGAAAATAGTTAAATTAATTTTTGAAATTTTAAAAATGTGTTCTAAGTGAATTCTGGGTCTACTTTAGTGTTTTTTTTTTCTTTTTCGCGAGGGGCAGAGGCCTATTGTGCCGTGCGCAGCCTCCGGGAGGAAGGGACGAGATGAAAGATCCGAAGGGTGGCTGCCCGGACCGAGTATGGAGGTACGGATATTGCGGGGTCCGTAAAGTTCATAGATTCAAACACAGCTGCAGGCACCCCTCAGCGCTCCTTCTGTCGAACAGGTCCAAAATGCCCTGATTCCCTACCAGAGGAGGAAGAAATGGTCACAGAACGCATATTCACCGCTCACCACACACCACCAAACCACCCAGCCAAGCCCCGTATCCCAAAAGGTCATAGGAAATGAAATGATGGGGAAGCCACCCCAGCATTTGCCTGGCGACAAGGGAGAACCACGAAAAAACCAAGTTAGAGAGGGCGGTCACCGGGGATCGAACCCGGATCCTCCCGAAAGCTGGCTACAGACGTTACCACCTGAGCCATTCAGCTCGGTTACTAGTGGTAATAGCATGGCTGGTTATTTAAAAAAAGAATTTGTCTAAACGTTAATCAAAATATGGTATAATTTAGAAAATACCATCTTCTATAGTAAACCAACTTATTGGATAAACTTAGAAGACATTCATCTACACGTGTTAAACTTTAAAGGTGATATATGAAATCATTTCTGAGATATTTGGTCATGAATTTAACATATTTAACATTGCTGGGGTAGCGATTTTAATCTACCCTTAAATAAAAATCATTATTTTCGCGTTTTACTAATTTTAATGTATATGTCCCCAAAGTTTCGATCATGTAGGCTTAATCAGTTTCGGAACTTTACATCTGCCTAAAAGATACAAGCAGAGTTGATGGAATAACAAATATAAGAAAAGTTATGATGACGTTGCACGTTTCTTCAGAGGTGGATAAAATCTCGTGAAAGAAGCAACAGCAGGAGCTCCTGTATCCACCAGAACTCAGCCGCCGCGTTCAAAATAAGCCAAATACATCTTGTGGCACGCACGACCTGAACTAACGGAAGTTTTGGATACTTTGTCGTAGCTTTCTGACACCACACTAAGTATTGACCGATGAGCTTCTCGCTTATTAAAATATACATAGTGTCGAATCCGATTTTAATGTCCCTCTTGCAACGTAGCCCCTCTAGGTACAAATACAGTCTCGCAAACCATCCCTTCATAGCATTGATAGTACTAATGTATTTTAACTGAGAGATAGTTTGTTTTTCTCACACAAATAAATAAAAAGCAAAGCAGTTTCATTTACTCTACCACTTGCCTATAGTAAGTAGAGGTATGAAATGATAAGATCCTCCAGAAGACTAATAATAATAATAATAATAATAATAATAATAATAATAATAATAATAATGAGGCAGTATTATTAACACTTAAATGATTTCAGTCAAATTATATAATATGTAAATTCAATAACAGCCCGCCTTAAAGCAATATGTGTATGTAATAATTTGTAAAATGTATGTAACAGTCATTGCATATGCTTATATTATTGTATACATGTTCAATAATGTTATATGAATGTATTACGTAATTTAATAATGTAGGAGCTGTGAGAATAATAAGTTAAACGTTGCTAACAATGAGGTAACCTTGAGGCAATAATGAGTTTGAGAGTTTAAACGTTGTTTGTGATTGTTGGAAGCATTAATGTAATTTTAGTGACAGTTTATAAAAAAATAACCAATCAACAACCAGAAAAAGCTTTAGTTAAATGCAGGTATTCTATTGGAGTAGGGTTAGCCAATCAGAGACTTGAAATACAGAAAGTTACAAGTTTAGACGGTTGAAATCTATTCAGTTACCTGCAGACAGTGATTGTAACGGGATGCTTGTGCGTCCTCGAGAGATTTAATACGTATTCGTGTGAAACGAAAAATAGTATATGTGTTAAAAAGTACAAGTAATTAATAAATGAATCTCAGCTCTCGATATCAGTGATGTGCTATTTAATTTGTGTCAAGGATTAGTAAAAAGGAGTGAATTAAAACTTGAAATCTGTGTAAGCCTACATTCTTGTCGCATCACGTCCTGCCAAGACATCCATGTCTCTAACAATAATACTGACGCAGCCGAGGCAAACATAAATATTTAATACTTAAAGAAACAGTTTAATTATAAAGTTTTTTTTTAAACTAGGCGCAAAGGCCACCTAAAAATACATTTGGGGCGAAGGCTACCGGAAACTGTTTACTATACGTGCTGTTGCAACTACTACAAGTTCGGCTCCCCAACAGTTGAAATACGATACATCTCCTTCAATACAAACTTCTCAAACTGACTTTCCAAGCGTGATCTAAAATAATTCGTAAAAATAATTTACTTAAAATTGACGCCCAAAGCGTGGTGCAAATAACGTAAAGACAATACAATTCTCTTTCAAACTGGCTCCCAAAACATGGGGCTAATTCAACTACTTCAGCAACTACAAGTCAAGTTAATGTGCGGAAAGGCGATTAGAAATGACTAAATTCCAGTCAACAAAATTCACAACATTATATTTTTCGACGTAAGAAGAGAAATAGAAAGGGGCAAACACGTAAATAATAGCTAGGGATAATAGGCGGAATCAAGTCTTGTGTGACGGGGATTCGGTAAAAGGAACTCAGTGTGGATCTTCACAATAAACGGGCCAGTGAAGGAGAAATGCGAGTGTCATTAACCTCCTATTCACACTCCCTGAGATAAGATCTCATATACAACCATTAACCCTCTAACTGATCAGCCGCCAAAACAAATCCTTTCCGAACCATTAATCCAACACAAAGAATACCTTATTCATCCACGCTACAGCTAGTATTGTATTTGAACCAAAAATTCGATTTTACTCTAAATACATGTTTTGGGATTCTCTGAATAATTTTTTTTGGAAAAGTCTCTCTCTCTCTCTCTCTCTCTCTCTCTCTCTGTGTGTGTGTGTGTGTGTGTGTGTGTGTGTGTGTGTGTGTGTGTGTGTTTGTGGATGTGAACAGCATATCTCACAAACGACAAGCGATTAAACTCTCAGCTCAGCATTTAAGCTCGTATCTACCAAAGATACGATACGAAGACTTTAAAAAAAAATCCTCCCACTCCAGACTACCCTTTACATGGAATTTTTTCTCAAAAATGGCACTAACAGTAAAGTTATTTTCAAATTTTGGACACGTTTTTTGTCTCCGCTGTACATCAGTAAATGTTCCTTTGCTACTAGATCTGTAAGAGAATTCTTCGTAGAAGATTGTCATCTCCGAATGACTACACAGGGACGAGTACTTCGGACCAAGCATCGAAAGTGTAGTCAAGCACCAAAAAGGAAAATCATTGCTTCCAGGAGAATTCCAGCTTTCTCTTACGGCATATATAGCCTCTTGCCTATCAGCAAGCCTAAATATGATGATCTGCATCATTTGAAGAAATTTTACTCTCAAGAATCTCAAGACTTCTTTGTGAATCGACCACATTATTGAAGTGGTGCTGAATAACGGTACATAAGCAAACTTATAATACATTTCTCTACTAGTGACAATGAACATTAATTTACTAACGTCTTTAAACTGTGTTTTTCAGTATCTCATGTTAGTGTTTCCTAATGGTCATTCATCTTCTTTTTCAATGTTTGGTCGTCCTCCGTGGTGTAGTGGTTTACCTCTAGTTCCCGAGGTGGTGGGTTCAAATCTGGCGGAGGGCGATGGATTTTTTCGGGCGTAAAAACCTTAGCATGGCTTCCTTCGGAAGGAAAGTAAAGCCGGTGGTCCGTGTCGTAGATTTACGGCACTTAAAAGAACCTCAAATCTGATAAAGAAGACTTGGAGCAAAATTACCGGTATTTCACGCCCAATATAGAATCGGACTCTAAGGACCACAGCACTTAAAGAGCGTTCATAAATAAAACCCAGTTTAATTAAATGTACTTTAACTCGTCTTTTTTTTCCATTCAAGTTGCGACATTTGCAATATTTTTTGTAATTCACTAGTACCATAATAAACGTAGATTGTTTCCAATAGTAACAGTGAGTACATTTACAATAATGCAATGTACTTTGAACAGTTTCAAGTTTGACTGCAGTTAATTCAAACATTAATCTTCGTTCTTCTTAGAATTAACTTTTATGGACCATCATCTTTTTTTTGCGTGTGGTCTTCACTTCGAAGCAACTATTATTTTATTTTGTTTATTCGTGTTTGCATAGCAAAGTGATTATTCTGCTGAGAGATAACCAATATTTGTTCTTTCAGAATAAGAGAAAACCAGGTACAATCTAGATTTCTAGGCAAACACCGGGCCTAATACATGTGGAGTTTTAATGTATAGCATCGATAGGTTGTAAACGTCTGCATTGTCCGTTTCACGAGTAAAAGGCGAAACACTAGCCTTACCTCAACTATAGGATGAAAGGAACCTTTGGGGCGATCATTTATGATTGTTGACACTTTTATTATAAAACTGTTTCTCCCTTAATACCTTTCATTGTCTTGGAGTATTTTGCTTTCCAAAGCTGACTACGCGACAATACTTGGGGGGATCGCCGGTATGGCTTTCTTTGTTGGTTCCTAATTGAAGTTGCGTGCCAGTTATATTTATGGATTTTTCTTGGAGTTTTCTAGTTGTGAAACGAACAGTATGATGTGAACAGAACATGGCAACTTTTTACCTGGAAGAGACGAACTTCCCATACCAGTTGTGCATTTTGTGTCAACAAGCAAAAGTTGTTTTGGTGTCAAACATCTCCAGACTTCAACGAGCTCGGTTGTTAAATTCAAGTTTTACAACTTTCCTCACTTTTCCTATGCTTTTATGTGCGGATATGTTGATCAAACTGCCCCTTATATTTCGACCGCGATTAAATGATGAAACATCTCCCGAATATATCAAGGAAGGCCAAAATCTTGGTCCTTCGTTAACAATTTCGACTTACGGTGCAGTATATTAAATGGTCAAACTGGCGTGACACAGTCCGCCAAGCCATCGATGAAGGCAAAGTGCGAAAAATTCGAGAAAGCAAACTCATATGGCATAGTCGGCCAAGAATTTGGCTACTCTTCGAGAAAGTTCGCCATTTTCATTCTAATAAATTCTGGAAAATTGCATTAATGTGCAGCAGGGGACTAAAAAATGAAGGCAGAAAATAAATGTGAGTCAGTTAACGAGATACATAGTTGCAAGCGATTTAGTCATTTGAGAGTCAAATGAGGCTTGTGACGTATTTCCCGTAATAAATAAAGTAAATAAAGTTTGTTACAACTTATATATTAACAAACCAAGCCATACAAATTATGCTTGTGAGATTTTTTTATCCTGCAGTAATCTAATCTTGTTTGATTTAGACCCATTTATAACGCCTTTATGGAAGTAATTCAAATAAATACTGTGGCTTAAGGAAAGTTGCATACAAAGTCCTATGACGTCTTAAATTATTCTTACGTGAATAATAATTAATCATTAATAATAATAATAAAACCTCTGAGAAATACAATTTGAATTTATGGCTGATCATATTATTTATTAATAACCGGAAATTATAGCAACAATTTTATAGAAGTAAATTATTATTATTGCCATATTTATCATCACCTTTCTTATTATTATATCCATTCCATTTCAAACCTATAATAAAATACAAAGACACTACATTAATCATGACGAGACCTATAGTACGTGAGACACTTTTGATGCCATCTCCAATATCTCCGTCGTTGATGAGTCTGCTGCCGGCTGTTACAGTAGTGAGCTATGGAATCTTTCTCTGGGGTTAGGATTGGGTGGGTGTGAGAATAGACAACACCAGATAAGTTAACTGATAAATTTAATGGAAGCTAATATATGAGCTATTTGAAGCGAGTTGCCGACCGTCTGAGGGGTGAGGTAGTATGTTCTGCGTAGCTAAATATAAAATGATAACTATAGGCAAAATAAATATTAATGACAGTAGGAATGGTATTGTAAAATAAGACTGGGAAGTGAGTATTACATGTAAAGATGAATATGGGTTGAAGAGACAGAGTGCAAGCAGTAAGCAGGAAGCGCGGTTAGTTTTTTGCCATTGTAACCAAGTGAGGACAGAATACGCTTTGTTAGTGTACCGTTAGGTCGCCTGAAAAACAGGTGCAAGAAAAGGTCAGTGCTCTGTTAGTCGCAGGCAACCAATAAGAAAAAAGGTAGAAATCATGTGATAACAAAATGTGGGGATAGGAAAATTTCGAAATAAAGAAGAAAACTTTAGAAAACACTTGTTTGTGGTATTCCCTTGGGGGTTGTTCTGAAAATAAATGTGTCATCGGATAGGGGCGATTGTATGGAGCACAGTAGTAAAGAAATGCATGTGCGTGTCAAGGTAATATCAGGAGTCAAATTTTAAAAAAGTGACGGGAAATAAACGGGCAAGAAAATGAACCAGTCGCATCCTAGATTCAGAATCCATGCGAGTCCCTGAACTAGCATCGAACCCGGGATCATTCCTGCAAATTCAGTGCCGCCAAACTGGCGCACAGCACCTCCTATGTCGTACCGCCGCAGGAGAAACAAGTAAACTGTTTCTTTAATCTCAGCAAGAGAAACTGTAATTGTATTGAATTATTATGTCTGCTAATTTCTGAAGTATCAATAAATTTGCGGTTTAAAATAGTTTTCCGTAATAAGAGAAGCGTAAGTTGCCATGAATAGCTGAAATGCTAAATGGCAAATCCTCTTCGGGCTACCGCTAAGAACGTGAAAGTCCGAGCGCGGTATTTTAGGGCTACAGACTGCCGATAATAGATCACAGTAAAACACTTCTGAAGATGTAAAACACTATAAGACGACCCCAATTTCAGAAATACACGCTCATTTATCAATTTAGGTCCCGCCTACTGCTTGACTACTTCGCCGAAGCTTCTAAGTTAAACGTTGCCAAATCTTTAGCTTCTTATTCGCATCTGAAAAACAACTTTTACTGTTTGACTTGCTAAATAAATGAGAATTCTTTCCCTGTCTAATTTTCAGTACTGGTTTACGTGCATTTTCCTGCAACTCTCTGATTTCTTATCGTACTGGGTTCTAATTACCTGAACCTTGAGCTAATGGGTTTCTTGTAGGCTGAGTTCGCCGGAACACCTGTCTTAGCTACTCTGTTTGAACTAATTGCTTCTCCCCAACACGTAATTTACCTGGTAATGACTTCCTATCCGCTAGCAGAATTATAACTCCTCCTTACTTATGCAGTGATTTTAATATATAGAAGTTATTTACTGCAATTACTTATCTATCTCCCTTATCATGTACAGGGTGATTTATGAATAACTGACACATTTCTTTCTTTAATTATTGTGTTTGAAATTCACTAAGTGTCCCAATTTTAGCACCAAATTAAGCAGACTGTTCTGGAGTTTTGATTGCCTGTCACTAGATGAGCAGATATTCATGTTTTATTCGTAATTGTTAGTTTTATTGTCGGCAACTGTTTTTGAGATTTTGTTCTAGTCAACGTGAAAATGGAGTACACATTAAATGAACGATTCTTCCTTATAAAACAATACTGGATTACGAATTAAATTACAGTTACTCAAAGGGTATACCAGAGAGAAATTGGTGTTCGGAATCCTCCCCAAAGAAACACAATACTGGGATTGGTAAACAAATTTGGATCTCTGGTGAGTGAAAAAGGCAAACCTCGTTCATCTAGGCTTCCCACGGTTGTTGTTGACGTAAGAGACGGATTTTCATGAAGTTTGCTGAGCAACTAGAAGATGTAGAGCTGAGTCAAGGATATTTTTAGCAGGACGGCGCTACAAACCATACATCAAATGAATCCATGGCACTAATTGTAAGTTTCTTTGACGACCAGATAATTTCCAAGAACCTGTGGCTACCGAGATCTACAGATTTACATCGTCGGACTTATTTTTATGGGGTTACTTAAAAGACAGGGTTTATGCAACACGTCCCCAGACATTGGACGATCTGAAGACAACATTACACAGGAGATTGAAGCTATTGACAAGAGTCCTCCAACGAGTGGCCAGTAACATGGAACGACGTGTTGATTTGTGCCTTATAGAGGATGGAGGATATTTTCAACATTTACTATAGAGGTAATTAATTTTCCCAAATTCCTCTGCATTTCAGGTATAATATGTTGTCGCTAGCATAACTCGCTTTGAAACAATTAAAAGAATAAATGTCAGTTCTTCATAAATCACCCTGTATTTATAAAAAGATTAATCGTAGAAGTCAATAATTATGGTTAGCAGTGAGAAAAACGTCCGAAAACCGTCAGTTACAGCAGTTGAGAATAATAAAAGACCCGGCAGCTCAGTCAAGACACACATTGTGATGCTTGGTGTGAGGCCAGCAGGATGGGGATTGGGTAGGTTACTGAGGAACACCACAATGTTCTGTCCCACAAGTAAAAATACTCTTGATCTGTATCTGTGATAGTGGGTCAGTTTGCTGGAATGTTTTATTAGATCTGTATCGATACTTTGCCGCAGGTTTCACTCGCTTGCATGCATGTGTTGAAAAAAAAGTGCAGTACCCTTCTCCTTGCACAGTATTGTATTTGTTCTGCTTGTCTTGCCTTTCCTATGCTGAAAAATAAGATTTCTTTTGTTATTCGCTTCCCGCTCCTTTTTCTCTCTCACCACCTCTTTTTTGTTACTCCCCTTCCTCTCTCTTTGTCTTCCTTTCCTATACATTCGGAATTTTTGTGACGCAGTGGAGCATGAATGCAAAGATTTGGTTCTTTCTCCTGCATTTGTATACCTCCCCTACACTTGAAGCCAGGAGGGGCCAGAGATTGCTGTTTTCAATAGAGGCAGGTCTCTGCCACTACCAACATGTGTATATGTTCTTGTGGAAACAAGTTACAAACCAATAAATATAGACTTTAAGGTTTGTTGCCTATTTTCTAGCATAACCGACTCCTCACTGACTTCATCAATTCCATAGATGGCCGATAGAATTCATAAACTTTCGTTTATTTAGAAACAAATCAAAGTTTCAAGTGTATATGTGCTCTAAGAAGGAGGATGTCTCCCCAATGTTCACCATCTCTCTCTCTCTCTCTCTCGCTCGCTCCCCCCCCCCCCACACACACACACACACTCACTCACACTCACGCACGCACTTTCCTTGTCCATATAATGTGGCATTCCTGTCTGGGCATTCCTCCCAATGCATAGTCCTGATGCAACAGAAAAGGAATATTTTCTTTAGATAGATCGGATTCTGTGAATTCCTTCGTTGTGGTTTGTACGAATATTAATGATAATTCTCACAAAGACAAAATTTTTCTTCCCACTTAGCACAGTATTACTGCAATTATTGATGGCAGATATAAATAATTAAATAAACAAATAACAGTAAGATAGAGAAATGATTATAATAAATAATAAGTTACAATAACAATTTTGATTTGAAATGTTTGTGTGAAAAGATGGAGGTAATTAGGCAGTTGGGTTAAGCAAAGTCATTAGTGGGCCGAAGGAGCGAAAACATTAGCTTAAGCGTTTCTGGTAAGACAGCGAGTTTAGAAGCTCAGTACGTTTGCAGTCACGTAGGCATAAATTCTGGAAAAGAGAAAGGCATTTACATTCTGAGATTTTAGCCAGCCTTATTTAATAACAAAGTCAGAGACGTAAGAGCATGTAAGACCTAAAAATTGGCTGCGCGCAAAAAATCACGTTGGTAGGCGAATAATATGTAGGCGAGTTAAAATTAATAAACGTTCGTGCATTATCCGAGGGTTACTCTTTTCTCTAGTATCACCAGTGTATGTTCGTATGGTATTTTAAGCGCCCAGTGACGCGCATGTAAGAGTAGCGGCTAGCATGATGGATCTTGCAGATAAATATTTTAGTAACTCAAGGTAAGTTATGCTTCTGTTTTTCTTATTACGCAAACAGTTATTTCAACTATAACTTTGATACTGAAGTTAGCAGTTATAGTCTCGAGTGCTACAATTCGGAGTCAGTTTATTTCTTCATTTCAAACGGTCAGCAACTCACTTCCAGAACTCCAGTATTAGTTCATAATAAATTTCTCAGTCAAGTTAAACAGGTGTTGTCCTTCACAACATCCGCGCATACCCCTAGTGAAAGTACTCATAGCTCTACCATTGGAGCAGCCGGCAGCAGATTCCATAACAGATATTGGAGACAACGTAAAAAGATGGCAATTACATTCCTGCTCCAAATTGTCGCACCATCGCGCATCAAAACTTCTTCTTCAATAGGCTGTAGACTGAGGAACCCTAAAACAGGCTAATTAATGTAGTTAAACATTGTTTAAAAATATAACATTGTCAAACAGGTAGGCATGAAGACTTTGATCAAAGCATTGTTTACACTAAATATGCCAAGATCTTGATATTTTATTTCAGTAATATACTTTCTTAATGATCTAACCAAATCCTTTCTTTTTATTTTTCTTACCACGTATAGGAAGTAAGCAAAGTGTTGTATTCTTCCCAAAAATTCGATGTCGAGATTTCATGAGATTTCAATATATTTTTGAGGTCCTTTGAATTAAAAAGAATTAGAAAAGAAGTCCATATGTGAGTATCTGTAAGCAGCGCAACCCAATATTAAAAGTCCGATAAATATCAAACTTGGTATTTAGGTTTATTACCTTCCAAAGATTATCAAGAAAATCCCCCCACTCGCTCCAACTACCCTTTACATGGAACATTATAGTCCTCCGTTCCCGAGATCGCGCTTCAAACCCAGCGGATGTCCATGGATTTTTTTCGGGCGTAAAACTCCCTCACATGGCTTGCTTCGGAAGGGCAATAAAGCCGATGGTCCCGTGTCGTAGATTTATGACACGTAAAAGAACCTCAAGACTGACGGAGACCTCTGAGCAATATGTCCGGTCTTTCACGCCCAAAATAAAATGCTACGTTAAGAACTATAGCGGTGAAAGAGTGTCCATAAATACAACTCAATATCATTTTTACATGGAACATTTTCCGAAATTTTTGATTTGAAAAAAGGTTCTTAACGATTTTTATTAAAATATCATATATTAAAGATATTTACATGAGAAATAAAACGCATATCTTGAAATTTCTGGGAACAGCTTGTGAAGTCCTCTTTATTCTGAAGGAAATCTATATAATTGTATATAACTTGGTAAACGTAAGGCGATACACGAAAACATACTACGCAAGAAATGTGGATCTCTTTAAAACACACAATTTATTTGAAATAACTTTTTTTGAGACATCAGCTATTTCTGAGATATCCGTTATTAATGGTTCGCATTGCTCATTATTAACCATTCTCTTCAATTCCTGTCGATTTTCAGCTGTTTCTCGAGATGCCGTGGAAACAGTACGGAATTTTAAGACCAGCATATAACGTCGTGTTCTGAAACATTTGACTATGGCCATATCCTTTGTGTCTATAACGAAATGTGCAATGCAGCTATTTTCCAGAGAGGTTATCTCAATTGAAATGAAGTAATTAGGAAAATGAACTTGCGTAAGAATAATTTGTATACCCATTAATATGAGAGAGAGAAGGTAGAGAATGCCACGTGTATGTAACACATCAGTATTTGTTTTCGAAATGAGGCGTTATTTGCGCCATTTTACGAATGTGTGCGTTTGTATTCTCTACAAATCCTCTAAATATGTGATAAAATTAGCATTAAGGTTTGCATTATGCACCTCGTTTGCATAAGTGTCCACAATATATTCATAAAACTATAAGTTGTATGCTCTGGCTTGACTTCCATGGTGATAAAGATGTGGACGGGCCAGCTGACAGATGACTGCGATCAGTGTGCAGCGACTTTAAGTGAAATAGAAAAGTGGTTGGAGCACTTTTTGAGTTGCCATATTTTCTTGATGAAGACGTTTTTTTGGAAACGGTAGCTTAACATATCTATTTTAAACATTTCTGTCAAAGGACTTACGTAACGGATCTGCGAAATTTGACCAAACATTGTAAAAAATTAAGAAATTAGGTTTTTTCATAATAAAAGAACATGAACCCTAAACTTTAAGAAAACGCGTCGTTTTGTTTTTCTTAAGGCGCATTTAAAGTACCAATTAACTGAAACTATAAATGGACAGGCTATGCTTAATGATTTGCCCAATTTTTATACCTTGTTTTCTTGCAAACTTGTTTTAAGCATTTTTTTACACTGAAAATGCTCCACACGATGCAATATTTTGATAATTTGCTTCCGAAATTTTGTACTGACTCTCAAAAGTACATTAAAGAAAATATCATATACTTTTTTAAAGTGTTGCTCCAATTTTCAGAAACAAATTAACTTTTGAAAAACCAAGAATTATGGAGAGTACAAAAAGTAATGATTTTTGTTTAGTATTTAGGGGTTGATATAAAAAAATCTGATATGATATATCTTTTTTTAAGATCATTTACTGTAAAACTTGAATTGTTTATATAAATATTTTAAAAAATGCGTCATATTGGTTATTTTTATTATGCAATAAATGCATACAATAAAAAAGTTAATATTTAAATAACCAATGGAACTTTGAAACATATTGAAAATATTACTGTTATTGCGAGTAATAACTGGCAGAAGTTTCAAAAAGCTATTTTAGATACTGTAGATTTTCCAAATTTCAAAGATGCATTACCTTAACGTCTAGCTGTTTGACAATTTTATAATTTTAAATAAAGATGGCATTTTTAACCTCGCCAACCTGTATTAAGGTTATTGAGAGTGCTGCACCAACCTACGAAACTGTAGAAACGAACATATCTCTGATACAGAAATTCACGTTTCCACATTCCTCAGAGTTTTCTACTGCGATGATTTTGTAGGAATTTCCTGTGGCATGGATAAATATTTATTTCTTAATTGCAAACATTAATTATACATCATTTGCTATTGCATAAAATCTAATACAAAAATATAAATAAACTGGGATAATCTGACTTATCTCGTTAAGTATCTCTTCCCTAAAGATGTTTGCTTACATATGAGAGCCCTAATACACGCAATTCCAAGGTACTGGAGACCATTACAATTTTTGCTGCCTTATTCTGTCCTTATTTATATTTATCTAGCCCAGAGGTGGTGAAAACGTGACTCGCGGGTTATTTTGACTCGCAGGCGCCGTTTCCTCTCGGCAACCGTCCGTTTGTTTTTCACATGCTGCTGAGTGATGCAGTGCGTGTTGCATATTTGGTGACTCGCGGAAGGAAGTCGTTTTCGCCACCCTTGCTCTAGCCTATTACTCTTCTAGGATTGCCTCATCATCCCTTCCTCTTAATAATTCATTTATATTTTCTCAACTTTGCCCAAATAGTTCCTTACCATTTTACTATTTTACTATTTTTCTCCTCTTTTGCAATTAAACATTTCTAATTAATATTTATTATTCCATTTATGTTTCCATGCATGTTCTGGTCATAAATTTGTTTGACTACTGCATAGTAAACAATGGAAATTTGTGGATGTTTCCCTACAGAGTTTTCATTTTACTAAACTCCTGTCGTGTCTTAAACCTTTTAAATTCTTAACTTCCGTTCTAGCCCATGCAAATTCTTCTCGGCCTATTTTATCACTATCTTTATTGTTCTCTGTTCCATTCTGTTTTTATCTCCCGGTACAAACTCAGAGGATTCTTTTTCATTCACACTACCAAACGTTTCTTGTATTTCAATATCCTTAAGTCTTGAGCTTACTTTTTTCCAGAAACTTCTGTTTTTATATTCCCTATTACTCCACGAGTTTCCCATTCATATCACTTAGCGCGAACTTTGTGCACTTTAAGGAACCATGATCTTTTCCACTTACATTTCTCTTGGATACGGAAACATTCTTTAATATCGCTCTCTTCCAATTCATATATACTAAATTATAATCTCAAATGTATGATCTGCTGTGCCTGTAGCAGAAGCGAGATCATACAAACCCTCAATACAATCCACACAATTTAAGTGGCATTGGCAATGTTCAAACTGCCTCGAATTTGATATAACTTTCTCAAGAATCTACACATTCTTGTGGCACCGAGAATATAACTCTTGCAAGAAGTAAGGCTTTGAAGAAAGGAACAAAATCGCATTCTCGAAGTGATTAAAGTAAAAGGTATAAAGTTAAAAACGATAAAACTGATAGAATGATTCACCCAAACTAAAAGCATTTTGGCTGCCTGATAATGAATGAAATAAATTCTCATAATCGCCGTTTCGTTCACTGCAATTTAGCCCTTTTAAAGAAGATGAACAAATAGAAAGTGCACAGCAGTGGTGACCTCTACCAATTCCGAAGATTTGATTCACTGATCGACATTGCACAACGCTTCTACTGCATTTGGAATGCATTTATTCCTAGGAGTTTAAACTACAAATTATATTTTGTTTTGGATGACAACGTTCTTCAGTTTAAACTTGAATGTTTTGAATGAATTTCAATATACACTTGTGAGTTTATGCTATCTTGATTAATTCATACAATAGTATTTTTTTACTTTATTTTGAGTTTGTTAATGAAGGGAAATGAAGAAATTTTGTCATACATTTGACAATTTTTCTTTATGTGAAGTCAATATTACATATAATGCGTCTCTGCAAATAACATTTTATTGACACAAATTGGGGATATAATAATGTAATACAAACTTAGGTAGATCTGGAATTGCAAAGGTTGATCTATAATTTGGCATATTAATAATTAAATAATTTTTAAGATCAATTACAGATATTTTTATTTTACTTGGTGAGATCATTGAATTAATATTTGGTATGCAAATCGCAAATATCCGAGCCACTGTATATCCAGCTTTTGTACTCGTTTGGCAGTGCAGCAAATAAGTTGTAAGATTCCCATTATAGCTTGATAAACAAGCCACTCGAGATTCAGGAGAGAGAATGTTTATAATGGCAGTGATTAATTCAAGAGTAGTTGTAAACATTTCTAAAGCACACTTAAGTAATTCCATCCGAAAAATGGCAAAAGTTCCTTCTTTATAGAGGCCATTCCATTTTTTTATATTTGTTGTGTTGTTATAGATATTGTGACTTTTCCAGTTTTTCACTATTCACTTAACTTGATCTAGTTCCAATTTTCACGTTACGTAGTTCACACTATCACTTCAGTAAGGTGAACGAGTTCAATTCCTCCTGTCACTTCACTTTCTTTTGTTAGTGGTGTAGCGGCGTAACGAAATATGCTCGATGTAGCCTCCTTTTCCGGATGGTCCACTCGCTGGGGAATCGAACACAAGTCTTCTCCAATACCTCGCGGAAGCAGCATTTACTGCACGTTACAGCAGTTGTCACAAACTCGCTCGGAGAACAGCTCTTTTCGTCGTATCAGAAACGCACTCACTAACTCGCTAACTTGCTGCCTCATATAGCCAATGGAATCTTCCATAGTACATTACAGAACTATCTGGACACACGCTTTGGAGGCCGGGGGAAAGAAACTTCCAGAATATTCTGGTTATCTGCCGATAGCGCTTTTGGTGTTTACACCGGACGAGAGCGCGACTTATCTTTGTTTATCCCCGACTAATTGGTGCCGACCTTCGGATAACCTTGGTCCTTAGCCGATGCTTCCACAATATGTGTAATAAGCTTCCGTAAGCAGTCCTACTGTTTATAAATGAATGTGAATGCAGCTCGCCAGTTTTACAGTCATTATTGTTGAGAATTATCAAATACTCCATTGATCGAACGAAAATGTGGTGCTTTCTATGTTTGCAGATATTTTCTGTACATAAAAACAAATGTAAGTACTTCAAAAGCATAGCATAAAATAATCAGTAGAAGCAGATACAAACAATATTATAAACACCTTATAAATATACAAGGTGTAGATGTATTGGAAATTCCCCCAGTCCTATATAATATTTCATATGAGAAAGTGTTCCTAATTTGTTATTTTCTTAAAATTGTCTTCAATGATTTTGACTAAGTATCCTATGAAATATTGGCCCGATAAACAAAATCTTAATATTGTTATTACTACAAAACATAATAGCTAGTCAAAAGTTTACATAAAGAAAAATCTCATACGTCACATTCGCATACCTTTCTTTACCCATTCTTCAACAAACTACTATTACAATAGTTCATTTTTCATGCTAATCAAGATAAACATTTGCAGAAATTGTTTTATTGTACATTTCCTTGTAGCTACAACGGGATTAGGTGAATACTTAAGCTTAACCGGGTCGCTATGTACCTAATGGTTTTGAAATTATTTTCTCTTTGCATGGAACTGCCCCCCAAAACAAACCCAGAGATTTTTTCCTCGAGAATAGTATAATTGTTTGAAAATTGAGACCAATGACAAGGAATGTCTTGGAAATAGTTAACACCATAGTACATTTTATTTGGCATAAATTGTGTGATTTAACGAGATCTCTTACGGTTTACCAATTATACCCAGTCA
This sequence comes from Deroplatys truncata, assembly GCA_030765065.1. NCBI lineage: Eukaryota > Metazoa > Arthropoda > Insecta > Mantodea > Mantidae > Deroplatys > Deroplatys truncata. The sequence continues at coordinate 76,000,098 of CM060983.1, forward strand.
TTCAGAAAGAAGAGAACTTCATAGAAAGCTCAAAATATACATTGTATGTTCTGAAAATATCTTAGATATGGAATTTTAAGAGAAAATGTTTGAGAAAATAACAAATAATAAAATTTTTCCATATAAAGGGTAGTTAGGGTAGGGGGATGGCCTTGAAAATCTTCGTGTCGAATCTTTAGAAGATTCAGAGCTTAAATACCATTACCGGACCCTTCGTTTTTTGATTTATGCTGTTCACACACACAGAATACATATTCATAAAATATTTTTTCTGGTTCATGTGGCTTCAAAACATATTTCCGGTATCGAATATTTGGGTGGAAGTCAATACTTCCGCTACGCGTTGTAAGAGTGTAGCAGATAAAGTGAAAGCTAATGATTTGATCCAAACGTTTTTGGAGCTAACCATCTTCGAATATCCGCCTTTCTTTGAATTTTGAAACTGTATAAATATTATACTTTTGTTTTTGATCAATCTATACGAAGGGCATGTAATTATAAACATTGACTCTCAGAAACAGAGGAAGGTTGTTCTAATGTTCTGCAAGCATGTTTTGTTTACTATTAATAAAATGTGTTTCGAAACCATTTGTCAGCATTATTATGAAGCATAAAAGAAAAACAAGCTTTTGTGTTAGTAACTGTTGGAATTGCTACGAAAATAAATAGTTATGGAGTCTATGATTGTTAAACATCAGATTTTTGTGCATAATCGATGGTGTAATAAACTAAAATATTTTTCCAAATTTTTTAAAAGTTTATTATCGATATGAACCACTACTATTCTGTACTTTTAAGTTTCTAAAAATAATTACATTACGTGTATTGATCATTCTTAATGCCATTTTTGCCCTTAATTATCCTAACTTAAACCATATAATATTTATGCCTATCGGAGAATTAAATGTTTAACTTTTGGAGAAGTATTAAGCATACCTTTGCGTAAAATCTTTGAAAGTCCCTGCTTCTAGGACGGAGTTCTCTTAGTTATAAATACAGTGATCTGTAATGAAAAAGCAAGAAATAAAACTTAATTGCTTCGTGAAGAAAAGGCCCTAATGCACATTGCAAAGATTTGGGTATGAATCTAGAATTCTTAAATGTTGTACTAATTTTATTGTAAAATCTAAATAATTATAAAATAGAGGTCATTAAAAGGTTCCCTGTTTGCAACTTTCATGAATTTATAATGAAATATTGAAAATTGACCTCTCCAGGAAATTATTAAACTATAATTAATGTTGAAGAAGAGTGCAATTCTCTAACAAAAAAGAAAAGTTAAAAGCAATAGGAAAGCAAATGCATAAAAACGGGAACAATGCCGAACCCAGGGCTGCAAGCACGCTCTTTCATACTCCCATAAATGAACGTTTACTTGAATGTACTGTAACGATTCTCAGCGTGCGAAGAATGTTTCATTTAAATCAGTAAATGTAATAGTGCTTTAAGGCTTAAATAAAATACAGTATATTCACTTAATTTTATATTACGAAATTATGTGACGGCATCATTAGCTAGCTTCTCTAATTATTTTAACAAAGATAATTATAAACTTTTAGAGTGTAGAAGGAAGACTTTTTAGTTCCTAACGAAGGCTGAAAACTAAAATGGAATTCTCAATGAAAGGATGAAGAAATAAAATAGAAAATGGTAACATATAATATTTATTAAAATACTTAAGCGAAGTTTTAAGAATTCTCCAAAAGTTGAAGCATCACCAAAGATAAATAAGCCAATAGTAATGCTCGGAACTTAGGACCCTGTGTGCCCACCGGTCAGCTGGTACTAAGGTATTATGTAAGTAAAGATAACAGCGTGTACGTGGCCTCTGTATTGGTAGGAGGTTTTGTTGACATTGATACTGTCGCTTCGGAACACAAGGTCACAACATCCCAGCCCGCTTCATAAGGTTAATGAAAGATTCCGTTCCGAGAAGCATTCGCCTTGAAGTTATGCAAATTCTTTTACACAACTACAATGCAGAGAAACATACATTTCAGGCAAAAGTTGAAACCCCAATTTAAAGTACCATATGATCTTATTCATAATAATTTTCTTTATAAACGACATCGTAAATCGTAGAAATTCTAAAATATAAATTGATTAGAGAACCCTAATGTAAAATAGTGTTTTAGAGGTTTCAAAAGGTTGATTTTATTTGCAGAAGCACCTTGAGATTCTGATTACTGTGTACAATATATATAGTGCTTATAAACCAGTTTGGCAAGACTTTAAGCTAGCAAGGATATCTTTATCACTTCTTACTTTCTCTAAAAAATTAAATCGAGATTTCAGAGTACATACGCGGTTTGGGATACTTGAATACACGCCTCCCCACATGTATAAGGCACTCTGTATTGTTGCGGCTGGCCGGGGCATAGCGCAATTCACTGTCAGGAAAGAGCAGACGAGCTGACGAAAAAGGGAGCACAGAATCCTTTTATACGAGCAGGTCTTATGGACTTGTCTGTGGGAAAAATCCGGGAATGGATTAGGAAAAAACAGAATAAGTATTAGCAGCCTTTATCCGAACACGAGCACTAAAAGTCTCTCATTAAGGAGATAACAAAGAGCAGGACACAATCATTGCTGAGAATGAGTGGAATTTAACTCCAGTGGACAGTAGGACAATAACAGGACATTTTCAATGTAAATGGCATCTCTACAAAATAAGTAGAACAGTTAACCCAAAATGTAGAAGATGCAGTAAATGGGTTGAAATCGTAGCCCAGCTGCTGTGTGACTGTGAATCTCTCCAGTTAAATACTTAAATAAAAAAAGTACGCAATTCCAAGGATTTCAAGAAGTGCCTGCTAAGAGACTGCAGTCTTTGCAAACAGGTAGGAAACTTAGGAGAATAAACAAAGGGAAGCACAGTAGATCGATATTTATCACAGCGCACACAGTATATTGCCCAACCTTTCTTTTATCTTAGTGAGTTCCTTCAAAGCTTCCTTCTCCTCTTTGCATGATGCAACCAAAGAACTAAAGGCTTTTTTTGGTTACATACTGTTACATGCTGGGGCGATGGCCAAAAGATTTCCAGCAAATGATTAAATTTCGATCACCCCAACACGCACATGCGGGAACGTATCTCGCGAACGGTAAGGTGACCGGGACCTTGGTAATTAGATTTAGATGAAGGCGAAGGGTTTTAAATTATACAAAAACATTACATAACACAAATTACCTAGATTTTATTAACAAATGTTTGGTGACTCTACATTATGCACTTAGGAAAACAGGAAGGGAGGAGATGCCCTGAAGTCGAGGACTGAGCACACACTTGACTTGCTGTTTCCACTGCTCACACAGAAGTGACGCTAACTACATCCCCCCTCCAAACGTGTCTAGCCAAGCCAGCCAGGGTTGGCGTCATACCAGACCTTTTTCAAACAAAGCCTTCTCTCTGGCGTGTTCCGTGCCAAAGGAGGGACCGTTAAGCCGAAAAAAAATAATCAAAGGAACCCAATAATGCTATCGACAATGCAACACAATAATGCGTCTGGTAATGACAATGCACTTGCTGAATACGCCACAATACTGTCGATAATGAATCAATGGTCAGATAACTGCAGCTAAGAAAAACCAAGTATATTTCTCCAGCACCAATTTGTGAATTGTTTTTCGAAACTAAAGCTGACGCTTAAGAGGTTGATTACTCTCGGAAGTCGCCGATGTTTCGCATTGCACCAATGAGCGTGCCTCTTCAGGCACTGAATGCAAAGAAGCCAATGACACATAGTTGTAACTCCAGGCGAGCGAGATTATCTTATCGTGGTCTTTGATGCCGTCGGTGCATGTTAACCATGAAAGAGGCATATCCAGCATTTCTTAAATTGTTTCTATTTCCAGTCCTGTCCACTGTCATCATTTCTGTCTTTTGTTGCTTACTTTGTAACTCAAGACTGATGTGCTCATTTCTGTCACGATCTACAAGCTTGTAATCTCTGTAGACTCCACAGAATGAGTATTGTTTCGTTCACGAAGAATCATTCGATATTACAATAAATAAGTACTGTGGAATGTTTTTGAGTAATTTACCTTTAGATACTTTTCCTACATAGCTTCCGTTTTTACTTGAACATTCATTGAAGTGTGAGATAACATTTTGTGGGCCCTCAACATAGACCTCCGCAGCCAATCCATTTTACTACTACGCAACTGCTACTTGCATAAAATGGAGCAGTGAATGCTGATTTGTAGTTTTGGACTATTGTACGTTGATTGCTGCACCTATAGCAGCTGTTTATTTCCCAAGATATCGCTCGCGTTATTATGTGTTTATTAAAATGTTGAATACTGTATCCTGAGTGCAATTTTACTAATTAAACTTAAAATAAAAATACATAAGTTGAAAACTTACCAAACCAAGAACGATTTCGTGAAGAAATTTCTACATTTTAGATTGCTTTGGGTAATTTTGTGATCGTCTTATTTTGAGATTTGTAACACTGATATTCTGCTTTAAAAGACAAATACTTTTATTTTAGATAATATTTCTTCAAAGTACTTTTCAAATGACAAAAACGTTAATTCATAGCATATTTTATAAGATGCACATACTGACTTGCCTTGAATTGCTGCGCTAAATCCTTCATGATCAACAGACCATTAAAACTGAATACATAAATGTTGTCTAAAAACTAGGTTTTTGTCAAATTAATTATTACGATATGGCTTTAGGAAATACAGTCAACATATTTTGGTATTACGTTACCAAAACTTACTACTATAGGTTTTCTTATATCCGGAGCCATGATAGCGGAAGTAGTAAGTAAGAAGAGTCAAACACTAAGGAAGTCTATATGCAATTTTATTTGTCTTTATCTTATAGAATATTTATACACTTTTTGAACAAAATCATTAATTTATTGCAAGTTTCCACTATAAACAGTTTAGGATACTAAATGTAAGCTCTAATTATATTTTACTTTAAATCAAATATCTATGCTTAGCCCATTTTCAGAGAAACTATTTAATATGCAGAAGTGAAAATTTTAAAAGCTATTGAACATAGTATTATACTAAACATCTGGTAGTGCATTTATTAAATTATTCACATGGGTAGAAATAAAAATAGATTTTAAATATCAATTTTGTTTAATAGATTTTTAATTTATTAAACAGAGTATAACTGATACAATGTTTGTTAAAGTACTTTACGAGATAAGCACTGTAAAAATTGCATGTTAATATGTGTGTCCTAAATAATATTGACTAATTTAACACGCGAAAGATTGACTCCATTAAGGTAACCACTGTGCCTATTGAATTATTTGTAACTAGCTTTCTTATCAGTTAATCTGAAGTGTTAAACAATTGTATTCTTAAATTCCTCAGTGTATTATAATTACCTAAATATTATTCACCAAAAAAACTTGTTTATGTCTACTTCCTGCTAATCATGATAAATGATTTTCGAACATTTTTTTCAATAAATAATTTAATTGTAGCTACAAAGCAGTAAATATAGCGTTAGGAATAAAGTAAAATGTTTAAAATAGGGTCCCAATGCGCTGCTGGCGTTGACACTGAATAATAATTACGTGTGCTATGAGAAATGGAAGAATGGAGAAGCGTTTCAAATGAGTGTAGCTTGAAATACTGGAAAATTCAAACCAGCTACAAGAAATATTCCATAAATGGCTAAAGCTAAAAAATTAGTTAAGTTGATCCAAATTTCTTCTGTGATACGTTTGTGTCTCTCTTAAGTGTTTTTAATAAATTGTCTAGAATTACATCAGAATAAAAAGAACTTCAAAATCTATTCATAGAAGGTTTAAGGTGTACATGTTTTCCTGCATGTTGGTATGCCAAACATAAAAAGTGTTAATCAAAATCATTTAAGACGTTTTCAAGATAGCGGAATTTTACTGAAAATCTTGTGGTGTATCCTTGAAAGATGTTGGACTTTTGATACGAAATGTTGCACTCGAGACTTATCTTTTTTACTTTCTCTAGCACGTGCACAATAGGTAGAGGAGATACTACATTCCACCCAAAAATTCGATACCCAGATTTCATCGAAAATACATATTTGAGTCCAGAATCTAAATAAAGCGTTTTTAGAAAAAAGTCCTTTGTGCGTGTGCGTTTGCGTGTGTGAACAAAATAACCCAAAAACGAAAAGTCAGATAAATACCAAACTTGGTATTTAGTTTAGCACCTTCTAAAGATGCAACACGAAGATGCTCAAGGAGTTCCTAGCAAGAAAATATTTTCGAAACTTTTTATTTTCTAAAAATCCGGTTTAAGGTTTTTAATCAAAATATTATATATATAAAACAAATAAATGTATATCTTGAATTTTCTGGGAATAATTTGTCAAGTCCTCTTCAATCGGAAGGAAATTTATTTAATCCTGCATAACTGGGAAACGTTGAGAGATAGACGAAAACGCAGGTGCACAAAAAATGTAGATCTCTTTAAATCACACAATTTATTTAAAATAACTTTTCTATGGCATCAACCATTTCCGAGATAGTCTCCGGTCTAGGGGTACCATGCTGTGGTTCTCGAGGTCGCGGGTTCAAACCCGGTGGAGGGCTATGTGTTTTTTCGGATGTAAAAATTCTATGGCTTTCTTCGGAAGGGAAGTAAAGTCGGTTGTCCCGGTGATAAATTTACGACAAGTTACAGAATCTCAAACCTGATAGTAAGACCTCTGAGCAAAATTACCGATCTTTCACGCCCAATATAGAATGGGATGCTAAGGACCATAGTAGTTAAAGAACGTTCCATAAATAAAATAAAATTTATTTCCGAGATATCCGTTATTAATGGTTCGAATTGTTCAATACTTAGCCATCCTTTTCAAGTACTGTCGATTTTCAGTTATTTCTCGCGATGTCGTGGAAACTGTACGGAATTTTAAGGCTGGCGTATAGTGTCCAGTTCTAAAGCATTTGACTATCGTAATTCCCTTTGTTTCTATAACAAAATGTGTAATACAGCTATTTCCAGAAAGGTTTTTCTCGATTAAAATGAAGTAAATAGAAACATATATTTTCGAAAGAATAATGACGAATATCTCGGAAATGGCTGATACCACGAAAAAAGTTATTTTAAATAAAATGTGTGTTTTAAAATCCACATTTCTTGTGTAATACGTTATCTATCGCTTAACGTTTACTAGTTATACAAAATTCCTTCCTAATGAAGAGGACGTCACAGGTTATTCCCAGAAAATTCAAGATATACGTCTTATTTGACAGGTAAATATCTTTAATATAATAATGGTAATTTAATCAAAACCGTAGGAGTCATTTTTTAGAAAATAAAAATTTATCAAAAAGTTCCAATGTAAAGTGTAATTGACAATCTTCCTGTCGTATCTTTGGAGGTTTGTGAACTGAAATACCAAGTCTATATTTATCCTAATTTTCGTTGAGTTATGCTGTTCATAGACACACACGGGCCTTTTTCTAAAAATATGTTTTTTAGGAGGCTTCAGGTAGGCTCATAATACATTTCTGGTGACTTTTTGAGTGGAATGCAATACCTCCCCTACTTACCACACGTAGTAGAGAAAGTAACTAGATGGCACAGGATGCAAGTGATATGCTGTTGCCACTTAACTGATAAGCTGAGATTGGTATAGGAAGGTGACTGCACAACTAGGGTGATCTGTCCGCCACACAATAAATCATGTTTATCAAAGAACCTACAGGTATATTTTGTGATATGGCCAAGATGTTTGAAGGCAATTCAATAATAATAATAATAATAATAATAATAATAATAATAATAATTGATGAAGTTCAAACGGGGAAGAGTTAAACATACCACACTGTTATGAAAACAGATAATTCTACGAAACGTCCTTTGATATAAATAATGTATTTTAGTAGATTTACATTTTTCTCTATCAGGTTATGTCTACCTCTTGTGGATTTCCAGTTTTACAGATTCAGTACGAAGGATATTTTACACAGAAAATTCAAGATATGTGTTTAGTTCGTAATGTGAATAGGTATCTTGAAGATACAATATCGTAATTAAAATAGTTGGAATCATTTCTAGAAACAAATTGTTACATTAAAGATTTGTTTGGGATGGGAATAGGTCCATTGAGTCTTTCTTTGCATTCTGAACTTTTGTATTTATTCTAGCTTTTGTTTTTGAGTCATGCTGTTCGCCGTCTCTCAGGTTTTCTGAAAAGAAACCAAGATATTTACATTCATTATAAACAAGCACAGGATTTAACACAATAATACTTTTAAATAATTAATCAAATATCAATAAAAAGCAACAGCCATTTTCGTATCAAGACGAAACAAACGTCTTAGGCTTTTATTCCATTTTGCTAGTTTAGAATGTCATTTGAAGGCCAATCTACGAACTTTGCCTTAGCTTTAGTATACTTCAGGTAGAAAAGCATTGTCTCTGTTTCAAGATAAGAATATAAAGGCTACGAGACTAGGAAATTCGAACATGTTGTGAAGGTATCTAGGTCTAAAGTATAATACTATATCTTTCCTAACACTATCCTTAGCTGATGATCTTAAAAGATAGTCAAAATTAATCCAATCACATAATAAAATAGCAGAATTTTTAATAAGTTTTCCTCGCTCGCTTGGTGATAGCTGTTTTGGATAATTTGATCCGCGAGTTGTCTCATCACCCCTTCATCACTATATTTCATTTCCTTCTTGACCATCATACCAGACACCGGGCTGATCACCCATCCTGAATATGCTACGATCCAGAGTTTGCTTGCTCCTCGACAGGCTATTGACCCAAGGCAACTGGCTTGTAAATCCTTGGGGGTGTAAGTCCTACAACGATGAGGGTAATCAGTTAAAGAATAAGAATAAGACTTTTTAATAATACAATAATTGTTTCGTATCCCACCTCGTACTCTTGAAATACTAATCATTTGATGATGCCCTAACACTACTTTCTTTGGGATTACATTCCTGTATCTCCTCTTATCCTCCCATTCTCTTTCTCCCTCTCCCCATATCCCTCTCTCGTTCTCTCTCACGCAGACATACAACGCATTTCCAATTTCTACATTATGTGGAACACCTGATTAGTTAGTATAATTAAGGTAGAATATATTTTTTTATAAAAAAAAAACATTAAAAATAAATGCATAACGTTTAAAACACGCTTATAATTGAGGTAGAGCAGTAAGTGACAATATTTTCAAACATTTAGATAAAAATCTGAAGTGATACATTTTCATGACTTTCTCTAATCTCTATCTTTATTAGGGATATACAAAGTATTCTTACTAAAGCTTGTTTTTATATCTACTACATTTAATTCAAATAAACCTTTACTACATTGCATGTTTCCTTATAAATATAAAGAGAATAGCGATAGTCAAATATTTAAGAACTGTAAACTATATGCTGGCCTTAAAATTCCACACTGTTTCCATGCAACCACGAGAAACATCTGAAAATCGATGGAACTTCAAAATAATGACAACCATTGAATAATTCGAACCTTTAATAACGGATATCTTAGAAACGGCTTATACCACAAAAAAGCTTATTTGTAATAAATTGTGTGTTTCAAAGAGATCTACATTTTTTGTGTAGTACGTTTTCGTCTATCACAACGTTTACCAGTTATATAGGATTATATAAAATTCCCTTTCGAATGGAGAGAAAGTCATAGGCTATTCCCCGAAAATTCAAGATATAATTTTATTTGTCGTGTAAATATCTTTATTATATGGCATTTTAATCACAATCGCTAGAGCCATTTTTTTTTAGAAAATCAAATGTTTCATGTAAAGGGCGGTTTAGGGTGCGGGGTTTATGTTGAAAATTTGAAAAAAAAAGTTTAGTATTTCTTTTTGTTTTTGAGTTATGGTGTTCTCAAACATACAGACACACATACACATAGACATGCTTTCTAAAATTCTTTAGTTGGTCTCAGGGCACCTCAAAACATATATTTCCGGTGTGCACATGGGCTTCCACCCTCAGGTGTCATGCGGTCCTGAAGATGGGGGTTATATGATTATCTATTCTTGGTCCTGTGCTATGGTAACCTCAAAAATTTCAGGAGGAATCCCTGGCAAAGGAACATATACATTTAAAAATTATATTTCTGGCCGGAATTTAAGGATATTGCGGCCACTGTATGCCCCAGATGCAGCATAAAGAGGTTTTATTCTCACGGAGAGCATACGTTGCCCATTTCCAGAATAATATGTTTTTTACTCGCAAATAGTGAAGCTATTCTGGATTCAGCGTAATGGGACTGCAGGTACGCTCTATTGAAACTAGGTTTATTACTGCAGGGGTAAGTCTGACGCCTGAGGAGGCGAGCGTCTTGATGCCGTAGGTGTGGCGACGCACCTGTAAGAGGGGAGCAAATCACCTGGCATGGTGGGAGGCTCAAGTCCACCCCATTGGCCACCGAACCGTGGTCGAGGGCGGGTCCGGTGCGCCTTCTCCACCTATAGCTATGTTACAAAAACATCCGCCTCTGGACATCAACTCTACTTCCCCCAGTTCCGTCTTTACACGCTCTCATTCAATGAGACGTTTTATGTGTTGCGGGCTTTTGCTACTCCACAAATAAACTTCCCAATTTATGGCACGTAAAAGTCGAAACACTTGCATTAGAAAATATTAATTATTTTCTTACAAAAACACAAAGTAAGCACTATGCGAAACATCGACAAATAGTCGCGTATTTATTTGCTACGTTTATCTTGACGCAGACAACATTTGCGAAGAGAAAACGAGGAAAAATACTGATAAACTAGTAATCAATAGAGGGTGTGTACTAAATAAGCCATTTGACTGTTTTATCAATGAATTACATAATCAGACTTCTTTTTTCCACAGTTGCTACCCCAATTTCGTATACTGACCTATAGTGTAGTGGCCTATAATGGAACGCAGCTGTTTGTTGTTGGTGATAAATCTAACCCCACCCTCTGTCAACGTGACCATCTCTGTTCCTCGAGCATGATTTTAGCCACTGGATTGACAGGTACTATAGCCGAACTACTGAAAGGTAATATTACAAGCTATAGATGTCTTTGTTCTCACTTTTATTCATCGTTGCAGCTGCAGTTATAGTTCATTTACTTTCCCCTCACCGAACAGGTTCTAATAATCTCTACAAATCTTACAAGATCTAACGTTAAACCGGCGGAAGCCAGGTTCATTTTTGGCTTTAATTTTATTATATATTTTAGTACGAGTACCGCTTAAGCAGTCCTCTCTCTCTGTAATACGTTTTAAGCTTATGTTTCCAAAATTATTAACAACTGATTTTTCTGGGATGAATTTTGTTCCTTCATATTTACTTTCATTACTATTTACCGAGTAGGAAGAGGAGTATATCATTCCACCCAAAAATTTAAAACCAGGAGTTCAAAGGAAATATATGTTCTGAGGCCCCCTGAATAAAACCAAAATCATTTTTAGAAAATATGTATTTTTATGATATGTAAGTACAGTATCTTCCAAAGAATTTGTTAAGAAAATCCCCTACCCCAAGTTACGAATTGTTTTTTATTTTCTTAAAAACGACTGAACGATTTTGGTTAAACTACCATATATTTTACATATTTACATGACAAATAAAATGTATAAGTTGAATTTCCATGGGATCAGCCTGTGAAGTCCTCTTCATTCGGAAGGTATTTTGTATAATTTTGTATAACTGGTAAGCCATAAGAGTTAGACAAAAACATATAACACTAAAAATATAGATGTCTATAGGTATTTAAAACCATGGTTTACTTCAAATAGCTTTTTTGTAGCATCAGACATTTTCAAGATATCCGTTATTATTATTGGTTTGAAATTTTTAATACTTTGTCATCGTTTGTAAACTGCTGTCGTTTTTCGGTTGTTACTCGCGATGTCAGGAAAATAGTATTGAATTCCAAGGCCAGAATATAGCGAACCCCCTTTATAGTTACAACATGTGTAAGAAACTATTTCTGCAGAGGCTTATCTTGAAAGACACGTAATAGATATAAATATACTTGAGCTTTCGTAAGAATATTTTGTAGAAGCTACATAAAAATAAACGCTAGAGGTAGAGACGGTTATGTGAATTTAATACATAAGATTTTTCCTCCATAAACATGATGGTCAAACTATGACATGTCTTTTTTTGGAACAGATTTGGACTTAATGGAAATATTCATTTATAGCATATCGAACGTTAAAATAATCCCCTATATTTCATGAAAATGGATTATTAAGGAATTGCTGCACTAGTTTTGTTAAATCGATTTCTACTAATGCGTTTATAAGATTGCACTTATATGGTTTATATACCGGGTGCTCAGATAGATAGAGTCGACGTTACAGTGGTTAACACCGCCCTTTACACTTGCAGAACTGCTTGTTACGCAACTAATATTTTAGAGAAAGCGCATTTAGGTGCTTATTAATGCTATCTACTCGATTTTTGCAGCTGCTGTATTTTAATACCAATAAAAACAAAATTGTCCATCCGCCGCGCAGAGATACTATTGGGGTCCATTTGGCGCAGAAGCTGGTGGTCGTGTCCCGGGGTGAGAACAATGAACGAGGGCTAGCTGTTCTTCCTGAACGGCGAGAGATACCGGATATTTTATTATCTGCCCCCACAAACTGCAACCAGCGGGCCACATGCTCTCATAACAGGATGGATGGGCGTACTCGTAATGCATTTGACGTTTCCAAACACATTATCATCGCATCGGGATATCAAAACGCGTAAATCCCAAAAGGACTAGATTCAAAATTCATATTCTCTACATGAAAGTCTTCATTCGAAGATCAAAGGCTAATTATTTCTCCTGTGCAAAGTTTATTGATCAAACAAGGGAACCTGACTGTGAAAACTCCAAACATTTCTCTAGCCCCCGCGGCTAAATAGTACAAGCATTCGCAATTCGAAATATACAGGATAATGAAATAGTTTCCATATATTTTTGTGGAAAAGCATACCTTATTATCGAACTAATACAATGAATGAAATTCCTAACACATAGGTAATCCATTTCAGCCATATTCCAGTTGAGCATTGTGCAGTGTCATACAGAACCAGCATTGCAAGTTGTATGCTGAGCACCGCATGTCAGTTACATTCCTTTAGATGGTCATGGAGCTGATCTTAATCCTATATACAGGGGTTTAAAATATGTATCTCGTACAAAAAAATCGATAGGTGTGAGATTCGATAAATGGTAACCCAGAATGTCTTGTAGTCATCTTGACAATCTACTTGTATATTGAAGTTGATATTTTGTTGTATTGTTATTTGCCCCACGCTTTGGGAGTCAATTTGAAGTTGATTTACTGTTGCTTTACGTATGGAATGCCAGTTTGAAGATGTATTATATTTCGACTGTTGGGAAGCCGAACTTGAAGTAGTTGCAACCGCACGTATGGTAAAAAGTTTCCGGTAGCCTTCGTCCCAAATGTACTTTCCGGTGGCCTTTGTCCCAAGTTTAAAAAAAAATATTAACTTTGTATTTTTTTGACTGTTTCTTTAAATATTATATATTTTTGTTTGCCTCGGCTGCGTCAGTATTTATATTTTTTTTTAGAGTCATGAATGTCTTAGCAGGGAGTGGTGCGACTGAAGAATGTCGGCTTACACAGATTATAATTTTACTTTACTCCTTTCATTAATGCTTGACACGATTTAAAATAACACTTCAATGATACACAGAAAGAGCTGCGAGATTTTTTTTATTAATCTCTTGCACTTTTTAACACGTAAACTATTTTTGTCTCGCACTGAATACGTATTAAACTTCTGGAGGACGTGTCTCGCGTCCGGTTAGTAACGCTGTCAGTAGACTGACTTCTGAATTCGTAAAGTTTGCTCCATTTTAGTTTCTGATTGGCTAATCCTAGTCCAATAGAACACGTTCATTTAAATAAAGCTTTTTCTGGGTGTTGATTGGCTATTTTATAAGCTGTCACAAAAATTTAACCTATTATTCTCACAGCTCCTACATTATTAAATTACGTAATACATTCACAAAACACTATTACATATGTATACAATAATATAAACATATATAATGACTGTAATATACACTTTTTATATCTTGTTACATACACATGTTGCTTCAAGGCGGGCTGTTATTGAATTTATATATTATATAATTAGACTGAAATCATTTAAGTGTTACAAATACTGGCTCAGTATAAATGTGACATCCAGGTATTCACGAAAAATCTATGTAAAATACGGAGAGAGCTCTTCCAACCATTTGAAAAATACTACTTTAACTGAGAATTCCAATGTGATTTATTGGTGTTAGTTTCGAAGTTATTGGTGGCCTGGATATAGAGGTTACGATATACGAAAGGTTATTAAACTGCAACTTTTACAATTTTCCACCATTATGGGAAAGTCACTAGAATCTGGTGATATTCGGGTTCTAGGTTCAGTTCATAACCGGCAACTCATCCGCAAATACATTGTCACATGCAGGGTGGACCATTTAAGTTGAGACTGTACAATATCTCCAAAACCAAGCGTTGTAGAAATAAATGTCTTTAATATAAGTTGCTTGATATTATGGGGGAAAGTAAATGTCACTAGTCGTGTTTTATTTGGAGGACGTTGTAATGGTCATTTTAGGGTCAAATTAATTTCTTTGAACAGGAAACTACCTTTTTATGTTTTCTCGCTCAACGCTTGTATAAAGCACTTTGAAATTGTACTTATACCAAAGTAAATAACAGCGAAAAATTTGACATTTCATATTCAAGACAACGCGTTTGGAGATATTGTATAGTTTCAACTTAAATTGTCCACCCTGTACATTGCGAAGGTTAGTTATATTACGTTAGCGCCCTGTTTTTTATATTTGCAGGTGTTCAGACTTTGGACATCGACCATTTAGTCGCCAAATGACGCATTGATTATAATAGTGTTATATTAATTGTATTACTATTTATATTATATTATTTAGTTATATTACTTGCTATTATTAATTATTATTAGGTTAGATTATTAGGTTATTATTAATTGTTACTGCTTACCTTTACAATTAACCAGAAATATGAATCGCTTTTGCAATTTTTGGTGTAAGTGTGTGTTGATTTACTTTTAGAGGTAGAAGATCTGCATAGAAGAAAACCAAGTAATTAATTGTTCTTCCACACAAGTCGTGTATTGGACAAGGTTGGAAAGGTAGAAACAGACAACTGAAAATTTCCATACCATCGCCGAGATTTGGACCACGGAATTCCCGGTTACCGTCCGGTTACTCTAACCACTGAGCTACCATGCCAACATGGCGGCACGGCATTAAATTCCCTAACTGATTCGCATTTTTCCCGGTAAACCACAAGGAGCTTTCAAATTGTAAAGCACTTACAGCATTGTAAGTCGCCATTGGGATATGTTATTTCAATACAATTTGAGATCTCCTTGTAGTTTACCCGGTTAGAGTAACCAGAGAGAAACCAGGAGGTGCGTGGTTCAAATCCCGGCGATGGCATTGAATTTTTCAGTCGTCTGATTCTACCTTTCCATAACTAAGAAATTTAATTGTTTGGTTTAGGTAAGTAGGTACTCCGAAATCATACTAAAACGTAACTATAGGTTGTTCTTTATACTATTACAGTACAGTAACTTTAAAGTTTAATACCGTACGCAAGTTATATAAACTAAGTCCATAGCGGTTCCAAAGTACCGATCATCTTAACCAAAATTTCTTTCTTGGTTTTCCTTGGTCACTAGACGAATGCTGAGATAAATTCTTAAGCACTGCAAATATTCCTGTCCTTTCTTATTATTTCATTCTTATCCTTTAGCGTTGCAGAGGATGCACTTTGAGGAGAGAACTATTTCCACTTTCGAATGCAAGAACTAGGGTATCGAAGTGGCTCTCTAACAGGATGCATCACTTCAACAGTTAAGTTGCCTCAATAGGCCAATTTCAAATTTAGACTACGACATTTTTGTGAAGGTAGAACCAGACTGAAAAGCTTAATGCCATAGCCGAAAATCCATGGTTCAAATCCCGCCTATGACATTGAATTTTTCAGTTTTATTCTACCTTTCCAACTTTAGCCTACACACGGTATGTGTGGAGGAACAATTTTTAAAACTGTAAATTTAAAATTCTACGTAATTTTTGTCGCTAATTGAAACAATTTCCTGTATCTAAGGAATTTTTATAAGTAGGGGAATTTAAACTTGTTTGTAGCAACTCTGCCAAAATTATTTGGTAACACTGCAATGGGAAGTGTCTACAATGTTTATGGAATGAATTTAGACGTTACTGTATTACATTACATTCCCATACTGTGTGTGCTTTTCTGAGGACATGTGAAGAGGCAGGGAAGGCTTTGCAATTACCAAATCGATTCTAGAGTTTGAGTCTTACGGATGATTACTCATTAGATTGTATGGGTGAAGATTGCACATTCCTCGGTTCAGTTCCCCGGGAGACCATAGAGCAATAACCAGAACATCGATACAGCAAGCAAGCCTTGGTACAGCCGGCAGCTTGCTCCATTGCTGTAATGAATTGCAGAGTAAATCGGTATTTACAGCCACCCATGTTTACTGCAAGAGTGGAACGAGCGGCGTTTGAGACTCGACAGACTTAAACACGACCTCAGTATTTTGTCTTAGTGGCTGGTATAACATCCATGTCAGTGGTTTAAAACAATTATCTTAACTGCCCTATTTGTTTATTATTGCAATAAATGATGTCCAATAATGTATGCAGATTTAAATGAATTGGGTTATACGCATGTTCTTACAGAGCGGGATGGCTCGTGCAAAATTGAAATTAAGTTTTATTTATGGACGCTCTCTAACTGCCTTAGTTGTTAGCGTCCCATTCTATATTGGGCGTGAAAGCCCAGTAATTTTGCTCAGAGGCCTCTTTATCAGTCTTGAGGGTCTTTTATGTGCCGTAAATCTACGACACGGGACCACCTGCTTTACTTTCCGTCCGAAGGAAGCCATGCTAAGGATGTTTACGCCACTAGTCCACGGAGGACGACAAATGGATGGCTTATGCTGTAACGTCTGTGGCCCACATTCGGGAGGTCCCGAGTTTAAATTCCTTGGCCGACCAATCTGACCGAAAATTTTTTCACGGTTTTCCGCGGTCGCTAGACGAATGCCGGTTTGGATGATTTGGATAATTTCATCCATTGTTACTTATTACAAATAGCCGGGGCTGTACAAAATTACAGTTACAAGGAGAAATGGGGAAGATTTGCTATAAAATCATTCTACATAATTGTACAGTACAAGAGGGGAAAGTAAATGAAGTAATTAATCATTGGAGTTTAAAAATCTACCCGTGCAACGTCGGGTAAGTCAGCTATACATGAATAAATAAAAGATTCCAGGAATTACCAAACGAGGTGGCGCAGCGGTAAAGTGTGCGATTCGCATTCGGGAGATCCCGGATTATAACCCCAGGGCCGACCAATCTGACCGAAGGTTTTTTCTTCGGTCGCCAGGCGAATGTTGGGTTGATTAATTTGATCCGTGAATTTTCCTATCATCCTTTCATCACTCCATATCATTTCTGTCTCCTTCACCATCATACCAGACATTGGGTTGATCACCCATCCTGGATATGCTATGATCCAGAGTTTGCTTGCTCCTCGACAGACTACTGATCCAAAGCATTGGCTTGTGTGTCCTTAGGGGTATAATTCCTCCAAAGAGGAGGGTAATCTGATGATGTTTTTCATTCTTCTAATACTTCAGGATTAATTTATTCTTTTCAATAAGCATATCACTCTTTCGATATTATCGTAGCTAATCGGGCACAAGACAGGTGAAATTTTTAAATTCCTTAATCCTTAACCAATAGTTTTGAATACTTAATCTTGTGATAGGATACTTATAGTGCTAGTGTATACAATGTTTCATGTAGTTAGCGCAAATAATTTAGACATTGTTACGTATTTATGTAAATATTGGAGTTACGTAAAATGTTCCAGGCGTCAAATTATAAAGTATTTACAAGACAATTTTTCTGGCATAGCAAAAGTTATTGGCACTCGATTTAACTTTAAACAAAACACTTCTTTTCCTTCTTTTCTACTAAACAAATCCACAAAAATTTCGCTTACCTATTCTGTAATTTATAGAATATTATTTTCGTGTCATTCACATATTTAAAAAGGGTTACTTGAAGCTCTCTATGTTTAATGCGTCTAGCTTGCAAGTTTCAATAAGATTGGTGCAAAATTACATTACGTGAAAAGTTTACGTATCCGAAAATATGGAAAATGTTGTTGCTTAGAAAGTCGGGTTTTAAGATGCAATGCCATTTTTTGTGTTTCTGGCCCTAATATGGGAACCAAGTTCTCCTGAATAATAGTACCAAATAGCACGGAATATATTTATATAGCTGTAAAATATAGAAAATGGAAAAAACAAAAAAATTGCAAATGCTGAGTTTTTAACCAAAACCTCGCCATAAAATAACCTTAATGAAATATCTAGCAGATACCTATTTAAATTTTATAAAATTACATTCAAAAGCGTTTAAATATGGCAATGTAATTTCAATATTAAAGTAGGAATGCTGTGGAACATATATCTGATGCACATTCAGGCTTAGGAACGGTTCTCAACGCTGAATCAGACGCTTCCAGAATTACGATAAACCCACTTCTTGGTATTGCGTTTGACTATGTTTCTTAAAATTGCAGAGAACAAAATAAATCTTTTCCTTTTGTGCATTCTTTTTGTATTTTACGAATTTCAAACTCTGAAATTCGTATTTAATAAAAACTAAAGTATGCAGGCACTCTCCAAAACGCGATAGTTACGTTCTTTTAATAGAAATTTATGAAAATATTCTGAGAATTGCAAGTTTATTTGTAAAAAAGTTATGACACGTGTAGCATGTTAAGTAGCAGTAATAATAATAGTAGTAGTTATTATTCAAAATAGCAAACGTTTTCGCGAAAAGCATCATTTCAAATTTGAATGTGCATTACGTTACTTGCTATAAGTATTTTGATGATCCCACAAGCTTCAATGTTTCCGAAATTAGTTAATCAAAAGCGCCTAATAGAGCAGAGGGTATAAACTTTATAAAGAGCCAAAACACAATATAGGAAAGACTCGCTAAAAGACTCGCATATTCGTTTTTGAAAGCGGTTAAGTGCCTTACGTTTTATTAAATGTTTAACATTAGTGAAACAACACACAAAAAAAATCCGATGTGTTACACTCACACGACTTTCTCTACTCTTGTACAAACTATTTTTACAAACGCTTATTCTCCATATGCTTCATGTTTATCGAGATATCGAGATGTCAATCTTATTGCTAATTTTCTTTAGATGCAAAGGGAATTGGTAGGTTTTAAGCGATAGTCAAATATTTTAAGAGCTGGTTGCTGTGTGCAGTATTCCATTCTCTTTGCATGTCCAGGACACAAAAAATGAATAACGAATTTGAGAAAAAGATAAGTATTGGAAAATTTAAGGGAATAACAAGCATTATCTCGAAGATGGTTCACTCAACAAAAAAAAATGTATATGACATAAATTGTGTATTTTAACGCGATCTACATATTTTGTGTAGTAAAATTTTGTCTTATCTCTTATGGTTTACCAGTTGTGCAAAAATCGTTCACAATGAAGAATACTTTTGGAGACATTCCCAGAAAATTCGAGATATACATTTTATTTGTCATGAAAATATCTTAAACATATTATATTTTAATCAAAATCGTTGGAGCCATTTTTGAGAAAATTAAAATTTTCGAGTTTGGTGTTTATCCGACTGTTCGTTTCTGAGTTATGCTATTCACAGACACACACATGGACATGTTTCCAAAAATGCTCTTTTTGGATTCAGGGGGCCTCAAAAGATATATTTCCGGTGAAATCTCGGTATCGAATTTTTGGGTGGAATACAATACTTCCCCTACTTACTATACGTAGTAGAGAAAGTAAAAAGCAACAATCATGCAATAATTATTGTTGACACACATATTAAGTTTATAATGGTAACATGGAACAGAAATTATCTATTCACCTTGAGAAAGAGGTTTATCATAACTCTGGAAATATCGGAATTCAAATGTGCCTGGTTCAGGTCGAGAAAAGCTGCCTAAACCTTGCTTCGTATTACTTTGTCCCGCATCTCTCTGTCACGTGTCCAGGCTGCTGTCGTGTAATAGGTTGTTGTGCGATACATAATGTTTCCTTAATATGATCACTTATTTCGATATATTCCTAGAAAACTATCAAATTTACATTTTCATAACCGCATGATTCAAATATATTACGTAACAGAGTTAATACGTTTGGAACACATGTAAATTTTTTATCGCCTTTGTATTCCACACTTTGCTGGCTTGTCGTAGTGCACACATCGCCATCAAAGATTGTACATTAGACATTAGGGGAAAGGGAAAGAAATGGAGCGCAGAAGAATACATATCAGCAGGGCAAGGTTATAAGAGACTGTAGATAGTCCTAGTGTCTGTCCTGCTTCTAAGTGCATAAATAGTTCTATGCGCTATACTTAAATTAAATCGCAATGCTTAATGTGATTTCGTTAAATTATAATAAAGATCTACTATGCATTCTAAAAACATATTTTCTTAGACATAACCCAGGCTCAAGTGTAGACTTTTTATTAGGTTTTTCTGTCTTACTTGTGTGTTGTGCTGCTTGCGTTAATTTTCATTGTAGATTTTAAAGATAAACATGAATTGTATGACTCGAAAATAAATAACGTAATGTAGTAAATTTGGAAGAACTGCAAGCGTACCTTCCTTAGCTTTACGTACTATACACATATAATTTATCAACAAAAAGTTACTGCGCATAAAAAAGCTTTGACTTCCAGAAATGAGATACCGAATTGAAATTTTCAGATGATGCAGAACGCAACATGTGCAATATGATCTGTGGAAAAAGGGCCTTATATTTGTATGCGCCATTTTTTTCCTAATACTTCAGTTGTATCACTATTCCATAAAATACACTAATATACCTGATTTCCTGTATTTCCACTGTATCAAATTACAACGGTTGTTTTATCTACCCATCATCATTTGTTGTCGTACCTACTTATTCACTAATTCTTGGCATAAATGCTCTTTCCTCCTAAAATATGTTTTTTAAGAAGGTAAATAGCGAGGTCAGATAGAATTCAAAATTAAGATATTAGAAATGAATTAAAAATTGCACATTAATAGATGAAATTGACGAAATAACAATTAAATAAAATCAATATATTGAAAGAATGCAGGCTAATTGAGTCCCCAAGAAGACAGCAAGGTTTACATTTAGAGGAAAATGTCTGGGACACTCAAGAAAAAGACGGCAGGGTCGCATTAGGCAGTACCGCCTAAGAAGAACAAGAAGAAGAAATGCTTATTTCTCTCTCTACTTCCTGTTACGGTCAATATTTACAAGAACTGGTTTTGGTTAGGTAGTATAATAGGTACTATGTTTTATAGATTGGGACAAAATGTAATTATTTAAAAGTACGAATGCTTCTTGATATTATGTATTCTTTGCATGATCTGATGGGAAACAAAAATCGACATCTTAACATTTAAATTGTCTTGCTTAAAATTTGGCACATTCAACCAAACGACAAAGAGTATTTTAGAAATGGTTAACACTACAATTTGTTTGTTTGTTTTGTATAAATTGTGTACCTTATTGAGTACTACATGCTTTTCTTTAGGAAAATGTTTTACTGTCTCTTATGGTTTCACAGTTACATTAAGAGGCTTTTAAAGGTTTTGCACAGAAAATAACAGATACGTACTCGTTATATCTTACTTATATCTCACTCGTATAGTATTTAATTAAAATAATTTAGGTTAATTTTTGAGAAAACTGAAGAAGTAGCTTTGTTGGAGTTGTTTATTTATTTAGCTCCACGTATGGACGCCAATTTAAAGTAGAATTGTTCTTTACGTTATTTGCAACTTCATATATGGAAAGTCATTTGAAGTATGAGTTGTATTGTATTTCAACTGTTGGGGAGCTGAACTTGTAGTAGCTGCAACCGCACTATAGTAAACAGTTTCCAGTAGCCTTCGCCCCAAATGTACTTTCAGGTGGCCTTTGCCCCAAGTTTTAAAAAAATAATATTAACTTTCTAATTAAACTGTTTCTTTAAGTATTAAATATTTATGTTTGCCTCGGCTGCGTCAGTATTATTATTATTAGAGACATGGAAGTCTTGGCAGGGCGTGATGCGACAAGAATGTAGGCTTACACAGATTTTAAGTTTTAATTCACTCCTTTTTATTAATCCTTGACACAAATTAAATAGCACTTCACTGATATCAAGAGCTATGAGATTCTTTTATTTAATAGTTGCATTTTTTAACAAGTATACTATTTTTCGTCTCACACGAATACGTAATTAATTTCTCGGGGACGCACAAGCAACGCATCCAGTTACAAACACTGTCTGCAGGCAACTGACTAGATTTCAACTGCCTAAACTTGCAAATTTCTGTATTTCAAGTCTCTGATTGGCTATTTTTACTCCAATAGAACACCTGCATTTAACTAAAGCTTTTTCTGGTTGTTGATTGGCTATTTGTTTATAAACATTTCACTAAAATTACATTAATGCTTCCAAGAATCACTAATAACATTTAAACTCGCAAACTCATTATTGCCTCAAGGTTACCTCATTGTAGGCAACGTTTAACTTATTTCTCTCACAGCTCCTACATTATTAAATTACGTAATACATTCATATAACATTATTGAACATGTTTACAATAATATAAGCATATGCAATGACTGTTACATATATTTTAAAAATTATTACATACACATATTGCTTCAAGGCGGGCTGTTATTGAATTTACATATTATATAATTTGACTGAAATCATTTAAGTGTTAAAAACACTGCCTGAAAACAAAGTGTTGGATTTTATACAGAACTATAAAATATCGATAACAAATTTTTGGGTGAATTCTCCACCTTAGGTACAAAAGGCACAGACAATGAAATAACCAATAGCTGGACTAAGAGCAATAAAATGTTAAAATAACAGCTTTTCAAAATGTGATAAACGCTAAAACAGCGAGGCGTTAAGTACTTGATGCCACCCAAGACGTGGAGTGACTCCTCGTTATGATTTATCGTTGGGTCCAAGTCTCGTCAAATATTGACGTCATCTGTCTCCCTCACCTTCCCCTTCACCTCTGTGCGGTTGATGATGAGTTAATTTCCCTTCCTCTCAACTTGTTACACTTTGTCCTGCTGATTACTTTGGAAACTTGGTTAATCTGGGGTGCGCGGAGACGTCCTTTCAGTATGTGGCAACTTGTTAACTTAGCTAGACGAAATGGTTTCAAACGAAACTTCGTACAACAACGGGATCTTGGGATTATTCTCCGTGGCACTTCTCCTTCATTTTAAACGAGCAGGTCTGCATTATGTTAAATTGTTAAAACTCGAATTATGCCTTCCTTGGTCCCAGCTTCATAGAAAATTTAAACGCGATTATCAGCAGCTTATAACCAGTGCCACTTTCGGCGCGAACATTGTGGATGTGGTGTTCATTAACACCTAACCCGGCGCGGTTAAAAACTAATGCGTTAAGTAGCCTTCCCCTTTTTAAGCTAAAAGTTTCAACGACTGCCTAAGTTATTTTTAATTTCCCTACCACTTACGTAAACCAACTGAAAACACCACATTCAGTTTCACGAATTCACTTAAAAATATTTGGAGACCATGAATAAAATAAAAGTATTTTAACGAAAAATATATAACTACATAAACAAAGCTGAATTTCTAATTTGATCCCTTTTAAAGCTGATAAATATTCATCAGAAATTATTTCAATACATAATTTATTGCAGGCATAGCAGCGGACCGGAGGATGAGACGAGAGTCAACTGTTTGGTATTCTTTATATTACATACTTCCGTTTGAACTTATCGCCAGTTAATATTCAAACTATTTAAACTATTAGAACATTCAAACTCTAATTAGAAATATTACAGAAAGAAAACTTGGATATTATGACGCAGCAGCTATGGCCCAAGGTTATCGGGAGGTCGGCGCCGAGCAGTCGGAGATAAACAACGATAAGTGGCGCTCTCGCCCAGCTTAAAAATTAGAAGCGCTATCGGCAGATAATAAGAATCTTCTGGAAGTTTCCTTCCTCTCGCCTCCAGAATGGTCCAGAAAGTTGTAGAATGTTTATTGACTATACATATAAGTGAGCTCTCTCCTAAGTGGGTCAGTGAGTTAGTGAGTGCGTTTCTGGTGCGACATAAAGTGCTGGTAACTCAGTGCGTTCTACTAGTAAGTTGGTGATCACTGCTGTGACGTGAAGCAATGAAACAAAAAGGAAATAGGTAATTTTATTTAACGGTTTAATGAAATACAACAAAACAAGGTATACTATTCTTTATACATGTTCAATACTGGGGATTGGAACTAAACTATATTCCTTTTGGAAAGGTAGAATCAGATGACTGAAAAATTCAATGCCATAGCCGGGATTTGAACCACGGATCTCCCGGTTCAAATCCCGGCTATGGCATTGAATTTTTCAGTCATCTGATTCTACCTTTCCAACCCTGTCCAACACACGGCTTGTGTGAAAGAACAATTAATTATATTCCTTTTATTTAAACACTTAAATCAAAGGAAATTTAAATGTTGCTAATGCTCTTTATAACGAAGATATGAAGGACTTATACCAGGCGAGTACAGCACCACAGCCATTGAGGCGCGCGCGTGTGCGCGCGCGCGCGCGCGTGTGTGTGTGTGTGTGTGTGTGTGTGTGTGTGTGTATTTTTTTATCCAGCTCGCTGTTGCGATGTCCGAAACTCAAGCGTAAATTACGATTCATACAAAACAAAAGTCCTAAGCTACGGTGAAACAAGGCGCTTAAGGAAGAACGTCAATATGTACACTGGCGTGCATAAAAAATAGCCCATTCACCTAGGTCGACATAGTGCTTTTCTCTTCGTAAAATTTCCACCTTCAGTTAATCAACTTTTGCTCCACCAAGTCAGTATCGGTTCTCTATGTTACTGGCCTGATAAACAATACCTGTACATACAAATTAACCAATGAACGAGGCTTATAATCTATGTGGAATGGAGGGGTGGTTCGGATAGCACCTCTATGAAACAGTTTCGCTACGAATGGCACATAAGGAAATGCTAAACTAATTATAAATAATTCGCCTACTAGAGGAAAGAGTGACGAATTATTTGTATGTGTGGCTAGACAGAATGGCAGCTACGGCATTTATGTATACGAGAGCTTTCATCAGCAACATGGACACGAAGGTTAAGTTGTTGCCGCAGCAATAAGAAAACTACATTAAGAAAGCGATAGTGTAGTATGATAATATAAGGTTTAAGTTGTAATGTTACTTTTCGGCAGTTCGACCATACTTTGGGGAGGTAAGGTACCTTGCCAGTTCACTGGCTAGAATTATGCTCGAGAAACAGAGATGGTCACGCTAATAGTGGTGGGGCTAGATTATTTCAGTTCCGGCATAAACAGCTCCTTCCCATTATGGGCCACATTTTATGCGCGTCAGGATACAATGCTTTTCTTTCATACTGCGGCCACCGCATGGCGGCTCGCGCGCCACCTAACTCGAATTCCCGCCGAAGCAGTTATAATATCCGCGCAACCGCCTCACGTTCTCATAGTTAGGTGATTATTATCATTGTAAATGTAACTATCTTATTATACCATATGTTGGAAATCTTGTCCTCTTTATTATTTGTTCAGAAAATATAGGTCCTATTATTGTGTATGCATTTACTGCACACCAATTTTCGCATCATGCAAGGGGAATATCGTGTGTAAAATCGGGTTTCTCTGTGCTTCAGGTCTGTTATTTTACGACGGAACATAACATATAAATGTAACTATGCCTCTCAATTACTCTATCAATGACATTACTCCATCTTCATGTCCTCATTTAACCCCCAGAGATTTTTATCTCTGGGAGGCATTAAAAGAGAAAGTTTGCTAAACAAATTCACACACTTTGGATGAAATTAAAAATAGCCTTCGTAAAGAAATTGCTGCCATTTCTCAGAGGAACTGCAGTGTGTAATGGGTTATTTCACTAAGCAGGTGGCAAAAATACTTGAACAACGAAGGGACGCAGTTCCAATATATCTCTTTGTGAGTAATTTACTTTTCTTTTTAAGTGTTTGTTATGTGTGTTAGAAATAACTTGAGCAACAAACCCTACAATATTTACTGCGGACTTCTCTTACTCGTACCGTCGACACAGCAACCAACCTCGCCGGCCGGTCGAAAGCTACGAAACCGGGCTCGCCCTGGATTGTTCACCCGTATTATGCCAAAATTAATGAACATTTCAACATTAATTTCTAAAGAAAATTAGCCTGTAGCATGAAATTTGAATGGAATTGTTACAGCTATCCTACACTACAAAAATAGTGGTAATTAGGTAATTTTAGCATCTTTCTACATATGAACACAAATTTATGAATTATCAAAATGTTTGTTTGTTCACATGCAGCAAAAGAATATTAAGCTTTCTGTTTAATTTGTTGTGAGCATCGAACTCCTTTCGTCCTGCATATAAAGGGAAAGTCATAAAAGATAGGAAATAGTTTACTACGGAAAAAAATATTCTGATTTGTCACATTCGTATGACATTCTCAATGGTTATACACCGGGGTGAGACCAAAAGGTTTTGCAGCTAAAATATTAAATTTAGTTACCCCGGCATAAACATTGGGGGACGTAGCATCAGTGGCAACCAAAAGGACCAGGAACCTAGCTGCACCAAGTTAAAGCATGCGTGGGATACTTATAACATAATACACATAAATTCACATTTAACTCTGGTTTATTATAAAGTTACCTTGGTACCGCTACATCATTCACAAAGGTTACAGACAGACATTGGAGGGAGATGCCCCACGCTCACAGTGACCATGCACGCTTACACACCACACACTCTGAAGACATACACTAGACTGACTCCACGCTATCAGACAAAGAGGCTCGTCCCTAAACTTACCTTCACCCCCCTTATAAGGAGGTGGAGGGAAATGCCACGTCGGACGTGAATTCAACTCACAGTCGAAATAATTAGTTCAACTATGTCATTCTACACAGAAATAATGTGTCCGACGAACAATGCACACACATACGCTACACTATTCTCTATCATTAATCTTTATATAGCTTCTACAAACTATTCTTATGAAAGCTTAATTTTCCAATCTACTTCATGTTAATCGAGATAAACATTTGCAGAAATGGCTCAATACACATTTCGTTATAGGTATGAGGGGAATAGAGCAATATCCGAATCGATAGTCAGATGTTTAAAAGCGGATCGCTTTTCCAAGCTGACCTTGGAATTCCATACTCTTTCCGTGATAGCAAAAAAACAAGTGAATAGCGACTGCACTTTAAAAATCAATAATAAGGGATACTTCGGAAAGACATTTGAAATAAATTGTATTTTTTAAAGAGATCTACTTTTTCGTGTAGCATGTTTTTGTCTATCTTCTATGGTTTATATAAAATATCTTTCGAATTAGGGCATCTTCATAGGCTATACGTTTTAGTTTTTCAATATTTCAAGTATGTGATACATATTTTAATTATTTTTAGGAAAATCAAAAGAATACCGAAAAAATCTCGTATAAAGCGTAATTTGGGGTTGCCGTATTTTCATCAAAATCCTTGTGTCGCATCTTTTTAAGATACAAAGTTTGCTATTTATTAAACATTTCATTTTAGAGTTATGTTGTTCACGGGCACACAGATAGGCAGACAGAGAAACGGACAGAAAGTTATACATAAAGATTTTTCTGAAAAGCATTTTTTTGGATTCAGGGGAACTCGAAGTATTTCCGGTGAAATCTTGGTATCGAATTTTGGGTGGAATACTTTTTCCCCTCTTACTTCTATAGGAGGGTAGTGGAGTAAATAATAAGTATTTCGTTAAAACAATAAATTCTGACATTAAGTATTTTCGAAATATTCACTGTTATACGTTTAAATTAAATGAAAAGAGAGATTTGTTCATGAGCCCAGGGCTAGCCATATTCATTTGTTTCGTAAACAGCGGATTATCGTTTTAGCTCATTGAATATAACCAGTGTAAGGATCCGGGACAAATTAATAGTGAAGTGAAGTTTTCTGTGCATCGAGTAGTGTAGAGTGCGGTGGCGCATTGAAGTGTAGTTTACCAGTGAAGCTGTGTACAATCCGCTTCGTGACTAGAAGTACTAGTCGGTCACGACATGAGTGCGTGTGGTGGGAAGAAGAACCAAGCGTTGCGAAATAAGTGGGCGGGGCATCGGTAGGACAGCCAGGTAAAAAAAAAGTCCGCAGTTCCAAGTTACATTTAATAGTGCGACTGTACATTTCCCTATCGCCTTGTCCCTCACTCCCCTTTGATCCTAGCCTTTATTGTGAACAAAAAATAGTGGCGCCCTCCTCCATGGCCGACTAGTACAATACATTGTGTCCCTCATTCCGATGTTAATATTTTTTAAATACTTTTCTAAAGTGAAATAATTACCTGTGACCAAACTATTAACATATATATGGTCCAAAGTGGGTGCATTCCAAAACTTATGTTGCAAACATGAGTTTCAAATTTCATTGTTCTATCAGTTATAGTACCAGAGAAAACCAGGATTTATTACAAAAAATATAGTTTCGAAAAGCACCATTTAAAGGGGAAATATAAGAAATACTTTTTAATGTTTATTACATATAAATTATAATCCACCTGCATAATATTCAGCATCCTACTCCATCTCATTTTCCGCCATCACTACTCTGTACTGCTTACAGTATCAAACAAGACAGTGCAATGGTGTCTTTATTTACATCAGCAGTATGGTGTTTACGGAACACTATAGTAAGGTTTCATGTACGTTGCTAACTTGCTAACTTCTACCTGATCCTTAGCCTGCATATAACATAATATATTATCTAACTGAACCCATATGAAGAATGTATCATGATAAACAGGAAGAAAATGGCTAGCAGTAACGTCTGCGACCTGCATTCGTAAGATCCCTGGTTCAAATCCCGTAGGCCGACCAATCTGACTGTGGATATTTTTTTTCTTAGTTTCCCTCAGTCGCCAAGGTAAAAACCGAATTGGATATTTCATACCATGGCCCAAAATTCTACCTTAAGTCTAAAACAACAGAAAAAATGAAAATACTATTAGCGAATTCTCTGCTATCTATCCACATATAATGAAAGCAGGTAGACTGGATGGCACCCTAATGCCATCTGCCCGACACGTGTAGAACCTGGGATATAGTTGCTTGGCACTGAGACCTCTGTGGGCACGTGACGAAGCAAGATGGTATGGTTCATGGATGAGATGAGACCTAGAAGCAAACTCACAGAGCCACGAGGTATCTTCAAACCTCCTAACAGATCCGTCGCGCTATGAACGCGGTGTTAAAACGACGTAAAATAAATAAAAAAAGGATGGTAAAACTATTCAATTTTATTTTATTAAATGCAACGAAGTGGTTTAGCGTAAATAAAGTCAGTAGGTGTTACGTATCGGAATTTTTCTTTTTTACGAATGACAAAATAATCCGAAAAGTTTAAAATGCGTTGATTTATGATTTTTTCAC
Organism: Deroplatys truncata; assembly: GCA_030765065.1. Taxonomy (NCBI): domain Eukaryota; kingdom Metazoa; phylum Arthropoda; class Insecta; order Mantodea; family Mantidae; genus Deroplatys; species Deroplatys truncata. The sequence goes on from CM060983.1 coordinate 76,029,664, forward strand.
CCCTTCGCAAGCCCACAAAATTTCACTCCCTCTCTTTTCATCAGCAAAAAGCGGGCTATGCTTTGGTTCTTTTGTAAGTTCTGAAATAATATTTTCACACTGTTAGAGCAGAATATATCGGTATGTTTAGATAGCTCATTTTAAGATCTTGGTAGAATATCCTTTACAACGGAGAGCTACTAATGTAGAGTTTAACTAAATTTATGGTGACAATGATCGCTTTCAAGAAAATCACTTGCAGTAAATAGGTAGGTATAAGTTCTATCCCGCCTATGTCGTCATCGTCTTTAACCCCCTCCCATATTTGATCTATAACCTTCGGGTTTTACCTCCTTGCACTGTACTCATCATTTCTGAAGTGGAGGCTCCCAGAGGGCGGAATCTTTCACCTCTGATGATGAGGATGACGGTGGAATTTGACGACCTACAGCTTATACCATGACTCAGAACCACGTTGGGCTTTGCAGATACTCCGCATGGGCAAATCAGAGGGAAGGTGGGAATAAGACGGACTTAATATCGGCACCTCAGGGAATCGAACCCCGGACCTCAGAGCGAGAGCCGGAAACGAAATCACTGCGATGCCCCGGCGCCCACTCCCTCCAGTCTTAAATCTGCTAAGTGCATAATCCTTTATCTCGAAAACTATATAACATATCACACTGACGTTTTTTAGGATGTAAATGCATGGAATTTCACTGATTTACTTTTAACGATAAGTTTATTATGGAAGATAGGATTATTTTCTTATTTAACTAAAAGTTATCAGCAATTGTCTGTTTTTTAAAAATAACCAACCATTAGCACAAAAGTAGATTCCTAACAACACTTAGAGGTTACTTTTGCCATTTTAAATTTAAGTTAGCTATTTGCAGTAGTTTCTGAGAAAACGGGTTATTTATCCAGAGAATGTCATAATCAGAAAAATCTGCTCAAAGCATAAATGAAAAAAAAACCAACTTGCATATATTTGTATAGACAGAAGCCACGTCGCTTGAGTATATATGAACGGTAACGTGTGTGGCCCTCATTAGGGAGGCCGTGGGTTCGATTCCCGCGGCCGACCTTCCTGACCCATGGGTTTTTTCGGGGATTTCCCCGGGTCGCTAGGCGAATGCTGGGAAGATACATTACATTCCTCGAGTTCCCTGTCCCTCCATTTCAGCTCCATTCTCTTTTCACTTTACCTTTCATTTGCTTGATCTGTTTCAGGGTTGAAAGTGTCGGTGGGAGTCTCGGCGTTGCATAGCAGGGTAAAAGGATGCTCTATGTGACCCTTCATTCACTGAATGGGGGGTCTCAGAGTCGCGGGCTCCCAGTGGGATATGTTGAGGAGGGGAGCCTCACACCTTCCTCCCGGTGGCACCCCGTCAGCAAAAGATATTGTAGGTCGAAATGCCGAGTTCCCCTCCGCAACTAGTTCTACTCCTGCTAGCGATGAGAACAGGAATTGAAGCCGAGACATCTAGAATACGCTCCTCGGACCCTGCCGCCGTTTAATCTCTATCGAGTAATTCGGGAGTTCGCCTCGTCCGTACATACGCATCCATCTGCTCTTGTTTAAATGTAGATTATATGAGGTCTGAATGGTCGTAGCCCATATATCCATTTTACAAGGGCTAAACTGGAATTAATTCAAAATGGTTAAGAGCCACTGTGAAAGAGCGAACTCTAAAAAACAGTAAATAAAAATTGTCAGGAAATCTTTTATATCCGTTTAAGGATAAGATTTTTTTTAAAAGCATGGAAGCTATTTTGTCAGCTTTTCACGTTATCCAATATCTTTCGTGTTAAAACGCTGTGAAGACTTGATTTATGAAGCATTTTATCCAGATTTCCTCTTCCATTAGCCTCGGAGGCGGAATAGCTTAAGGTATCATTACACTCATTACTTCCTTTTTGTTAAAAATTATATCCAGCGTCCGACATTTTAACCCCTTTTAGGTGGCGATGCGCGAGGACATTTTTTCCCCCTTTCTTTTCTCTGTACCCGTATGCGGAGAGGAAAAAGGGGTGCCACACAGGCGCACGTAAGGGACCGACCCCACTGCAAATAACGGAACCATGCGCTCGCTCCATTACCCCTGGAGACAGGCAACCTGCCGTGTTTCGGTCCATCACCAAGGGAACTGCGACAAGTGACATAACACTCGCATGTCGTCACACCTAATTCAGCACCGATTCTCATTTTAAATTGCACTGTCTACATATGCGACAACATTGAAATGAAACACCTGCTTTGATCAGATTTTACTTTTTTTGCATTTCATTATGCAGAGTAATAAAACATGCATTTTTATTTGCTCTATCTCATAAAAAATTGTGTTGAAGGGTTAAATAAGAGTCTTTTTTTACTTTCTCTACCACGTAGGCATATAGTAGATGGAGAAAGTATTGTATTCCACCCAAAAATTCGTACCGAGATTTCACGAAACGGTGGTGTATATGTGGTGTCTGTGAACAGCACAAATAAAAACCAAAATCCGTTATTAATATTAAACCCAATCCGTTATTAAAGATTCGAATTGTTCATTTAGTGGCATTTCTTTTATGTCCTTTCAACATTCAGTTGTTCAGTAGTATAGAATTTTAAGGCCGGCATATAGCCTCAAGTTCTTAAACATACAAGTTCTCTTTGTATCTATAAAAATATGTAATGTAGTTACTTCTGTAAAGTTTTATTTGGATTAAAACGTAGTAAATATAAAAATAAGCTTTAGTAAGAGTATCTGACTAATTTCTTGGGTCTCAGGGTTTTCGTAGGTGAGGCAAATTAAAATGCACTGAATTTCCATTAATAAACGTGGTTTATTATCAAATCAAATATTTATGGGCGGCTAGTTTTTCCCATTACACAAATTCCCACCATTAGAATAAATTAGGAGCCTAAACTAGCTGCACACGTCTTCCCACCCATATACACACACATGCATTTGTCGTCCAGAGAGTAGCACTTTATCTCGATGAGATTCTAAAACAGAGAGTGAAAATCTGGGTCTTTCTTCCCCTTTTTATACCTAAGCCTAGTGACGCTTACCTCTACGCCTCAAAATGTAACGACGTTTCTAATTGGTCCTCAGACCGCGTTACCTTATAATGTATGAGAATATTCTGCTCCAAAGTTTTGCGCATACGCGTCCCCGTGACGCGTCAGGAAGCGAATTCAATACCTCTATCTCTTTCCTTTCTCTGTCTCATTCGATTTTTCCTTACTGCTTTCGGTCCCTGCTCATTAGCTTGGTGAAAGGTGGGCTCTACCTATAATTATGTTTTACCTGGAATTTGCTATCTCACCCGTCTCTTACTTATCTACGTTACAATCTGCTTTTGTATAATTCTTGGTTGTTAAATATTTTAACATATTTCTTGGTGAATTATATTATTACGATGTACAATTCTTGTTTAATATTGATTTATATGTCTGTGTGAATATATATATATATATATATATATATATATATATATGTGTGTGTGTGTGTTTGTGTGTGTGGTAGTATATCCCTTTCAACTCACTAATAAACGATAGAGGGTAGGGAAATCCATGTGAATGTATCACATCAAAGTTTTAGTGGTAGGTAGGTACGTATGATTGTAAATATTATTTTTGTTTTTCCTGCAAGTATTTTAAAATGGTACCCCAAGAAACCTCGGGCTGCTAGTAAATTTTAAAATACCAGCATATCAGGTTTAGCAGTTTTGCAATAAATTAATAATTAATGTTATACCACTAACACTGTATGTATAACATCCGTAACCGCGTGCAGGGACCCACTTTCCTGTTAGGGGTAGAGCAGGGAAGTATCGCTCTTGAAACACCGAATTAATAGGTGGTTGTGCGGTGACATCTCGCGAGGTCTACCAAAACTTTCAACGTCCTTTGCCGCCCTCAACTATGCCGGGGAGAGGGGTGGATAACACTCGCTCTAAAATTATCCCACCTTACACTAACGACAAGTTTGTCTTGGCAGGCATTAGGGGATGCAAGACTGAGCATTACGAGGGGTGTACTCCCCGCCTCCTCTCTCAGACACGAGGGGAACATGTTATGCATGATGCATAGATGAATGTTGTATAGGGGCGGCTTGGAGTGGGTAAAGTCTTTGTCGGTTGGTTGACTGGAAGGTGTTGCTCTAAGCCCAGTACAAACAGCAGCTTCCAGTACAGGGATTGTCATAACTGCAGTCCAAGATAACACAACCTTTATATCAAAGGAACTGACTAGAGTTTTGAAACGCCAACTTGTCTAATTGATTATGAAATTGGTGTTATCTATAAGTTCCAGTACATTTAATAATCCAAAACATAACAATGTTATGTGTTACATTCACATGATTTTCTATGTCAACTTTTTTATAAACAATTCTTTTAAAATCTTATTTTATTTGTTTATATATTGTGTATTACAGGGACAGCGAAAAAACTACGAACCGACTGCGCGGTGTTTTTCCAATCCGTGTCCTCTGGGCTCATTGCCGTCTGACAATATCACAGAAAGGCGCAGATGAAACCATACAACATTTTTAAAACTACTTTTAAAGGCTTTACTTACCAACTTTATGAAAGGAGATGGTGAGACTGGCCACCGTCATTGTCCATACATTTTGATAGCGGCAACAAGCGTCGAGACGCGAACAGGGAAACGCCGCGCAGCCGGTTCGTAGTTTTTTTGGCACGCCGTTTATAAGAGCAAAGCTTCAATTATATTAACTACATATACGTTAAATATGAAAACTTAAATATATCATCACAATATTATTAAAAAGATACGAAAAGCTAAACACAAACAAAATAAGTACTCTTAAAGACAAGACAATGCTATTTGGACAACCACAAAGAGTATAATCATAAATAATATAACTGAAAATCACATGTAATTAATTCATTTCTTAGTTTCTCAACTGTTTCTTAGTCCAGCTCTAATTTTATTCCGAGTTCATTCTAGTTTAGAATCCAACCTCATAATAGGGGAGATTTTACGCGATGACGTTTTAGATGTCATAAGCTGGAGTAGTTTTCGTTTACTAAAATTTTCTTTAATGCCATTAAGATATATTTGACAAAGTAATTCTTCATTGTATAACAGGTCATCTATGAGTTTATAGGGGAATAATTGTGCAGCAATTATTCTACAATTGGAAAGTGACATTAAGTTGAATTAATTTAAAGGCTTACTACATGGAATGCTTTGATTATAGATCAATTTGTTGTACGTTTTTTAATGTAGGTAAGTATCTCAAACGTTCTACTTTCTCTACTACTTATCTATAGAAGTAGAGGAAGTATTGCATTCTACTGAAAAATTCGATACCGAGATTTCACCGAAAATACCCATTTAGAGACTTCGTAAATAAAACAAACATTTTTAGAAAAAGGCCCGTGCGTGTGTGTGGAAGAGAATAACCCAAAAACAAAAATTGGCCAAATACCAAAGTTGGTCTTTCAGTACATATCTTCCAAAGATGCAACACGAAGGTTTTCAAGAAATTTCCCCACTCCAAATTATCCTTTACATGGAAACTTTTTCGAAATTTTAGAATTTCTCAAAAATGTCTAACGATTCTGATTAAAATGATAAATAAAGTTTATAGTTTGAATTTTCTGGAATAGTTTGAGAACTCCATTTATTCGGAATGAATTTTGTATAATCTTGCAAAGCTGGTAATTGATAAGGACAGACGAAAACTTACTGTACAAAAAAATGCAGATCTCTTGAAAACACACAATTTATTTAAATAACTTTTTCGTGGTAACCCATTTCGGAGATATCCGTTATTAATGGCTCGAATTGTTCAATACTTTCTCGTTATTTTCAAGTCCTTTCGACATTCAGTTGTTTTTCGCAATTGCATGCAAATAGCATGGGAGTTAAAGCCAGTACATAGCGTCCAATTCTTAAACATTTGAATGTCGCTATTCTCTTTATATCTATAACGAAATGTGCCATCTATTTCTGCAAAGTTTATCTCAATTATAATGAAATGGAAAAATAAACTTTCGTAAGAGTATTTGTATACTCGCTAATTAACAATATAAGGTAAAGAAAGTCATGTGAATGTAATACAAGTTTGTTTAAAAACATTTGCAGAAATGGTTTTGTTGCACGTTTCGTTGTAGGCGACTTAAGATTTGAAAAAAAAAATATGCGTGTTTTAAAATTAAAGCCAATTGCAAACAATATATCCATGTGGTTAACGCAAAAAAACTGATAAATTTGGTTGACTCAACATGATGCGCATTTTTTGTGTAGTGAGATTTTATGCATTCCTACGGTTTACCTATTACACAAATGTCATTAGAATGAATTAATACAGACTATTTGCACACATTTCAAGATCTAGGTACATTTTATTTGTCATGCAAATATTTTAAAATTGTGATGTTTTAATTAAAATCGCTAGAGCCATGTTTTACAAAATAAAAAATAACGAAAATTTCCCCTTTTTCTCTTGGGCGGCCCCACACCCGCCCCCGGTAACGATCATCCTTGGAAGCTACATCGTCTCCCCATGCCCATGCAGTTATTACACTAAGCTTTGTTAGTATTGATGTAAAGTGTTAGTTGGGTTCCGCGGAAGCACACCGGTTAGTTTTGGTTATTGAAATGCTGGGATGTATAGATGTAGCCATCTCTCTGTTGAATGAAAGGATTAGAATGACATTCAAATTTGTCGGAGATCCATATACCTCACAGTACCGCACGTTTATCTGCTTAGGAAAGGAAAAAAGAATTAACATATTTTTCATTCACATTACTTTCTCTACCCAATATCTATTGTTTATACAGGATGAGTTTTAGGTCCACCTACAAACTTCAGGATGTGATTCCTGACTGGAAACGGAGCGCAAAAGTTCATATCACCTTTTGTCTGGAAATGCATAGTTTCCACGACAGGTGGTGAAACGTCAACTCTAGGCCGAGCCCGAGCTATAGAATTATTAATAATTCGGGTAATTACTTTTTAGTGAAATTAAATTATGCTATGTATAACTATTTCTTTTCACTGCCTATGTAGCTTAAGAACGGCGATTTAATGACATGTTTGTATTTAGCTTACTAATATGACGCAGGTAATTCTTTCTGCCCCAAGTTTAGGCGCAATATGACGCAGCCACACTCCGTCCTCCAACAATGAAGCAATACCTTTGCTTGTCCCCTCCCAGATGGTTCTTCTCCACGGCTGCTCCTGCATGAAACCTTAACCTCAGGATATGCGTGGGTGTGTACAGAGAAACACACAAACGCTGTCTTGGAACACTTTTATTCACTATTTAAAATAATACTTTAGGTTTGCCGATCACTATTAAATGCATACGATGATACTTTGTCTTTACCAAGACCGAAGAATATTAACTACAGCTAAGCGTTCTACCCTCTAGCATGTTCGCCACAATTCTTCTCCAGACGACGAGAATGGCGTCCCATCCTCGCCAGGCACTCAGGACAGACTGATCTACCCACGCTCTACAAGGAAAACCAACGCCTAAACTTCCCCTCTCTCCCCTCAAACGCTCTCCTCAAACTTAGTGGCATGATGCTAAGAGTGGCCTTCACCAGGCTAAGCGCAGCTGTACTCTGCTGTTTACCAGGAAAAACTTGCTTCAATGGTATTTACCCTTTCTACCTGAGGCTGGTCCCTAATTAACAAAACTGTGCCTGTCTTGTCTTTCTGTCGCTTTTACAGTCAACAATTTTCACAATGCTTCTCCTTTTTATACATACACTGATTTTAAATATATTATTACTTATTTTATATCACTATCCTTCTCAGATTATTATGATAATTATTGCCTTTATAATTCCGGCTTCAAATATTATAGATGCAGGAAAAATGTCTCCGAAGGCAACAAGTGAGTTTTACGATGTGTGTCTGGTAGCAAAAGTATTGTTCATACAGCAAGGGTGTAGAGCCATTGTCCTTTTATACGGTAATTCGCCGTGACCGGAGAGAGTGAGACAATAAGCTTAACGGTAAAATTAGGGAAAGCCGCGATTTCATGTTAAAATTGAGCAAGAGGGGGTAGAATAGGACCATGAGATCCAAGTAAATCGATATGAAATAGTGAGACGCTTTGAGCGGCGCGAAAAATGCACCAATAGGAAATTAAGTAGCCTAAGAAGCCCGCGACCATAAATAGATCTGCTAAGAGCAAAGATCGAGGAGTTACTTCGAAACTACAGGCAGAGAATGATGCTGCCGGATACTTAAGAGATGTCGCGCCAAAAGTTAGTGAATTAAGACAGATCTCGCTACAGACATAAGAGTCGCTACGAGTAAAGAGATTTGTTAAATATATAAACTTCGCGTCATATCAGCGCCGTGTTTCAACAGCAGTGGACAGTGTCTTAACGGCGACAATATCAGTGTTGTGAAGTACCAGTAGTAACGAAATAAAGAAAACAGCAGTGCCGTCTTTTTGTAACTGAGCACGTCTATATTCTCTCCGTTACCACACCCGAGATCTACGTTTCCTTTACCGAGGAAAAGTCCCTGCTCTTAAATATTTCAGTAATTACTACAACTAGCCGAGGATAGAGATGCAGAGAATCAGCCCACGTCGAACATCCGGAGTCTACGCGGAGACTGCAGAAAGGTAAGTCACGAGCTACGGACATTACGAACCAGAACAACTGCGGACAGGAGGTGCTACTGTCGCAATGGCACTGACGACATTCTGTCATAACTAGCAATGTGCGTTTTGTGTGTTGCAGATAGTGTGATTTAAGCAACGTGATGGTGTTCGTGTATGGCCAAGCAGGTGGAAACCGTCGAGATTTAACACGGATATACCGAGCCAGGTACCCTGACAGACAGCATCACCCACATAACACAACATTTAGAGCCATTTTTTGGCGTTTGTGTGAGCATGGGAAGGGACGATGAGCGTTCAGGGTGTTCGCCGACTGGGCGTACGCCAGATGTGGAGGAACATGTTTTCCATAATATTGAGAACAATTCTGATCTAAGCACCAGGCAATTGGCCCGCCAACATGATGTAAGCCATAGGACGATTATCTGTATACTACATGACAACCGCTATTATACCTATCACCGCCAACGTGTGCAGGGATTATCACCGGTGGATTTTCCTCCATGGGAAAGATTCTGTCACTGGTTTGTACAACAGGCCATCACCATTACAGGATATCTGTCTTCAGTCCTCTTCACCGATGAAGTGACCTTTGGTAGAGCGGGCATCATTAACCAGCATAATCATCTGTCGGCTACAGAAAATCCTCACGGAATGATTGAAGCATCTCATCACCAGCGGTTCAATATCAATGTTTGGGCAAGGATTATTGGCGACCGCCTACTTGGACCACCTCTACAACGTCTGAACAGAGAAACGCATCTGGACATCCTGCAAAACACTCTGCCTCCATTGCTGGAGAATATGCCTTTGACGACAGGCAATGTGACTGTAGCACGATGGAGCGCAAGCCCACTTCCGCAATAATGTTCGCCGACCCTCAACATCTTCCCGAGACGTTGGATAGGACGTAGAGGCCCTGTTGCATGGTCTGCTCAATCGCGGGACTTAAACCACCTGTAATTTTAAATGTCGGAGCATCTGAAAATCATTGTGTACGATCAGTTTGTTTCCAATGTTCAGACCCTTCAACAGCGTGTCCGCGTAACCTGTGGCAATATTCGGACACAGCCCGGAGCATTCGAACGAGTGAGGCAATCCATGATACGACATGTGAACGTGTGCATTACATCCCATGGAGGCCAATTTCAACATATGTTGTGACAGGGATGGAATTCAGGCCCTGCACTGTGTGCTAGGGCTCTTTGTTTGATGTCCTTCAGTGTCATCTATCATGGAAACTATGAATTTCCGGACACAAGGTGATATGAACTTTTGTGCTCCATTTCCACTCAGAAATCACCCCCGGAAGTTTGTCGGTGGACTTAAAACTCGTCCTGTATAACTTATACAAGGTTTCCTATCACATATAAAGGAGATGCAGGAAACCGAAGCGATAGTCCATTACTTAAATGTCGGTTTTGTATACAAACGGCGAGAAACGGCCGAATTGCGACAGCACTAATTGAGAAAGTACGGAAAGTTCAACCAATAATAGAGAATATCTTGGAAATGGCTGATGCTAAATAAAAAATAGTTGGAAATAAATTCCGTGTTTTAAGAATTTGTAGATTTTTGTGTTTTAAGTCTTTGTCTATCTCTTAAGATTTACTGGTTATACGAAATTATACAATATTGTTTTCGAGTGAGAGAACTTCATAGACTATTCCCAGAAAATTCAAGATATGCATTTTATGTGTCATGTATGCCATTCTAACAAAATTTGTTTGATCCATTTTTTTATAAAATAAAATATTCGAAAAATTTAACGTAAATGATAGTTTGGGGTGGAGAATTTTGTTGAAAAATCTTTGTGTAACTTCAATGGAAGATACTGAAATTTAATAGAGTTTGGCATTTATCCAACATTTTCTTTTTTAAATGCTGGTCTAAGGCACACACACTGACGTTTTTCAAAAATGATATTTTGGATTCAGGGACTTCAAAACATATATTCTCGGTGACATCTCGATATCGAATTTTTTGGTAAAATTCTCTACTTAATGGGTACGTAACAGAGAAAGTTAAAATCGGTTCGCTCACTCCAATCATATGATCTCAGGCCTTCCGGAATAGAGGCAGATATGTTCTTCCCTTACCAGAGAGGTAGGTTATGCAAGCTTCTTGAGATACCTACGAATATAAGATAAACTGGTACAGCATGACCTGGTTGCTGGGTGACCAAACTGAAGCTCAGTCCACAGTGATATATTCAAATTCAAAATCATAGTAAGACTTCTTCTAGGTCTGGTGGTTAGAGGGTAAGAGGTCCCGGGCTCGATTTCTGGCTGGAGGTTGGAAATGTTTCTTTTGCCAGGATAATTCCCCTCCTCCTTACAGCCTGGAAGTATGAGTCGGCGAGTAATTGTATGTGTAAAATATAAAAATACGACATTTTGATGGCTAATTGATACTTTACGACCAAACTCCCCTCCAACAAAATCATACACTGTCCATCTCTGTAGAGCGAGCTTGGCTTGTCGCTTCAAATTCAAGAGGTCCTAAGTTAGAATTTCGGCTAAGGTGACTTGTTTTCTGAGATCGAAGGGGACTCGGGACTGCTCCAGTGAGAATGTTGTACCTATGCCCCACAAAGGAAGAGGTGAGAGGAGACTTGGGGGGGGGGGCGGAATCAGGAACGACGGCACAGCAATGACAGTGTTGCTATAGTTTCCAGATTGAGACGCCCCAACAGTTGGACAGGAAGACCGGGGATCCCCGCCCCATACAGAGTTCAACACCTCCCTCCGAAGTAACGGTCTTTACCACAGAGATCATCTTTTTTCCTGTCACGCCGCACCGAAACACCATCGCCGACACTTCCGACCCTTAAAAAGACCTAACGAGATGAAGGAAGAATGAAATAATGAGTGGAACGTAATGGAGGATCAGGAAATTCAGAGACTGGAAGAAACCACTCCAGTATCGCCTGACGACCCGGGAGAAAACCCATGGGTCAGAATAGGCGGTCGCCGGGAATCGAACCTGGGAGCTCCCGAATGCGAGTCGCACGCGTTAAGGCAGCGTCAACTCGCTCGGTTTAAAATGAGTTACTTGGATAAGGTTTTGTCCGGGGTTTATCCCTATTCCAAGAAGACGAATATTAGGGAACTCTTAAGCTCCAGTGACCTCGGGCGTATTTGAGCATCATTTCAACCATTTTGTTTATTCACCTTCCGATATGACCTGCCCGATTAAAGGACATTAATTTATTGTCAAAATAACCAAGAAATAACACATCCTAATGCCTAAACTCTGCTAGAGAATCGGTGATTCCCCAAAATAATATAGCCGAAATGGTATATAACTAAAATGTACACAAGCCTGAAACTCGCCTAAGTGGCGTTACCTAACTTCTGAAAATTAAAACCACGGATGTCATTGCAGTCAATAATGCCATCCTACATAATCTAGCTATAGGTTATTCAGAGAGAAGGGAATATCTCTCAGGTTAACGGGAAATGGGACTGGAGTTAGCACATTGAAGAGCAGGCATGTATATTATAGCAATGTGGTGAAATGAGAGAACAGTTTTGAGTTGACTGTTGGGGAGCGTAATCACGACTTTAGTGGAAGGAAGTTGACGGAACACAGGAACTGAATATCTGACACGATAACAGCGTAACCTTTACATCCGCTGCGTGTGTGTGCCGGTCCCATTCTGGTCCGCACTCCAGCAGAAAAGGGCACTAGTTTGCTGATTGCTAGGTAACAGATAGTAACAATAACATAATAATAGTAGAAATACCAGGGTCCGGATTTTGATGACATGTTATCCTTTAATTCTTTAAATTAAATTGAGTTGTATTTATGGACGCTCTTTAACTGGTGTGGTCCTTAGCGTCCCATTCTATACTGAGCGTGAAAGACCAGTAATTTTGCTCAGAGGCCTCTCTATCAGGCTTGAGGTTCTTTCACGTGCCGTAAATCTACGACACAGAACCACCGGCTTTACTTCTCTTCTGAAGGAAGTCATGCTAAGGATTTTTACGCCCGAAAAAATCCAACACTCCGCCGGGTTTGAACCCGCGATCTCGGTAACTAGAGGCCAACGTAGTAACAACTACACCACCGAGGAGGAATATTTAATGATTTCATCATAAGTATTGCTAACATACACAAATTTTTACCATGGGGGCCAAGATTATGAAACTACACGTGTTTGGTTATTTTATGACATTTTCGATTTTATGACAAATTTACGTCCCTACTTTAGCACTATTTTGTAAATTTATTGCTCTTTGTGTCTTCATTAATCATTTTGTTTTTGCATTTACATAGAGTAAATAAAAGTTTTATGTTATTGACATTTTACATAATAATAACTTTTGAAACATCAGAAATCTCACTATTCAACTGAAAAATAACGGTAACTTTGCGCATCCGTTACTCGCATTCCTGGAAAAAATTACATTCCTATTAAATGGTTACGCTGGAAAGGGTTTCATAATTATGAATTCGCGTATCTACCTAGCATGAGAGAGGTCAATTTTCCCTTTTGACTGCATGCATTATGTTTCTGTTGTCACCATTATTGTCTTTGCTATTCCAGATACCCCATAGCTTCGTGGTAGACGTATCTGCAACGGATAATGTGCTCTAAGGTTTGTTTACTTAAATATCAAATATTTGTGTCATAATCTAATATACAAATAGTATATTCCGCTATCTGTGCATTTTCTTTGGGAGTTATGGGATAGGTATTTGGATTCATCAAAGACCATACTGCGGAAGCGGTTTTGGAGATAATGACAAAACTTAAGTACTACAGAATCTTCGTTTCGACGCTGGTGGTATTACGGGGAAATGCTTGTCCTGCACTGCACTGTTTCTAACAGATTCTCTTCCCTCTCCGCTTTCCCTCCTGCCGGCTAATCAGTTGACGCGAAGGCTTGTACAGAGGTTAATACGTTGCACAATGTATTAGTGCTACTAAGGTTTCCGTATACTTAAGCACACAAATCTTTATATAGGATTCCTATGTGGCAAAAAACTCTTGTAGAGAAATAAGACAGTCATTTATAAACAATTCCTTGCTTTTCGTTGGCCTTACAGAGAAACGGTTCATAATCTCGTAAACAGATTTAAAGAAACGTGATTTATTATTCATAAGAAACCGAAAGTAAACTGCCATGTTCTTACAGAGGAAAAACTTGATGACATCGGCGAAAACTTAGGACGAAGTCAAAAGAAATCTGAGAGAGCTTGCAGTGGAATTAGGAATTTCGAAAATTTAAAATTAAAATCCTAGAAGATAACTAACTGCAGTTCAAGAATTGTAACCACGCGATAAATTGAGTACACTTAATTTCTACAATTGGGTGTTGGATAATGGATACTGTTAATGATCACCCTATTGATTCGCGTTTAATTTCTTTTACGGACGAAGCTTGGGTTTATTTACATCTCCATGAAGAATTAATGAGTACCAATGAAAGATTTTTAAAGATTGAGGAATGTGTTAGGGCACAAGGACATTATTTTTAAAATCTTCTATGGGGAAGGTATTTGTAGTTATAATTTGCATCAGAAATCTATGGGCTTAAATTTAAGGGACTATGAATATCCTACTCCACCGGCAAACAGTATGCTTCCCGGTTCCAAGAAAACTTCATTACACCGGCCACACGTCCAGACGACGGCTCTGCTCTAGAAAATACACCTTTAAACAATGCTTTCTGCTCCATGAAGCCCATTAACAAACATGAGTATACTCGTACGTATCAACGTGTGCACTGTTCACTCTTATATCCTGTAGAAAAAAAATTGTTTTTTACTTTCTCTACTACGTATAGTAAGTAGGGAAAGTATTGCATTCCACCCAAAAATTCGATACCGAGACTTCACCAGAAATGCATGTTTTGAGGTCCCCGTGAATCCAAAAAAAGCGTTTTTAGAAAACGGTCCGTGTGTGTCTGTGTGTCTGTGAACGGCAAAACTCAAAAACGAAAAGTAGTATAAATACCAAACTTGGTATTTAGATCCAGTATCTTTCAAAGATACGACACGAAGATTTTGAAGGAAATCCCCACCCTAGACTATCCTTTACATGGAACATTGAGCTTTTCTCAAAAATGGCTCTAACGATTTTCATTAAAATATGATATATTTAAGATATTTTATGGCAAATGAAATGTATAGCTTGAATTTTCTGGGAACTTCCCCAAAAGTCCTCTTCATTTTGAATGGTTTTTGCATAAGTGGCAAACCGTAACTGATAGACAAAGTTTTATTATACAAAAAATGTAGATCTCGTTAAAATACGCAATTTGTGTCATTTATGTCAAGTGACCCACTTCCTCGATATTGCTTGCTCTTTGTTTGAATTTTCCAATACTTATACTTTTTCTCAAATGGGAATTCGTTATTCGTTGTTTTATGTTCTGGACATGCAAAGAGAATGGAATACTCCACATAGTCACCAGCTCTTAAAACATTTGACTATCGCTTAAAGCCTGCCTATTCCCCTTGCATCTACTAGAAAATTAGCAATTAACACGAAGTAGATGAAGAATAAGCGATTGTAAAAACAGTTTGTACAAGAGTAGAGATAGTCATGTGAGAGCACACATCTGATTTTTTTGTCTCTTCTTTCTTTTGGGAACCCTAAAAGTCTACAGGTTAAATAATCTGACACTACATATTTGGGAGATATCAGTCCCTTTTAGTTAAAGTGTTTCCATAAAATTCTCAAGTAAATCGAGATATGTCAGCAAATACGAACATGTCTCCTCTTTCTCATTCTGAAGATGAAGTGTAAAGGCTATACATATATCGGCTTCAGAAGAACACATTTTTGTACTCAGTTGTGGCAATGGAAAAACCCCACCGAAGAGTTCAACACACTCGAAACTGTTTTTGCATCGAAGACAATATATTAAGAGATAGGAATTCTCTCAGTTACTCTGGTCAGCAAGTATTTGTTTGCAAAACAATGTTGAATACAAGCGAATGCATTCCCGGAATGCATGCAGCATTACTCAACTCCAGGGTAATTCAGCTAATTCCCAGTAAACATTTGCTCAACTGAACAAACAGCCAATGCCATAAACACACCTGGCTCCGCCGCGCGATGAAATTAACACAAAAAGTTGTATTTAATGAGCCTTTATATTGTTGTATTCTTCTGAACGATTATGGTCGTGATGATATTATAATTAAACAATTCCTATCAGCATGAATGTAGCTGATTACAAGCTTATTAGCCTACAACTGTCGGTTGTGTGCGTTTTATTCGGGTTCTGTTCAAATGTGAACACATGTGTGTAACTGAAAGACACAGTACTGTCTAAGTCAAACAATGCTGCATGTTCATGATCAGAATCGAATGCTATGTTTCACACGTTGACAACAGATTCACTTCGTCTTTTGCTTAAGCGAATAGCGAGGCATAGCGACTGTCACTCTGGTTTCTTCCCTTTCCAGGTCAAAGAGACTTCAACTACACAACTGTGTCAGATGTTTCTTTCGAGAAATAGTCCTGAGAAAACATGCGCAATAGTGTTAAGTGATTGGAAGTTACAAAAATGGGAAGATTCATCAGAAGAGAATTCAAGTCAGATCAGATCAGAGACAGCAGAGGTATAGGAGATCCAATTATCAAATTAAGCCATGAACTTCATAAAGCTCCACGCAAATCCGTTCTTTGACACTATACAGGAAGGTGACTACGCAGCTAAGGTCTTCTGCCCGGTATCACACTGACACCGTGAATAAAATTACTCAAGCAGATAGTACACGAAGGGACTATGCAGCTAAAGACATCTGTCTGGTACACAGACTCATGTGAATGAGTTCTAACCTGCAGGTAATCGTCAGTGATATGACCGAGATGTTTCTTAAACAAATAACCAAACTCTTATCTGCGTTGGTTAATTTTTAAGATGAAGTCGAATAGGAAACATTTTTCTTTTGAAGAATGTATGAACGGAACTCTATCGAATGGCATTTATAGCAACATAAATTTCTACCTTCTAGGTTTTAGCTTGATATCGGGTCATACAGTTTCATAAGTGCATTGGTCCATGGGCCTGTGTGGTTCTGGAAACCATGTAGGCAGCATGAATCTATTATAGTGTGATTGAGAATCAGAGCAACACAGATCACCTGCACCTCAACAAGGTATTATAAGCAGTCATTCGCGGATTACTCTGTTTCGCGCGTTTTTGGGTTGTCGGTTGTCGAAAGGTATTTGAAAATATGTTTAATGCTCTTATTAGTACATAAATGAGTGATTTGTCTTATAATGAATGATTATAATGACGACTATGATACAACTGTGCTTAGAATGAAATCGCTGCAAAATTAATGGAACAAGGACACACAGAAAGAAAGAAATATTGCAAGTGGCGAAGGTGTGTTGCTTACAGTTGTTAAAAAAAATACAAGAAACAATAAAGGATCGGATTGCAAGTCAATAAATTTCTATATAATCTGTACTTGGGGTCTGCCAATTTTTGTTTGGATATGTATTTTACAATATGAATTATCTTTCTTAAAATAAATTGGCGAATATGCTGAGCGCCTGTTATAAAAGAACTGAATGTGTAGTTACCAAATGCAGCTATTTTTCACACTTTTTTCAATGCAACAGTTTTTATAAATTTCGAACAATAGGCCTATACACAAGAGTGGGCATGGTAAATACTATTTTTATACTCAATAATCTTGAATTTGTAGTAAAATTTGTATAATAGAAAATTAATTAGCAAAACAAGAGAGGATCATTGCGATACTGTGGTTGTTTCCCTATATGAATCTTAGGACTGTTACAATATCTTTGCTGAGGAGGAGTTTAAATAACATAATCTGTCACATGCTAATTATATGTAGGAATTGGCACAAATATTTGATATTTATTTCGACAAAATATTAGCCTGCAATATTACAAACAATATTTGGAGTAATACTTAAAGCTACAATTAATACGAACACCTCTAATGTTTAGCTTCAGACTAATCCGACTGCACTTAAATAAACTTAAATCAAATACGTTGAATTTATACCCAAAGTATACAGACCGCTGCGTCATAGTTTTAATTAACCACGCTCTCCTACCACGCGTGAGGCTGTATTGCACGCATCAAAGAGATGGATGCGGTTGAGGGCATTTTCGTAGAATGAATTCAGTGGGTGTCTCTTAAACTTAAGCATTAATGTATTATTCTACCACCGAAGAAATGCAGGACATATTTAATTATATATAATGTTCTGCTTATAGTTATAATAAAAGAAACGTTCATAATTTCAAAACTATGCATTCAAGTGGGTTAAGGTTGATACCATTAGAAAGAGGAAGTTGGGAAGTTTTACACCATTGGTGTTGCTAAGCTTAGGACAGCAACGCATCACGCGCATGCGCAGATCATTACATAGAAGAATGCATATCAGATCATTCATCAGTCAGCATGTGGTCTGAAAAAGTCTCTTGTGTGCTAGCATTAGCAGAACATAAGTCGGTAATGCTTGTGCAGCGCCTGTTTCGTCGTCAGTGCAACCTTAGACCGAGGGTAGCCGTTCCGACGTATATGTCAATAATGAAATGGGATAGGCAGCTTAGAGAAACAGGAAGTTCGGGTCAAATGCAGGTAAACATTCCAAGCGTTAAGTGTCTTAAAACAATGTCGAGGGCATTCGCGAGACATTTCAGAGAAGCCCGCGGAAATCCATTCGCAAGGCTAGTGTGCAGCTGAACATCCCACCATCAACAACAGTGCTTACAGTGCTCATAAAAAATTGCGTTTGCGAGCGTACAAGCTGCACCTTCACCAGGAGATTACGTCGAATGATAAATGGGCATGAAAACGCTTTGCGAACAATGATACATTCCTAACTCGAGTCTTCTTTTCAGATGAGTCAACATTCCATGTCTGTGGAAAAGTAAACAGACACAATTGTCGCATCTGGAGGTCTGAAAATTCGCGTGTCGTGTTTGAACACCATTCCCGTAAATGGAATGTTTGGTATGGGATCATGCGCGGCAGAATCATTGGTCCCTATTTTTTTATTTTTGCTGAGAAGACGGTCACTGCAAACACATACTTGAATATGTTGCAGCTGTATGCTGTGCCTCAATTCCCTAATGGAACAATTTTCCAGCAAGTTGGGGCACCACCTCACTTTGCCAAAATAGTTTGTGCATTCTTGGACAGACAATTCCCTGGAAGATGATTGGAAGAGGGTCACCGTATACATCCCATGGCCTGTCAGATTACCAGACTTGACGCAACCTGATTTTTTCCTGTGAGGATTTGTTAAGGATCAGGTCTACAGGACACCAGTACATGGTTTGGCAGACTACGGCAAAGAATTTATGTTGCTGTCGACAGTGTTACACCACAGATGCTTCATAACACATGGTTGAGTTTGAATACCGGTTGGACATTTCCAGTGCCACTAATGGCAACCATGTTGAGGTTT
The DNA here is from genome assembly GCA_030765065.1 of Deroplatys truncata. Lineage (NCBI taxonomy): Eukaryota > Metazoa > Arthropoda > Insecta > Mantodea > Mantidae > Deroplatys > Deroplatys truncata. Next base: position 76,048,672 of record CM060983.1, read on the forward strand.
GAGCCATAAGGAACCCTAAGGTAAAAAAAAAAAATCCTAGTTTTCGCTATTTGTAGCAAGTGGTAGTTCAGAAGTTATAGCTGTTTTTTTATTATACCTATAAGCGGAACACACTGTATATAAACATTACAAGCCTTTTTGTAACATTGCATATTTAAGTTTTATTAAACTGAAGTGTATATTAAAAATAAAATATTTTTGTTTCTTAGAAACTCTTGGCTAACAAATGTGGACATGTTTTCCAGAGAGTTATGTGTGGTTGCAGTCTTCTGCGCTTGTACATCACCAAGTAGTTGAAGATAATAGTGGAAATAACCTCGCGGATGGTAAGCCCAGTAGCAGGTTGAGATGGAAGCTAGTGTTCCGACCTAATAGTTTAAATAATTCGCCTTTTGATTGTATGTGTACATTAAAACGGATGGAAGTATTTATACGTGCAATAATGTCATTCTTAAACACAAACATCTTTATTTAGAAATGGATGTTCTTCCCTTAACATTGAGTACTATACTTCATGAAGTTTCCGAATAAGAAAAAATGTACATCGTAATAATGACGCGTAGAAAATAGGAATAATACACCACTGGGAGCAGTGGAAATTTGTTTGGTTTGTATAGTACAAAGTGATTTTAAATGGGGTACAGTACTGTTGCGAAATTTCAGAATATATTTATCCGTTATCATTACAAGTTATTTAAAAATTATGCGTAAATCGTGCCTTTATTAGATACTCTATTGAAGAAGTTTTAGTATTCATAAACATCTATACGCTACAAAGGTGTATTAATTGTCCTTTTCTTCTTCGTCGTTCACTGTGCTTGGTTATCAATTTGTTTGTCGGACGTTAATGATTTCAAATTACGAATTTAAACGCAATATGCTCTATTGGCTTAAAAATACGTAACGGCTATCGTCAGAACTACCGTTATATTAACTGCTCTCCTTTATAATATATTGTGACCGCGCACGCGAAGTTACCTGCGGGCCGCCGGTGAGCGCTAGGGTGGGCTCTTTAGAACAATGTCCGCAAAACAAACCCATTATGTTCCGCTTCCCCGCAGTTTGGATAGTTAGTGTTCCAGCAGATAAATAGGCAGGTTCTACTAGCCTCCCTTTCGAGAACGTTCCGCTTTGTATGTGTGGCCTATATAAGGTGCAGACTAGCACTTGGTTAGTTAGAAGAAGGCAGTTAAGGAGTGACGAAGTTAAGAGTGGACAGTGCAAAATGCAGTTCAGTTGTGAGTTGTGCGTTTGACGGACCAGTTGTGTTCTGTTCTAGTGTGTGTCAACAGTGACTCAAGTGTAACGTGTTGTGTTATGTTATGTTGAGTGCATAAGTGATAAATAACGTGTGCTGCACAATAACTGGTATTTTAATTTATTACAATACACACAGATGATATTACATTATTTGATAATTATATGAATAAATATTCTGCTGTTTAAGGCTTGCTACAACTCAATGTGACGTCAGAATTTGTATATATGTATTGCTGCAAGCGTTTTTAGGGGCACTAAAGTTTAAAATACGGGCCAGTTATTGTGCTGTGTCATGGTAGAAATAATAATAATAATAATAATAATAATAATAATAATAATAAATGTTTTGATGTTTCTACATGAAACAGTCACATGATTTGTATACAGGCACGAAAGAATTTACAATACATTGTAAGTATGAAAAAATGAATGGTAAAAATATCTACTTTGTAGGACACCTAAACAGTGATGTGCTGTTATTTATGAGATAAAGATTGATACTTTTTACATGACATGCCCCATATTGTTAACTATGCATTTTTAATGCTTAAAATTCATAATGCAAATCACTAGGAAGGAAATTAGTTGATTGCATTTGTAGATAATGATACTGTGGTATATAGGACAGAACTTAAGATCTCTGTTCGAAGAGAGGTGAAAGATTTGGAGGATTTGAAATGCTAATATGGAGAAGAATGGAGTTTGAAAATGGGCGGACTTAACAAGCAATGAAATTGTTATACAAGGAGTAGACAAAGAAACATTTCTGAAATTGATGGAAATCAATAAAATAAACTGTCTGCACAGTACACGAGTAGAAACTTCTTGCTTAGAGAAGCACTGCAAGAAATAGTGAATGGGGTGGGGAGAAGGATTGGCGGTAGAAGGAGATTAATATAATATATAAAAATATATTATTCATAGACGGAGACGCAAAAGAAATCCGAACAGAAGGAAGAGTGTAGCAGGATGGTTTATTGTAAACGACTTCGTTTGGTTAACATGGAGGATTTCGGCACTTATGAGTAAAGTCTCCTATTGTACTTCTGAAACCTCCAGGAGGAAGAGGTGAAGGCAAGAACATAGAGGGCGACCAGATCCTGGGCGATAGGCTCGCAGACTGGCAGATCCCTGATGTTTCTAGAGTTTACCTGACCCGGCTGGATTCCCTACAGACCTACTTTTCCCCAAGGAGGACCCGTTCCACATCGGGACAGACAGCAAATACGCCTCGTCTGTCGTCCATTCGCCTGATCCTTTTAACCTGAAATATGATAAAAAAATGAAATGATAGAAAATGGAGAACAGGAAAACTTGCAGCATTGTATAATCCATCCCAGCATTCGCATACCAACCAGGGAAAACCGCGACAAAAAATCAGGTTCAGAGAAGTCGGCAGAAAGGGAATCGAACCTGGGACCTCCCGAGCCTCACCCGTTACCGTGGAGTCATCTCGCTCGGTTTGTAAAGGACTTACCAATGATTGATTAATCAATTTGGAACCCTTAGCCAATGTACGGAGAAAGTTATGTAATTGTTACAGCTGTAGAGGTTTACTTTCTCTACACCATACTCTGGCAGGTAGATGATGTAGTGTAGTATATCCTAATATTCAATATCGTGATTTAAAAGGAAACACAAGTTTTGAGGGCCCTTAATAAAAAACGGGGGATTTTGAGAAATTCTACGAAAAATGTTTCATTTAAGGGGAAGTTCGGGAGGATGGTTTTCTTGAAAGATGTCGTGTTGTATTACTGGAAGATGCTGAACTTAAATACGTTTGGAACCTAACTGATATTTCGCTTTTTGGTACTGTTTACAGAGATACAGCATACACTCATACACACACACACACACACACACACACACACACACACACACACACGCAGGGAACCTCGATTATTGTTAGAAGAATTTTATTTGAATAAAAATATATTGCATTTTAAGCTAAACTATTAAAAAATAGAATTGTGATAGATATAACTAAAGCAATTACTCCTAACATATTAGGACTGGAATTTAAATCCCATAATATGTATCCTAACTTTCATTGCAGTAGTTCAAATTATCAATGTTTGTTAGTAATGGAATATTAACCGTTTTGAAGGATATCTAGTTTTTAAATAGATGAATTTAATTCGGAGGATCTAATTAATGTATTATTTTGTTCCTAAAATATTTTATGTTCTGAGGCAGTATTTTTAACATTTAAATAATTTCAGTCTAATTATATAATATGTAAATTCAATAACAGCCCATCTTGAAGCAATATGTGTATGTAATAAATTGTTAAATGTATGTAACAGTCATTGCATATGCTTATATTATTGTATACATATTCAATAATGTTATGTGAATGTATTACGTAATTTAATAATGTAGGAGCTGTGAGAATAATAATTTAAAAGTTGCTAACAATGAGGTAACCTTGAGTCAATAATGAGTAATAATGTTTAATAATGCTACTAGTCATTATTGGAGCAATAATAATGTACATTTTAGTGACAGTTTATAAAATAGTCAATTAACAGCCAGAAAAAGCTTTAGTTAAATGAAGGTATTCTATTGGAGTACAATTTAGCCAATCAGAGACTTGAAATACAGAAATTTACAAGTTTAGCCGGTTGAAATCAATTCAGTTGCCTGCAGACAGAGTTACTAACCAGACGCATAAAGTGTCCTCAAGAAATATAATATGTATTCGTGTGAGACGAAAAGTAAGTTACGTGTTAAAAAGTGTAATTAATTAATAAAAAGAATCTCACAGCTCTTTATATCAGTGAAGTGTTATTTAAATCGTGTCAAGCATTAATAAAAGGAGTGAAGTATAATTATAAACCGTGTAAGCCTACATTCTTGTCGCACCACAACCCTGCTAAGAGAAACGTGTGTCTAACGAATACTGACGCAGCCAAGGCAAACATAAATATAATATTTAAAGAAACAGTTTAATTACAAAGTTAACAGTTTTTTAAACCTGGGGCAAAGGCCACCTGAAAGTACATTTGGGGCGAAGGCTACCGGAAACTGTTTACTATACGTGCGGTTGCAACTACTACAAGTTCGGCTCCCCAACAGTTGAAATACGATACAACTCCTTCTAAAATACTCCTTTCTCAAATTGGCGCCCAACGTAGGGAAAACTAATACAACTCCTTCAATACAACAATCCTTTTCAAACTGACGTTCCATACGTAGCAGAAACCAAACCTTTCACAGTTCTTAATTTTAAGAGATTGGCTTTTTGACTTATAATTGTAATGAAATTTTATTAGAGGTGTTTATGAATTTAGAATTTATTAATAATTTAAAGATTATAAATGCATAATTTGAATTTGAATTATATTTATTCAAATATGTTATATTGGAGTATAACACTGGAGCTGTTTTTCACATAATTCTTCCTCTTTCACGAAGTATATGCTTGTCGACCGTTTCGCCCTCACTGAAATATTTCGCCCTATCCTGTGGCGAAATCCACTAGATTTATAATTTAATAAAATGTTTGGTATTCATTATCCCTTATGGGGTTAATACATAAGGGAAACGGCCTTGAAGCTTAAAGGTGGCAGCCCCACCACAACCTAACTAATTCTGCATGGTGCCTGTAACGCGGTTATTGTTATACTGAGTTTCCTCAAATAACACGGATGGTTTCATAATTATTTCTCTTTTATATATTTATATAAATTGGCATTTTATCTTTGCAATGAACATGCAATGTTTTATTTTACATTAAAGGCATAAATTAAATATAAGTTCTAAATGGATTTGACTATATAATTCAATTTTATCATTAACAGTAAAATGCCTCTATTTTAGTTTTAATTAATAAATAATAATATGGAAAATATCTTAGTATCAGGTTGAATCAGATTACAATAAATTTGCTTTTTACCTTATTTTAACGGTATATTAATAAATAAGAATATGGAACAAATCCTGCTGATTACAATGTTAATTAAAGTTTTACATTTAATTTTAATTACTTTGTTTTATGAATGGAGGATGTTGATTAATTAAAGGTTTATTAGCTTTTGCATCATTAATATTTTTAATTAAAATTGGTATATTTGTTCTAAAACGTGTATTTTTGATATAACTTCGATATCAAATTTTTGGGCGGAGTATACTACTCCTCTTTTTTATTATAAGGTAAATAAGTGCCTAAAAAGAACAGTGTTTAGAGAAAGTCATTAATTTAAGACATTGGATGTTTTTATAATGTAACGCTCATTTGGACAAATATAGTGTGAGTATGAATGCAATGCTCTGAGTGTTTTAAGAGGAGACTGAATTGTGAATGACATTTTTGGCTTGTTTTGCATTCTTGTATACTGTAATTCTCTCTCTCTCTCTCTCTTTCTCTCTCATATATGTGAGACATTCTACTGACGGCATCACTCCCAAAAAGTGAAAACAAATCCCTCCAATGTTTTTCAACTTCGTGTAGTAGCATCGAACGTATTGCATAACCTTGTCAATAATTCATATATCGTAATATACTGTATAAAAAAATCTGATGTGTTACACTCACATGACTTTCTCTACTCTTGTAAAAACTATTTTTACAAACGCTTATTCTCCATCTACTTCATGTTAATCGAGATAAACATTTGCGGACTCTATCTTATTGCTAATTTTCTTGTAGATGTAAGGGGAATATATATTTACATGGGCAATATAGAAATACAGTAGCCTTTAAGCACATACATATCTCTTAATAGCTGGTTGCTAGGTGCAGCACCTTTCTCTTTGCCACAGATTATAACTCTTTGCATGTCCAAGACAAAAAGAATGAATAACGAATTCCCATTTGAGAAAATAAGTATTGAAAAATTTAAGGGAATAACAAGCAATATCTCGAGAATGGCTGACTCAACAAACAAAATGTATATGACAAATTGTGTATTTTAACGCGATCTACATTTTTTGTGTAGTAAAATTTTGTCTATCTGTTATGGTTTACCAGTTATGCAAAAGTTGTTCACAATGAAGAATACTTTTGGAAACATTCCCAGAAAATTCAAGATATACATTTTATTTGTCATGGAAAATATCTTAAGCATGTGATATTTTAATCAAAATCGTTACTCATTTTTGAGAAAATTAAAGTTTTCGAAAAGTGTTCTATGTAAAGGGTAGTCTGGGGTGGGGGGATTTTCTTGAAAACCTTCGTGTCGCAACTCTGGAAGATACTGAACCTAAATACCAAGTTTGGTGTTTATCCGACTGTTCGTTTCTGAGTTATGCTGTTCACAGAGACACACAGACACACACACGGAACACGTATTTCCGGTGAAATCTCGGTATCGAATTTTTGGGTGGAATACAATACTTCCCCTACTTCTGCTGCTGTGAGCTATACAATTAGTGAAATAATGCCTCAGGTTCAATACCTAACGACATAATTATTTTCATAACCATATATAGTTTTGTTTACAAGGATATTTTGGTGTATTATTTCTGCATTCGATTTATTTGCGTTTCTAAGTGTATTAGCATTAGCTTGCTGCAAAATGGTAACATTGCATTAAAGGAAATTTGAGCGCGGAGTGTGTGTTCTACCATTGTCGCTAGGTGCTGTGCGTTACTGTAACGGTTGGAACGTAAGCTCTGAGCGAGAGCAATTGTGGCTCCACCTTTCCCATACGAACCGTGTAGAAACGCTCACCCTGGCCTTAAAGTGCAGTTGCTTTAAGTTGAAACACGGAAAGTAGAAAGAGATAGCACTATATCCTACACTATAGTTGGTAATCCTTATCTGCCTAATCTAAAAGCTTTTACTACTGAAACTTACTATTTAAATCTGGGTTAGGTTGGAACGTGAAATTTAGAAGAGGAGAAGAAACACTCGCTTGTAACAATACAAAGCCAGCGAGGCAAGAACGGCCGAAGATATCAGGATATTTTCCATATTTCACTGCCAAAAGTATAACTGGCAACAAGTACAGCTGTACTAGAGACTAGGCAGTGAAGAGTGACACTGGTAGGGTTTCTCAGCTCTCCGATCGTCATTAGCGCAGCCCCCTCTCCTAGACTGGCCAACATGGCCATGTTTCAACTTAACCTCACGTACTGTATACACAGTGCTTATGAACATAGACGGAGTCAACCTAGAATTGCCTCCAAGCTTCAGAAAACTATTGGCATGGCGCGTGCCCGTTCAAATGAGAGAACGCATACTCGGAAGCAATGCGTGTGATGTGTGTGCGCTCGCATTGTTTTGATGAAGAACGATCCTACGGTTCTTGTTGGTTTTCCTTACTTCACCGAAGACTTCCGGCAAACAAATGGTTGTGTACCATTCGGCATTGACCGTTTTACGTTCCTCTAAAGGTACTGTTGCCACATGGCCAGTTTTGCTGAAAAAGCAGCCGGCCATTTGCTTCGAAGTGCTTCGAGTTCGAACAACTTTTGTTGGATTTGCTTCATTTTGAAATACCCATACAGTCGACTGCTGTTTACGTTCCGGCTCATACGCATAGATCCACGATTCGTCACCTGTTACAATCTTTTGAGGCACCGCCATTGTATTTATTGAGCATTTTTGTACACCAATCGACACGAGCATCTTTTTGAGACTGCGTCAAATTATGTGGGATCCAACAAGAGCAAACCTTTTTCACAGCTAAATAATCGTGCAATATTTTATATATGCTGGTGGAACTAATGCCTAGAGTTGCCTCAATCTCACAATATGTCGCATTACGGTCTTTTATTATTAGTTATTGCACAGCATCAATGTTTTCTGGCACAACAACTGATTTTGGACGACCTTCACGAACTTCATCATTGAGCGAATGGCGGCCACGATTAAATTCGTTATACCAGCGTTTCACAGTGGCAAAAGATGGAGCGTTCGTCGCCAAATGTGGAAGTTAGTTGATCGATGCGCTCTTATCTTGATAATCCATCTCGAAAATCGTAATAAATCATTGCACGAACATTTTCACGAGTTAATTCCATGTTTTTGTTGACACACAATTTTCAAGTTAGTGTAAACAAAACAAATTACGCTCTATTGACAAAATGTTTGAAGTAGGTTATTATAAAAAATGTCAAACTTTCCATTGGAAAGTCAGATGGCACCTACAACCAGGGTTGCCAAGGCTCAAAATATAAATAGTGCCCCTCGTATGCGCAATTCCTGTACACTCTTTCTTTCCTTTTATAATTGCGGTGCCACGGCAGAGAGGCACTGCTCCAGAAGTCACCGACATATACTCGTATATGGTTTAGCGTAATGCTTATATTTTAAATACACTTTTTAAAAGCGGCAGTACATCGGCCACTTTGTACTGTGAATTCCGGAACACTAGCAGAGAATCGCCTACTCTTTGGAGCAGAGAGAAAAACTTCAGCCTATCTTTTTATGGAATTTTGCTGTGCAAACTAATTGATGCTTCTGTTAAATATGACAGCTTCTGTGTGCTGAAGCAATGTGGTTTCTTTCTTTGCGTGGTTGTTTGCTCCATCGTTTGCTTTGAAAGGTTCTTTCCTGTGATGATATTTTCTGGATAAATGATCCGTTTCCTCAGTAACTATTGAAGGTAGCTGAATTACACTTTAGGATGATTATAACAACTTCCCAGGTGACGTTGTGTATCTACATTGGTGTCAAGAACTACGTACTTAAAGTAATCAGAGGAAGTATTTTATTCCACCTAAAAACTCCATTTTGAAATGTCACCGGAAATAGTGGTACATGTTTTGAGGCACCCTGAACATAAAAAAAGCATTTTAGTTGAGAGTTCATGTGTGTGTGTGTGTGTGTGTGTGTGTGTGTGTGTGTGTGTGTGTGTGAACATAACTCTAAAACGAAAACCTCTGCAAATACCAAACTTCGTATATAAGTGCAATATTTTCCAAAGATGCAACAGGAAGTTTCTCGAGAAAATCCTCCAAACTTCCCTTTACATAGAAAAATATTAGATATTTGTTATGCCTGACGTTTTTGATTAAAACTTCATATGGTTATGATGTTTAGAAAAAGCAAAAGCTTACTACACAGAAAATGTAGATCTCTTTGAAACACGCGATTTATTTTAGATAACTTATTTTGTAGCATCAGCCATTTCCGAGATATCCGTTATTTATTCGTTTGTATTTTTCAGTACACAGTCCTTTTTATAGTACTGTCGCTATTTAGTTGTTTCTCGCAATATCGTGGAAAGGGCATGGAATTTTAAGGCCAGCATATAGCCACTTACTTTTAAACATTGACTATCGATTTGATTTACTACAATAAAATGTGTGATGAAATTAATCCTGCAAGCGTTTATCATGATCAATAAAAAGTATGGGGAAATATCGGATGTGCTACATTCCACGACTTTCTCTACCCTCTATCGTTTATTAGTGGGTATACAAATTATTCTTACGAAAGTTTATTTATCTGCATATTTCATTTTAATGGAGACAAACCTTTGCAGAAACAGCTGCATTACACATTTCCTTATATATATACAAAGGCAGCAGCGATAATCAAATGTTTTAAAACTGGACGCTATATGCTGGCCTTAAAAGTGTATACTGTTTCCATGATGTAGCGAGAAATGACTGAAAATCGACAGGGCTTTAAAAGAATGGCTTAGTATTGAACAATTACAACGATTAATAACGTATATTTCGAAATGTCTGATGCCACAAAACGTTATTTAAAATATAGTTAGTGTTTTAAAGGTCTCTACATATTTTCTATGTAGTACTTTTTCATCTATCGCTTAATGTTTACCAATTATACAAGATTAAACAAAATTCCTTCCAAATAAATAGAACTTCACAGGCTATTCCCAGAAATTTCAAGACGCACAATTTATTTGTCATGCAAATATCTTTAATACATGGTATTTTAATCAAAATCGTTAAAGCCATTTCTAAAAAATAAAAAATTACGAAAATGTTCCATGTAAAGGGTAGCTTGGGGTGGGTATCGCATCTTTGGAAGGTACTGAACTTACATATCAAGTTTGGCATTTATCGGACTTTTCGTTCTGAGTAATGCTGTTCACAGGCGCGCGCGCGCGCGCGCACACACACACACACACACACACCAGCGGATCTTTTTCTAAAAATGCTCTTTGGAATTCCGGGGACCACAAAAGATATCTTACAGGTAAAATCTCGCTATAGAATTGTTTAGTGGAAGGCAGAGAAAGTAAAAAGATCTGATGTGATAGATTCACATGAGTTTTTCTACCCTCTGTCTGTATTAGTGGGTAAACAGACTATTCTTACTAAAGTGTATTTTTCTATCGAATACATTTAATCCAAATAAACCTTTGCAAAAATGGCTGCATTACGCATTTCGTTATAAATACAAAGGGAACTGTGATAGTCATATGTTTAAGAACTGGACGCTATATGTTAGCCTTAAAATTTCATACTGTTTCGTGCAATCGCGAGAAACAATTGAAAATCGATGGGACTTTAAGTGAATGACAAGTATTGAACAATTCGAGGCTTTAGTAACGGATATCTCAGAAATGCCTTACGCCACAAAAACGTATTCTAAGTAAATTGTGTGCTTTAAAGAGATCATTTTTATATGGTACATTTTCGTCTATCGCTGACGTTTACAAATTATACAAGTTTATACAAAATTCCTTCCGAATGAAGAAAATTTACTAGGGTATTCCCAGGAAATTCAAGATATACGTTTTATTTGCCATGTAAATATCTTTCATGGGTGGTACTTCAAAAAATTCTTAGAGCCATTTTTTTTTAGAAAATCAAAGTTTTCCAAAAATGTTCTATGTAAAGGGTAGTTGGGAGTAGGGGGATTTTCTTTAAAATCTTCGTGTCGCATTCTTTGAAGGTATTAAACTCAAATACTAAGTTTGGTATTTATCCGACTTCTTGTTTTTGAGTTATGTTGTTTATAGATACACACACAGATATACACTTACTATACATAGTAGAGAAAGTAAAAAGCTTTCCTATAAGTAGTTTGTAGAAGCTATATGAAAATAAACGATAGCGGGTAGAGAATGTAATACATAGGAATTTTTTAAAAAACAACAGTTGGGGATAAATTTAATCAAAAGATGGTATAGTTAAGAAAATAATACTGTCTTCCTTAGTAAACAAACTTATATAAAAGTAGATCAGTGAACTGAGAAGACATTTATCTATATCGTGTAAAAGTTTGTCTGATATCTGAAATAGTTTCCTAGACAATGAGTGATAAATTTAGCAGGTTTAATATTGGCGGGACTCCCCTTAGCAATGTTCCGCGGCAGAAGTAGTTTCAGCAATGCAAGCCTTAAATAAGATTTCTTAGCCTCCTTATTATCGTGCACGTGTCTCTCTGGACATCGATTCGGTTCGTACATCCAGAGGGCGACCCCTTGTGATAGACATGTAGCATAACTGTCGACAGGATTTACTTTACCGACGGAAACAACAGTTGCACACGTGTGTATGTGTGGGAGAGAGAAAGCCGGCCAATAAAGTAGGTCTGACCCGGGCACCTGGCCAATAAATCTACAGACTCTCTTCCCTCGCACTGCTGACTCTCCCCAGTCATCTGTTCCGAGCCAGCTCGCCACGTTTGTTTCAATTGCTCCGCCACTAGATGTCATGTGCGACTGTTATTCATCCCTCATTGCACACCACAAATTGGCTTCGCCCACCCCTGCGTCCACACAATCGGCCTTGGCTGCTTGCAGTGGTGTACAAAGTTTTACCTGACTAGGAAGGGAGAATAAGACGGAAAAGTTCAATGCCATAAATAGGATTTGAACCTCGGATATTCGGCTTACCGTGCCGTTGCTCTAACCGAGTTACCGTAGCCGGTACTGACATAAGCGTGTTAAATCATGGACTTGTGAATGGGTAGTCCACGGTTCACCTCCCGCCAGGATCGACCTGTCTGACAGGTTTTTTCCAGGTTTTCCTCAGTCCTGGAAAATGCTAAGGAGGTACCTTAAACTTAGTTCCTTCAACGTTTCTTTCTAAATTTCCTTTCCCAATTTCATATATACATTGTCACCACCTGCGGTAAAAAAACAAACATGCCATTAGAACATTATATTTAATATAATTGCTAGCCCACACAAAACGTTCTCCAATTCATTCTGAGATAACGGTAATTAGGTTAATCAGTTACCTAATTAATACTCTATGAGTAGCCTAAAGTTGGAGAGGTATAATCAGACTGAAAAATTCAATGCCATAGTTGGACTTGAACCAACTTTCTTGCCGTTGCTCCAAACATGGTAAAATGCCGGCAAGACATTAATTTCAACAATTGACTCACATTTTCTCAGTAAACCATAAGGCGCCCTCAAATTAATTTTGAGAACAAACCCCAATAGCGACTTGCAATCTCATAAGTCTGCTAAGTCGGACTTCATAGTTGACCACTGACCAATGATAAATTGACTAACTCTTAGTACAAAACCTCATGTTACATTCGCACGAGTTTCTCTACCCTCTATCGTTTATTAGTGAGTATACAATTATTCTAACAAAAGCTTATTTTTCTATCTACTGCATTTTAATCGAGATAAACTTTTGCAGAAGTAGCTATATTACACATTTCGTTATTGATACAGAAATTGATACAGAATAGTCGAATCTTTTAAGAGCTGGACGCTATATGCCATTATTAACATTCCATACTCTTTCATGCAATTGCTAAAAACAATTGCCTATCAACAGGATATTAAGAGAGCGACAAAACTATTGAACAAATTGAACTATTGAACCATATCTTGGAAATTAGTTATGCCACATAAAAGATCGTTTGAAATAATTTGTGTGTTTTGAAGGGATTTAAATGTTTTGTTCAAGTTTTCGTCTATTGCTTAACGTTTACCAGTTATACAAAATTATATAAAATTTCTTCCGAATGAAGAGGACCTCAAAAACTATTCTAAGAAAATTCAAGATTTGTCCTTTATTTGTCCTTTAAACAGCTTAAAGATATATTTTAATCAAAATCTTTAGAGCCATTTTTGATAAAATAAAAAAGAAACTGAAAAATGTTCCATTAAAATGGTAGTTTGAGGTGGGGGGATTTTCTTTGAAATCTTCAAGTCGCAATTTTGAAAGATATTGAACCTAAATATAAAGTTTGGTGTTTATACCACATTTGGTGTTTGAATATTACACACACGCACGCACGCACACATGGACCTTTTCTAAATTACTTTTTATTCAAGGGACTCAAAACATTTATTTCTGTTGAAATCTCGACATCGAATTTTTGGGTGAAATATGATACCTTCTCTACTTACTATATACCTGGTAGCAATGTGTTGACATCCAATGGGAGTTTACGGGTTCTGGACAGAAACAAAGCGGGACCGTCAAGGGAGCCAACAGGAATAGATTTATGGAGTAGGAAAGTGTGCCATACGTATAGAAATAGAGTAGGCTCTGAGAGAAGTATGGGAATGCGGAAGCAATAATAATAATGGGGAAGTTAATATTAGAATAGGGAGGGAGCGTGATAGAATGAATATGTTGTGGAAATGAAACATGATCTAGAAGGGAACAAATTAGACAAAGTAAAGACAAATATATTGATAAGTAAGTGATAGTTTTATATGAAATCGTGAAGTGAATGATTTAGATATAAAGGTCGGTAAACACGGAGAGGGCTAGGAGGGAGAGTTACATTTCTTAATATGAACGAGTAAGTGCTGTTATGGACGATCAACACGGGGTACACAATAAGTATTCTTTAAGGTATTAAATTTGCATCTAATAGTTGTCATTTCCCGCTGGTAGTGGAGATTCAAAGACGATCGGAGGAAGTAAGGGAAGGAGATGGGAATGGGAGAAGAACACTAAGCAGTATAGTGACTTTAAATGAGAAACTGTTAGCGATATGAAGCTAACTCAACACACATGTTTTGTAAATGTGGAAGCTTGGGTACGATCGGCAAAAGGAACCAGGGCTCGACGCTGATCATGCCCAAATGTATTGTATTAGCTCAACACTCAGTAAAGATAAAGAATATCATATACATGGTAGAGAAAGTAAGAATTGTAGAAAGGAAAAACCCGTATCATGATTTCTGCAGTCAGTGACAAGGTCAGAAACGTGACAAAGCTGCCTTGTTTGCAGTACTGTGCTTACTGTAGGCCTCTGACGATAAAACGTTTGCGGGATGTTCTACTCTCCGGAAGAGTGAGGGGGTACAGTACCCCGTGGTACCTCAGGATGTTGTCATAAATAGGTCTACTATCTATATTAAAAACATCGCGCAACGTAAGTATTCCAGCGTGTTTCACTTGGAGCAGCATAAGTGTTTGCTGGTGATTTATAAAGTTACTTACAATGTCCAATAAGAAAGGAATAACTTTACAAAGTCAAGCCCGAGAAATAGTTGCTAACGTTTTAAAATCTGTGACGAGGAAAGTAAACTAAAGCAACTGACCATTCAGCATTGCTAGCACAAGAGCGTATGTTTTCTAAGAGGCCTTAAGCCTTGCTGATATGTTGAAAGTAGAGCCGCAATCTTTCTCAGATAGCGCTAGAATTGTTGATGTCAACACATTCCTTACAGACACATTCTCGTGAGAGTAGTGCAAAGCGACACTGCATGACTACCAATGTATGTTAAATAAACGGTTTTATCTAGATCATCACTATCGCTATTGATGACGATATGGCTGCAGATGTTGGCAGAAAAGATATAAGCCTTAAATTAGTAACGACTCTGGTCATTATTCAGCTGTGATGTTCAAAAACCATATATCTTATTCGCCATTCCACGGATATCCATTTTGTAAATAAGGGGCTGAAGTTAAGGATAATGGTAGTTCTTGAAAGTCGAGAGTAGCCTACAATTTTCATTTGCACCCAAAGCGTAGGTGTTGAAACCTTTGTCCAAATTCATCAAATGTTGCACAAATTTATATCCTAGTTGTCCAAGCAGTATAAATTTGATTATAAGAGGTTTAAGATGATGGGTAAGAATTGTATTTAACATTTTGAGATACAATGTGATTGGAAATAAGGGCTGGGTAGCTTTAAGAGGGCTACTTAAGAAAAACTATGATTTTTGCCAACTCCTATAACATAACTGTACAATATTTTGACTGGTGGATTACACAGTCTATATCCTACTACCCATCTAGAACAGACCTTTCTAAACTTTTCCTTATGGTGGCACCCTTCTAGTACATGCAATTTCACGAGTCACCCTTTCACTAGTGTTAATAAAAAGGACTATTGTAACAAATTATTTTTTAAGGAAATATTAATTTTATACATCATTTCAAAACACTTTTCCCAGATACAGCATTTTTCAATACTTTTATTAATTCAGTGACTCACATGGGCTTGACAGGCATTGCAAATGTCTTATATGAGAAAGGAGTATTTTAGGAGGAGTTGTATCGTATTTCAACTGTTGGGGAGCCAAACTTGAAGAGTGTTTGCAACCGCACGTATGGTACCCGGTTTCCGATAGCCTTCGCCCTAAATGTACTTTCAGGTGGCCTTTGCCCCAAGTTTAAAAAATATTAACTTTGTAATTTGACTGTTTCTTTAAATATTAAATATTTATGTTTGCCTCGGCTGCGTCAGTATTATTGTTAGAGACAAGTTTCTCTTAGCAGCACGTGATGCGACCAGAAGTAGGCTTACACAGATTATAATTTTACTTCACTCCTTTTATTAATGCTTGACACGATTTAAATAACACTTCACTGATATAGAGAGCTGTAAGAATCTTTTTATTAATTAATTACACTTTTTAACACGTAAAACTATTTTTCGTATCGCACGAATACGTATTAAATCTCTCGAGGACGCATCTCGCATCCGGTTACAAACCTGTCTGCAGGCAACTGAATTGATTTCAACCGTCTAAACTTGTAAATGTCTATATTTCAAGTCTCTGATTGGCTAATCCTACTCCAATAAAATACCTGCATTTAACTAAAGCTTTTTCTGGTTGTTGATTGGCCATTTTTAAACTGTCTCAAAATTTACATTATTTCTGCTCCAATAATGACTAGTAACATTTAAACTTTCAAATTCATTATTGCCTCAAGGTTACCTCAATGTTAGCAACTTTTGACCTGTTATTCCCACAGCTCCTACATTATTAAATTACGTAATACATTCACATAACATTATTACACATGGATACAATAATACAAACCTATACAATGACTGTAATATACAATTTTTATATATTGTTACATACACATATTGCTTTAAGGTGGGCTGTTATTGAATTTACATATTATATGATTAGGCTGAAATCATTTAAGTGTGAAAAATACTGCCTCATATATTAGCTCGTGTTTCATCAACTCTCTCAAACTTCTATGTTTAACTGTTAGTCATAAAAAAATGCACTTTTACGTGAATGTGTTGTAGAAAACTGCAGCAAAACGATGAGTGCTCTTTTTACTTAGGTGAGGGTAATCTTGCTGAATAGAAATCCAGAGGTTGCATAAATCTGATTCTTGGTACTTGACTTTTAAAGTGCAGTTGTTCTTCAGGTCTGGCAGTTCCTCCTCTCCAACAAGTTGAAGTTCACAAGTACTGGAAAGTGTGAAAGGATTTATCCAGTCATACTGGTTTACATCTGGTGTTGGGAAATATCCATCCAACCTCTCTTTCAATTGCAGTAAAATGGTCATGAATCAATGGTTGTATTTTGTGCTGACTATTAGGTGCTCTCTGCCTCACCGTGTTTCTACAGGCGTTCACGAAAGCAAACAAAGACATTAAGTAAGCCATTCAAAGTGTAAATGCTGAGCATACGGCCCTCCTGGTCTTCCATTAATGGTAACATTTGTGCTTCACATGTCCAGAGTTGCTAAGCCAACAGAAGTTTGGAGTAGAACAGTGGACATTTTAAGCGCCGAATTTCAAACCGTGAGTAATCCGTAGATACGCTATATTCATTTATTCTACACCCACACAGATTATAAAAACACACATTATCTCGTTAAGAGGGTTCAGCAAGAGCTTGTACAATAACAATCCGAAACAATAACAATCTATCTGAGCACTTCCTAACCGCTTCTAAGCAACATGTAACCCAGAGGTTGAGCCATACCAAAACTGTGAATGAAATAAACACAAATTCACGTAGAGATTTCAGAAATGCAAATTTACATAAACTAGATATACTTGCTATCTGAACAGATAACTGGATAACGCCTAGTTTTGCAAGCCTTTTTTAATCTCAAAAATCACAGTAACGAATTCCAAGAGTGTTAACTCCAACGAAATTTACAAATAATGTTAGAGAAGGTAGAGGAATAAAAATCTGTAAGACTAAGACGGAGAGACTTCATAATAACATAGGTAATCACACCCAAGGAGAGATGTAGATTACAAGCTTCAGGAACAAATTTTTACTTTCTCTACTATGTATAGTAAGTAGGGGAAGTATTCTATTCAACCAAAAAATTAGATACCGAGATTTCACCGAAAATATTTGTTTTGAGGCCCCCTGAATCCAAAAAAAAAATTTTTGGAAACATGTCCGTGTGTGTGTGTCTGTGTGTGTGTCTGTCTGTCTGTCTGTCTGTGTTGTGAACAGCGTAACTCAGAAACGAACAGTCGGATAAACACCAAACTTGGTATTTAGGTTCAGTATCTTCCAGTGATGCGACACGGAAGTTTTTCAAGAAAATCCCCCCACCCCAGACTACCCTTTACATGGAACATTTTTGGAAAATTTTAATTTTCTCAAAAATGGCTCTAACGATTTTGATTAAAATATCATATGTTTAAGATATTGTTATGAGAAATGAAATGTGTATCTCGAATTTTCAGGGAATGTCTCCAAAAGTATTATTCGTTGTGAACGACATTTGCATAACATGTAAACCATAAAAGATAGACAAATTTTTACTACACGTAAAATGTATATGGCGTTAAAATACACAATTTATGTCATATACATTTCTTTTTTTGAGTGAACCGTTTTTGAGATATTGCTTGTTATTCCCTTAAATTTTCCAATACTGTTTTCTCAAATGGGAATTCGTTATTCTTTTTTTTATGTCTTGGACATACAAAGAGAATGGAATGCACTACATAGCAACCAGCTCTTAAAAGATTTGACTATCACTTAAATACTACCATATTCCCCTTGCACCTACAACAAAATTAGCAATAAGATTAACATCTCGATTGACATGAAGCATATGGAGAATAAGCGTTTGTAAAAATAGTACAAGAGTAGAGAAAGTCATGTGAGTGTAACACATCAGATTTTTATCATTGTTTTAGCGATAAAAGTTAAGAAAAACAATATTTGCCCTTTTGTAATATTAATGATTTATATGCCCAAAGTATTGTTATATACGGGGTGAGGCCGAAAGGTTTGCAGCTAAAATATTACATTTAGTTACCCCGGCATAAACATTGGGGGACGTAGACTCCGAGGCACACAAAGAGATACCAAGAACTTGCTGCACAAACTAAGCGGGCGTGGATTCTTATAAATAATGCATATAAATTCACATTTAACTCTGGTTTATTGTAATTAATAATGTGCCCTACATTGTACACAAAAGATTACAAACAAACACTGGGGAAGATGCCCCACGCACACACACGGCAACACGCACTCCTACATACAAATCACACACTCAAAAGACCTACGCTCGACTGACTACTGACTCAGAGAACCACCATATAAGACAAAGAGGCTCGTCTCTCAACCTGCCTTCACCACCCCCTTAACTAGGGAAGTATGCCGCGTCGGACAAGAATTCAAAATTACAAACGAAATAATTAGTTCATTATATCATTATACACAGCAATAATGTGTCTGACACGACAATACACACACACATAATACAGTATGTATATTGGAATAACTAAAGAAGTTTATAGCTATAACTTACCTTTGAACACGAGAAAACGGAAAATATGCAAGAATGCAGGAGTCTAATTTTTTGGTGTGGATTATGATTGATTAGTGTTTCGAAAGGAAAAATAATAAATTGGAAAGCCTATGGAAGTTACCTGAATCAATGTGATATATCAATAATCAACAATCAATTTTGTATCATTGTTATATAAAACTACATGAAAAGCTAGTTCATTATATTCGGATTTTTAGTTTTTACATTGATCTTTCATTTCACCCAGAATTCATGTGTCCAGTGCAGCGGTTCTCGGATGCCCATTGTCTGGTGAGAGAAAGAAATAAACACAATAACAATATTCGAAGTAATACCTAGTAGAATAAGGTGAAGGTAAGATGAATAAATGGAAAGAGAAATACTAAACAAATAATATATTAATGTAATAAATTAAGTAACAAGCAAGGGAAGATAAAGCGGAATATAAAGACTACAATATGATGGAAGAGAATAGAATGCGAGATATAAGAGATTTAATATAAGGAAAGGTAAAAAAAAAAAAAAAAATCAAAATATATGCAGTAATGTAATTCTGTGAGGTTAGATGGGAACTGAAAGTGTAAAAGGTTAGCAGGCTTCGACAGCAACCACAGAGGGGTCACTAAGAACCTTTTAAAAAACAATAGTAGTTTGTATGTGCAAAGGAAAACCCTACTGCAGGATAGAAGGATGTCGGACAATACCCGGGCAAAATCCAAGTCGCTCATGTGAGCAGAAAATGAGATGAAGCATTAATAATCAATAATGTTAGATGCTAGACAAGCCTAACATTCGACATTATTTTAGCAAATAGTATAAAAGTGAAAGCTATTGAGCTAGCAAATAGAAATTTAAGAAAAGCACTCACATAGAAAAAGGACTGGCTAAAATAGAAAAGGGGTATGAAATAAAAATTTATCTAGGAGCAGAGCACAATTTCAGCTAAAGGAAGGTGTGTCACACGTCGTCAAAAATGCGTGAGCAAAAGTATTTAGTAAGTTCAAGTAATCACTGATAAAATTAGAATATGGGAAACGAAACTAAGGAAGGAGAATTTTTTTAAAATCACATTTAAATTGTAAATGGGGTCGCGTGTCAGGACTTGTGTGTAGGAAAGTCGAAAAGCAACAAAGTGTAAAAGATTTTATTGTGTAGATCATCACATAAAGGGCATTGTGAAGGAGAAACCACATCTTTTTATTTCTCTCCTATCCGCACCATCCTGAGAGACCCATCTTCTACTTAAGCCGAGCAAACACGGCCTTTTCCAAGAAATATTTCCCTTACAGAACAGTACCCGAGAATCGCTACACCAGTCATCGCACTAGGGAAGTGCTTAAAGGCATATGGAGATTAAACTCCGAATTATCTCAATACACCGAAAACACTGTTCTGATCGATCATTCGAAATCTAGTTTTGATTTCGAACAGATTGGCTAGATAAATTCCAGAATATTACTATAAAAAGTTAATTTAAAGGAGTACTCCCTTGGAAATGTTACATTCCACAAATGTCAGAGAATTTATTTGAAAATTAGGTCGTGAGTTTATCTGGCGTACGTTGAAGAGGTGGTATCGTAATTATTGGCAGGTAGATATATAATTAAATAAAGAAACAGTGGTAATATAGAGAAATAATTGCAATACATAATTTCTGTAAATTAAATCAATGGATAATATAATAATCGTTACTTAAAAGATCTGTCCGGAGAAAAAGGTCATTACGTGTCAGATTAAGCAAAGTTATTAGCAATAGGCGAGTAAAGAACGCGTTAGCATAACAGTTTCTAGAATGCAGTTAGGATTGGTTTCTATACGTTTGAACAGTCACGTAGACAGAAGTTCTGTAAATTAGAATGGGAATGAAACTCTAAGATTCGAGGGGTATCACATAGTAACAAGGTAAGATACGCATATGTAGGATTTTTAATATTGGATCGCGCGAGAAGGAACGTTGCTGGAGTAGTTCTAAAGTAGGTGAAGTTTAAGTTAATAAAAGAGCGTGTATTGCTAAATTAGCGTTTTTCGTTTATTTCGTGTACAGCCTTAGGTGCTTACAGTCTTTTACTGTGATCGGCAGTTCGTAGCACGTAAGACTTCGCTGGGTTATCAGTTACTTAGCGACAGCCGCGAAGGGTTTTGCCAGTAAGCATTTTAGGGACTCACGGCAAGTTACACCTCTAGTTTCTTTTATTGCGTAGAGAGTTATTTCAAACCTAAAAGTTAACAGGTATAATTATTCAATTTTTATAGTTTCGAGTGCTATGATTCATAATAAGTTTCATTCTTTATCTTCAAACGGTCAGTAACTCGCTTCAGCAGCTTAAGTATTAAATCGTATTTAATTTCTCAGCCAATTTAAACCGGTGTTATCCTTTCACACTACGCCCACGCATATCTTGAGAGAAAGATCTCGTAGCCAATCACTGTAGCAGCCGGCAGAAGAATCAACAGCAGATGTTGGAGACGACTTTTTGGTGATACCAAGTTCGGCTTGAGAGGTGTTTAAACTTGAGATTAATATCGTTTAAACTTTTTGATATTACAATCCTTTAGAAAGAGCCCTCACAATATAAAATTTAATATTTCAAAACATGTATTACTTAAAGCGTTTTAGAAAAAATATAAATATTTCATTTCACTTTGAAGCAGTAAATTGCACCACAATGAGGCGCCAATTTAGAGCAATAACGATAATCGCCATCTTTGAAGTCGTTCTCTGTGTTCTAGTGGTACCATGCTAGCATCTAGTTCCCAAGGTCGCGAGTTCAAACCCGGCGGAGGGCTATGGAACATTTTCGGGCATAAAAAATCCTTAGCATGGCTTCCTCCGGAAGGGAAGTAAAACCGGTGGTCCCATATCGTAGTTTTATGGCACGTAAAAGAACCTCAAGCCTGATAGAGGCTCTGAGCAAAATGTCTGGTCTTTCACGCCTAACACAGAATGGGACGCTAAGAACCGCAGCAGTTAATGATCTCCATAAATAAAACTCAATTTAATTTTTGTCAATTTTGAAGCCGTTTATATTATCGTTGATTTTGCAACCGTGATCTCGAAGCTCGTTCGTACTCCAGCTGCCTCAATGGTAGGCTACGATATCTTTCCCTCAGGGTATGCGTGGATGTATTGTGAAGGACAACACCAGTTTAAATTGACTGAGATATGTTAATGTGATTGATACTTGAGCTAGTGAAGCGAGTTGCCGACAATTTGACGATAAAGAATGAAACTGATTATGAATCATAACACTCGAAATTGTAAGAACTTAATTATTATGTCCGCTAACTTCTGCAGTATCAAAGTTACGATTGGAAATAACTCTTTCCGATATAAAAGAAACTGGAAGACCTCTCACAATAGCCGCGAAATCGTAGTCACTTAAGCGCGTCACTAAGCGCTTAAAATATTAAAATGTAGTACGTACCGGTGACGGTACCAGAGAAAGTAACTCTCTTATTTAAATCTACACGTCTTTATTACTTTTAGCTCCAACTACTTCATTACTCCCCACCAACGTTATTTTCACGCGTAACCAATACATAAAATCCTAAGTATGCCCCTTAACTTTGTTACCATGGGGCTGGACTAAAATCTCGGAATATAAGTGCCTTTATCTTTTCCAGAATTCTGCTTACGTGACCCTTCAAACGTACTGAGCTTATAATGTAACTGAATTCCCAGAATCTTTAAGCTACTTCGACTGTCACTAATGACTTTAATTAACATGTCTCACTAATGACTTGCTTCTTGAACAAACATATCAAGCTTATTAACATACACATTGATTTAATATACAGAAATTATTTGTTGTAAATATTTCTTTATCTTAGTATCATTTATTTATTTAATTATGTAAATATTCCCATCGATAATTAAGGTATCAACCTTTAAACTAAAGTTACTACTACGTTTTTTAAAACTAAGCCATATCCACGTAACTATATTGAATGAGAAAAAAAACGCATACGTGAATTGCTTGTTCACCATTTCGGAAGCTTTGAATAGCATTATATTTATGTTCGTTTCATTTGTACACCACTGCTTGCTTCCCTTCGAAACGTAAGATGTGAAGGAAAAGCGAGGGTAGGGGACAATTTGTTTTAACTCTTAAACTTTCTCTTCACGAAGTGATTTTCCGTTATGCGAGAACATCTGAGGAGGGAACAAAGAAAGGGAAGGCTGGGATTTGGGGGAGAACGACAAGAACGACCTGAGAAAGTGGACAGAAAGATATTAGATACTTTCGGGAAGAACAGTTATTTGTCACGTTCGATTATACTGCTTCCTGACATACTGATTTGTTCTTGTGTGTATTACTTTAAAAACTTTATCGTTATATGACATACAAGCCATTCTCAATTTATGTTTTCCAAGATCGTGTGCGTTCCAAAACTTTCTGATAATATTTATATTGCAGAAAATTTAGAATTCCAACACATAAATTCGTTTCTAATGAAAACTATGTCATAAATTTGGCGGATTTAATAACGTACGATATACATTAGGGCGGGAAGTAAAATACAACCCAGTTTTCCATGTCTCTTCAATATCTGATTCTTCATAATTCACGACTCCAGCTTAAATTCCTCTGAAATACTGAACCTCTATTTACGATCATATTATTATTTTCAAACAATCACTTTGAATCAAGGGATCAACCATCAAACGAAAGCATCCTACCTCGGTCCCGTTATCTTCGTGAGTTAAATCTCAACAACCCAACTCAGTCCCGTAGCATACACTGTCAACTACCAACTCGGTCCTGCAGCATATACTAACAACAACAATACTCGGTCCCGTACCATATACTGTGAACAACACAACTCAGTCCCTCCCGTTGCATATACTGTCAACAACCTAACTCGCTCCCGTAGTATATAGCGTCAACAACCCAACTCGGTCCCATAGCATATAGTACGAAACCGTAATAATACTCTGAGCATAGTGAAGTGTAAAGTGGTCTGGCAACGCTGTTACGAAAAACTGATATTGGCACTGAGCACAAGTAGTTAGTTGTGAACGCGGCATTGCTGGTAGCTGTTCACAAAAGAACGAACGCTTTTGCAGATTACACAATCTGCGTTTATAAAAATCTTTCATTTAATTATAATTATAATGTTTTAATAATACACCGAATTTCAACTGTTTTATGTGGAATTTACGAAATTGTTACCTACATTTGGTAGAGCAATTTTTTTCATGTATTGTCTGATTTTGCGGTTAAAATCAGTTTTAGCGAAACATGCAACTGCAATATCGTTTTGCAGACACTGTAGGTCTGTAAATGTCATGTCTTTTAAAATGAACTAGATTGAGATTAATTTCTTACAGGACCGAGTTGGGTTGTTAATATTTTGGAAAACGGGATCGAGTTAGGTTGTTAATATTTTGGAAAACGGGACCAAGTTGGTTGTTTAGGATTCGAAAGTACGAATGGGACCGAGTTGGCTTTCACCGCATAAAAAATTGACTAAAAACCCCCTAAATTATGGTCTTTTACTAAGCCATCTTATTAGATATACTACTAAATCCGCAGCACCACGTAGCCGAAAATCGAGGTAACGATGAGTAAGTTCATTGGAAATAGCTTTATACTAATAATTCATTCAAAACAGTAAAACACACGATCCTGCAAAAAGCAGTGCCCATATATGCGTATGCAAAGCGCAAAGGAATATCCGAAATATAAAACACTGTGTTTTCCGGATCGTCAGGCGAATGCTGGAGTGGTTTTCTTCAGATCCCGAATTTCCTGACCCTCCATTTCATTCCATTCATCATTTCACTCATACTTCACCCTGTTAGGACGTTTTCAGGGTTGGAAGTGTCGGCGATGGTGTTTCGGTGCGGCGTGGCAAGCAAAAAGGATGCTATCTGTGAAACTTTCTCCGTCACTCGGCTGGTTGCTGGAGTATACGGGCCACTCTTTCCGAGCGGAGTGTTGGACCCTCTGTATGGGTCGGGGGTCCCCGGTCTACCTGTCCGACTGTCGGGGCGTCTGAATCTGGAAACTAGGGACCCTGTTATTACTAGGCCGTCACTCGTGGTTCTAGCCTCCCAGTGTCTCCTCCCTCCCGGGGCGCCTCCTTTTGCGGCATAGATACAATATCCTCACTGGATCAGTGCCGAGTCCCCTCCGATAATCAGAAAAAAAACATACCTACAGTTATACTTCCAAAATAGCATTCCTCCAACTTTGCGCTACCGCGATCGTTCCAATGTTTTTAATAACTATTTGCCAAAGTAACGCTATGATCGTAGAGAGCATATTGTGTTTTAGTACAACAGCTACAACTATGTATAAGGTTTCTAGCCAAAAGTTTTCACCAATCGGTTTTAGTTATGCTATTAGCGCTTGCAATGCACATGTGAGAAGCAGTCAGTTTAGATGCCGTTTTGGAAAATACATTCATTAGTGTCATGGAAATGATGGTGAATCATGGACGTCAATTCCAATTAAGAGTTAAGTGAAAAGAAATTATAATAAATATTTAGATGTATCGTAGCATATGCATTGCGGTTGACAGTATGTTGAGAATTCGTGTATCTGCTGAATGTGGAATTACAGGGGGAGGGGAAAGGAAGGGAGCATCGTCTTGCCGCTTGGCAATATTCATAACAGGCGAAAATCACGACTTGTTGCGAAAGAACCCGTAGGGAGTCACGTATCTGAACTTGACTGTTACGTTTGCTTCTGGTGTTACAGTTATGTGTAAATACTTGAAACCGTTATTTGAAGCCAAACATTTTCATGCAACTGGAACGATCGGAGCTATTACTGAAAATAACCATTTTCCCACCTCTAACACGTATTCACACCCATTCATGTACTCCCAGATTCTAGGAAGCACACGCAACATTCTAGCTAAAGAAAAATCTCTCCCTCAAGCCGGGAATCTAAACCGCTATGTCTGATTTAGAGGCTAACATGCTAGCCTCTAGACCGCAGAGGGAAATTCATGCCTTTTTACTTTCTCTACTACGTATAGTAAGTAGGGGAAGTATTGTATTCCACACAAAAATTCTATACTGAAATTTCACCGGAAATATATGTTTTGAGGCCACCTGAATCTAAAAAAAAAAGCATTTTTGGAAACATGTCCGTGTGTGTGTGTGTGTGTGTGTGTGTGTGTGTGTGTGTGTGTGTGTGTGTGTGTGTGTGTGTGTGTGTGTGTGTGTGTGTGTGTGTGAGAACAGCATAACTCGGAAACGAACAGTCGGATAAACACCAAACTTGGTATTTAGCTTCAGTATCTTCCAGAGATGCGACACGAAGGTTTTCAAGAAAATCCCCTACCCCAGATTACCCTTTACATGGAACATTTTTCGAAAATTTTAATTTTCTCAAAAATGGCTCTAACGATTTTGATTAAAGTATCACATATTTAAGACATTTTATGGCAAATAAAATGTATATCTTGAATTTTCTGGGAATGTGTCCAAAAGTATTCTTCATTGTGAACGAATTTTGCATAACTGGTAAACCATAAGAGATAGACAAAATTGTACTACACAAAAATGTAGATCGCGTTAAAATACATAATTTATGTCATATACAGTTTTTTGTTGTTGAGTGAACCATTTTCGAGATATTGCTTGTTATTCCCTTAATTTTTCCAATACTTATACTTTTTCCCAAATGGGAATTCGTTATTCATTTTTTTTGTCCTCGTAATGCAAAGCGAATGGAATACTCCACATAGCAACCAGCTCTTAAAATATTTGACTATCGCTTAAAGCCTACCAATTCCCCTTGCACCTACAAGAAACTTAGCAATAAGATTAACATCTCGATTAACATGAAGCATATGGAGAATAAGCGTTTGTAAAAATAGTGTGTACAAGAGTAGAGAAAGTCATGTGAGTGTAACACATCAGATTTTTTATACTGTGCTGTTGTCATATTTGTGGTTTGTCACTGTGACTTGTTATTGTAGCGCCACAGCAGCTATGTGCACGTGACACGCAGTAGATCTCCGGTGTGGCCAGGGACATTTTCGCATGCCGGAAGTTTTAGTACGACGTGCACTCAGCCTCAAGAGGTCCTCGAAGATCAATTGAGCAACTGCTTAGCTCGGAAGTAATAAATGGCGGAGAGCTGAATGTTCGACAAGCTAACCACATGTCAACCACACTGCTGCCTTCCCATCACATCCTATGAATGGAGACAGAGAATGAGCGTTTGTGTGTTTCGAGTGGTTGTATATAATTGTGATAATTTCATTCAATATCTTGAACTCAGGTGAGTGTTCGAATCTTTTCATGGTGTGCTGGTTGAACGCTGGCTTTGTGTACCCAAGATTGCGGTAGTTTCCTGTCCAGAACTGTAGTACTTAAAGAGTCCTTAAAAATGTCAAGACTGCTTTCACTGGACTTACTGCTTCTAAAGGAACTTCTGTGGGAGAAAGTTCTCGTCGACAATAAAACGGAATTACTATTATTATTATTGTTATTATTATTCTTGTTAAATACATATGGATTCCTTTCCAAATAACTGATAACTGCATTATGATTTTCTCTCCCAATTTACATTTCGTGGATATTCCTTCTAAGTTTTCTGTCCCTTAACGAAGATCACGTAAATCTGCTAAAATTGAGGGTCATACAAGAAAATGGAGGCATCGCAATTGGATATGTAGACGACATGACTATCATAATTAAAGGTCCAACAGCAAAAGAGGTTGAAATTAGTGCAAATTCAATTATAAAAGTTATAAAACAATATTATGCTAATTTAGATATGATAATAAATACACAAAAGACAGCTTGTATTAACTTTAAATTAACAAAACAACCCGAGTAGTATTTATTTAAAGGTGAGTCGGAATTGTAACACTAACATCACTTAAGTTTACAATTCCGACTCACCTTTAAATAAATTCAATACACATCACTGTTTCTAGCTTCTTTTCATTACAAAACCCGAGTAGTATTAAACTAAGTATAGATGGCGGAAACATCAGAAATAAATTGCGCTAATTTCCTTGGAGTAATAATTGATAAACATTTAAATTGGCAATCTCAAGTAGCATCAATTAGAAAAAAGATAAATAAGGGAATTTATGTAATGAGACAGTTAACTAAAATAATGGACAATATAACGATAAAACAGGACTATTATGCTTTTACATATTCGCATGTAAAATACGGAATTACGTTATGGGGAAATATTACAGCAAAGAAATGAATAAAGTCTTTAAATTGCAAAAAAAGCCATTAGAATAATAAGCAACAGGAAAACAAACAAACTTGCAGGGGGAGTTTAAGAATCAAAACTTGTTAACAGTGGCGCGCGCGCGGGTGTGTGTGTGTGTGTGTGTGTGTGTGTGTGTGTGTGTGTGTGTGTGTGTGTGTGTCTGTCTGTTTGTATGTCTGTCTGTCTGTGTAAAAAACTGTGATAAATACAAATATGCAAAAAAAATCCAATGTACATAACCATAATTTAAGAAACAATGACAGTAGGATATATAGGAGAGAGCTGGCGCAGTTTTTTGCGTTTATATGGGAAAGGATAGGGAAAACGAGGCTAGATGCGACGGTTCAAGGTGGAAAATGCGTTTATATGGGGGAGATAGGGAATACGAGGACTGACGCTAGGCTAGACAGTGGTAGGAGGGAGAGTGCGCTTTATATGAGAGAGGTAGAGGAATATGAGGAGAAGTGCTAGGCTAGACAGAGGCTGAGTAATGTATGGTTTATATGAGCGGTATAGGAAAACGCGGAGATGTGTTAGGCTAGACAGGGCTTGAAACGTAGTGCATGGTTTATATGAGAGATATAGGAAAACGAGGAAAGGTGTTAGGCTAGACAGAAGTCGAGGAGTAGAGTATGGTTTATATGAGAAGTATAGGAAAACGAGGAGAGGTATTAGGTTAGGAGAATTGAGTTTGTGTTTATAAGGAGAGACGAGAAAACGGAGAGAGATCCTATGCTAGGATAGACAGGTGTTAAAGTTAGGTTAGATAGGAAACCAAGGAGTGATACTCAGCTAGAGGGGGGCAGGAGGGAATGAGCTTTTGAGAGGTAGGGGATACGGGGAGTGGTGTTAGACTAGACAGAGGTTTAGAGTATGCGTTTATATGTATGAGAAGTATAGGAACAGGAAGAGGGGTGCTAGACTAGTCAGAGGTTGAGGAGTAGAGTATAGTTTATATGAGAGGTATAGGAAAACGAGGAGAGGAGTTAGACTAGACAGAGGTCGAGGAGCAGAGTATGGTTTATGTGAGAGTCATAGGTAAACGAGAGAGGCGTTAGGCTAGACAGAGCTAGAGGAGTAGAGTATGGTTTATATAAGAGGTATAGGAACAGGAGGAGAGGTGTTAGGCTAGACAGGTAGTGTAGCAGTAGGAATATGGACTTATATACAGGAGAGATAGGGAATATGAGGTGCTAGACTTGAAAGCGACTTTAGACGTGAACTTAGTGGTAAACTGTTTCATGTCAATGTTCTAGACATACCCATCACGTAACCTATTCAGGGAAAAGGTGACTCGTTCAGGGGAAAAAGGTGACTGCTCAGGGAAAAAGGAAGTCCACAAAGGGAAAAAGTTGACTAGCAAAGGGAAAAACGTGACCAGCAAAGGGAAAAAGGCGACCAGCAAAGGGAAAAATGTGACCAGCAAAGGGAAAAAGGTGAGCCATAAAGGTAAAAAGGTGACCTGCAACGGGAAAAGCTAACCCTCTAACACTAACAGGTAAGTAATTCAGCTAGTATTGCAAGAGGTTGACTGCATCATAGCAGTGTATGATTTCACATGTAATTCAGCTAGTATCGTATGTATTTAGGCTAATTCATCTAGTAACACAGAATAGATTCCAGAGGCTAACTGCATCATGGCTCTGCATAATTTCACAGATAATTCAGCTAGTATCGTAGGTATTTAGACTAATTCAGCTAGTATCACAAGAGGATAGATTCTAGGGTTGGGTATAGCTTAGTGTCGTATTTCACAGGTAATTCAGCTAGTATCGTAGGTATTTAGGCTAATTCAGCTAGTATCACAGGAGGCTAGATTCCATGGTTGGGTATAGCATAGTTTCATATTTCACAGGTAATTCAGAGGGTATCGTAGGTATTTAGGATAATTCAAGTAACATAGGTGTTTAGAGTAATTAAGCAAGTATCACAGGAGGCTAGATTCCAGGGTTGGGTATAGCATAGTTTCGTATTTCAGAGGCTATCGTAGGTATTTAGGATAATTCAAGTAACATAGGTGTTTAGAGTAATTAAGCAAGCATTACAGGAGGGTAGGTTCCAGGGGTTGGTTATAACCTAGCTTCGTATTTCACAGATAGTTCAGGTAATATCGTAAGTATTTGAGGTAATCGACAGAGCTTCACAGATATTATTGATAATTTCGATCAGAGATTTGTATCACAGCTATTTAAGGTAAATGCAGATGATTCAGGTTGTATCAATGGTATTTGAGTCATCTTAACAGGTAATTCAGATAGTATCACAGGTGCTCGTGCTAATTTAGAGCAGGAATTCGTATCAGAGCTAGTTAAAGTAATTTCACATGATTCGGATAGTATCACAGGTATTTAAATCATTTTCATAGCCAATTCAGCTAGTATCGTGAGCATTTAAGCTAATTCAGCTAGTATCACAGGAGGCTAGATTCCAGAGGCTAGATTCCAGAGGCTAGATTCCAGAGCTCATTCCCACTATGCATGATTTCACAGCTAATTCAGCTAGTATCGTAGGTATTTAAATCATTTTCATAGCCAATTCAGCTAGTATCGTGAGCATTTAAGCTAATTCAGCTAGTATCACAGGAGGCTAGATTCCAGAGGCTAACTGCATCATAGCTATGCATGATTTTACAGCTAATTCAGCTAGTATCGTAGGTATTTAGGCTAATTCAGGTAGTATCACAGGAGGCTAGATTCCAGGGTTGGGTATAGCATAGTTTCGTATTTCAGAGGGTATCGTAGGTATTTAGGATAATTCAAGTAACATAGCTGCTTAGAGTAATTAAGCAAGCATTACAGGAGGGTAGGTTCCAGGGGTTGGTTATAGCCTAGTTTCGTATTTTACAGATAGTTCAGGTAATATCATAAGTATTTGGATAATCAGCATAGTTTCACAGATGCTCGTAATAATTTCTATCAGAGATTTGTATCACGGCTATTTAAGGTAAATGCAGCTGATTCAGGTTGTATCAATGGTATTTGAGTCATTTTAACACATAATTCTGATAGTATCACAGGTGTTCGTACTAATTTAGAGTAGGAATTCGTATCTGAGCTAGTTAATGTAATTTCACTTGATTCGAGTAGTATCACAGGTATTTAAGTCATTTTAACAGGCAATTCAACTGGTATCACAGGTACTCATGGTAATATAGAGAGTAATTCGATTATAAAACTTTTCTCATCCAGCGTTACAACAATTTATATACTTTTTTCTAAATCTTACAAACTTATTATATGTTAAACAGTTATTGTACGATGCGGAGAGGGATAAACTGCATATTGGTTCACAAATTGAAAAGCTTTACGTCAACATACCTTTATTTTAGTTAGGTGTAGATGTCTCTCCCCTTTTATCTAGGCTTGAGACTAGCACTAGGATTGCTCCTAATGGCAGGGTTACCACCTTCCCTTCCATCTTCTTCTTTCTTCATCAGGCGTCAGCTATCTGCATATACAGCACACAGATACCTTCTTTTTTAAGATTGCAGACTCACTAGAAAATCTTTATCTTTAACTTACATTCTTTTAAGCACTGTTTGTAATGGCGTAATGTCCATACGCATATTTTGTTATCCCATCCTCAGCAATAATTCTTTTATCATCAAACGGAGTCAATGCAATTTTATTCACTTGCACTGTAGCAAGAGCATGCTTTCGTGATAGGATCAGATTCATAGGTGTTCTGATGATTTCACAGGTTTTAAGACAGTCTGTATAGCTGTCAAACGAAATGTACTGCTTAATAGCGCTACGTTTTATACCTTTAATCTTTTTTATCATTGACCCTTGAATATCTAAGGCATACATCTTAGGACGTAGTCCAACAAAGCGTAGGATGATTTTGCTATTAGCCTCATCTTTAAATTTTCCCAATACCTTTTTGTTCTGAGTAGAGTAACATATATGGTTGGCAGGGTAATCAGCTGTATCGAGATGTTCAAGAAAACGTAGCTTGTCCTGGTACACATCTTCAGTTGTTACACGATGAATGAACGAATCAGTGTCCATATACATAAGCTTCAGGTTTTCAGCTCCATAATAAGGCAACAAAACGTCGTAATGATAGTTATACATTAATGTCTTGTAGATGTCCAACACACTCATACCAATGTATATAGGCTTGTTGAATACAATCTGACGAGAGGCCATATGTACAGCAGCTAGATTATCAGCATATATCGTCCTGTCGATAAACGTAGGCTTGGCGATCAGCTTCTCTAGAGTTTTTTCATTGGTCACCAGTCGTATATCCATACGATTACGCAGGTTCTCCATAGTTTTTCCAAACATAGCGTTGTTAAAGAGTTTGTAGAGATCCTTCTCGAAATCATTTGCAGCTTGTTGTCGTAGCCTGTTGTTAAATTCCACATAAGGTTTCAACCACTGAGACTGTCGGAATTGTAGCACACGATGGATTTTTGTTAGTCGTAGTCCATGACTAAGAGCTTGCTTCAAAGCCATGTAATGCACTACATACTTCTTTCGAGGTCCAAGATGAGGTATCAGTTTCTTTGTAGATGATTCCAATGGTTTCATACACTCTGGCAGGAAAGGTAGATCGTTGTGTAGATCGTGAAGTTCTGCAGGATACTCGATGTTGACTTCTAATATGTACCCATGAGGATCATCTTCTTGTAGTGTTTCTAAGTTGATTTCTTCAGGCGACACCCACTGAAATCCACCAAAAGGAAGGGCGTGACACATTGCCCACCCATATTGGTTATTTGCGTCCTCGTATGTGATAAATTGGGTTGGTCTCGTCGGATCAAACTTCTCCATATAAGTGTTATTAGCCTCAGCATACCGATGAGAAACTTGGCATAAACCTCCTCTTATACCTGATTCCACCATGAGTAGTTGATCATAATCTTGTAACAGTTCCAGCTTAATTCCAGTATACAGTAACATGGCGTCCCATGTAAGACCTGGAGAGGTAAAATAATGGGCAGGATCAACTTTGTGTGTTTTAAGGGTTTGCTCTCTGAACGTCTCAAAGACATCAGCTAGAAGAAGTACATCCGAAGTTAAGTAGAGATCGCTGTACTCTCCCAGGTTTCTCACATTAAACAGCTCCCATACATTTCTAGCATGATCGTAGTCAGCATCAGTAATTTCTTCTTCATTTAATCTATTGTAGAAGGAGTCCTTAGGAGGCAAGCAGGTCTCGTTCAGGGCATCCCATGACGTAACAAAATCATATGGAAATACACCCTTACGGGTCATCAACTTCAATTTGTCTTCTCCAAAGTACTTTAGCGTTTCAGGATACGAGGTTAGATTTTTTACCAACTTATCCAAGCTTGTACTGAGGAATCGGAAGCTATCCACAAATCGAAGCTTTATATCTCCTACATACTTGGTGAATGAGATATAGCTTTCTTCAGAGTTAGGAATTACCTCCACACGTTCACTTGTACAACCCAGCTCCTTTACAATGAAATGCGAGTCATATCCGCTAAGGTTATGCATGAAGACTGGTATATATTTAGGTGTTTTACAGGCTAAATTACATTCATTATGAAGACTTCCACGATATTCACCGCTGATGTGATCATGGTCGCGTACTTTATAGTTCTCTTCTGTAAAGGGTTTTCTACACAAGTAGCATGTCGTAGAAGACTCGAAATCCTTTTGCTGTTGATCCGTAAGTTTCAGAGGCTTAGCAGATTTGTATATATTACCAATCATTTTTGCAAGAGATGTAAGGTACAGCATAAACGTCTGAGCAGCATCAGCACCACGATACACATAGGGATGCTTAGGAAGATCAGTTTCGAGATGTTCAACACTGGATGTAGGTTTCACGTAAACACAGAAGCTCATTGGTGTGTGCTCTTGATAAGGTGTTGTATAGGAAGTTTCAGGATTGGGTGTACACGTATGGCATGGAGTGAGAATACTCTCAAAATCCGCATAGATGACATAAGGTACTTTCAGCATCCTCTCAACATTTTTAAACTGAACAATTGATTTCTCCTTGGTAGGCATAACTACCCTTGCAACACCATGTTGAATACAGACGGCTGCATGTTCTTGTAGTTTTTCCTGTCCACTTCGTCCATATCGATCATCAAAATGTGTAAAGCAGCGCTTACAAGTATAAACCCGTCCATTATGGTTAGTTTTCTGGCGTCGAACGAGTTTCTCAAAATTCTTTATATACACGTAGTGATGTTTTCCACTGCTGTCATTCAATAGTAGCAGGTCGCGATGTTCAGGTAGTTCAATATCAGCAACCTTTATCGGATACACTTCATGCTTCTCATCCAGCCCGAAAACGTTAATGGATATCTTGTTAAACTTCTCAAATTTAGGTATTTGAGAAAGTGGAGTAGGGTAGGAAACACAGCTGAAGTCGTACTTATCTTGAAGTTGTTTGTATTTGCTGACGCGTTGAGGCTTGATGCTCACGAATTTGGCCAGTATAGAGTACATGAAACATTTCTCGTCGCTAAAGTTCTGGATGTTTATACATGCTTTCCTTGCTTCAACAGCTGAAGGTAGTGGTATGTAGCTACTTCCTCGTAACGGGTTGTACTTGTTGATACGAAGTCGAACTCCTTCCACAGCAAGCAAAGCCCAGCTGCTACCCTTAAGCTGAGACTCCTCCATTTCAGTCACCAATTTCTTGAATTTCACTTCCATCGTTGCCTCCAGATCAGTTTCCAGGAAAACAGCTTGATTCCGTGTTTTAAATGTTTTGTCACAGGTTTCTCCAATACTGTTAACAAATCGACACTCAGCCAGCAGATTAATTTTAACACTCTTATGAATGCTAAGCTCTTTATGCACAGCATGGATTATACGTTGTTTTGCCTCTTGCAGATACATATTTAGGTCCTTAGCTGATTCGCATCGTATAAAATACGATTTCAATCGTCCTTCGAATGAAGTTTCGTATTCTTTCATATCACAGTCCTCCATTGTTGACAGTAACTGATGTTTAGTTGGCTCCAATCTTCTTTTCTTCTGAGGGCTGCTTATTTCACATATATCTTCGTGTCGCTGCCCCTTATAACAATCTTTGAAGGTTACATTACAATGTTTACATTTGAAGAGCTTCTTGCAGCTCATCTCGTGTCTTCTCTTGTCATAACCTCGGAGGAACTTCTTCCCACATTTTCCGCATGCATATCCAGTAGCGCTTGGAATAATATCCTTATACGCTGAGTTATTCATCTTTATTCTTGATGTAATAACGTATTAATCACTGATCAATGAAATGTAGACCTCTTCACCTTGATACCACTTTAGAAAGCTGATTATTCTTGGAGAGAACACGATGTTAACACCTCAAGACTAATTAGCACAATGAAGTCCAATGCCCTAGATCACCATATTTATAGAGGGAGCACGAACCTTTTAGATCAATCATAAACTCGCTCCATAACCACGGGTATATGATCGCTCAACGTGTACTAACCCGTGGGGCGGGGCATGCCGGCATAGATCAAAGAACTTTATCAGATGTCGGCATCTTCCTTTGTTTCAGAACTCTCATAATAAGACTACTCTTTAATCGCTTATATCTCCTGAACGAAAAGAGATACAACATTGGGATAAAAACTAATCAATTCTTTGGAATGCGCCGCGTCATTAGGACCTTGTTCCAAGTTGACCGGGATGCCTGGGTTCGAATCCTAGGAGTGATTACAAATTCATCTTCTAATAACTCAGAGACTAATTAAGATAAAGACGCCAAATAAACTTTATTACATTAATGTCATTAGGTAGTTTCTTGTGGATGTATATTTTGGTACCTGGTGTCCTGGGTTCGATCCTTAATTTTAAAAACTTCATTATCTCGGAAACTAAGAAAGCTAGAGGAATGGACCAAAGCATGTTTGATAGCTGTTATAATGTGTAATTAATACCGTATATAATTTTCAATCAGTTGTCCCTAGTTCGAATCCCGATTTTTTAATGACTTCCTTAATTTTACTCTATACTCTAGAATATATCACTTAGATTGATGCTGTAACTACATACAGCACCTTTAAGCATACCAAACTCATATTATAAATTATTTTGTTTCTGGTGTTCTGGGTTCGAATACTGATTCGATGGAATTTACTTATAAATTTAATAACTCCTAAACCAATTAAGATAAAGACGCCAAATAAACTTTATTGCGTTTATGTTATTAGGTAGTATCTTGTAAATGTGTAATTAGATACCTGACGTCCTGGGTTCGATCCTTAATTTTTAAATTTTCATTATCTCCGGAACTAAGTGAGGTAGAGGAGTGCAGCAAAGCATGATTGATAGGTTCTGTACTGGGTGATTAATGCTGTATATAATTGTCAATCAGTTGTGCTTGGTTCGATTCCCGATTTTTTAATGACTTCCTTAATTTTCCTCTGTACACTAGAATATATCACTTAGATCGACGATGTAACTGCATACAGCTTTGTTTAACATGTCAGACTAATATTATAAATTATTTTGTTCCTGGTGTTCTGGGTTCGAATACCGATTCAATGAAATTTACTTGCAAACGTTTAATAACTCGTAATTTAATTTAGATAGACATGTCAAGGTAAACGTAAACAGAGTATCTAGTTCTTAAATATCG
This sequence comes from Deroplatys truncata, assembly GCA_030765065.1. Classification (NCBI taxonomy): domain Eukaryota; kingdom Metazoa; phylum Arthropoda; class Insecta; order Mantodea; family Mantidae; genus Deroplatys; species Deroplatys truncata. Next base: position 76,085,547 of record CM060983.1, read on the forward strand.
TTATCGTTATAAAAATTACTTTAAAGTACTTAGATAGAATCCCGAAGGGGTGATTTCATGTATCTTCAAGCTTATGGATCATATCAGGTTCGAGTAAAGATTAAATGGTAGATGCTGATATTGGGGAGCTAAAATACATTTATTAAAAGTATTACCGGGTTCTATTTAGAAGCTTAGAATCTGTGTAACTCTGGAAAAATTGCTTTTCTCGTGATTGTAGTTAAATGTAATGGGCTTTCTGTGAGAAGATGGAAAGGAAGAATTGAAAAGGGAATGAAAACATGAGATAATTAAGTAAATAAGGGGGACATCTTCTCGTTACCTTTTAAGCTTTTACTTTAAGTACTGTGATAATACAGCTGGAATTAACCTTGGTACAATAGGTGGTGATGGTGGTGGTAGGCTTTGAATTTGAAATATATGTCTGAATGAGCGTGTGGGAATACTTCTCTTGCTGGTGTGACAGCATAAGCAGGTAGTTATGAGACGATTTTAAACGTGTTTGATGCTGCCAGACATCCTGTCTCTGGGTGCGACGTCATAAACATCCTGTCTCTAGACTTGAGGTTATATGGCTGGGGGTTAGTACACGTTGAGCGATCATATACCCGTGGTTATGGAGCGAGTTTATGATTGATCTAAAAGGTTCGTGCTCCCTCTATAAATATGGTGATCTAGGGCATTGGACTTCATTGTGCTAATTAGTCTTGAGGTGTTAACATCGTGTTCTCTCCAAGAATAATCAGCTTTCTAAAGTGGTGTCAAGGTGAAGAGGTCTACATTTCATTGATCAGTGATTAATACGTTATTACATCAAGAATAAAGATGAATAACTCAGCGTATAAGGATATTATTCCAAGCGCTACTGGATATGCATGCGGAAAATGTGGGAAGAAGTTCCTCCGAGGTTATGACAAGAGAAGACACGAGATGAGCTGCAAGAAGCTCTTCAAATGTAAACATTGTAATGTAACCTTCAAAGATTGTTATAAGGGGCAGCGACACGAAGATATATGTGAAATAAGCAGCCCTCAGAAGAAAAGAAGATTGGAGCCAACTAAACATCAGTTACTGTCAACAATGGAGGACTGTGATATGAAAGAATACGAAACTTCATTCGAAGGACGATTGAAATCGTATTTTATACGATGCGAATCAGCTAAGGACCTAAATATGTATCTGCAAGAGGCAAAACAACGTATAATCCATGCTGTGCATAAAGAGCTTAGCATTCATAAGAGTGTTAAAATTAATCTGCTGGCTGAGTGTCGATTTGTTAACAGTATTGGAGAAACCTGTGACAAAACATTTAAAACACGGAATCAAGCTGTTTTCCTGGAAACTGATCTGGAGGCAACGATGGAAGTGAAATTCAAGAAATTGGTGACTGAAATGGAGGAGTCTCAGCTTAAGGGTAGCAGCTGGGCTTTGCTTGCTGTGGAAGGAGTTCGACTTCGTATCAACAAGTACAACCCGTTACGAGGAAGTAGCTACATACCACTACCTTCAGCTGTTGAAGCAAGGAAAGCATGTATAAACATCCAGAACTTTAGCGACGAGAAATGTTTCATGTACTCTATACTGGCCAAATTCGTGAGCATCAAGCCTCAACGCGTCAGCAAATACAAACAACTTCAAGATAAGTACGACTTCAGCTGTGTTTCCTACCCTACTCCACTTTCTCAAATACCTAAATTTGAGAAGTTTAACAAGATATCCATTAACGTTTTCGGGCTGGATGAGAAGCATGAAGTGTATCCGATAAAGGTTGCTGATATTGAACTACCTGAACATCGCGACCTGCTACTATTGAATGACAGCAGTGGAAAACATCACTACGTGTATATAAAGAATTTTGAGAAACTCGTTCGACGCCAGAAAACTAACCATAATGGACGGGTTTATACTTGTAAGCGCTGCTTTACACATTTTGATGATCGATATGGACGAAGTGGACAGGAAAAACTACAAGAACATGCAGCCGTCTGTATTCAACATGGTGTTGCAAGGGTAGTTATGCCTACCAAGGAGAAATCAATTGTTCAGTTTAAAAATGTTGAGAGGATGCTGAAAGTACCTTATGTCATCTATGCGGATTTTGAGAGTATTCTCACTCCATGCCATACGTGTACACCCAATCCTGAAACTTCCTATACAACACCTTATCAAGAGCACACACCAATGAGCTTCTGTGTTTACGTGAAACCTACATCCAGTGTTGAACATCTCGAAACTGATCTTCCTAAGCATCCCTATGTGTATCGTGGTGCTGATGCTGCTCAGACGTTTATGCTGTACCTTACATCTCTTGCAAAAATGATTGGTAATATATACAAATCTGCTAAGCCTCTGAAACTTACGGATCAACAGCAAAAGGATTTCGAGTCTTCTACGACATGCTACTTGTGTAGAAAACCCTTTACAGAAGAGAACTATAAAGTACGCGACCATGATCACATCAGCGGTGAATATCGTGGAAGTCTTCATAATGAATGTAATTTAGCCTGTAAAACACCTAAATATATACCAGTCTTCATGCATAACCTTAGCGGATATGACTCGCATTTCATTGTAAAGGAGCTGGGTTGTACAAGTGAACGTGTGGAGGTAATTCCTAACTCTGAAGAAAGCTATATCTCATTCACCAAGTATGTAGGAGATATAAAGCTTCGATTTGTGGATAGCTTCCGATTCCTCAGTACAAGCTTGGATAAGTTGGTAAAAAATCTAACCTCGTATCCTGAAACGCTAAAGTACTTTGGAGAAGACAAATTGAAGTTGATGACCCGTAAGGGTGTATTTCCATATGATTTTGTTACGTCATGGGATGCCCTGAACGAGACCTGCTTGCCTCCTAAGGACTCCTTCTACAATAGATTAAATGAAGAAGAAATTACTGATGCTGACTACGATCATGCTAGAAATGTATGGGAGCTGTTTAATGTGAGAAACCTGGGAGAGTACAGCGATCTCTACTTAACTTCGGATGTACTTCTTCTAGCTGATGTCTTTGAGACGTTCAGAGAGCAAACCCTTAAAACACACAAAGTTGATCCTGCCCATTATTTTACCTCTCCAGGTCTTACATGGGACGCCATGTTACTGTATACTGGAATTAAGCTGGAACTGTTACAAGATTATGATCAACTACTCATGGTGGAATCAGGTATAAGAGGAGGTTTATGCCAAGTTTCTCATCGGTATGCTGAGGCTAATAACACTTATATGGAGAAGTTTGATCCGACGAGACCAACCCAATTTATCACATACGAGGACGCAAATAACCAATATGGGTGGGCAATGTGTCACGCCCTTCCTTTTGGTGGATTTCAGTGGGTGTCGCCTGAAGAAATCAACTTAGAAACACTACAAGAAGATGATCCTCATGGGTACATATTAGAAGTCAACATCGAGTATCCTGCAGAACTTCACGATCTACACAACGATCTACCTTTCCTGCCAGAGTGTATGAAACCATTGGAATCATCTACAAAGAAACTGATACCTCATCTTGGACCTCGAAAGAAGTATGTAGTGCATTACATGGCTTTGAAGCAAGCTCTTAGTCATGGACTACGACTAACAAAAATCCATCGTGTGCTACAATTCCGACAGTCTCAGTGGTTGAAACCTTATGTGGAATTTAACAACAGGCTACGACAACAAGCTGCAAATGATTTCGAGAAGGATCTCTACAAACTCTTTAACAACGCTATGTTTGGAAAAACTATGGAGAACCTGCGTAATCGTATGGATATACGACTGGTGACCAATGAAAAAACTCTAGAGAAGCTGATCGCCAAGCCTACGTTTATCGACAGGACGATATATGCTGATAATCTAGCTGCTGTACATATGGCCTCTCGTCAGATTGTATTCAACAAGCCTATATACATTGGTATGAGTGTGTTGGACATCTACAAGACATTAATGTATAACTATCATTACGACGTTTTGTTGCCTTATTATGGAGCTGAAAACCTGAAGCTTATGTATATGGACACTGATTCGTTCATTCATCGTGTAACAACTGAAGATGTGTACCAGGACAAGCTACGTTTTCTTGAACATCTCGATACAGCTGATTACCCTGCCAACCATATATGTTACTCTACTCAGAACAAAAAGGTATTGGGAAAATTTAAAGATGAGGCTAATAGCAAAATCATCCTACGCTTTGTTGGACTACGTCCTAAGATGTATGCCTTAGATATTCAAGGGTCAATGATAAAAAAGATTAAAGGTATAAAACGTAGCGCTATTAAGCAGTACATTTCGTTTGACAGCTATACAGACTGTCTTAAAACCTGTGAAATCATCAGAACACCTATGAATCTGATCCTATCACGAAAGCATGCTCTTGCTACAGTGCAAGTGAATAAAATTGCATTGACTCCGTTTGATGATAAAAGAATTATTGCTGAGGATGGGATAACAAAATATGCGTATGGACATTACGCCATTACAAACAGTGCTTAAAAGAATGTAAGTTAAAGATAAAGATTTTCTAGTGAGTCTGCAATCTTAAAAAAGAAGGTATCTGTGTGCTGTATATGCAGATAGCTGACGCCTGATGAAGAAAGAAGAAGATGGAAGGGAAGGTGGTAACCCTGCCATTAGGAGCAATCCTAGTGCTAGTCTCAAGCCTAGATAAAAGGGGAGAGACATCTACACCTAACTAAAATAAAGGTATGTTGACGTAAAGCTTTTCAATTTGTGAACCAATATGCAGTTTATCCCTCTCCGCATCGTACAATAACTGTTTAACATATAATAAGTTTGTAAGATTTAGAAAAAAGTATATAAATTGTTGTAACGCTGGATGAGAAAAGTTTTATAATCGAATTACTCTCTATATTACCATGAGTACCTGTGATACCAGTTGAATTGCCTGTTAAAATGACTTAAATACCTGTGATACTACTCGAATCAAGTGAAATTACATTAACTAGCTCAGATACGAATTCCTACTCTAAATTAGTACGAACACCTGTGATACTATCAGAATTATGTGTTAAAATGACTCAAATACCATTGATACAACCTGAATCAGCTGCATTTACCTTAAATAGCCGTGATACAAATCTCTGATAGAAATTATTACGAGCATCTGTGAAACTATGCTGATTATCCAAATACTTATGATATTACCTGAACTATCTGTAAAATACGAAACTAGGCTATAACCAACCCCTGGAACCTACCCTCCTGTAATGCTTGCTTAATTACTCTAAGCAGCTATGTTACTTGAATTATCCTAAATACCTACGATACCCTCTGAAATACGAAACTATGCTATACCCAACCCTGGAATCTAGCCTCCTGTGATACTACCTGAATTAGCCTAAATACCTACGATACTAGCTGAATTAGCTGTGAAATCATGCATAGCTATGATGCAGTTAGCCTCTGGAATCTAGCCTCCTGTGATACTAGCTGAATTAGCTTAAATGCTCACGATACTAGCTGAATTGGCTATGAAAATGATTTAAATACCTACGATACTAGCTGAATTAGCTGTGAAATCATGCATAGTGGGAATGAGCTCTGGAATCTAGCCTCTGGAATCTAGCCTCTGGAATCTAGCCTCCTGTGATACTAGCTGAATTAGCTTAAATGCTCACGATACTAGCTGAATTGGCTATGAAAATGATTTAAATACCTGTGATACTATCCGAATCATGTGAAATTACTTTAACTAGCTCTGATACGAATTCCTGCTCTAAATTAGCACGAGCACCTGTGATACTATCTGAATTACCTGTTAAGATGACTCAAATACCATTGATACAACCTGAATCATCTGCATTTACCTTAAATAGCTGTGATACAAATCTCTGATCGAAATTATCAATAATATCTGTGAAGCTCTGTCGATTACCTCAAATACTTACGATATTACCTGAACTATCTGTGAAATACGAAGCTAGGTTATAACCAACCCCTGGAACCTACCCTCCTGTAATGCTTGCTTAATTACTCTAAACACCTATGTTACTTGAATTATCCTAAATACCTACGATAGCCTCTGAAATACGAAACTATGCTATACCCAACCCTGGAATCTAGCCTCCTGTGATACTTGCTTAATTACTCTAAACACCTATGTTACTTGAATTATCCTAAATACCTACGATACCCTCTGAATTACCTGTGAAATATGAAACTATGCTATACCCAACCATGGAATCTAGCCTCCTGTGATACTAGCTGAATTAGCCTAAATACCTACGATACTAGCTGAATTACCTGTGAAATACGACACTAAGCTATACCCAACCCTAGAATCTATCCTCTTGTGATACTAGCTGAATTAGTCTAAATACCTACGATACTAGCTGAATTATCTGTGAAATTATGCAGAGCCATGATGCAGTTAGCCTCTGGAATCTATTCTGTGTTACTAGATGAATTAGCCTAAATACATACGATACTAGCTGAATTACATGTGAAATCATACACTGCTATGATGCAGTCAACCTCTTGCAATACTAGCTGAATTACTTACCTGTTAGTGTTAGAGGGTTAGCTTTTCCCGTTGCAGGTCACCTTTTTACCTTTATGGCTCACCTTTTTCCCTTTGCTGGTCACATTTTTCCCTTTGCTGGTCGCCTTTTTCCCTTTGCTGGTCACGTTTTTCCCTTTGCTAGTCAACTTTTTCCCTTTGTGGACCTCCTTTTTCCCTGAGCAGTCACCTTTTTCCCCTGAACGAGTCACCTTTTCCCTGAATAGGTTACGTGATGGGTATGTCTAGAACATTGACATGAAACAGTTTACCACTAAGTTCACGTCTAAAGTCGCTTTCAAGTCTAGCACCTCATATTCCCTATCTCTCCTGTATATAAGTCCATATTCCTACTGCTACACTACCTGTCTAGCCTAACACCTCTCCTCCTGTTCCTATACCTCTTATATAAACCATACTCTACTCCTCTAGCTCTGTCTAGCCTAACGCCTCTCTCGTTTACCTATGACTCTCACATAAACCATACTCTGCTCCTCGACCTCTGTCTAGTCTAACTCCTCTCCTCGTTTTCCTATACCTCTCATATAAACTATACTCTACTCCTCAACCTCTGACTAGTCTAGCACCCCTCTTCCTGTTCCTATACTTCTCATACATATAAACGCATACTCTAAACCTCTGTCTAGTCTAACACCACTCCCCGTATCCCCTACCTCTCAAAAGCTCATTCCCTCCTGCCCCCCTCTAGCTGAGTATCACTCCTTGGTTTCCTATCTAACCTAACTTTAACACCTGTCTATCCTAGCATAGGATCTCTCTCCGTTTTCTCGTCTCTCCTTATAAACACAAACTCAATTCTCCTAACCTAATACCTCTCCTCGTTTTCCTATACTTCTCATATAAACCATACTCTACTCCTCGACTTCTGTCTAGCCTAACACCTTTCCTCGTTTTCCTATATCTCTCATATAAACCATGCACTACGTTTCAAGCCCTGTCTAGCCTAACACATCTCCGCGTTTTCCTATACCGCTCATATAAACCATACATTACTCAGCCTCTGTCTAGCCTAGCACTTCTCCTCATATTCCTCTACCTCTCTCATATAAAGCGCACTCTCCCTCCTACCACTGTCTAGCCTAGCGTCAGTCCTCGTATTCCCCATCTCCCCCATATAAACGCATTTTCCACCTTGAACCGTCGCATCTAGCCTCGTTTTCCCTATCCTTTCCCATATAAACGCAAAAAACTGCGCCAGCTCTCTCGTATATATCCTACTAATGACGATTATTATACAGTAACATTAAGGGGAACTCTAAATAATCGTACCATAAGTTAGAGGAAGAGAATTATTCAATAAATTACCTAGAGGAATAAAGAACATAAACCAGTCAAATGTAATGATGAAAACCATAAAGAAATATTTAATAGAAAATGAATTTTATAGTATAGATGAATTTAGACATGGTAAAGCAATGTAAAGTGAAAATTATATTTAAGGTAAACCTAATGTAAATGCAATGTAAAAGGATAAGTGATACTTAAGGTGAAAATGTTAATGAAAAGTAATGTAAAATTATAAGCTGCACTTGTTAAATTATTTTATATTTGTAATTGGACGTATCGTTTAAATGTATTTAAAAGGGTGATAATAAATTATAACCGCTTCGCCAAAGGTTGTTTATGTGGTGTATCATGGTATACGTATATACAGTTGTAAAACTATGAATAGTAAGATTGGGAAAAATATATTTGTCTTAAATTCTCAACGTTTTCTTAACTTGGATAAATTTACACGGTTATTCAGTACCATAACCGTTGTGCTTAATCTATTTTCATACGCGTATGAATTTCTGGACCCCAAATTTTGCTTGTCTTGAATCTTCCTTGCTCTGTATCAACCATATTCCCTTTTTTCCTCTTGTATTGTGTTCTTTATTATACTATCCCATTTTTACAACTAATCTAGAGTTATATTCTCTCCTTGCTTGCTCTTTTTACTTTCTCTACTGCGTATAGTAAGTAGGGGAAGTATTGCATTCCACTCAAGAATTCGATACTGAGATTTCACTGGAAATACATGTTTTTAGGCCTCCTGAATCCAAAAAATGTATTTTTGGAAACATGTCCGTGTGTGTCTGTCTGTCTGTCTGTGAACAGCATAACTCAGAAACGGATAAACAGTCGGATAAACACCAAACTTAGTATTTAGGTTCAGTATCTTCCAGAGATGCGACACGAAGGTTTTCAAGAAAATCCCCTCACCCCAGATTACCCTTCACGTGGAACATTTATCGAAAATTTTAATTTTCTCAAACATGGCTCTAAAGATATTGATTGAAATATCATGTATTTAAGATACTTTAATGACAAATCAAATGTATATCTTGAATTTTCTGGGAATGTCTCCAAAAGTATTCTTCATTGTGAACGACTTTTGCATAACTGGTAAACTATAAGAGATAAACAAAAGTTTACTATACATAAAATGTAGATCGCGTTAAAATACATAATTTATGTCATATACATTTTTGTTGTTGAGTGAATTTCGAGATATTGCTTGTTATTCCCTTAAATGTTCCAATTCTTATACTTTTTCTCAAATGGTTATTCGTTATTCATTTTTTTTTTGTCCTGGTATTGCAAACAGAATGGAATGCTCCACATAGCAACCAGCTCTTAATATATTTGACTATCGCTTAAAGCCTACCAATTTCCTTTCATCTTCAAGAAAATTAGCAATAAGATTAACTGCTCGATTAACATGAAGTATATGGAGAATAAGCGTGTGTAAAAATAGTTTGTACAAGAGTAGAGAAAGTCATGCAAGTGTAACACATCAGATTTTTTTACTTAATTCTTTTGTCTCCTTCATACAACTTACTTTTTTCCTTGTAAATAATGACAGCATTTCTGTTTACGTGATATTCGTAAAGTGGACGGTATAGAAAATGCAGGTACCACCAGAAGAAATGAAAGTCATGAAATTTGACGACATTACAAAGTATTACATTTTTGTGCTAATTCTGTTGAAAAATGAAAACGATCGGAAATATTTCGAAATTTATAGTTTTAGTACACAAAATTATGTTTTGGAATTACAGAGTTTGTCAATACATTACAGTTAAAGCTCTAGTTGAACTAGTTTTTCTAACAGATTTGCCTTATTGGAATTATTGTTTTTTGTTTTAAAATTAAATAAATGATATAACAAACCAAAACACATTTCATTCTTCGTTCACTTTTCACCACTACCTAGCTTCTAAATTTATCCGTAAGCCAAAGTTGTTCTCTATAGAATCTCCTTTTTTTTTTAACTAAAACGGCAATACTAAATTTTAAGGCAGAAAGTAGGAGTCAGATATGATTACAGGAACAGGTATCTATTCCATTGAATTACCTTGCAATACGTAGTAGGGTGTTTTCTCTACAGATTCTGTATCTGAACGTACGATTATAAAACATCGAGCGAAGTGACGCCCCCGTAACGTGCGCGATTCGCATTCTGGAGGTTTTGGGCTCAATCCCCAGCGACCGTCCACTCTATCCCATGGGCTTTTCGTGGTTTCCCCGGGTCGGAGGAGAATGCTCGGATGGTTCATCTTCTTCCGCGACTCTCCTGCCCATCATTTCCTGTACACATCATCTTGTCATCTATTTCAGGGTTGTTCGATGGCTTTGGGTGGGTCCGGGCACGTCGGATGCGTTCGATCTGGAAACCTTAGGGACTCCGTCTATTTTTGCGCACGTAGTCATCCGGATCTCGCCTCATCATTCTCTCCCAGGGGTCACAAAAAGGGCCGTTTTGGTCTACTTGCGGTACCCTGCCCTGGTTGTGGGGGCCCCTCCGTTTGTCCATACCTTTACCTTTAAAACAAAATAAATAAATTAAAAGTTTGCATCGTTGCCTCAGAATTCTGTTACATAATGTGCTTGTGAGATTGGGGTTAAGTGCGAGGACGCATTCTGAAAGCCGCTAAAGTAGAAAGTGTATGTGTAAATGAAAACGATATTGACCGCTGTAAGGAGTTTTGTGAAAGGTTTTAGCATATGGTAAACGAGGATGAAGAGTTTGTGACCAGGGTCTAATGAAGCCAATTCAGGTAAACGAAACGCTGAATTGCGATAATCGTGTTTACTGGGCACCAGAAAACCTAAAGGTTCATGCCGACAAGACAGTCAATCTACCTCTGGTGACGATTATCATCTAGGGGTTTAATAGGAGCCTTCTCCTTTGAAGTTACAGTTACTGGCGCCAGAATTTCGTAAATGCTAAGCTAAACGTGCAATTTGTAAATATCTACCAACAATAAGGGATACCTCCCCACACTGCCACCGAAGCGTGCAGGCTTTCCTGGACGAGAGTCTGTGCTGGATAGGTCCTTGGATGCCACGTATCGCAGTTAAACCATCTACGCTCGAGACCTTTCGTCTAGAAATTGCAGCAGCGTAAATCCAATCGCATTTCAAGCATAAGGAGGAAGGACGTGTTTTTATACTATTTATTTATTTTTTTTACCTTGTTTTAATTGTTATTAACACCCGAGAAAAGTCAATTTGGTCGCCGTTTTTCAAAACATCAATTCACACGTAAATCGCATGGACAGAAGAGAGTGGCGAGGGAAATGGAGTGGGAGAGTGTGTAAAATGAGTGCGAGTGACAGAAAGAGGATTGGATAGTGAGGGGAAACACGGGGAGAATGACGTAGATGTAGGAAAAGAACGGGAGAGAGATTAAATTAAAATTGAGTTTTATTTATATACGATCTTTAACTACTATGGTCCTTAGCGTCACATTCTGTACGGGGCGTGAAAGAACGGACATTTTGCTCAAAGGTCTCTGCCAGGCTTGAGGTTCTTTTGCGTGCCGTAAATCTACGACACGGGACCATGGGCTTTACTTCCCTTCCGAAGGAAGCTATGCTAAGGATTTTTACGCCCGAAAAAATCCATCACCTATCGCCGGGTTTGAACCTACGAGTTCGGGAAACCGGGGGGGGGGGGAGGGAGTAACAGAGAAGAATCTACACATTTAAAGTACAAACGTGAGCAGAGTTGTGGACAGTAGCGGTTCCTGGGTTATATTTTGGGTGTTTACAAAATCTTAGTGTCAGGTAGCTCTGAAAATGTGAAATAGCATCTGTTGCACAATAGAAATCTGTTATAATTATGAAAACTGTATACAAAACTGCAACCGCTTCCAATAATAATAATAATAAATAATAATTTTCTGACGAAAGAAAGAGTTGTTTTCCACTGGAATGCGAAGCCACAGAACGAACAAGATTCCAAGTTCATGAAGCTACCGCAGAACTAGAAACAGGCCCTAATTTAGTGAGACAAATACTAAAAATAACCAAATATGTAGATATTGATCTCTAGATTAGAAACCACGAAATACATAAAAAGTCATCTTAGGCTGAAGTTCCTCAAAATTAATACTACTATAATACTACTAAGGGTTGTTTTGGTATGTTGTGTACATAATTAAGCACAGCGTTCTAAGTCAACAATAAATTAATGTGTAAATTAAATTGTAGTTGAGAGTATGGATGGTGTGCCTGCTTTAGAGCAATACAGGATTGTCTGACGCAGTATGCCACAACCTAGTGCCATTAACGTAAAAGTGTACTGATGATATGGAAACACAGCGCGGGAGAAGCTTCGTGCAGCCTTGAAATGTGCACAATCAGTATGTGTTTGATCCATAAGTTGCCGATCGCGCATGCGCAACAGCTCCTTAAAATGTGCACAAGTCAAGACTTGCTACCGACCCTGTTAACACATTTCATCGATTTTATAGGAGTAGCGCGGCAGATTTAAACGGCATAGATTTTAAATTACCGCATAGAGAATATTCCATTTCAAGTTGTCTGAAACAGAAGAACCTTGCATTTCTTCAACGAAACGAAACCTTTTGTATTTGGAGACAAGCCCAATACAATACTTTATTCATACTCTTAAAATTCAGAGCATTCAGTTTTGTATTTAAATTATTCAAATTTATCATATCTTCCTAAAATTCCCAACTTCAAGCTATTATATCTCCGAAACCTTTAAATATAATTATTTAAATCGAGCTTTATTTTGTTTCCCTAAACTTTAATTTCATACCGATAAATAAACATGTTCTTCTTATTTTTGTTTAGGTGAAGAAATGTCTATTTTTTAAGTATAGGCAGTAATGGATTAAGAAAAAGGAATTGTATTATATGCGGTAAGATTCCATAATTTGAGCACAATCAAACATTAATTTACTGTAATGGTGACTGATAGGGATTCGTCTAAAATAACTAAAGTAGTAAATCACTTTATGCGCAGGAATAGTAAAATACCTGCTCATGGCCGATCTCGCACGTTGGTCATGGAAGCTGCTGAGCGTAAGGTTAAAAACAATGAAAACGTTTACCAAGCAGTATGCGATTCTGAGTATCTCCTCTCAGATTCACAGAGCGCTTAGTGATCATCGTGCATCAGCCGCATAAATCGCTGCGCTTATGCACTTTTTGTGTTGTAACTACGATAACCCTAACACTACCACTTTACCAACATTAGCAGTGTCTCTTAATGACACTATGGATTATTCTCAATCGAATATTTCTGTTTTATAAAAATCCGAAGACGCTTAAAATAAATAAAACTTGCATATGGACTTTTGTGAATGTTATAAAAATAAGTAATTATGCTATAATGAAACGCGGACTTTTATCTGCAAAATGAGATTTGGCACAATATCCTGGTTCCAAAATTGAGTTTTATTTATGCGTCCATAACTTTTAACTGCTAGGTGCTTAGCGTCCCATTTTATATTGGGCGTGAAAGACCGGTAATTTTGCTCAGGGGCTTATTTATCAGGCTTGAAGTTCTTTTATGTGCCGTAAATCTACGACACGGACCACCGGTTTTACTTCCCTTCCAAAGGAAGTCATACTGAGGATTTTTACGCCCGAAAAAATCTCCGCTGGATTTGAACTTGCGACCTCGGAAACTAGAGGCTAGCACGGTAACTGCTACACCACGGAGGACGACATTCTTGTTCCAGAGCTACGTGCGCTTAAAATGCGGCAAAATTAATTAATGCGATGCGTTTATCGTTCAACAATGTGACAACCGCTGGGCCTTAGATGCTAATATTTGATAAATATGCTTTCCTTAGCACACCTTATTAATAAGAAAAATTGCACTGGAAACAAGAAATGCGAGGTTTTCTGCCGTTCGATTTCACATGGAGTGTCCCATATACGTAACGTTTAATAGTATTCACAGAAAAGTCTCCTCCGTGGTGTAGTGGTTACCATGCTTGCCTCCAGTTACCGAGGTCGCGGTTTTAAATCCGCCGGAGGGCGATGAATATTTACGGATGTAAAAATCCTTAGCATGGCTTCCTTCGGAAGGGTCCGTGGCACGTAAATGAACCCCAAGCCTGATAAAGACGCCTCTTTCACGCCCAATGTAGAATAGGACGCTAAGGGCCACAGCAGTTAAAGAACGTCCATAAATAAAAAAATTAATTTAATTTAACTCACAGAAAAAAATAATGAATAATTCTCCAAGGTGTCAATAGTTACGGTGTACACGTTCTCTTGTGCACAAGAGGCACTACTGTGGGTTCTACTAGCAATGATCAGTTACACATACGAGTGTGATCGTACACACCATAGGATATCACTCTAAGCATTTAAAACATTTATCATCATTCTCAACAGCCTCTTTAGGAAAGTTGGCAGCAGTGACGACATTGCATTAGTGCGTCTCTTTGGCAGACACAGTCGTGTTGGGTGTCTATCCCTGCAGACAATGCCAGGGATATCATCCCAACTGAGGCGCTTGATAATATGATCCCGGTGGACGCGTAGAAGGCGTCTTTTCTATGGAAGCAGGGCAAGTTAATCTCGTCCACAGAGAGACCAAATAACTAAGGTCCATGGCGAACTAAAGCGCCCTGGTCTTTGTTGACGTTCTACACCAGCTCCAGCTGATAATCTAGGTGCATCCGGCGTAAATATCGAGGTTTGTCACTCGCGCATTGAAATTGACGTTAGCACAGCCTATGTATGCAGCAATAAATTCCCATTGAACATTTTTACTTTCAGATAAACCTACTGGAACACTGTCTTTAAAAATTTCAATTCTACACACAATATGTTTGCCAGGATGGTCCACACCGTGCAGCTCTTGTAATAATAATTTACTGTAAAATAACATGCGAGCGCCTTTCAGCCAGTGTACGGTCTTACAGATGCCTTATTCACCAATAAGTGTGCATAACACAAACACGAAAAGTAGGTTCAGCACCAAACTTGATATTTAAGTTCAATATTTTTCCAGAGATACGACATGAAGATTTTTAAGAAAATTCCTTACACTAAACTACCCTTTATGGAACATTTTTCGAATTTTGATTTTCTAAAAATGGCTCTAACGATTAAACTTATTTACATGACAAACAAAGTGATGTATTGAATTTTTTGGGAATAGCCTTTGAAGTCCTCTTCCTTTGGAAGGAATTTTGTACAATCTTGTATAACTGATAAACGTTAAGCGACAGACTAAAACATACCACTCAAGAAATGTAGATCTCTTTAAAACACACAATTTATTTCAAAATAACTTTTTTTTTGGATCAGTCATTTCAGAGATATTCGTTATTAATGGTTCGAATTGTTCAATACTTAGCCATTTCTTTTAAAGTCTTGACAAGGTTCAGTTGTTTCTCACGATTGCAAAGAAACAGTATGGAATTTTAAGGTCAGCATACAGCGTCCAGTTCTTAAACATTTGACTATCGCTGTTCCCTTTGTATGTACAACAAAATGTATAATGCAGCTATTTCTTCAAAACTTTATTTAGATTAAAATGAAGTTTATATAAAGATAAGCTTTGGGAAGACTAGTTTGTGTAGCCACTAATAAGTCATAAAGGGTAGAGAAAGTCATGTGAATGTATCACATCAGATTTTTATATTTTCTTATAATCTTTGCTTCCATTCGAGTACCGGATCTAGGAAGCCTATTCTCATTTATTTTCCTGTTCATTATTGTCGGTTGGTACAATGATTATACTAAAAATACACAAAATGGCATCGTTCTCAAATTGTAATTATCTTACCGAATCCCCCTTTGGCTTACAATTTTTCTTAAATAATTTCATTTAGCTTCCAAATTCATGCTTGTTGTCGTTAGATAATTAATTGTTGACCTTCGGTCTCGAAATAATTATTATGACAACAAGCATTCGTTAACTTCAGTTAAGTTACAGAAAATGTTAGCGCTCTCAGAAGATAATGAACTTTTGTATAAGCAAATAGATATGCGCATCTGCCAAACGTTTAAAAGGAGTGTCATGAGTGGAAAAAAATTAAAAAATAGCATTTTAAAAATCGATCTCGTTTACTTATATTGACTGCCATAATTGGATCAGAATAGCTAACCTAACCACCTCAAAACTACTTAACAGTCGATGAGTATCAAGACGGCTGTAGAACATGAGCATTCAGGATGATAGTACCTGCAAAATATGAGTGGTTAGACGGTTTGTCTTTTACCAAGGCGGCCCGAGTGCGGTCCCAAGGAAGCGTATGTGGGATTTGTAGTTAACAAAGCGACCTCTGGAAGGGTTTTCTCTGGTTTCCCTCGCCATTCATTCCAACTCCTCCATCATCTCTGTTTTCCTCCATTTCTCCGTCATTTCATATCATCTTCCTCGCTCTCATATCAGGCTTGGCTGATCACCCATCCTGGCTGTTTATTTCGATCCAATTACTCTACCTGCTCCCCAAAAGGCGTCTGGTCCCAGGCATCTGCTTGTAAGTCCTGGGGGTGTAAGTCCTCCTAATGGGGACGGTAAACAGAGAAAGAAGAAGAATATTTTACGAAACGATGGTCTGTATCAAGACAAAGGTTTATGCGCTACATCATACTAAACATAAAATAAAAGGAATTAATTATCAACAGGTGTTCCAGTAATTCCCAAATTAAATTCCATTACGTAATATCTATTAAGTCCATAGCGCTCGCTTTATTCATTTAACTAAAATATTGTGACTAATTAGTAATAATTGTGACAAAATTGCTTATTAGAAATAATAAGCCCTGTGCAAGGAATTATCATATGAATGGAACAATACCAACGGACCTAGACAGGAATTATATATGAACAAAATATGATAAATAAGGAGGCAGAACAAAATATCAGTTTATATTTCATTACCAGGCAGAAGGTGGAAGCACAATGCATCTAAGATGAAAAACGTATGCTTGTGGGGTGTCCGGATACTTTTGATCACATAGTGTATCAATCGACAAAAACTTTCAAGATTTTAAAAGCATATTTGACAAAATTGTAATAAAAGCACAATTTTCTCTGCGGGGGTAGCTCTTATACTACACAATAAATAATCTTTGCCAGATGAGGAAACTGACTTACCAACAGACAGACTATTTACCACTTTTACAAGAACCAACAAGATAGGTTTGTCAAGAGCTTCATATCGAAATTGTGTGTACGGGAGCACAGGCACTGTCTCCTGCTTCCAGGGAAAGAGCAGGTCTAAGTAAAGGACCTCTAATGCAGAGCTAAGTTTTAAATTATTAATAAAATTAAAACGCATTTCGAGAGGGTAGGCGAACTTTGATTACTGGTATGCTATAAGTTTAACAGGGCAGAATGTAATACCATATCTGCAATAAAAATTACACGGGGTCTAAATAAAACTAGCGCATTATTTTGTTTGATAATTTGAAATCAATCTACCAAATGAAGTACTCAAACACCAATTTAAATTTTATTCCACAGTTTAATCGAGTGATTAATGATAGGATGTACGTGTGAACAAACACACCGAGATATTTAAAAGCACATGTTTAGTAGATTGCGAAACATTACAGTAGAGTAGAGAAGGTGCGGAGGATGTTTTCGGCATGAAAGCACATAGGAGTCCTATTGTACCTGTTGAACCCTCGAGTGGAAAACGTAAAAAGAGGGCGACCAGATCCAGGGCGGCAGGCTCGGACGCAGACGGGGTTCCTAACGTTCCCAGGTATAAGATCCCGCCCATCCATCCAGTGTATGTAGGGTAATATTTAAAAACATCTGATGTGTTACACTCACATGACTTTCTCTACTCATGTACAAACTATTTGTACAAACGTTTATTCTCCATATGCTTCATGTTAATCGAGATGTTAATCTTATTGCTAATTTTCTTGTAGATGCAAGGGGAATATGGTAGACTTTAAGCGACAGTCAAATATTTTAAGAGGTGGTTGCTATGTGCAGTATTCCATTCTCTTTGCATGTCCAGGACATAAAAAAATGAATACCAAATTCCCATTTGAGAAAAAGTATAAGTATTGGAAAATTTTAGGGAATAACAAGCAATATCTCGAAAATGGTTCACTCAACAAAAAAGGTATATGACATAAATTCTGTATTTTAACGCGATCTACATTTTTTGTGTAGTAACATTTTGTCTATCTCTTATGGTTTACCAGTTATGCAAAAGTCGTTCACAATGAAGAATACTTTTGGAGACATTTCCAGAAAATTCGAGATACACATTTCATTTGTCATGAAAATATCTTAAACATATGATATTTTAATCAAAAACGTTACAGAAATTTTTGACAAAATTAAAATTTTCGAAAAATATTCCATGTAAAGGGTAATATGGGGAGGGGGGATTGAAAACCTTCGTGTCGCATCTCTGGAAGATACTGAACCTAAATACCAAGTTTGGTGTTTATCCGACTGTTCGTTTCTGAGTTATGTTGTTCACAGACACAGACACAGACACACACACGGACATGTTTCCAAAAGTGCTTTTTTTTATTCAGGGGGTCTCAAAACATATTTCCGGCGAAATATCGGTATCAAATTTTTGGGTGGAATACAATACTTCCCCTACTTACTATACGTATTAGAGAAAGTAAAAAAGTCATTCAAGCGATTTTCATAATTCTTTCGCTATTAAAATGGCCAATTCCTTCTGACTGACACAGAACTATAAAATACCTTCTAATTTCATTTAAAACCTTCGTAAGAGATTAAAATGATTTACAACGCACTTTTACTTGAATGCCATCAAATTGGAGTTATAAAAGTAAATTCTTGCAAAGAAGGTTATGACTTTTAGTTAAGAATGGCATGGAGCAGAAAATACTGGTTGTTATTTCACAGAATACGCATGTAAAATAAGGCAAACGCCGCGGATATTACATTTCAATTAATATGTTGTTACATGCTGGGGTGAGGGCCACAATGTTTCCAACAAAAGTATTAAATTTGAATCACCCCAACATGCACATGGGGAAACGCAGCTACAGATACAGCGAGAGGACCAGAGCCTTGTTATTCACATTCCGATGCAGGCGTGGGGTTTAGTAACAAATTACAGAAATTTCACATCATTCGCATTACTTGTGGTTTGTTAATAAAATAGTTTGTGGCCCTACATTACATACACAAAGGAAAATCAAGGATTGAAGGGAGATGCCTCACACACACGCAACCTACACTTTACATACAAATTCTCAGACTGACGCTCATACACAAAGAAAGTAACACTAACATCTATCCCCCACTCTCTCCAACTCTGGCTAGACTCGCCGGCCAGAGGTGGAGTGTGTCATGCCAGACGGAAATTCAAACACAAGCCGAAAGAAATACTAAATTACCCCAACAATGCTGTCGCCATTACAACGCAATAATATGGCTGGCATGACAATAGCTACTAATACCTACTAATACGCCATAATATGGTTACGATTTACCAACTAAAACACAGCAACACAGAAAAGAATAGAATCAGACTGAAAAATTTTATACCGTATCCAGGATTTGAACCACGGATCTTCCGCTTTCCGTCCAGTTGATCTAACCAACTGAATTAGCATGGCAACATGCCGGCACGACATTAAATTCCCCAACTGGCCCTCATTTTTACTGGTAAACCACAAGGAGAACTCAAATTTATTCTGAGATCATATACCCCAATGGCGACTTACAATGCCGTAAGTACAGACCCGCGCATAATAGTTTAACAGTTTAACACGCTATTAGGTCAATCAATGGTAATTAATTGTTCTTTCACACAAACTGTGTGTAGGAAAAGGTTGGAAAGGTAGTATCAGACTGAAAAATTTAATGTCATAGCCGGGATATGATCTGGGTTCTTAATGTGGTGCCGACATACTTTCCATGGTAGCAGAGTTGATTAGAGCGACTAGACGGAAACGGAAGATCCATGGTTCAAATTCTGTCTATGGCATTGAATTTTTCAGTCTAATTCTACCTCTCTAGCCTTGTACTTCACACGGCTTGTGCGAGCCTTCATATCTTATGATAAGGCGGAGGGGTTTTAGTAAGTAAACCATCAAGTTAGGAACACACCCTGGCATTAGTGGCCAGAGAAGTTGGAAGCTTTTGTGACCTTATAGTTTTCTCTGTAAACAAATAAGATGTAAAGCTTGAATATTATTATTTTGTGAACATTGTGTAGTTTGTATTTATTTTATCTGAAAAAATTGATGTAATCTAAAACGTAAATGTGTTTGTGAGAATAAATGTAAGGTTTGAATGTATGTCCAGGTGTAGAAACCAAGTATATAGTATATTCAGATTTTATTTATTTATTTATTTATTTATTTGTTTGGTTTTCCTTGGTCGCTAGGAGAGTATGAAATTTTTTTATCGAAATGAACGGTCAAAAGGAACGTTGCCAAATAAACGCTTGTTTGATATCGGTATATGACTGGTTTGGATTTAAGGAATCCAATAATGCGAAAAAATCCGGTCAGGTATCGCACACTGTATGTTAGGTAGCAGGTGTATGAAATCGCGTTATTACTGTTTTGAGCACAGAACTGTCTGCTTTCCTTCACAGAGAGTGATAAACAAGAAGGGATTACTACTAATAAGAGAAAGCCATATGCGCTTCACACTGGTTAAGCATACCTAAAATAAAGAGAAACATTTGGTGGTCTTATAGCATGGATCTGTATGAAAGAAAGGACCAAGAAATATGGCCGGTTTAACAAGTAGGAGTAACGATATTTTGAGAGCATTTGATCATCTGCGTGTAGCATCCGATGGAATCTATTTAAAGAGAAGAAAAGTCAGGAGGAGAATTCTTAAAGAACAATGACAACGATTGTTAAGCTGATTTTAAACGGGCCAGAATTATCGTTTCAAAGCTTGGGAAAACTGTAATGGGAATTGGTATTTTTGATCGAGGCTCTTTTCAATTAAACTTATGGATAAGGCTAGCTTTTATGATTCATTACAGCTGCTAAAGTACAGCAGTAAGCCTAAAATAAATTAGACTGGCTGCTTATTTGAAATATTGGAATTTCTAAACGAACCCACTTCTTCTTCGCGCACCTGTTTTGTAAGATTGACCGCTTTTATCACAGATCGCATATTCGTTGACCGCTTTTCTCGCGACGCGGGTCGTTAGGTGAATGCCGGGTTGGATAATTTCATCCACGACTTTTCCTATCATCCCTTTCATCACTAAATTCCATTTCCTTCATCTTCACCTCCATACAAGGCATTGGGCTGATCACCCATCCTGGATATGCTAGGATCCAGAGTTTGCTTGCTCCTAGACAGGCTACTGACCCAAGACATCCTCTAAATCATTGGGGGTTGTAAGTGCAACAAAGAAGAGGGTAATTCCGTTAAAGAAGAAGAAGGAAAAGAAAATTCCAGGAGTTTAAATGCATTCGCACATCTAGGAGGTCATAAACCCGACACCTGAAGCCCTCACACAACAGGTTTGCATGCAGTTGATGTTTTAGCTGGCCACGAGGCTAAAACCCTTAAATCAATAACAGCAGGAGAGGCTTGTCCCCGTTTTGCACTCGGACAATGCTCCCAGCGTCGCAGTGGCCGTAACGTCCACAGTTATGACAAATGTTCCAATTCCCTCCCCGACTCTCACCACTAAATACCACCCCGCTGCCGCACCGAGTTACAACTCTATGCCCGCCCCTAATAACATTTCTCGGTACAACCGTGATGTCCAGCCTTCAGGGCTCCCTCTTTGTTGCACAGGGACTGGGTATCCTGTTCACTAACAATGCAAATCAATTGGAGTGCTCCTGCAAATTGCTCAGCCGCTAACGAATTAATGCCCAACCTCATTACCACTCTTCGGTTAACATGCAACAGATCTGGGTGTGCTCAAATCGCAGATTTGCCACGAGTTCTTCGTTTGAAAACGCTCTTCTTCTTCTACATTATTATCGGCGTTAATCGCACAGCTCAGAGTAGCTCAAGGATAATCATATGCACAAATGTTTCTCTCAGTTGTGCCCCACTTTTAACCAACAGAGGAGACTAAATGACCAAAACTGACAAAATATGACATTTTTAGTCTTTTAAGCAGTTCTATTAATTGCAATTTCCTCTATAATTTCATATATATTTTGTAATTTTACAACAACACTTGTATTTTAAAATATTCATATGTATGATATACAAACTTATCAGAGTGCAGTACATCGTTCATGCATTGCTGTTTGGAAAAATTCCACCCACGTGGAAACTAATTTTTTCTAGAGTAAATAGTGATGATACTCTACCAAATTAAAGGTTCTATCATTTTATATCTCCATATTTGTTTGATAATACTCATATATTTTATGTCTGTAAAGGCCTATTTTAAAGTGATAAAAATACAAACAAAAATACACGTGAAAATTAAATTTCTTACAATACACTTAAATAGCAGTGCAGATATTTCAGTATTTGGTGATGTATCATTCATAACATAACACTGAATTGGTAGACCGATCGCAGCTGAACGCCAAATTTGTGAGCGTACGTATAATACATGTGGCAACAGTGTGCCCCATTTAACCTGTACTGTCTTTTAAGTGTGTGACGCGCTATATATCTTTCATTTTGTAGTGTGAATTCTGTACCACTTTGCAATAAAAGTCGTAACTCCTACGCCTTTTGGAGGAGAGAGGTAAAGTGGTACTACAGTTAAACATGGCAACCTCTGTGTGTTCAATCCATATTGTTCCTTTCTTTACAAATATATGCGGATTTGTTTTCGCCACTTTTGCTTTGAACTACTTTCCGTCTAAATGACATTTTCTGGTATAAATGATCGGTTTTTTATAAACTATTGAAGATAGCCAACTTAGATTTTAGGATGATATAACAACCTTTAAAAACTTATAGATCTACGGGGGATTTTTCAAAATAAGGTTCATTAAGCAATAAAATAAGAACTACTAAATATTTTGGATAAATTCTTTTTTCTTCCTTGTACATAACTTAAGCTTTCTTTCCACACAGCTTTTACAGACAACTAAACTGGCGTGGGATAAATTTTAGTGGCTGCCCAATCCATAAAATAATCGTAGTTTCCAAGATACTGTGCTTAAGATTCCATAGCAGAAGAAATTTCCTTATTGATATCATTGGTTTCAGGAGGGAGATTCAAAGTAGGTGTTAGGAAATCAGATCTTTGTCACAAAGTAGCTGAAAGAAAACAATTGTGAATCTGCAAGTTAATGCGATGTTAAACAAAACAGAAAACTCATTATTTATGGCCCTCCATAAGCTTTTGTACATGTACTGCAAATATTCCCCAAGAGATTATCAAAGCTCACTTATAATATAGAACGTGTTAACTTCAGAAACAGCTACACCTTTCTAAACGCATGGCAGCGGAAGTCTGTGACGAGGTTTTAAAAAACTTAATGCTATGATAAGGCAAATGTTAGAGAACACTGATAACTTGTAGTAAAGTAGTGCCGGATTTGAAGGTTTGGATAAAAGCAAACTATCGAATAGTTCGTACTTTATTGCAAAACGGACCTCACTTTTAAAATAACCCTGGTATTTTGGTGTTAATATTGTAACTTAGCTAATGATTTTGTTAAAAATAATTGCCTATACTGTTTAATCAAAATAGGTATAATTAAGGAATTAAAATTATCTTCCTTAATTAAAGAACTTATTGGATAAAAGTATTTATGATAACTTTTAATCAGAATATTATAACCGCGCGAGTGAAGTTACCTATGAATCCGGCGGTACGAGCGCCTTTCGGCTCATCTACCTGGCTGTAGATAGGGATAATGGCAGGTACCCTCCAGAGCAATAGCCCATTATTTGCCGCTTCCCGCTACAGAGGATTCCTTTGGACCGTTTCGATCAGGTTCCTCTTCTAGAGAGTTTCACTTTGTGTGCGGAACCTATATAAGGATCTCTGCCCAGTGAGTTCAGTTCAGCTAGCAAAAAAGATACGAAGTTAAAAGTAGACAGTGCCTAATGCAGTACACTAGCTAACTGTGACTCAACAGTTCAGTTGTGAATTGTGATTCGACGGATCGTTGTGTTCTGTTCTGTGAACAGTATCTCAAGTTTAACGGTTTTGCTACATGTGATAAATAAGGGTGTTTAGCAGCAACTGGCGTCCTCATTTATTACAATATGGTCTAATTGAGAAAATAATCTTATCTTCCTTAATATTCAAACTTATTGTACAAAAGTAGACCAGTGAACTTAAGAGGCATACATCTACATCCACGTAAAATTTTTAAAATGTCAGTATGATATATCAGATAGCTTCCGAGATAATGTGTAATGAATTTAGCAGATTTAAAATTGGTGGGATAAGGCTTCTACTTTAGTTCGTGTAGTTTCCATAGCTATACGACCTTTAAAAGCATATTATATAGTGGCTTAAATGTCTGTCTGAAAGCCTAGCTTCGTATAAACTGCAGTAAAATAAAATAAATTTACGTACATCAAAGTGAACAAACCATTCAAGAGATGCCTCAAAATCTTCAGATACGAAATTAGCTTCAGAGGAGTATAAAAAACCAAAGAAGCCTGTGTAAGAAGTGATTAAATCATCACCAAAGAAGTGATTAAATCATTTTCTCCTCCACTCGAAAAAAAAGTATGTAATAAATGCTTTTAAATAGCATAAAATCAGAAACAGTGTTATTTTAGCGCTATGACTTTTAAACTCTCTTTTCTCTGATTTGCATTTGTCGGCGGATTCTCGTTTTGAAATTGTTCCATACGATGTACTTCTCCGTAAAAACAAGTGAAATGTTGTGTACCTCCTTATGAATAACAGAATGATAAAATGATGAGATGGATCTTTGTTAAGATGCTTAGTGTGTTGTTATTAAACAATAATAATAATAATAATGTTAAGTAAATTTTAGCAAAAGAAAGAAACATAAGCCTCATTTATGTAACATTTATTTTCTACCAAAATATAAGTTAATTAAAATTTTATTCTACAATTTATTAGTATACTGTTAAGAGTTTAGTTATAAAATATTAATTATTTAAAAAATAATTGGATTGTGTGGAACAATTTTCAACCACTAAAAAATAGTAATCGAACACCTCGGAAACTAATTTTAAAATACCTAATATTTCATGTACACTGTCATGCATAAAAAGTGGACCATTTCCCTAGATTGCTATAGTACTTTTCCCGTCGCGCCGTAAGGTTTCCACCTTTAGGGACCCAACTTTTGACTCCACTCAGCTGATATAATTTCTCTTTGTGGTTGGTCTCAAATTGAGCTTTATTTATGGTGCTCTTTAATAGTATGGTCCTTAGCGCCTCATTGTATATTGGGTGTGAAACACCGGGAATGTTGCTCACAGGCCTCTTTATCAGGCTTGAGGTTCTTTTAGTGTCGTAAATCTACGACATGGGACCACCGGGCTTACTTCCTTTCCGAAGGAAGCCATGCTAAGTATTTTTATGTCGGAAAAATTCCACCGCCCTTGGTTGGTTTGAACCGAAAAAAAATCCGAGACATATAAATTGTACCGGTAACTTTATGTAATGCATTATAACAAGAAGAAATTATTAACTTGCAATTACCACGCTTGAAATATTCGCTTAGCCCAGAAGTGTGGATTGGGTAGGGACTAGATTTAAAATCTTTACACAATATAGGTATACGTTTATTGTTGATAAACTTGTTATATCTTTAACAATCTTGTAAATTTAAATGAAGCATGCAATCTGTTTAACATTTAGCAACCTTAAGGTTAATACGTTTCAAGTACAAGGATTTTTCTGTTTTCTATTCCACCTTTCGTTACAGTGTTTAGTCTGTTTTACAATAATTCCTGGTTCGTTACAAGTATTTTATTTTCTTAAGCTGTAAGTGCAGTATGAATACAAAATCACGTATTAATGAATCCCACGAGGTTAAAGAATTTAGCACCGAGGTAAAAAATAAAATAAATTCAAATAAATTTTGAATTTCTTAGCAAAAACACATGATAGAATTTTGAAATGACCGAATATTACCCTTGGTAGAGGTACTCCGAAGTCAAAAGCAGAACTAGGTGCTCTGCTCACTTCGCATTTTGTGGAAGACTTCTGGCTGTTTCTGCCCGGGAGCTTCACGATCCTTCACACGTCTAGGAGAGCGCTATCGGTGACGTAGACAAGCCAGCCAATATGACCGTGGGTGACCTTATGTCGTTCTACCACAGCTACGTCAAGAATGATATCATTCTAAAATGTTCGTGGGTGTCCCTGTGCTAGCAAGTGTCCAACGCTCAGTGGGAGTAGAAGCGGCACAAAACTAACCAATGAATGATGTTTATAATTTATGTGGAATGAAGAGGTGGTTCATACTCAATGAAAGAGTTTTGCTACGATTGATACACAAGGAAACGCTTACAATATAATTTGCACTTCTAGAGGTAGGGGTGAAGAATTATTTGCATATGTGGTGAAACTGAAAGACAGCTACGGCGTTAACATATATGAGAGCTTTCATCAGCGATATGGAGACGAGGGTTAGAGCTTTTGCCGCTACTAAACGGCAGTAAGAAAACGGTAGTGTAGCATGAAATTTATGCACGCCAGTACACACACACACACACACACACACACACACACACACACACACACACCGCGTGAGTCCTCTCATCCTTCAGATTGGTAACTAGGTAACCCTGCATTGACAATTAGAAATGCAGGTACTTACACCGCATTCACCAGCCCACTGATTAAGAGTATGCTGGTGCTCTAGTAGCTTAATGGTTAACATTGGAAAGTCATGGAGAAGGTCGGAAGTTCAAATCACGCCTGCGAATAAATGAGTTTTTTTTTATTCATTTCTGTTTATTTTTCGAGAATTTTCTAGCAAATCATGACTTCTTTCGAATGAACTAGAAAGTGGATTTGCCTATAAATACGAAGTTCCTGCCGTTCGTGCTCACTGTGGAACAATGTTTTCAATAGAGATTATTTGGACATGCAGTTAGTATAAGGGGAAGCGCAGCAGAATGCAACGTAGGCGTGTCCTCTATAAAAATTACCTTCACGTTGCAGTATTTGAACCTGGGACTTTCATCACTGAAGGCCAACGCGCACACTCGCGCTACGAGTGTAAGTCACTGTACGCACAGCGGTGCAAAGCAGTCGTTTCCACCGAAATTGATACGACGCGATGCAGTGGCCAGTTACGACATAGCTTTTAATGCCAGGACTGCATAAATTCTCGATCCGCAGGCTGAGAAGACTCGCCCGATATATACCAGGTGAGTCGACTGCCCCTATTTATTTTTTAATTTATGCAACGTGCTAAGCAGCATATGTGACTTACGCCTTTCTGTAATTTCTTCTAAAGGCTGGTTTGCATAACACTTTGTAGAGGAGGGATAGATAACTCAGTGCATAAGTGTTTTACGGGACAGATTGCTATCGTCATGTATGTCGATGCCAAAAACATACCACCCTGACACTGGGAACTTCAGTGGCACTGTAAGCTGATTTTACAAACTTTTATTCTTTAGCATACATTGATGCACACCTTTGAAACCGCCCCTGAAGGAACAACTTATCATGCATCGGTTGACAAAACTATTTGAAAACAAAATGGAAGATCTAGCAGTGCGACCAATTGGATTTAAGCCGTCAGTCAACAAAGGTTCGTTGTACAGCCTTGTCAAAAAATGCTAAGCATTAGGTAGATAATTTCTCTTCTGTCACGAACTATGGCATATTTCAGTTCATACAGTAATTGAAATGGCGGATGCAGTTTGCTTATTTGAGTTAAAGTTACCAAAATGACCTCCAAACGCTGTATGAAGAAGCAAAAAGCATGTAAAGATTTGAGGTGGGGTTGAGTTTTGCTATTATTAATTCGTATAGGAACCGCAACTCGCAACGTAGCATTGACCGAATAGTGCTATCATAGTTGCTTTACCACTGCGCCGCTTTAGTGCGGGTTCAAATCCGTCGTGTTAAGTTAAAAAATTGTATTACCTTTAGTTTTATCTCTTTTGGCCTCTAATGTGATATTATGATACAAAGAACATTTTTGATAACATTATAAATGTGTACAAAATAGATTAATCACCATGCTTTTTCTACCGTAAAGAAAAAGAACAGCAAAGCCCCAGATCATTTACGGGCACTCATTAGTGAAGAATACAGGCAGATTACATCGGACATGTTGTAACATGCAAGAAGGTCTTTCCGGCAACGTACTTAAATGTGCATTGATGAAGGGTGTCGTCATTTTGAACATTTACTTCGTTGATGAATTCCACGCTCTTTAACAATTTATTATTCTGTTTACCATGAACTTAGCACATTTACAAATCCTTTGTCAGTAGAAGTGAAACATAAGGTTTAAACATGAAACAAAGACTGTTAGATTTAATATCGTCGATGTGTGCCCAAAAGAATAAAAGCTAACTACGTGACACGGTTTACAACACCAGATAGGCACAAACTATTATCTTAAGTATGATGCACAGTTATCTGATTGTAATTCTTGTGTCTTTGGCTCACAAGAGAGCCAATAACAAAATAAATAGGTTAGTATACTAAAATACAGAAAATAAACGCAAGGAGAAAGAAAAAATAACCAAAAAAATTTGATGTTTGCATTAGATTCGAACTTCCGAAGCTAACCGTTACTTTACCACATCCCGGCAGCTAATCCACTCGACCAGAACGCACGTGTTCTCTCCCGCTCTTCGGGAAAACATACCTCTATCTCCTTGCAAGGATTATATCCATGAAAAGCCGTCTTTTTAAAGCCTTTCGCGGCTCCTTGGCTCATTCAGGCCTTTAATCCTAAATGGTGGTTGTGTATAGTATCGAATAGGACAGAGCTACAATAACAGTTTGATAAAAGGATCAATGTATTCACATTAGTCTGTAAAATGCGGGTTGCATAGATGTGAATACCTAGGGGCAGCTGACTCACCTGGTATATATATATATATATATATATATATATATATATATATATATATATATATATATATATATATATATATAATACTTTAATACCTGATAGAGGTATATTAAAATTCAAATGAATTGCATTTAAATTTGTGTATTAGAGAATTTTACAATACTGGCATGCATAAGTTGAGGCTAAATTGTGAAGATTTCACAAAAATTACATTTTGTTTTTTTGTGCAGTCTTATTACTTGAAAGTTACCCTATGATTTGATATACAGTATGTTACGGAATTTCATCGACAGACTTTTAGGGGTTTATAGATGAGTGGTAAGTGAGCACCTTGATATAGGACACTTAAGGCCTTTGACTTCATGGTTGTATGCAATAGATCAAAATTAATAACGAGCCCATGCGCCGCTGATAACGTTCCCTGAGTTGCGGCTACTTGCAGATACAAATCATGGTCATACTGTATCAAACATTCCATGTAAATACACCCATAACGTGTACTTAAACTTTGAATGAAACGCGGTAAATTAAAATTGGGTTCACTCCAAATGTGCTCCATTCATCAGTTTGTGAAGAAACAGAATAAGACATAAAAAAATTGTATGGTGTTTTGAACCCCGCACCACCAAGCTGACAGCGGGGCACGCTACTGTGCAACTATTGCAGCTGTTGTTTGTTTTTTCTCTCTGATCCGCATTTATTACTACTCGGCCAAGATATGAATACGCTCGGAGGAGTGCGCCAGTGTTTTTGTCAATGTGACATCATCAAGACTACGGATCAAAGGGGAGTAAATTATAGTTTTACAACGAAAACAGTTGCAGGCTTCAGTCTCGCTTGTAAATGCAACTCGGCACTGTGGATATTTTCTTTATCTGACTGTCCTACCGATGCCCTGCCCACTTGTTCCATAACTATTTAGTTCCTCACCGCATGCACTTACATCATGGCCGACTTTTACCTGTCTGAAGAAAGAGTTCAGTTTTCAGACGAGGTCGCTAGTGTGCCATGGCTAGGTTTGGACAGGAGAGAGAATACCCGAACGAGAGTACAGTACAGTCTGGCCATCAAAACATCAACACAACGAACCTAACACCATAGTTAGACCTTTACGTTTCTCTTCTTTTCAAAGTTGTAACGCAATGAATATTATTTTTCTGCTACTTTGTGAGCGTATGACTTCGCGTGGCGTATTTGCATTTTGACTTTTTTAGGAACCCGCCCACTGTGACTAATAGACTTAACTATTGCATTTCCTTACTGCAGAACTGTACATACTACGCACCGGGAATGGTGACGTAATACGGCCTGTCGGTTATGTGTCTCTACCTCCTGTCTGCACTTAGTCCCCAGAGAGGTAGTGTGTGATTCTATGTGAAATTGGAGGTATCAGTGGTGCACTAGTCCTTACTGTTGGAGCATTCTTGAAAAAGCATAGCTCACAACTTAAAAATTACAGCAACGGTAGCTATTTTCGGCTTTTTGGGAGATAAATTAACTAGTTTAGACTGAAAATCAGTACCGCATTCATATTATTAAGTTTTGAAGCGTTCTCGGCTTGAAGCTTTACGTTTGTATGCTTTACCTTAAGTATGTTAGAATACAATTATTTCCCGGGCTTGTAGGCCGTAGAGCGCGGCCTAAAGGTCGGGAAATAATTGCATTCTATTAGTCGACGACTGTGAAAGCCTCAGCACGTGCATTACGTATGATGTTATATGATGTCATCTCGTAGCTCGTTCTACGTTGTCACGTGCGCCAGCTGCTCAAGTGGTATAGCTATGAGTTCTTTATCTCAGGGTATGCGTGAGTGTATTTAGAAAAGATAACACGAGCTTAGTTGGCAAAAAATTTTAATGTTGGCTACAATATTCAGTTTGAGAAGAGTCGCCGACTGTTGAATTTATGAATTAATTACTTCTCTAGCAATAATTAAGCGAAGCTTCAGTTGCCGTAAGTTGCAGAAATGCCGCTCGGAAAGATCCCTCTCAATAGCCGCTAAATCGCTCTAACGCCGGCGCGTTCATGTGCGCCACACAACACAAGAATTGCACATAAGAATCAAGCATCTCAGGATTCGAATATGTCACGAATGTATGCACCGATGTGTCCCTGATTTATAATGCGTGCCCTTTTCTTAACTTAAGTTCCGTCTACCTATCAGTGTTTCTACCAACGTTACTTCTCACACGGTCCAATCTTGAAAACTCTGTATGCGTATCTGAACTTGTTGCTAAGCCGTACATTCTCGAATCTCAGAATTTCATTCCCTTTCCAATTTGCAGAATTTCTGCTTACTTGACTTTTCAGGAGTACTGAACCCGATACTCGCTGTATTTCAGGAACTTTTAAGCTAATGTATTTCCTTACTATGACTCACTAATGACCTCTTCTTTCGGAACAAATCTTTCAACTCAGGCTTATTACATTATACATTGATTTAGTATATAGAAATTATTTATTGCAAGTATTTCTTTATTTTACTATCATTTCTTTATTTAATTATTTATTTATCTTTCCGTCAATAATTACGGTATCAGTCTTTATGTATTTTCACTTATAAGTACGAAGATTCAAATGAAACGCCATTAAGTGACTTCAAAGTTAGTCGTACAGACCATAAGTGTCCTACATGAAGGTGTTTTTATAGCACACTTCTGTAACCCCTGAAAGTTTGTCGGTTTAATTTTGTAACGTCCTATATATTTTATAGTTTTAGGCACAATACTTATATTTTAAATTTATATTTTAAAACTGTACTGCAACTTCCATTTGTACTCTAAATTCCACACTACTTCACAAGGAAGAAGACACTTTCGAGTAGAGAGTGAACTTTAGCCCATCTTTTAGGGGAAGTTTTGTTCTACAAGTTGGTACTACTGTCAAGCGTGGGAGCTTCTGTGTGCTCGAGCCATGTGGCTTAGTGCTTTGTAAATATATGCAAGTTTGTTTTCTCCATTTTAGCTTTGAACAGCTTTTTCTGTGAATGTCATCTTCTGAAGATCCGTTTATCCTGAAACTGTTTTAAGACAGTGAAATTAAATTTTACGATGGTAAAAGTGAGGCAATATTTTTAACACTTAAATAATATAAGTGTAAATTCAATAACAGCCCGCCTTGAAGCAATATGTAATAATTTGTAAAATGTATGTAACAGTCATTGCAAATGCTTATATTATTGTAACCATATTCAATAATGTTATGTGAATACATTACGTCATTTAATAATGTAGAAGTTGTGAGAATAATAGGTTTAAAGTTTGCTAACAATGAGGTAACCTTGAGGCAATAATGAGTAAGGAAAGTTAAACACTACTAGGCATTATTAGAGCAGCAATAATGTAAATTTTGAGACAGTTTAAAAATAGCCAATCAACAACCAGAAAAAGCTTTAGTTAAATGAAGGTATTCTATTGGAATAGGATTAGCCAATCAGAGACTTGAAATACAGAGATTTACAAGTTTAGACGGTTGAAATCTATTCAGTTGCCTCCAGACCGTGATAGTAACTGGATGCAAGATGCGTCCTCCAGAGAAATATAATACGTATTCGTGTGAGACAAAAAATAAGTTTACGTGTTAAAAAGTGCAAGTAATTAATTAATTAAAAAATCTCATAACTCTCTATATCAGTGAAGTGTTATTTGATTTGTGTCAAGGATTAATAAAAAAGCAATGAATTGAAACTTAAAAATCTGTGTAAGCCTACATTCTTGTCGCACCACGACCTTGCCAAGATATCCATGTCTCTAAAATAATACTGACGTAGCCGAGGCAAACATAAATATAATATCTAAAGATACAGTCAAATTACAAAGTTAATTTTTTTAAACTTGGGGCAAAGGCCATCTGAAAGTACATAATAGTCATTTTAGTCACCATTTAAATTTAAACTCGTGATCTGAGACAGGCAAAATATGAAATTTCATGTTCTCAACTTAAGAATGTGGACCAGATATGGCATTGGGTGGCATTGGGGGGAACAGAAAAAAAAAAACCTATCTTCCGTTGGGGCTTCGCTCTCTAGAGCTTCCCGGAAAACCAACTGCATTACGGAATAGCTGTACTTGGCTCATATTTGCTATATCTTACTGGATACTGGAGGTGAATCGTGATGCTACGACGATGGAATTGACGGCTTTTGTTACTTTTCTTCTTTTCTGCCGCTGGATGGCTCTACAGCGTAGGTTGGCGGAGAAAATTCTTCACATAGTTAAAATTTTAGAGGTCAGCTAAGCAGCTACACACGAGCGCGCGCGTATGAAACTGTATGTATTATAAAAAAAATGTATAGCGCTAAAAAAAAATGCAATGCACAAAAAAAAGAGATGATAAATCAGAAAAAAAAGCTAGAGACTCGAGCATTTAATACTCTAGATCAGAGGTGGCGAAAACGTGACTCGCCAGTCATTTTGACTCGCAGGCGGCGTTCGCTCTCTGCAACCGTCCGTTTGTTTTTCACTGCTGCTGAGTTAGCAGTACGTATTATATATTTGGTGACTCGCTGGAGGAAGTCATTTGCGCCACCCTTGCTCTAGATAAATTATGTAAAAAAAAAGCACATGACTTTGTTTTAATGTTAGTATCTATTTTATGTATGTATTGTTTTATTTCTTGCTATTGGATAATACCTATTTTAATACTGTATTTGTTTATATAATTAATTGTTGAAAACAATTAATTTGAAAAAGAAAGAAATAAAGAAACTAAGGCCGCTTTCACTGCAGAAACAAGAACTTTTATGACACAATGTGTATAAATCAATTCGCATGTTTAAGCAGTGTTCGGTATGAAATTTTAGACAGAACGTAGAGAAAGAAATCTGATGTGTTGCTTCACATGACCTTCTCTATTCACTCTTATAAAAGCAATTCTTAAAAATCTTATTCGTTTATCTACTTCCTGTTAATTGAGATAAACTTTCAATGATAGTCAGATTTTTAAAAATCTGATGCGATACGTTCACATCACTTTCTCTACTCTATCGTTTATTACTGGGTACACAAATTATTCTTACTTAAGCTTATTTTTATATCTACTACATTTTATTCTAAATAAACTTTTGCAGAAATAGCTACATTACACATTTCGTTATAAATTCAAAAGCAACAGCAACAGTTAAAAGTTTAAGAACTGGACGTTATATGCTGGCCTTAAAATTCCATACTATTTCCATGGAATCGTGAGAAACAGCTGAATGTTGACAGGAATTTAAAAGAATGACCAAGAAATAAAATTTGAATCTTTAATAACGGATATCTCAGAAACGGCCTATGCCACAAAGAAACTTACTTTAAATAAATTGTGTGTTTTAAAGAGAATCTATACTTTTTATGCAGTAGGTTTCTGTCTATCGCTTAAAGTTTACCAGTTATATAGGATTATACAAAATTCCTACGGAATGAAGAGAACTTATAGGCTATTCCCCGAAAATTCAAGATATACATTTTAATTGTCATGTAAATATATTTCATATATAGTATTTTAATCAAAATCGTTAGCCATTTTTAGTAAATCAAAAATTTCAAAAAATCTTCCATGTAAAGAGTAGTTTGAAGTGGGGGAATTTTATTGAAAATCTTCGTGTGCATATTTGGAAGACACTGAACTTAACATACCAAGTTTGGTATTTATCCGACTTTTCGTTTTTGAGTTATGCTATTCGCAGTCACAGACACACACACATTGACATGTTTAAAAATGCTTTATTTGGATTCAGGGTACTTCAAAACGTGTATTTCCGGTGAATATCGGTACCGAAATTTTGGGTGGAATGAATACTTCCCCTACTTACTATACGTAGTAGATAAAGTAAAAAGCGGATTCCTATATGGTGGCTTTGAAATTCTATGCTCCTTGTATGACCACAGAAAAGCTAGTTAACACCGTAAAAGTAGAATTATTTTAAAATTTAAACCTATAACAAAGTAAATCTCGAAATGTTTAACGCCACAAAAATGTTATTTGACATAAATTATGTACTTTAACAAGATGTACATTTCTTATGTAGTAAGAATTTGTCTGTCTCTTACGGTTTACTAAAGGTCATTCAGAATGAACAGAACTTCACAGGTTATTCCCAGAAGTTTCAGGATATATATTTTATTTGTCATGTGAATATTTTAAACAGTGGTAATTGAACCAACATAATTAGAACCATTTGGTAGAAAACAAAATATAGCGAAACTTTTTCAATGTAAAGGTTAGTTTGGTATACTGTTCAGTTACACGCAAACACAGACATGCAAGGCCCTTCTTGATTAAATACTTTTCTTCCAGGGAGCCTCAAAACGTACATTTCAGGTGAAATTGCAGTATTGGATTTTTAGGAGGAACGAAATAACCTCTACTTATAGGTAAGCAGTAGAGAGAGATAGTAAACTTCACATTTTTAAGATGAAAGAGAAGGTACCTCAAAATTGTAGAAACAAGTTTCGATTGAAGTTTTGCCTTTCTGGTCATTTAAATACCCAAGCACACCAGTCTGTAGGTGTGTGCAAATAGCGCTTGAAGTTTTATTTAAATTTTTGTTTTATTTTGTCCAGTTTAAAATAACCCTCGTGATGTAATTTTTGTTCAATTTCTTTCGGAGTTTTAGGGAATTTCTATGAAACTGAATGAAGACATCTAAAGAGTCTTTTCTTGCCATCACGTATGGTTCATGATGTGTCTCCACAAAAATGGTAAAGTGGGTAAGGCCAGGGAACATGTACGTTCCATGTAAATAAGTTAAGGCCTGGCTGAGATAATGTAGTGTGCAGCATGCCTTTTGGAAAACAATCGTACACAATTTCAACCTGAGTAGGCAAAGGTGAATGACCTGAAAGAAATGGGTTAGTAGTCCCAAATGGTAGAATCAGAGGTGGAGGAGCCGACTCATGACCTGCAGGCTACGCTTGTGCATCGGCTAAGTGCTCTCTTTTTATCATATAAAACTGCTTTATCCACCCGCTTAAGAACCTGAAAAAGATCATCTACAGTAAGAGGGTTCATTAGCAGGATAATGTTTTACATACTCAGACTGAGCTCAGGAAGTAAGCATAGGATAAACCAACTGAAGCCTTTGTGTTTTGTTTCTTTCTGTGTTCTGTTTTAGTTCCTTGGACTAAGATTATGTAACTTACTAAGATATATACAGTAATGTAATTTGCGTATTTTAAACAAACTGGGTGTGAGATAGTAGTGACATTAACTCGTCTAGCACTTAAACGAAGTATCGCAGCCAAAAAAGTGCCTTAACAAAAAGTGTGCCAAATATTATCTCTCAGCTTCCAAAGTTTGTTTGTCTAATTTTGGGATATCCTGTATATGGTGCTTACCTTAGAAGCAAATTAATGTGGATTTGAGGAATAAACCATTACTTTATTTTGATATAAATATACAAATTATATATTTCTGTCGTGAACCGCAATTAAACTGTCTAGTGTAATTTTATAGAATAAAGGAAAGTTGTGGAAAGATTCAGCATCTAAGATAAAAGTAATCAAGAAAGTAATCAGGGCAGACAATTTCTGTGATTGATATAGGCTGCAGAAAAATAATGCGTAGAATATTACACGGTGATTTATGAACAACTGATACCTTCTTTCTTTAATTATTCTGTTCGAAATTCACTCAATGCCCCTATTTTAGCACCAAATTAAACAGAATATTCTGGAGTTTTTATTGTCTGCCACTAGACGTACAGATGTTCATGTTTTATTCGTAATTGTTAGTTTTATTGTCGGCAACTGTTTTTGAGATTTTGTTTTAGTCAACGTGAAAGTGGAATACACATTTAATGAACGACTCTTCCTTGTAAAGCAATTCTGGATTACGCATTCAATTACAGCTACTCAAAGGCATACCAGAGAGAATTTGTTGTTCGAAATCCTCCCTAAAGAATTACAATACTGGGACTGGTAAAAAATTGAAAATAACTGGATCTCTGGTGAATGAAAGAGGCAAAACTCGTTCATCTAGGTTTCCCATAGTTGTTGCTGACGTAAAAGCACGACTGGATCAGTCGCCCAAAAATCATTAAGACGTTTGTCGCAGGAGACAGAGTATAACTACTCAATGTGTCAGCGCTGTGAAAAGTGCAGGCCTAAAGCCGTATAGGATTACGGCTGTCCATCAGTTACAAGAACCAGATAGGGATAGATGACTGAATTATTATCGTTGGTTTCAGGAGTTCATTGTGCAAAATCCTGCCATATTGTCCATCACATGGTTCACAGATGAAGCATGATTCCATTTATCCGGCTATGTGTACTCAAATAACTCACGCTATTGGGACAGCGAAAATTCACATGTTATTCATGAAGCACCTATGCACCCGGTTAAAATCGGAGTTTGTTGCGCAATATCCGCACAGAGAATAGTGGGACCGTTTTTTTTAAAAACCATGTGAACAGTGCAAAGTACCGACGGATTTTCACGGAGTTTGCTGAGCAACTAGACGATGTAGAGATGAGTCAAGGATTTTTTCAGCAGGACAGCGCTACATCTATACATCAAATGAATCCATAGTACTAATTGCAAGTTTCTTTGACGACCGGATAATTTCCAAGAAATTATGGCCACCGAGATCTCCGGATTTGACATCGCCGGACTTCTTTCTATGTGGTTACTTAAAAGACAGGGTTTATGCCACACGTCCCCGGACATTGGACGATCTGAAGCACAACATTACACAGCAGATTCAAACTATTGACCACAGAGTCCTCCAACGAATGGCCAGTAATATGGAACGACGTATTGGGTTGTCCCTTATGTGGGATGAAGGGCATTTTCAACATTTGCTATAGAGGTAAATAATCTCCCAAAATTACTCTGCATTTCAGGTATAATAAGTTGTTGCTAGCATAACTCGTTTGGAAACAAAGAAATAAATGTGCCAGTTCTTCATAAATCACCCTGTATAAAGTAGAAGAAAATACCAAACTAACATTTTGATATTAGGAGCTTGGAGTCGCAGTTGCAGTATAATAACTGTAGCGCTGCGTGAGCATAATTGAAATTTGGCTGCATAAAACCTCTTTTGCCAGTCAAAATGAAATGTAATTCACAGTTGTGTACGTACTGTCTCATCTAAAGAGAACTGGTATACAATGATAAACTAACCATTGCATATCCCTTCTGTACTGAATAAGACAAGCGTTTGGTATTACCGTACCATGCAGTAGTATTCACCATACAAATGCGGCAATGAACATCGGACACACCTAGCGACAGTGACTAGTACTGTGCAAGAGTGCTTTTTGTTTAAATATGACACACCACACACATATTTTACAATCGGAGACGCTAACATGACGGATTTAATGTCGACGCAGGTAGCGCAGTAGAAAAGCTTCTGTGATCTCTTGTTCCTATCCTCCAAATGCTTATTTTGTTACTGCCTTTATAGTCTACAATTTTCACCACATTATTCTTCAGCATCCTGTATATACTATCAGACCATTACCAAACCATGACGTTGCACCATTGTGAACGCCCAGCCGTTGGTACTGGACATTTACACCATTGTATTACAGATAATTTCCTTTCCATAATTGCAATCGTGTATGTACATATACGGATTCCAGGGCTATACAAGGGGTACACAAAATAAATAGACATTGCCCATTACCTATAACTTATTCAGAGATTTTGCATTATTTAGACCTTTTTTAAGTTTCGCTACGTATTATTATTCAGAAACTACATGTAAGTATTTATCTCAGCAATAAATATAAATACTTAGGATAAATCAGCGCACTTAAAAAGCATTACTGTCCATGAAGTCACATTTTTAGGAGGCGCTTTAAATTGTATTAAAAGCTGTAGGAAATGTAAGTTAAGGAATGCAATAAATACTAACCTCTCTATATATAGATCTCCATTCTGCAATCCTACTCTTACTAGCCATTCTAGTATACTCTTATGATAATGCTGGCTCTAATTAAAATGTAACACTATTTAAAGATACGTTAGCTGAGTTGCCTTTATAGTGAAGGAGATCCTTATAGGTTAGATTTTTCATAAGCTTTGGTGCTAAAGAGCAAATAGCTGATGAAAGGAAATAAGGTTGTCCTCACAAAAAATCGCTTAGGGAAACTCCTCCTGCAGCTGCTCCGATAGGGAGGCAAGCTCATGGCGCATGTGCGAGAAAAGTCCACAGATTCTGCATACCCTTTGTGAAGCCTCCCTGCGACACCCTTGTAAAACCCTTGCCTATCATAATTCGTTTTAAACCAAAGCCCTGCTAAACCTGGACACAAAGAAAGTGTTCCCCGTCTCGTTCTCCGTTTAAACCGCGCGATTCTCTTGTATATTACAATACAGGTGCTGAAACATTCAATATTTGTGTCTAAAATTATACAGTCTTGTTTTTAATTGATAATTTATTCAGAAATTATTTATAGGTATTTATGGTTCAAAATTAATGGGAGGGCTGTTGCACTTGTGCCGTTTAGCGCGAATAATAAAAAAGGGTGTCAGCCTGGAATCTTGCGACGAATTGGGTCCCGTCACTGTCAGAGGACCACAACAATTGTCTCGGTTACCGGTATTTGTTTCAAAAAATGATTATTTACAAATAAAGCTAAGGTGATTAAACTGTTTGAAAATGATTGGTTCTTTGCAGTATAGACATTGAGTTAACTTTTCTTTCACTCTTTTTAAACAATACCATTAATTTTGGTAGAGATTAAAAGATAAGGAATTTCTTGCATTAACATGACAAAGTTTTTATGTTTAGCTTCTTCCGCAAAATAATTGTCAATTAAAACTCGATTATTCAAGGGAATTTATTAAAAAAGTAATTAATTTTTCTTAATTTTTTCCTGAATAGGAGTGAGTTTTAACTCTGGAAATGCTTTCGTATATGTTGTACTATATCAGGTTGCAGGTTGGGAAGCAAGCGTCACAGAATCAGGATACGCTAAAAATAAAATTATATGAAGTAGATAGATAAGGTATCTTTATTGGTTTCAAATCATTGGAGTTATTACACAAGTATTTAGTGCATGGATCATTGACCGTACATGCATATTTAAGATACAAGTAGGGTGACAAAATAAACAGCAGAAAAAGAAAACAAAGCAAAAAAGGAACAAGAAAAATGAAAATAAAGATAAGTTACCTCTGTCTAACTGAACAAATTTGAACTAGCTTCGCGCACTTTAACCAAAACATTGCCCATGTTTTGCCAGTTCCTCTGGTCAGTCAGTAGCCCCCAACATGCCAATCTCTTTCTTGAGGGACTTAAGAATTTTTCTTTGAGTTTAATCGTTCGCTGGTTCTCACACTGTGCACATTCCGCCAAAATATGTACCCAGTCCTCATCCAAATCGCAGCATGGGCAGATTCTCCTGCCAGAACCGTCAGTCATTTTCTGTGCCCCCCAGCCCCCCCCAGTCTAAACCATGCCATTCCTGATCTTTCCTTTCTTACTAATTTAAGTATATATGCCTCTTGAAAAGGCAGTGAAGAGAGCTGCATTTGATTTCCGATATTCTAGAATACTTTAGAAAGGTCTCTTATACAACAGCTTTAAGTCGTCGTATAGCTTGAAAACAATCGAGTAACGAAAATGATCCATTGTCAACGTAAATTCATACAATGGGGATAGAGTGAACGGGGTGTTCTAAAGCCTGTGATCGTTGCTGTTGGTGGCCTTAGATTTCGTGTAGAGAATGCCTAAAGTGGGTTTTATAGTTTTATTCTGCTTGTATTCACTAAACAAATGACAGTTTACCATTAGTGTTTCGAAATGAACACCTCACACTAATTATTTTTTCTTGTAAGTTGTACTGCAAATTCTTGGTAATCCAGAAGATAAGTAGTCAGATGCTGTTCGGAATTAATCCCATAGCAGCACATGTGTAGTTTCCTCCTTTTTCCTAATTGATCTTCATTAAATTTGAAGCAATTTCCTTTGCTGTGAATGGCTAATAGAGGGTATTATTTCATATTCGTTTAATTACTTCTACATGTAGTGTCTGACTGCCATATACTAAGAATCTGCAGATACAGCAACGTTCGATTTGAAACCGTATTCTAAGGAAAGGGTTGAACCTAGAGTTGATTAGCTAAGTTCGAAAACCTGACAGAAGAAACAAAGAAAGAAAAAAACTGATGCAATCTGAGGGAATGGGCCACTTTTTGTGCTCCCGGATGTACGTCTCCACAGGTGTGTGCGTTAGCAAAACATCATTTTAAACAGCGATGATTGCAGTTATAACCTGTAGTGTCGTAATTGTTTGTCAGTGCTCTTTGCCAACCGAAGACGTATCTGTAGTAATACCATGGGTGATTTCCAAACATCGTTATATTCTTGAGTCACGAAGTGACAAGAGAATTTATCTAGAGGATTTGTTAATATGAGTAGCATTTGCCAAGACTATTTTACGAATAAATTGAAGTGAGTTACCTAAAAATCACGATTATCATAATAAAATCATAAAACATTTATATTTATTTGCAATATAAGTGGCGTTGTTTTCGAAAATAAGCTAGAATCGTATGGTCACTCTTTGTTTGTTTTATCAGTGCAATTTGATCATATAGGTATTATTTTCTGCCATCTGGCGTGCGGAACCTGCAGTAGGAATTCGCTATTCTTTTATCTATGGTTGTAAGAAAGCTCCTAGTAGGCAAAATAAGAAATAAATAAAACCTATATTATCAGTATTATAGGTCATGACTTTCTTTACAGAAAAAGGTTGATAAATGATAAGTTGTTTCAATTCACTGGTTTATTATGAACATTACTTAAAAACACAGTTAGACAATTATCTCGTTATTTTATAGTGTATTCTTTGTACCCTTCTACGTTTGATTTCCTCATGTTGATGCTATAAAAACAAATGTG
Organism: Deroplatys truncata; assembly: GCA_030765065.1. Taxonomy (NCBI): domain Eukaryota; kingdom Metazoa; phylum Arthropoda; class Insecta; order Mantodea; family Mantidae; genus Deroplatys; species Deroplatys truncata. Next base: position 76,127,074 of record CM060983.1, read on the forward strand.
GAATTCCACAGCTAAAATGCTACAAGAAATGTATTTTAAAGAATATCATATAAAGTTCAATCCATTTGAAAGCCAAGAGTTACAAGAAGCGAGAGATGCAAGGAACGCGAAAAGAAAACTTTTCAGAAACTTACCGGAAAAAATAAAGGCTAGGGCAGTAGTTTTAAAGTCCAAAGCATATAAAAATGATCAATTTATGTGATGAGAATACCCCTGAAGTATTACAAATGGAATTATTCCTTATCGCTGCGCTATAATTGACATATCTGATTAATAATCCCTTCATCTGAAGCGTTACCAAATCTCTTTCTGCCATTTTTATGTTTAAACGTAGCGGTACTGCTTGTTGATAGATGAGTCACTGCAAAATGACGCTCCAACCTGTTCAGAGAATTAAAAAATAGGAGCCCAAAGGAGGAGGTGATAAAGATATTTCGATAAACATTGAGTAGAATCATGGCCATGATTGGTTCAAAAACTAAATCCCTTTAAATGTGATTGCTCGCTATCTCCCATTTGCGGCATGAGTAAAATAGCCATCGTAATGCCATTGGAAGAGATAATTAGAAAACATTATTGGCAATAAATTAACAAAGATTTTAAAGCAATTTTCTGTAGAGTGCTTTTTAACGTCTGCTCATTTTTCTGAATGACGTAAATACAACAAATAACTTTGGTAAATTGAAGTACTTTGCATCTAATCAGAACTCTAAAGCAGATGCCTAAAAAGGACGCTAACCGATGATAAACTTGACCAGGAGAAACGTTTTAAATTGGAAGGAAACAAGATGTTTCATACAAAATGATCAGGCCAGATTAAGATTTGTAACTTCCACTTGAGAATGGCACGAATATTCCCAGCATTGCCTACGACTAATTCAATATCTTCCACGTGCTACAAATGTCTCCTGATCTGTCCATTAGAGGTATAAGGATTTCGATCTACTCCTGTCTTCGTCTACTTGCTTAGGCAACACACGAGATCTCGTCCTGGCATGAGGACAGGCAGTATATCTTCTCCAAAACGAATCTCCACAGTACCTGCTAGTTACTGTGGTACACCTATAGAACCAGCACCTTACTGAACGCATAAGTCGAATGAAACATTGCTTACTTTGGAGGTACATTAGAAGTTAGTGAAGGCGCAAAGATTCCTATTATACTAATTGTCATGCTTTTATTAGATTTCATCCAGTTTAAAAGGATGTTTTTGTCGTAATGGGGATCAAATGTTAGATCACCTATGGGAGTGGGCATTATTAAATCGGCAGCGAAGCGTCTTTAGGTGACAATTAAAACCAGAAAACATTGGCCTACAAATAATTAAGATAATAAAAAAACACCCGAGTTCATCTGAGCGTTTTATTAAAAGACTACATTTTTTTAACCTTGTAAGCACAAGCATATAACACTATTAGTAATAAAAGAAAAATAATAATATAATAATTAATATTTAAATATATATTCACTTGCAAAACTGAAAACGTTTATAGAAATCTCAAAACAATTTTAAAAACGTCGAGAAGGTGTTCAAATTAATAGTTGAAATAATCCCAATTAAAACCTTCCGAACAGTTCCAAAGCGGTGAAGTTTTATTATTTCATTAGCAGTTTACAGCATATAATTATGGAAAGCTTAAATCTAACAGTTATAAGGATTAGGGTGTCGTATCGTAAGGTCATACGTGGTAACTACCACTAGCAGCCAAGAGTATGAGAGACAGGTTTCCCAATCCTGTCCCGCTCTCTAAACCTTCGCTCCTACTCACAGGACCTGCCTCCTGACCTGCCCAGCATTGAGGAAAACTATCTACCGGGACAGGCAGTACGGATAGCAGAAATGTACACTGGTGTGCATAAGATGTGGCCCATAATGGAGCGGAAATGTTTATGTTGGTTCTGACAACATTTGGTCCCACCCCTACTGCGTGACCACGTCTGCTTTTCGAGAATAATTCTAGCCACTGGATTGGCAGGGTACTTCACCTTCCGCAAGATATGGCCGAACTACTGAAGGTTAACATTACAACTTAAGCTTATATTTTCATGCTACACTACCGTTTTCTTAATGCAAGTTATCTTATTGCTATTTGATAGCGGCAACAAATTTAACTTTCATCCCCATGTCGCTAATGAAAGCTGTCATCTGGTATATGTAAATGTCGTAGCTGTCGTTCAGTTTAACCTCGCATACAAATAATTCGTATTTGGTTTAACCTTTCCTTCTGTATCAAACCTAGCAAAACTCTTTCATAGAGGTGGTATTTGAATCATTCCTTCATTCAACATAGATTAGAAACATCGTTCATTGGTTAGTTTGTAAGGACCTGAATTGTTTTTCAGGCCTGTCAAATAGAGAACTGATACTGGTGGGCGAAATCCAAAGTTTGGTTACCTGAAGGTTTAAACCTTACGGAGAGAGAAAAACACTATGGCGATCTAGATGAATGGGCCACTTTTTATGCACGACAATCTACACCTCTACTGCCCATACAAGAACGAATGCCTTGAATGAGATACACTATGTCCTATAATTTCTCAGGCCATTTCTTTTCCCTTATCTTTAAAGTATATCAGAAACGATGAAGGGGAATGTAATGTTACACGTTGCACTTATAAAGGGCTTGAAGACGTTAATTGTGGATCCGTTAAATAACTTCGTTAGTGTAATTTTAAATATTAAAAAATATTAGAGGTTAAAACAAATAATAAAAGGGAATCAATTAAATGCATGTTCACTTACCATGAACCCAACAATCTAAATGCTCTTCACAAACTGCAATTTCATTTCCAGCTCCAAAAGGCATTATAAGAAACCGTTATATGCAAATCACAGAGGTGCAGCAGTATTATTTCCATTGCCTTAATGAAAATATAAGCCTAAATCACCTCTTTTCCAGGCATTCCTCCATAAAGACCTCTATCTCCACTTGTGGCAAAGTTTTGGAGGAAACAAGAGTCGAAAATAATCCTTCAAACCCGAAATTATAGAAGCAGAAACTACATAACGCTGCCAACATTATATTTTCATTTCATGAAGTGGTACAACAATACCGGGTACACAAATAGATATGTATCGTCCTAACGCACGACGAGGCATTGGGCGCCGAGAGGAGGCCATAAAGATTTCTTGCAAATCACTATGGGGAAGGGAGACAGGCTATTTTCATATAAACTTTGAAGTTCATGATGTTTGTGATGATAAAATCAGTAAATACAGGGTTAATCAAAAAGAAGGAACAGACTTTAAGTATTTATTTCTAATGAACGACAATAGACGGCACAGGAAAGAGGAAAGTTCAAAATTTTATTTTATATGTTCAAAATTTTATTTTATATGTTCAAAATGAGCACCATTTGTTATGCGAAGACGACCGGTGCTTTCCGTTTGCATATGCAACCATCTTAAAAAAATTTAAATTGATACAATAAATTCGTATATCAAGACGTGGCTGTTCGTTGAACTTGCAACGAGATGCACGCTGCAGTGAAACAATGGATTCACTCCTTACATACTGCAGCACACAAAACGACGTTTCCTGTGGCGTTGCCATTTTCTCGTAAACAAACCAAACCCAGTGCTGCTGTAGGCACTGAATGGAACTGTTAGGTGGGGGCTATTCATTGAGGTGTTGTATGTGTTACTATCTATTGTCGTGCATTAAATATGAATATTTAAAATCTGTTCCTTGTTTTTGAATAACCCTATGCATTGCCCCTATGAATAGTGAAGTTGAAAATGACAGAATAATGCCGTTCATGCAGGGTAGTGCCTTCAGAACGTGCGGTAACATCGGAGGACCCAGTTGTAATGTCCCCGGAGATCAGTGCACGAACAGCACTCGACCAAGGGCTCAATTGCCACTTCACAATCTTGGCAAAACGAAGTCACATCCTTGCTACGTACGTCATAGTGTAAATCATGTCCATGTCTCTTCACGCTGCTGTCGTGTTCCAGTTCATGTCGACTAATCGATTAATCACTCCCCGCTCACGCACAGTGGGGACTTCCACGTGACACTAATCATCGCCCGCACTAGCGCTTAAATCACTCGATACTGACACTAACAGCCGGAGCCATAACACTTGTGCAACACTTGCCACGCTAACAAAATCCCTCTATATGTGGGACAATGGTGTCGGTTCCAATTCGATTTCCGTGCTACGGGTATTACAGTGGCACAATGGCGCGGGACTTAAAGGACGGTCGTAAACGGTTTTCTGCTTCATTATGCACTCAAATTTGTTTCGGACTTGCCTCAAGAGCGAGTCGCCAATGGAACAGTTAAATGTTACGTACAAATAGAGAATTAATTTACATTCATGCCTCTCTCGCAGTTCAAGGAGCAAACATAATTAGAATTAGCAGCATCTGTGTACAAGCGATTACACGTAAGAACTGTTTTCTGTGTGAATGCTATCATCATCATATAGATAACAATTTGAGATGAACCATGAAGTCAAAAAGAAACTGTAATTATATCCATCCTCCAGGATAAAACACGTTTGGTTAAGTGCACCTTTGTAGAGCAAGAAAGAAGTTTGAAAAAATGAGACGAAGTCCTGTATTTTTACTTCCAAGTTTCTGCAAAACATTTAACGCATTTACATTACATACTTTTTTCAACGATAGTGAATAAAAAAATGTTCACTCAAAAATAAAATCTATTACTGTCAGCTCTAGCCTATGCGAACTGGTGCTCGATTAGTCATGCTTGATAGTTTTGACTAAGCCAATGCATAACTAAAGGTGACATGGCTGCTTGCACTGAAAGACATATTTAAATGCTGCATGGATTAAATTGTAAACAAATTTTAACAAATAAAGAAGGTAAGTAGGTAAGATTTAAATGCTATTGCATTTCTGTAACAGTATATATAGGGGAAAGGTCCCTAATTTGAACCGCCTCGATATTTTCTAAACTGTTCGACAGATGTCACCATAATCCTAGTAGAAGCGTTGCATGTACAGCTATGAATGCTTGGAGTTGTTGACTTAGCATTCTGAGCTGTGGTTTCAGTTGCATGAAGTGTGTGTATTTTTGGTTCTTTAGAAATAATATTTGGCTCATCTAGCTAAAGCTTATACGACCAATTAGGCAATTTTGAGATGAGTGTTTATTAAGCAACAATATTCGTGCATACGTTTTTTCAAGCAGCGTCTCTCCTTGTCACATAGATACTAAAGCTTCCAAAATGGTGTGGCTCGTCAATTGAACCACTGTTTGAAAGCTATATTGAATTGGTCCAATTTAGGAAACCTATTGAATTTCTAGGATTGCTCAACTGCGAATAGTATCTTGTGAATAAATATCGATATAATATGTTAAGTTAAAAAAAGCATGTTAAAAACAGTGGTTGACATGAATATGTGAATGTGAATTGTCTGAAATTATGGACATGATCCAGTATATGAGTTGTAGGATATGGCTTCACCAAAAGTGTGCAAAAGTTAGTGCCAAGAAGAAAGTGTTTTATTGTGAAGACTGTGTATAATTGGACTCTTATGTGTGAGAGTAAAAATTAGTAAAACTCTATATTTGCAAATAATATCTATTCCAAAAAGCAAGTGATTGTTATTATATAAAAACTCAAAATGTTCAAGGAAATTGCTATTCTTATCACACTTTTGGACTCTACTTTTGTTGCTGATAGCATATTTGTTTTGAAAGTACAATAAAATGTGTATTTTGTATTAATAAAAATACTTTTAAACTTAAAAGTATGTGGTTCATTTTAAGACACAGGTGGTCTAATTTAAGGACCACGTTCCTAATTTCAACCGATTTACACCATCTCACTTTTTAAATGTTATTTAATTGTATTACTTTTAAATTGTGTTGAGGATATTGATAGCGCAAGGATTTGTCACTTTAACGCTTGTGTTTCTGAAAATTTTGATTTGAAATTATAATTATTATTTACTATTTTGGTGTAAGTGGCTCAATATAGGGACCTTTCCCCTACATATTAATATTTGGGGTGATTAAATGCATTATTTGCTTTAAAAATGCAAATTGAGTGGAGTGCAGGAAATTCAACTTCCCATGCATGATTGCAGGAGCGAAAAATCCGTTTTGGCCAATAATTTCAACTAGCTTGTCTTTACTGCATCAAACCAACTATATTTCAAAACATCATGGGAACAATAAAATTAAAAGAACAGTTTGTGTCATCAAAGTCAGAAAATAAATCGTTTTAAAATTCTATAAAGTACTCGTCAGATCATTGACTTATGCTTGAAGGTTTGGATCTTAAATGAAAACAGAGGAAAAGAAAAGAAGCTGCAGAAATTAGGTTTAAAAAACCATTGGCTGGTTATAGCCTACAACATTACAAAAGAAATACGACATCTGTGAATAACTTAATATAGCATGGATAATACCTGTAATGCGGGTATGTATAAAATAAGATGGACTTATCATATTATTTAAAAGGAAGAAAGTATGTTGGTCGGCCTAAAAAGAGATGAACTGATTAGTTTAAATTTTAAAAATATAAGAGAGGGAAGAGGCCTTATGGTTAAACTATTATGATGATGTATTTATTTTAAAATTTGACTTCTTATTAATGTATCAATGTTTTATACTTCATTCAAGGTTAAACCAGTTAATTTTAAAGCTGAAACGTCTCCTAGTATCACATATGCGCAATGCGTATGTCACGACGTGTTGTCGACCTTAGGCTAGAAAATCTCTTAACTATTACATGCTGCCTTTTTAGTGACGTTTTAACTAGTGGTAATGGAGTGGCTTATCTCTCAGGTAAAGCTTTTGCTGGTGGGAGGGGTACACAGTATGCTGAACTACTGACGCGCGTGGACAACAGAGGATATTCTTTCACTATTGCGAGTCTTCACCCCTCTTGCCTCAGATCAAGCAAATAAACACTATCTTCTTCCAGCTCATAGCTAAACCTTAAAAGGGGATATACCACACATATATAAGAATTGTACAGTAATAATACAAGTCACCAAGAAACATGTTAAAATATTCAACATCCAACATTTGTACAGAGCAAATTGTAAGAAACGGGCGAGCTAGCAAAATTCCAGATAAAACAGAATTCTAAGTAGGGCACAGCTTTCACCAAGCCAACGAGCAGGGAACCGGTAACGGTCAGGAGAAATAGAAAGATACAGATAAAGAAAAGAAAGAGACGGAGATATGGAACTCGCTTCACAACGCGCCACGGTGATGCGTAAGTGCACGAATTTGGAGTAACATATTCTCATACATGTTAAGGTAACGGTCTGAGGACCAATTAGAAACGTCGTTACGTTTTGAAACGCAGAGGTGAGAGTCACTAGGCTCAGGTATATAAGGACAAACAATCCCCAGAACCCACTCTCTCTTGCTCTTCTCGAATTTTCGTCGACACGAAGTGTTACGCTCTTAGCGACAGATGCACGTGTGTGTGCATATGGGTGGGAGTGCGTGTGCAGATAGTTAGGCTCCTGACTTATTTAAAGTGGTGGGATTGGAATAATGGGAGAATCCAGCCGCCCATAAATATTTAAATGGTTAATAAACTATACTGATTAAGGGAAATGCAGTTTATTTTTAATTTGCCTCACCCACGATAACCTGAGAACCAAGAGCTAGATACATATAGGGAAAAGTATGGAATGGAAAACTCAACAGCCAACGAGCATCCATAACCGAGGAACAACACTGCAGCAGATAGCATCAACCCAAGGACCGACGATTTCCCGCCACAAATAGAGCCCAGCAACCGTTTCCCGCTACAACCTCTGCCTGCTTGTAGGGCTCTCCCACCCACTAGCTAAAATGTCGCTAAACAGACAGTATGTACATTTACTTACAAAGCAATAACATGTGTAAATATTTATATAAGTTATTGCCTATTATGTGAAAGCTAAGGTAACTAGATACTCAGTTATATACCTATATGCAACTTCTTTCCCGACTAGTAATTAAAAGCCAGGATACAGATTGTTGGTCCAAGAAAAGCGTGAAGCATAAACATTCACTACGCGAATATTAATTACATAAACCCAGAATTTCTTAAACGTTTAGTACCGCGCGGGGGGAAAAAGCTAAAGTTTCCAAAAGTAGTCAGAACAGGTTTATAATCAACATAACCATCTGGTGAAAATGACTTCTTGCATACACATTAAGTGAAGGAATATTGCTCACATCATACTGCAGTTCCGAGTTTGGTCGCTAATCTGTCAGTCCCCAATTCTCGATCTTAACACTGTAATGATTCTTAGCTTGCCATAATGCTGCCAACTTCAGGAGAAGCTATATCATGAGCTCAAGCTTTCCAGATTGCGGATTTATAGCATTGCAATCGAGCAAGGTGGCACCGCGGTATGTGTAAGGCTCGCATTCGGAATGTCCGGGTTCGTTTCCCGATGACCGCACACTCTGATTTTCAGGTTTTCATAATTTTCCCTTTTCGGTAGATTGTTTATCTTCCACGATTTTCTTTCCATAATTTCCTTTCCAATCCGTTTCCTTCTCCTCTTTCAGTTGTGCTTCTAGTTCTTGTGGCGTGTGACGTTGCCGGACAGATAGGGCGGATGCTTGCTCAAAGAGTACTTTCCGTGGATACTAGAGGGCTGCTTGATCGATAGAACGTTGGTTTCCCTCTCTAGGCAGCTTAGCACTGAATCGGGTCTTCCAGCCTGGAACTGTTATGAACTTCCGCGTGTCAATGTGGTTCCTTCACTTCATCCCTTCCTCCCGGGGGATGATTGTCACAATAAACGTATTGTGGCGTATCAGTAAGCTCATTGTCATTATTAGACGCATTGTCGTTACTAGACATAGCATTATTGGGTTTCTTTTAATTTTTCGGCTTAACGATCCCTCAGTTTGGCGCGCACCACGCCAAAGGGAGGGCTGTGTCTGAAATCGTCTGGTATGACGCCAACCCTGGCTGGCGTGTTAGACACGGTTGAAGGGGGGGATGTAGATTGCGTCACTTGTGTGAAAGCGTTTGTTGTAGCAAGACGTGCGTGTGGTCAGTCCACGGCTTCGAGCCATCTCCCTCCATCCTCTCTTCCTAGTTCATAATGTAGAGGGGCGAAACATTTGTTAATAATTTCCAGGTAATGTGTGTTATTTAATGTTTTTGTGTAATGTAAAACCCCATGCCTTCCTCTAAATCTACACACCAAGGTCCTGTTCTTCTTGCTGTAGCGAGTTGCGCGTGCTGAGGTGAACTAAATTTATTCTTTTCTGGAAACCTTTTGGCCCTCACCCCAGCATGTAAGATTATGTAGGTCGCAGTGCGCGAAGTGTCCCCTTCTGTTGTATTACCTAACCCGCCCTCTGACAAGTGTACAACTCACTAACACTAGATGTTGCATATGCCTTAGTGCAAAAATCAAGTTGATTGTTGTTATCAGCTGCAAGACATAAAGCAAACGAAAGAAAGTATTATTTTATTTCGATGGGCAATCTCGCTGGGCCTCTGTCAGTACGGATTGTTCACGCACCGCCTTCTTGTGAAGGAAGTATACAGATGAAATTGGGCATTAGTTTGAAATAAACGCATTTCCAGCAATTTTCTGCCAATAAAGTCTCGGTTTAGTTAATGCTTTAGGTGTTCTTACACATGTGTAATATATTAATGAATCAAGAAATGAGTAGCCTACCGAAATATCCAAAGTTTCAGCTTCACGCGGGTTTAGGAAGAAACTCTGGGTAGATTTTTGGCTAAAACACAACCCTCGGAGTGGGAAGAGTGAGAAAGATGTTACTGCAGATAGATTCTTCCCTCAGTTTGTTTTCCATCGCAGGTAGGTGATGTTGTGTTGGATTAGATGGGATCCACCGCGCATCAAGAATTGACCAGTCGCAGGTAAATGTGGAGTATCGCATTTTTTGGCCCCTCCAAGCAAAAGAAACGAACGATCTTGTGCGGGGCGTCTTGAAACATTTAGCAGCAATTCCCGCTGTTAGTGTCCCGAAGGGCTCCGTGCCCACATAAACCACCCCTCCAGACTGGACGTTGTAAACTACTTCCACCGCTTCTTACTTTACGGCGTGGCGGGAGCGTTTGATGGTAGACAAATAGTTTCCATTTCTATTCAGTGCTCATTCTCTAGAAATATTGCCTGCCCAGAAAACTGCAAGATTCCCGAGAGAAACCTCTCGCTTTTCAGAATTCAAAGTATGTTCTCGTTAACATCTACCGGGAATTCATTTGGTTGCTAAAACCTTTGGGGCAAATACTTTATTTCATTAACACAAATTACTGTATGTAATATTTTCAGTGTCATTCACTGCAAACTATTTGTTTCTGAAACGTGTGTGGGTGCAAAATGTTAATGGACTTAACAAATAAATTGTTTTGTCTGAGATATAGCTTTTAAATTCAATTTAAACAGCTGCACGAATTGGAATACAAGGATCATGTTACTCATTCTCCTTTCTTACTTTTGTTTTTTGCTTTCTCTACCATGTACATAGTAGGTAGAAAAGGTATTGCATTCCATCCAAAAATTCTATACCAAGATTTCACCGAAATACATGTTGAATATAAAAAATAATCACTTTTGGAGAAAGATCCGTATGTGTGTGTCTGTCTGTCTCTGAACAAAATAACTAAAAAAACTAATAGTCGGATCAACACCAAACTTGGTATTTAAGTTCAGTATCTTCCAAAGATGCGCCACGAAAATTTTCAATAAAATCTCCCCAATTTTGGTTTTCTAAAAAATGGCTTACGATTTTGATTAAAATACCATATGTTAAAGATATTTACATGACAATGAAATGTATATCTTGAATTTTCTGGGAATAGCCTGTAAACTCCTCTTCATTCGGAAGGAATTTTGTATAATCTGGTACAACTGATGACCGTTAAGCGATAGACGAAAACGTACTACACAAAAAATGTAGATCTTTTTAAAACATGCAATTTATTTCAAATAATTTTTTTTGTAACTTAAGCCACTTCTCAGATATTTGTTATTAAAGGTTATAATTGTTATTTATTGGTCATTTTCTTAAGTCTTGTCAGCATTGTTTCTCGCGATTGCATGGAAACAGAATGGAATTTTAAAGCCAGCATACGGCGTCCAGTTCTAAAACATGTGACTCTTGGTGTTCTCTTTGTATCTTTAAGGACATGGGTAATGCAGCTATTTCTGCAAAGGTTTATTTGGATTATGATGAAGCAGAATAGAAAAATAAGCTTCAGTAAGACTAATTTGTATACCCACTAATAAACGTAGAGGGTATATAAAGTCAAATGAATGTATTACATCAGAATTTTTGAATGTGCTAATCTTAATTTTTGTATTTTTCCATACGCTACATTTACTTTATGAAGTGATATTTTAAGTCCTGTATCTGAAATTTCGCCCTGTAATAGCATTTATAAATTGGTTTGTAACTGTCATAGAATTCGTCTTGGTTTGGCACTTTCTTCTTTCCTTAAATACTGAGCCAGTATTTTTAACACTTAAATGATTTCAGCCTAATTATATAATATAAATTCAATAACAGCCCGCATTGAAGCAATATGCGTATGTAATAATTTGTAAAATGCATGTAACAGTCATTGCATATGCTTATATTATTGTAAACATGTTCAATAATGTCATGTGGATGCATTACGTAATTTAATAATGTAGGAGCTGTAAGAATAATAGGTTAAAAGTTGCTATCAATGAGGTAACAATGAGGTAACCTTGAGGCATTAATGAGTTTGAGAGTTTAACAATACTACTTCTGATTCTTGGAAGCAATAATGTAATTTTAGTGACAGTTTATAAAAATAGCCAATCAACAACCAGAAAAAGCTTTAGTTAAATGAAGGTATTCTATTGGATTAGGATTAGAAAATTTCACAAATTTAGAGTTCAGTTGCCTGCAGACAGCGTTACTAACCAGACGCAAAAAGTGTCCTCAAGAAATATAGTATGTATTCGTGTGAGACGAAAAATAAGTTTACGTGTTAAAAAGTGTAATTAATTAATAAAAAGAGTCTCACAGCTATCAGTGAAGTGTTATTTAAATCGTATCAAACAATAAAAGGAGTGAAGTAAAATTATAATCTATGTAAGCCTACATTCTTGTCGCATCACAACCCTACTAAGAGAAACGTGTCTCTAACAATAATACTGACGCAGCCGAGGTAAACATAAATATAATATTTAAAGGAAGATTTAAATTACAAAGTTAGTATTTTTTTAAACTTGGGGCAAAGGCCACCTGAAAGTACATTTGGGGCGAAGGCTACCGGAAACTGTTTACCATACGTGCGGTTGCAACTACTTCAAGTTTTCGGCTCCCCAACAGTTGAAATATAATACAACTCCTTCAATACAACCTACTTCAAATTGACGCCCAAAGCGTGCTGCAAATAAAAATAACGTAACAAAACACCTTCAGTATTCATCTAACTACAATTATTAGAATATGAAAAAAAAAAAACACATCTAGGCTGATTCTATCTGGATACTATCGAAGAGATCTCTTATACAAGTTACGATATTAATTTGTGTGTACGTATCTGTCTTTACTATATTAAAGGGTAGAGAAAAATATGTATTTTAAAGATTATGGTAATTTTTCTTGCAGCTCTACTAATATTTCTTGGCAGAGGTAAATATACCATGCGTTCGTCATCCAAGTAACCAATCACTAACTTTCTCGCTAAGATTGCCTAATTCGTAAACATCTTATTTGTCAGAGAAAGTGTATTTTCAAGCGTTAAGATTTTAAAATTCACGGCATAGATATACGTATTTAGTGAAGGGATCAGTAATAATTTGATCTCAATGATAAGAGTTAATGTAAAGAGAATATTGTGGAGATTACAGCAAATCTTAGCATCCCCTTCAGAAAAGCAGACGTGATTTGTATTCCAACATCCATTCCTACCATACTCTTATGCAGCCCTGTGCAGCCTTCACAGTCTCGTCGTTCATTGGATAATAAAATTGGAGTGCATCATCATCTACTACATAGATAGGGCTCTCTCACCCTTTCCGTCTTCAAATACCCTCCAGCCAGTCGGGGTCTACAGGATGTGTTCTTTCCTGTGGCTGGTGATAAAATATTTGTTTGGGAATTTTTTCCTTTGCCATATTTTGCATATACTGATACCATTGATGGAATTTTATTTTATTTTCCTTTCTTGCATTATGTTTTAATCTTTCTGTTCCAGATTACCTCCATAATTATTTTAATAAAAAATTGTGGCGTGCTACATTTCGGAGGAAATTAATTTGTACTACTCTTATGCACCTTTCCTCAGTTCTTACAATTATCATGTTGCATTTTCATAGCTTCAGCTGGTCAGCATCACTATTTCATAAACCTTTTGAGTGTAGTTCCTAGACTTTACGTCTTAAAACTATTTTAATACGTTTAACACATCCTGTCATATAAACGTGAAACATACCTGCTCTTTTAGCAACGATATACCAATATATAAAACAGTTTTCTATATTTTGTTTGGGATGTGATTACTTTAAGGGTACCCTTAGTAAAATTTCAGCGCCCCACCAAAATTTAAAACGAGTTTTTAAGTTTAAAAATCGTTAGCGTTAATTATATAGTATCGCTTTTTCTCTCTCAGCCTTTTAAGGCTTCAACACGTGACCATTTAAATGCCCACGAGCACAAGATCTAATGGCCTATATTTACTTCCAATGCATTTTACTCGACTTTGATTTTTCTTAGACTTTTTACTTTCTCTACTACGTATACTATGTAGGGGAAGTATTGTATTCCATCCAAAATTTCGATATCGAAGTTTCACGGAAATACATGTTTTGAGGCCCCGAATAAAAAAACACTTTTAGAAAATGGCCGGTGTCTGTGTCTGTCTGTGAACAATATAACTCAAAAACAAAACGTCGGATCAATACCAAGCTTGGTATTTAAGTTCAGTGCCTTCAAAAGATGCGACACTAAGATTTTCAAGAAAATTCCTCCACCCCAGACTATTCTTTACGTAGGAGATTTATCGAAAATTTTGATTTTCTAAAAAATGATTCTAATGATTTTAATCAGAATACCATATATTAAAGATATATACGTGACGAATAAAATGTATATCCTAAATTTTCTGGGAATAGCCTGTCAAGTCCACTTTATTTGGAGGGAATTTTGTATAATCTTGTATAATTGATAAACGTTAAGTACGGACGAAAACGTACTACACAAAAATGTAGATCTGTTTATAACACAATTTATTTCAAAAAAGCTGTTTTGTGGTATAAGCCGCTTCTGAGATACCCGTTATTGGTTCCAATTGTTCATTTCGTGGTCATTCTCTTAAAATCCTTTCAACGTTCAGTTGTTTCTTGCGATTGCATGGGATCAATAAGGAATTTTAAGGCAGGCATATAGCGTCCAGTTCTTAAACATTTGACTGTCCTTTTTCTCTTTGTATCTATACCGAAATGGTAAGGTAGCTATTTCTGCAAAGGTTTATTTGAATTAGATAGAAAAATAAGCTTGAGTAAATACATATAATTTACATGCCCACTAATAACGATAGAGGATAGAAAAAAATCTGGTGAATGTTTCACATCAGGTTTTTATGTTTCATACGATATAGTTTGTAAAAAACTTTGCTCAAATTTTCAGCAGACACTCTGTGAGAATGAACTTAAAAATTGGCAAATAGTATTCTCCAGACTTTAAATCGTTGAACATGTAAAATAATTAATTCAAACACCGAAGATTAATCATTACGGATATTATATTTAACGGTTTGACATTTTTTTGCAGCGATAGGAGTGCAAGACTGTATATGCGATTTTTGTGGTTACAGTTTTAATAACATGGTAGAAGTTTTACTTTCTCAAAATTATGATATTTGCATTGTGTGGAACACCTAATCAATTAGCATAATAAAAGTAAACAGGTTGTTTTCTCAATAAATATTAAATAAGTGGAATTTAAAGCACGCTTGTAACTGTGGTAGAAAATATTTAGATAAAAACTGGAAGATTTAAAAAATCCGCCTACGGATACTCTTACGAATATTGTTCATTATTTATACCTCTAATAAAACAATGAATGTATTTAAGTAGTAGTAATGATACTGACTAAGAAATTCGCTCATAATCTCTTGCATTATTTTGCAGGTTAGAGCAGTTCTTTGGGTTTTCTGCTCCACAGGTAAGAGCAAAAATTGTGTTTAAATTGAATTTTTCTTACTCATAACTAGGATTAAAGAAGTTTGTTGATTAAATCAAAAGGAATTTCCGGTTCTTTAGATATTAGTGCCACGAAATGTGATATCAGAAATAAAGGATATGCAGGGTTATACAGAAACGATTTTTTTTACTGAAATACAGGGTGGACCATTTAAGTTGAGACTCTACAATATCTCCAAAACTAAGCTTTGTAGAAAGAAATGCCTTGAATAAAAGTTGCTTGATATTATGGGGGAAAGCAAATGTCATTATTAGTGTTTTATTCGAAGGACCTTTTGATGGTCATTTTAGGGTATATGTAAATTGCCCTTAATTGTAGGTTCCTATTTAAAAAAAATTAAATTGATCCTAAAATGATCATCATAGCAAATGACCATCAAATGACTAATGGCGTTTACTTTCCCCCATAATATCGAGAAACTTTTATCAAAAACATTTCTTTCTACAACGCTTAGTTTTGGAGATATTGTACAGTCACAACTTAAATATACTAAATAAACTAATTACATTAAAAATAAAAATATAAATACATCTTTTATAGAGAAAAATTCAGAAAAAATATTTCTTCCCTTATAACTGTAAGTTATTATCACTAAACATACTTTTCAGAACGTCGAGAAGCAGTTTCACTTCACGAAGTGCGGTCAAAAGACTTGCGGTCCACGGATTCCATCACAAAGTATACAGTACAAACTCGTACCATACCGACTATGAAGAATTCGTGTGTATTTTGTATAGTGAAAAGAGCCCTAAATACCATCTATCATGCAAGAAAAACACCAAAACAATGATTAGAACTCTGCTCCAAAAACTAAAATAAGCTGACAATCGATGCTCACGAGCTCACTTTAATACGTACTTGCTTGCATAGAACGCGCCATGCATATACCAAATAAATTAATTAGATCAAAAATAA
This sequence comes from Deroplatys truncata, assembly GCA_030765065.1. Classification (NCBI taxonomy): domain Eukaryota; kingdom Metazoa; phylum Arthropoda; class Insecta; order Mantodea; family Mantidae; genus Deroplatys; species Deroplatys truncata. The sequence goes on from CM060983.1 coordinate 76,143,147, forward strand.
AAATATAATTTCACATTTTGAACAGAGAAAAAATCATATAAAGGTTCTTTCTTTCCTTATAACTGGAAGTTAATATCGCTAAATATACTTGCTTGCATAATAATGGCAGTCTACTCTTTTGCTACCATCTGTGAAAAATACATCCATATTTATTTGCTCTGATGTTTGATAAACCAGAACGTTAGCTACTATCTGTCTAATAGCTGTCTGTTTGTTCATTGAATATACTCAACATCTCGTTGGGTCCATTAAAAAAGTTCGATTAACTTCATTATACTTTCTTTGGTAGTTTTGAAAAATATAATTTTATTGTTAAGTTCCCCAATAATTGTTACAATAGTCTTAAGTGTATTTTTCGCTAAACGGAATATTAAGCTACAGTTCTCAGTGCGAGTATATGCCAAACTAGACAGCCGAGCATTATAGCAATCCATCAACTCTTGGTGTTTTGCGGTTCACCAAAGGAACACTTGTTGCGAGTCCAGTGGTCGCTTCTGTGAACCAAGCTGACGTTTCACAGATGCATCTGTCAAATGCTCAGCTGATCTTTGTCACGTCCCAGAATCAAGAAAGCCGGGCATTTAATGAGGGTAATGCACATATATTATCCATGCCTCAAACATTTACGCTTAATTTGAGACGCGTTAAAGGTTTACGAGAAAAGACCATCTGGGAACCAAGACAAGACAAGAATTAGACATATGTATGTGCCCTTAATGACAAAGTTGTAGATTATCGCAGAAACTAGACACAACATGTACAAAGAATGAAACCAAAAACCAACAAGAATTTCAAAACTAGCCCTAAGCTACAGACCAACAGGTAGAAGGGATGAAACGGCGGTCGTTGGCGAGAGCAATGATTGTGAAGTTGGAACAGGCTTTAAGCCTAAACCCTGGAGGTGAGAAGAAGCAGCCTCAAAAACTTCTTAGGCGTTAATGAAATTATTGTTCAGAATGACAAGAGGTTGTAAATGATTCTCTCTTCGTTACTTAAGGACTGTGGAGTATACGATTCTATTTATGACATAGGCATCACCAAGTAAAATATATTGTTCCAATCGTTTGATTTGCAGTAGATATCCTTCCTGCAGAAGTCTATGAATGTCAGCAGAGGTAATGATTTAGGGAAAGACAGAAATCATTCTTTGCTCTTCAATGTATTTTAATGTTAAGAGGCTGCTCTTGAAAAATGATTTTATTTTTGAAAAAAAAATCAATGTCTGTTCGGAGCAGTTGAATGGGTGAGCAAGATTTCATAGTCGTATTTCCTATGAATAACAGTGAATTCAGATGTTACTTTGAAGGAGACAAACTCCTTCGATCAGCACCTCATGACTCTTGATTTTGAAGGTCTCTTATAGTTTTATAATAATCAAGGGAGTTACATGTGTGAAGCGCGTTAATGATAATTCAGAGACGATTGCGAAATATTGGGATAAAATTTTAAATGTCAGTGTCAGGTTAAATTTCATACAATTTCAAGTACTTTGGTGCTGGGGAAGGGAGGCCTATTTAGATTACTGTAAAGGAGAACATAGAATCAGTTTAGCGTGACTAAGATTAGGTAAAAAATGAAAGGCAACGAATTAATCTACGAACCGAAGTGAGAATGTGTCCACACTCTGATGAGGAGAAAACATGCAGCTATATTCTGGTCGAGTGCAGAGAAACAGTTACTCAAAAAGAAATATTTACCACCACAGTTTCTAGATTCCAGCAGGGGAACGTAGGTTTGCTTGGATGTAATGCCGGACGCTGGATGTTACTTGCTAGGGTCATTTTTTGCTAAGATTTGACAAAGAAGCTTAATTGCCATGGAGAACGGAAGAGATGGAGGAGACATAAGAGCAAAGGTTCTACTGTTCTTAAGCGTCAGAGCGCTGTATAAATTTGATGCTACATTTGTAATTTTAATTTATTATTCTTTTTCTGCGTTTTTTTATCCATTACGTTAGTATAGTGTAACCAAATATAGATATTTAGCACTATTATTTTACTTTACAGGGAAAGCGCGTACGGTCATGATACCCAAACGATTGTATTTTGCAAGTGTAGTCTGAAACTGCTTGACAATAAAAGCCTTCTACTACTATAGTCAAGCAAGTTTGCCCTGGTAATTAAGATACAGAATACTGTTCCCAAAAAACTGCCGAACGGCCTTACCTGTCTTGAGAGGTAGTGCTTTCGTCACTTCTACTTTTCTTTACTCACAAGATCATAACTATGGGCACATAAAAATGTTGTCTGGTTTTCGCTGTATACGCTGAAATACTCTTCAGAGAGTATTAATATTAATTTCTGCTTTTGTAAAGATGTAAGTAAATATCGAAGTCAACAGATATCTCCCACGTTTTCACGGATAGATTTTGTAGCTGGAAAGCGTTGTTCCTCTGGTTGATGCCCTCTGCTGCAGTGTTCTTGTCTCCGGATATTGCTGCTCTTCGACTGCTGTATTCTCCATTCCTAATCAATTACATATCTAATTTCACGGTCTCAGGGTTTTCTTAGGTGAGGCAAATTAAAATACACTGCATTTTCCAGATGTGGTTTATTATTAAAAAATATTTATGGGCGGCTAGCTTTTCCCATTGTAACAATTTCTACCATTATAATAAATTAACTGCACACTATTCCCATCCTAATACACACGTGCATCTGTCGTCCAGAGAGTATCACTGTGTGTCGACGAGATTCTATAAGAGTGAAAATCTGGGGCCTGCTTCCCCCTTTTATACCCAAAGCTAGTGACGCTTACCTTCGCGCCTCAAAATGTAACGACATTTCTAATTGGTCCTCAGACCACGATACCTTATTATGTATAGGAATATTCTGCTCCAAAAGCTTTTGCATACGCGTCCAGAAGTAGATTCAATATCTCTCTCTCTTTCCTTTCTATATCTGTCTCTTTATATTTCTCCTTATTGCTACTAGTTCCCTGCTCATTAGCTTGGTGAATTCTACCTAGAATTATGTTTTACCTGGAATTAGCTAGCTTGTCCGTCCCTTGCTTATCTAAGTTACAATCTGCTTTTGTACAATTCTTGGTTGTTAAATATTCTAACATCTTTTTTGGTGAATTATATTATTATGTACAATTCTTGTTTAATATTGATTTATATGTGTATATGTATATATATGCGGTATATCCCCTTTCACCTTATTCTTCAGATACCACAGTGGACTTAATTGCTTGTGCTGGTTAGCGAATTGCAACGTTTTCATCTATGTCTGTGTGTTCGTTATTGTTTCTATAGCAGTACTATTAAACTTAAACCGGTACGCTAGTACAGTAACTACAAAATCCAATAGAAATTCTTCTTTCAAGACATTTCCATCTCGTAGAAAGCTCCTCTTAGCGTACAGTCTCTCCTGCAAAGAGACCGTGCGAATGTTCTGAATCTATTGTCTCCATTATTATCTTTTGCATTTTAATAAACCATTTTATAGGTCAAGAAATGAAAATTATATGGTGCTTTGTAAAGAAAAGTATGATGATAAGGATAAATTTCAGGCTCTCAATAATCACAAATAACTCTGGGTAAATCTTTGAAGCATGAATCTCAGATTTTAAAATTATTCATGTTTGTCAAATGTTGTAGTTCAATTTAGAGTTTAGCTGAAAGAATATCTTCCTTAAGGCTATGCTGTCTCAACTATTTCGTTTTAAGCAACTCATGGGAAAATGTTAAACCTATAATGTTTTATCAATTTTATTGCAATTTAATGTAGATCCAATAAAAACAAGATTTGGAATTGCCTGTGGAGGTTCGTTTATTTATGAAAATAACATTACTTGTTTTTTACTAATAAGCAGTAATTACTGAAAGTTTCAAAATATACATTCATTATATTTTAAAGAGATTACATTTTACTTTCCATACCGGGTACCTAGTAGGTAAGAGTATTGCAAAATATTCTTACTAAATATCACGGAATCCCTGAATCCCAAAAGAATGCTTGTGCATGTACTTGTATGCGTTTGTGTGAGTGCAATAAAGCTGAAAAACGAAAATTCGGATAAATACCAAACGTGGTATTTCAGTATGTTTCAAAGATACGACATTAAGATTTTCAATGAAATTCCTCGACTGCAAACTACCCTTTATTCGATAAAAATTTCGACATTTGTTAATTTCTGAAGAAAATGGCTCCACCGATTTTGATTAATATAATGTGTATTTAAGATATTTACATTACAAATAAAATCTAATCCTTGAATTTTCTGGAAATGACCCGTGAAGTTCTCTTCATTCAGAAGGAAATTTGTATAACGTTGTGTAACAGGTAAACCATAACAGAGATACAAGTTACCACACGTAAAATGTAGATCTCTTTAAAGCAGAATTTATTTTACTAATTACGTATTAAGTACATTTTACTATTCAATTGTTTCTCGCGATGCCATATCACTATCGATTCGGTTTCCTGTATCCTATTGCACTACAACGAAATCTATGATGAAGCTACATTTGCAAATCTCGGTTAACAAGTAGATAGAAAAAAAATCTGATGTGTTACACTCACATGACTTTCCCTACTCTTGTACAAACTATTTTTACAAACGCTTATTCTCCATATGCTTCATGTTAATCGAGATATCGAGTTGTCAGTATTATTGCTAATTTTCTTGTAGATGCAAGGGGAATATGGTAGGTTTTAAGTGATAGTCAAATATTTTAAGAGCTGGTTGCTATGTGGCGCATTCCATTCTCTTTGCATGTACAGGACATAAAAATGAATAACGTATTTGAGAAAAAGTGTAAGTATTGGAAAATCTAAAGGAATAACAAGCAATATCTCGTAAATGGTTCACTCAACAAAAAAGCTGTATTTGACATAAATTGTGTATTGTAACGTGATCTACATTTTTTTGTGTAGTAAAATTTTGTCTATCTCTTATGGTTTACCAGTTATGCAAAAGTCGTTCACAATGAAGAATACTTTTGGAGACATTCCCAGGAAATTCAAGATACACATTTTATTTGTCATAAAAATATCTAAAACATATGATATTTTAATCAAAATCGTTAGAGCCATTTTTGAGAAAATTAAAATTTTCGAAAAATCTTCCATGTAAAGGGTACTCTGGGGTGGGGGGATTTTCTTAAAAATCTTCGTGTCGTATCCTTGGAAGATACTGAACCTAAATACGAAGTTTGGTGTTTATCCGACTGTTCGTTTCTGAGTTATGCTCAGACACACACACGAACATGTTTCCAAAAATGCTTTTTTTGGATTCAGGGGGTCTCAAAACATGTATTTCCGGTGAAATCTCGGTATCAAATTTTTGGGTGGAATACAATACTTCCCCTACTTACTATACGTAGTAGAGAAAGTAATAAGCTTTCCTAATTTTAATTTGTAGAGGCTATACAAAATAAACGATGGTGGGTAGAGAAAGCCATATGACTGAAAGAGCGTGCTTCTCACAACTGATTCATTTATGCTGTGGAAGCTTCAAGGCAGAAGATGCGTGATTCGAGACCCTGCCATGGCATTGAATTTTTAAGTGTGAGTTAGCCTTCCAATGTATAAGTTGAAATATAAAATTCTTTTCCAATTTCCTAACAGTAAGCACAATAAGGAGGAGATATATAGGTGTTAGTTTTCTTTGGAGGTACAGCTGCAACCTTGGACCCTCCCGAGGAGCTTGCGGTGCCGGCTAACTTTAATTCCAGCGCTTCTGTGACACAATCCTAGACTAGTGGATGTGTAAGAAGGGTGCCGGTGTTATAACTGAGATCCCGGAAATGAAGATCGATTCCCGTGCAGCCCACTTGAGAGGCAGCTGGCACGTTGCGGCCACATCAGAGGAGTAAGAGAAAGAGATGGAGAACGTGTTTAGTTTGCTGGATGGATGGCACAAGACATTGTCTGTCTGCGTAGCGGAGTGGCAGGGAAAGCCCAACAGCCCTTTGAAATGCTCAAGGAAGGGTCGAGCTAATTACTGGCGCACTCGCAGCGTGTTGCGGGCAGCCGCGCTCCCAGGCGCTGCTAGCGAGTGAGTGGAAGGGGGTGCAACTAATGGCGCGCTGGGGGCTAGATTATGTGGCTGCCTGGGAGCACTGCTGCTATACCAGACACAGTTTTATTGTCTCATCATTAAATTGATGCAATCCACACCTCATGATCTTGTCAAGCATGAAGTATTTCTTTTATATAGCTGCGGGAGAATGAGGGGGAGATGGCTAGTCGGAAGGTATTCTTCTAGGGTCAACGTTTCAGCTTTGGTATTAATACGATGTGATATCAGTAAGACAAATAATACTTAAAGAAACACAGGTATACACTTATTATCTATTACCGAATTTACATCCTGTTTGAAGAGCCATAAGGGACCTGGAGAAACGTCAGATGGAAGTAATCTGTAACTCCTCTCAACCACCACCAGGAGATGCTAAAATATATCGGAAACAATGACATAATTTTTGAGAGCAAATATACTTCTATAAGGCATAGGTGAAAATAGACCAAATTCCTCCTAATAGTAATTTTTTCTTTGTGTTGATGATTTAGTATCAGCTTATAGTGTCATAGTCTCTACATTGTCAGATGCTTAGAAATGGGGTAACGGACTTCTTAATTGTACCTGATTTGCCTCGTTTTTTCACTATCTGGTTTATCGAAGTTTATGGTAAAGCTCAAAATGTTCTAATTATGATTTAGTATTTTTCAACGTTTCTGGAGATGTGCTAAAAACCACCAAGAAAAATAAAATGAGGAAAGTGATCCTTATTTAATTACAGGTGAGAAATATAACTCCAAAGCAACTTCTGAAGCGAGGACCCCTTTCTAGGGCGTATCTTTTTTCACCTTCTCAATGACACAATGCCAGTGAATTTGAACATATTCATTCTAATTGTCATAGGAGAAAACAGCATACACCTGTAATTTTGCGACTTGTCTCGTTCTTTCTGCCACAGACTATTTATTCATATGTTTGGAAAATAGGAAACACAAATATCTGGCGAATTTTATGTAACATTTGTATTCGTTGCAACCAGGGATGATCGGCGACCGTCCACTCTCACCCATGGGTTTTTCGTTGAAATCGACAGGCGAATGCTGGCGTCTTTCTTCTCTGCCACCATTTCCTTTCCATCATTTCCCTTGCATTCCATTTCTTTCTCATCTTTCAGGCGTGCATCTAGGTTTTGTGGTCTGTAGCGGTGTCAGACATGGCACGGACGCATGCTCACTGGAAAGAATATTCCCCGTGGACACGAGGGCTGCTCGATTGGTGGGTGAAGAAGATATTTTATTAGCTCCACGTATGGAAGTCAATTTGAGATGTAGTTTTGTTGTAGGAGTTGCATTGTTAGTTGCCCCACGTTTAAAAAGTATTAACTTTGTAATTTGACTGTTTCTTTAAATATTATATATTTATGTTTGCCTCGGCTGCGTCAGTACTTATTTTAGAGACACGTTTCTCTTAGCAGGGTTGTGATGCGACAAGAATGTAGGCTTGCACAGATTATAATTTTACTTCACTCCTTTTATTATTGCTTGACGCGATTTAATTAACACTTCACTGATATAGAGAGCTGCGAGATTCTTTTTATTAATTAATTACACTTTTAACACGTAAACTTATTTTCCGTTTCACAAAAATACGTATTATATTTCTTGAAGACACTTTTTGTGTCTGGTTAGTAACGCTGTCTACAGGCAACTGAACTGATTTCAACCTCCTAAACTTGTAAATGTTTCTCCTTTTCAGTTTCTGATTGGCTAATCCTAATACAATTGAATACCTTCTTTCAACTAAAGCTTTTTCTGGTTGTTGATTGGCTATTTTATAAACTGTCACTAAAATTACATTATTGTTGCTCCAATAATGACTAGTAGCATTATTAAAAATTCTTACTCATTACTGCCTCAGGGTAACCTCATTGTTAGCAACGTTTAACTTGTTATTCTCACAGCTTCTACATTATTAAATTATGTAATACATTCATATAACATTATTGAACATGTATACAATAATATAACCATATGCAATGACTGTTACTTACATTTTACAAATTATTACATACACATAATGCTTCAAGGCGGGCTGTTATTGAATTTATATTTATATAATTTGGCTGAAATCATTTAAGTGTTAAAAATACTGCCTCGTGGGTCGTTCAACGCCCTCCTTCTGCGGCTCTAGCAGTGGGACGGTTTTCGAGTTTGGAAACGTTAGGAACTTTGACGCGTCTCTGTGGCCTGTCTGCATACAGCCTGTAGCCTTCTGTGTGGTTGCTTCACTTCATCCCTTCCTCCCGAGGGGTGGTAGGTATAATAGACCTATGTAGGTCGCGGTGCACGAGGTGTCCCCCTCAGCTCCTATATCTATAATACTTATTATTATCATTATTATTATTAGTTAATGTAAATAACATCCGTGATTGCTGCTACGGTCATAGTTTCCTTTCGACTCCAATAGTTATTGTTGATTTCGCTAGATTAAAAGATGGAGGGAACATAAGAAGAGAAGAAGCCGGCAGAGAGCGAAAGACTAGTACTTTAACGAGTGGCTCTCTGAGCGAAGCACAAGGCCAACCGCTCAAAATGTCAATGCTCCTAAATGACCCTATATATCACTAAAAGAAACACACTGCGTTAATCAGCTAGTCGTAAAACTCAAACTTAATCTCATTTTCAATTCAGTGGAGTATTCCTTCACAGAGAAGCTGCACAGTTCATCAAAGCATCTCTAACTTCATCAAATACGTAAGAGAGGATCTGTTAGCGGCTCTAGGTGCGAAGGTGGGAGAAGCAAAAGATCAACCTTGTGTGGTCGCTGACGCTCTCTTGATGAGGTGTCTATTAGTGTGTGTTGATAGTGGACTGTTGCCGTACTGCTAGCTCGCTTCTTCTTAGCCAATTACAATTGTTTCTTACGTATTTCTACATTTTATGACACAAGTTATCTTACATATTAATTTATATTACTGCAAATTTCTATTTCATTACTGATTCATGATTTCCCGTTATTTACACTGTTTGCTCTGTCGGATGTATGTTCCCCTACAGTGGTCAGAAATACTAACATTTATCCATACAAAATGTTCTTAATAACGTTTTGTAATAACGATTAGGTTTAGTCAGACGGAGGGGCCTATAGTAACTGGAGCACAGCACCGCAACCGTAGGCCATAGCAGGCTCTATGTGTTCCAATGTGACTCCTAGGAGGAAGGAATGAAGGGGAAACCCGAAGGGCTACTAGTTTCGGACGGCGATGTGGTTTAGTAAGGACGGGGTCCCGAATAACACCAATCCTGTCGCCGGCACAATCCCACCTTAGCCATCTTCAACTTTGGGGGTCCTGGAATAAAACGAGCGACAGATGAGGTCTTAGCCGGCCAACCAAGCGTCAGGAGAAATTTTCCGTAGCACAAATTTCGCCGTCCGTCGCAACACACCCATCGCCGTCACCTGGTCCTACAACAGTGAAACAGATTAAGGGAAATGATGGGAACAGGAAATTCGTGGTAGGAGGGCAACCACCCAGCATTTGGCTACCGACCAGGCAAACCACGAAAAAAAAGCGGCTCAACGAAAATCGAAACCAGAGCCTCCTGAATGCGAGCCTCAAATGTTACTGGAAACCATTTCGCTTTGTTTCTCAACAGGAAGAAGTCCTTTTTACCGAACATTCCCTTCCTCTCTTCCTTCCCATGGCGGTCACAGATACTAATATTTCTGCACCCAAGCATATTATGTTTTAAAATATTTTGGAATAATTTCTAATACACAGGTTTTAATTGAAACGTGACCATTTGAAGCTACCTGACCATTCTAAGAGGGGGTTGCGCTAATGACGGCCCGAGTGCTGAGAAAACCTGTTACTCACGCTTCACTACTTAGTTTCTCAGTACAGTTGTACTTGCTGTTGCCAGTTGCATTTTTGACAGTGAAATATGGAAAATATCGTCATATCTTCGAACCTCGTTGCTTCGTTGGCTTTCGTATCCTTACAAGCGGGTGTTGGTTGTTTCAACCGAACGCAAATTTTAAATAGTAAGTTTCAATAGTAAAGATTTTGAGATTAGGCAGGTCAGGATTACCAACTGTCGGGTGATACAAATACAAATTACTGCGTCATAATAAATATATATTTTAATTCAGTGACTAATGCACACTTCTTACACTACTAGTCATTCAAAATGATCACCTCTGGCCTTTACACAGGACCTTAATCTGTCAAGCCAGTCTGCTACTGCAGCTTGGATAACATCTAGAGGAGTTTCCTGCGCTGCCTTTACAAGATCTCGCTTTTGGGATTCCAAACTGGAGTGAGGATTAGCACAGGCCTTACTCTCTTATAGACCAGTGGGTTCAGGTCTGGGCTGTCAGAGGTCCAGTCTTCTGCTGCAATGAATTCTGGAACATTGTCCCAGAGCCATGCTTGAGTTGTTCTAGCCTTGTGAGCTGGGGCTGAGTGTTGCTGAAAGACCCAATGTCTTCCATTGAAGAGTGTGGTGTTCAAGGGTCTCGCATCTCTCTCTAGGATGTCCTCTTGGTACCGTCTGGCTCCTGTTTTTACTCCTTGTTTGCATAAATGGAGAGATGTTACTTCTTGAAGTGACACGTCCCACCAAACCATCACTGATGCTTGACGATGCCCTCTCTGGACACGATGGACTGATATTTTAGCTTTCTCTGAACTCCGTGCATATATTTTGTCATTTTTCTTCTTGTACTTCCGCTCCACTGTGAAAATTTTCTCATCTGTGAAGAGGATATGGGCGGCGCCGTGGCCGAGTGGTTAGACCGCTCGCCTCTCACCGAGGTGACCCGGGTTCAATCCCAGGGACCCGCATGTGGGATTTGTGGTGGATAAAGCGGCGTCTGGGCGGGTTTTCTCCGGGTTCTCCGGTTTCCCCCGCCATTCACTCCACCAACTGCTCCATCATCACCTTTCCTTTCATCCATTTCACCATCATTTCGTTTCATCTACTTCCTTCCTCCCATACCAGGCATTGGGCTGATCACCCATCCTGGTTATTGTCTGATCCATGAGTGTCTGCTCCTCGACGGGCCTCTGACCCCAGGCACCCGCTTGTAAGTCCTGGGGGGTGTAAGTCCTACATAAGAGGAGGTTAAACTGATAAAGAAGAAGAAGTGAAGAGGATATTTTCATAACCATTCTGAGCATGTCAGTGTAGGAGCCTCTTTGATCTTTCGTACCTGATTTTCTTTTGGTTCGACGTTAACAAATGTCCTACTGACCGTCGATAATCTCTAATATGAAGGTCTTCTCTGATAATCGAGACATGGATTTAGTAGATACATTTAACTCTCGGGCCATTAGATTTTGCTCCAGGAGTGGGTTTCGACGTATTCGTTCTCTTACTGCTTTGACCGCTCCTGAAGTCCTTATGGTGTGTGGTCTGCCAGGTCTTGTAAGTCTTTTATAGAGGAAGGTTCAACGAATCCCTTGACAGTTCGGTAAACAAATTTCAGTAGGTTTCTTACCACACTTATAAAGAGCAATCACTGCAATTCCTTTTCATATACACCCCATCCCATATTTATTGGTTTATATATGAAACTACAAAAGCAAATGTGTTTAGATTAATAACTCTGCTACAATGGCAACTTGTAACAATACCATTAAATCATTTATTTTTAAGTTGTAGAGCTACAAATATAAGAGGACAGAACTTATGACTGGTGTGTGTAGCGCTTCTATTTTCCACTTTCCATGTTTTAACTTCAAACAAATGCACTACAATGTTATGTCCTCTAAATAGAAACTGTTTAGGTATAAAGAAACAAGAGGTGATTTGCTACATAAGTAATTAATTTAATTCGCGTGCAGGAACCATAAACCAACTTTCAAATCTGGCGCCAAACAAGTATCGGGTATCTGCTCGTATACCGGATGCACCAAGTAATAAAAATTTAATGTGTTGCATTCACATGACTTTCTACATAGTATCGTTGTTTTTATATACATTCTACAAATTATTCTTACTAAAGTTTGTTTTTCTATCTACTTCATTTTAATCGAGATAAACCTTTGCAGAAATAGATTTCATTTCACATTTCGTTGTAGGTGCAACGACTTTCTGTATACCTGTATAGAGGAAATCCAGTGGATAGTCAGATGCTTAAAAGCAGACCGCTATATCTGAGCGTAAAATTCCATACACTTTCAATGACATGGCAAGAAACAACTGAATAGCAATAGTACTTATACCAAGCGTTGAACATTCAAACCAATAACAACGAATATCTCGGAAATGGCCAATGCTAGAGTAAAGGTATTTAAAATAAATTGTGAATTTTAAATAGACCTATACGTTTGTACAGTAAGTGTTTGTTCTTATCATATGGTTTACCAGTTATTCAAAATTACACAAAATTCCTTCCGAATAAATATTCTTGAAAATCTTAAGAGGATGCTGAACCTAAACGCCAAGTATAAATACCAAGTGGTCTCAAAACATATTTTCGGGGAAATCTCCATGTCGAATTTTTGGGTCGAAAATAATACCTTCTCTGCATACTAGGTACTGATAGGGAAATTACAAATTGAACCCACTCGAACAGATCCATCTCCAACTCTTGATTGGATACCTGAATTGAGGCCACAAGAACCGGACCAATATAATAGTTCAATCCGATACTTTCCTCTCTCTTAGTTAAATAGGGAAAAGCACAATACACAGTGCGCAGTGAATCGCAAAACATATTGTGAAGGATATAGTTTTATTTTACAAGAATGTAATAAATCTAATTTTTTAAACTTCGAGATATTCAGGACAAGATTTGTTTAAATAGATCCATAAAACTGACCTCAGAATTCTTGCGAGTAATTTCCCGGATGCTTATGTAAGCAGGGAATGGGTAGTATAATTTTTAGGGGAAACGATCACCTCAGGTTTGACACGTTTGTGGATTATGCAAATCATGCTGACACCCGCTTATGTCAGTGCTGTCTAAAGCACTAGTCGGCATACTTCTCAGGTATTTAAACTTAGAGTTTTTTTGACGGCTCTGACTGTGATAGATATGTGCTAACAGGAATCTGCGACATTCATAGTTTTAATGCTCAACCTAATCTTCAGCTACGCCGCAAGACCACCGGAACATGAAAAAGTTCAACCTTCTTTTTACCCAAGGTAAACTTTTTTTGCAGCCTTATCATTGATAGACGTGTTTCTAATAATGTAGAGTAGAACTTTAGCCAACTAAATCTTTCTGCAAAGTTTATTGTAGTATAGAGTAGCGCTGCAGTCAATTAAACTAAATTTGGTACCAGAGTTACATGTGCGTAATTTGCCACCCTTCACCACTGCTCCTTCTTGGCCTCCTCTCTGCCAAGCTTTGCTCTGCCTCATGGAAATCTGAACTACGTACACATCCTTGTCCCATCCAGTGAATACACCGTGGCGTCGTCAAAATATTAGCAAATACTTTAAAAACATTGTATATTAACTGAGAGAGAATAGGGGGTTAAAGTAATGTTCAAATTGAATTTATTACACTACTAATAGAAAACGTAGAAGACTTACACTATGCAGATGAATCCCGTAAAGTAAAAGCTTGCCTTTACAATTATTTTTCGATGCTATAAATTTACATGTATACCTATTGTTCCTGTATGTATAATTTTTATATATTTAAAAGGTAAAAAATATAAAAATAGATACTGATATTAGTAACAAAGGTATTTATCTTATTTCTTCTTCTTAATTGAAAATTCTCATTGTATTTTCTTGTTTAATAAGAAATTTTAGTTTTATGTTATGAACAGTGGCAAGATTTTGTTGTGTTTTCTTGTTTACTTTCTTTACTACGTACTTAAAAGACAGAGAAAATACTGTATTCCTGCCAGGAATTCCATTTCGAGGTTTCACCAAAAATGAATATTTTGAAGCCCTCTGAATAGAAACAAATGCATTTTTAGAAAATCGTCCGTGTGTGTCTGTGAACAAAATAACTAAAAAACGAAAAGTTCGATAAATATAAACTTTGGATTTAAGTTCTGTATCTACCTACCTACCAAAGAAGCAACACGTAGTTTCTCAAAAACCCCCAACCCACACTACCCTTTATATGGAGAAATTTTCGATGATTTTTATTTTATGAAAAATGGCTCTTACCGATTTTATTTAAAGTACCGTATATTTAAGTTGTTTAGCGTCACAAATAAAATATATATCTTGAATTTTCTGCAAATACCCTGTGGATTCATCTTCATTGGAAGGAATTTTCTATAATTTTTATAACGGGTAAATTATAAACAAAAACTCTTTAAGGCGCAGAGTTTATTTCAAATAACGTTTTTGTGACAGCAGTTACTATTGAGTTACATTTTTCAATACTTCGTCAATTTTTTAAAGTGCTGTCGCTATTTAGCTGTTTCTCGCGATGTCATGGAAAGAGTTTTAAGCCTAGCATATAGCGATCTGTTTTAAAAGATTTGCTTATCGCGTCTCATATTCCTCTTTGTGCTTGCAAAGAAAGGTGCAATAAAACCACGTTTAAAAACGTTTAAACGTTTATATCGACTAACATGAAGATAGAAAAATAAAACCCTTTTAACAGTAGACTGCAGAAAAGATATAAAAATAAGCAATAGTGGGTATAGAAAGTCATGTGAATCTATAACATCAGATTTTTATGTATGATATTTATTTTTAAGTAATAAAAGTTGTCGGTAATCCACATATTTTACACACTATGTGCGTGCGTGCCTTTGTGTGGTAACGCATGGGCAAAAGATTGTCAGAATATACTCAGCAGAGGGGTTGGGTAGAGAGTCTAGTTTAGTCCTAGGCTCACTCGAACCCGTCATCCAGTAGATAGACCGGATATGGTTTTAAGATAAACATTATTAAGGCTCCAGATGAAACGTCAGAAATTTAATTCATTTCAGCTTGTTTTGCAAAGCCAACAAAGATACTAAACAGCCACATTGCATCACGGTGAAGCCTTATCTATAATCTCTGCAACACGCTCAATGGCCAGCATCTGTTTAGTCCGGTCCACGCCTTTTACTGGTGACGTAATTGAATACACACGCGGATTTCCACCTTGTTTCTGTGCGACTGAGTGTGACGTCAACGTGCTTGTTAAAGGTCGCTCAACGAGATGGGTATGGGTATCGATCCTCTCAAATACTTTAATACGTTGCAATTATTACGCCGCTATCGATACCATTAAATCGGCGTCTTTTGCATTTATACAGGTGCTAATAAAATAACTATTTCAGTCGAGGTGGCTGTGATTTTATACACACACTATCTGTCTTTTAATACACGGAGTACAAATAATATTCGGGTCCGAAATTGTATGCATTGTACAGGATAGTATATAGACGTCTATATGCAGAAACAATTTTATTCATACAAACCTAGCCTATAAACACATTATTATGGTAGGACGTAGGATATGTTTATCGGAGGGGGATATCTTGTGCACTGCGACCATTTTGATCTGTTGTGGCTACACCCTCCGGGAGGCAGGGATGAGACGAATAAGCCGGAGGAGGTCCCAGACCCACAGGTAGGCAGGCTTGCAGAGACGCGCTGAAGTCCCTAATATATCCAGTTTGAACACCCGCGCACTAGTGAGCGAAGAAGCCTCAAGAGGGCGACGCAGCGACCCTGACTGGCGGGACAGCTCATTCTGGCGTTCACGGGGAGAAATCTCTCCAAAGCGCATGCATACAAGCCATCTACCAGGCACCGCCGGCACCGCCAGCACCGCAGGCCCTGAAATCACACCTGAAACGTGAAATGGAGATGGAATGATATAAAAGAGAGATCGTGTTAGAATACACCATCCCGACATTCACCATGGTGACCAGGGGAAAACCACAAAAAAAACCATGGTCAGAGTTGGCCGTCACGCAGTCGAACCCGGGACCTCCCGAATGCTGGCCTCTGAGCCATCCCCTCGGTCATTATTCTATGTCATCGAGCAAGATGACTCCGCGGTAAGGTGTGAGGCCCCATTCCTGGGTTCAATTTCCGTAGACCGCTCACTCTGACTTTGGGTGTTTCGTGCTTTTCTCTGGTCAGTAAGGTGAATTGTGGGATGGTTTATCTTCTACTAGGATTTCCTTTACTTGATTTTCTTACCATTTTGTTCCTTCTCATCTTTCAGGCATGCTTCCAGGTGTAAGACGGTGCCCAGATGCCACGGATGCTCGCTCAAAGGAAAGAGTACACTCTGTGGATACCAGAGGACTGCCTGGTGCAGGGGTCGTTCATCGCACCCTCTGGGCAGTCCCTGTTCTGAGTCGGACTCCTACTGAGCTAGGTACCGTTAGGGACTTCGATGTGTCTCTGTGGCCCGTCTGCCAGCGACATGTAGTCTCCTACGGTTCACTGGAGTGGTAGCTACAATAGATTTGTGTAGGCCGCGGTGCGAGAGGTGTCCCCTTCCGCTGAATAGCCTATACCTGTACCTATTCAGTATCTGTGCTAAGATTATAAAGGAAGACAATTTGTTTGTAGGCACGTAGTGTAATCTCAAAAATGACTCGACGGATTTTGATAATTTGTTTCACCATTGAAAACCGCGATTCTTGCTGGCGGATATGTATTATAAAACTCCTAATATCAATTCATAAATTATTGAAACACTAAAAATGATTTAGAAATTCTTCATTGACAATGCCATGGAGTAGAAAATAGTTGTACTCCATAGAGCATGCGTGTAAAAACAAAAGCCGGTTACTTTTTATTCCCTTGGAGTACACAGTTAACCGTGATGTAACATTTAAGCAAACAGAAGCTGAAGTATGCTGGTTGACAATTGTTGCCCCCACGTGCCCATTTGTAAAACAAAGTGAGGTATGTGTGCCACTTTTTACTTCCTCTACTACGTATAGTAAGTAGGGGAAGTATTGCATTCCACCCATAAATTCGATACCGAGATTTCACTGGAAATACCTGTTTTGAGGCCCCCTGAATTAAGAAAAAACATTTTTGGAAACATGTCCGTGTGAATGTGAACAGCATAACTCAAAAACTAACAGTTGGATAAACACCAAACTTGGTATTTAGGTTCAGTATCTTCCAGAGATGCGACACGAAGGTTTTCAAGAAAATTCCCCCACTCCAGATTACCCTTTACATGGAACATTTCTCAAAAATTTTAATTTTCTCAGAAATGGCTTGAACGATTTTGATTAAAATATCATATGTTTAAGATGTTTTCATAACAAATAAAATGTATATCTTGAATGTTCTGGGAATGTCTCCAAAAGTATTCTTCATTGTGAACGACTTTTGCATAACTGGTAAATCATAAGAAATAGACAAAATTTTACTATACAAAAAATGTAGATCGCGTTAAAATACACAATTTATGTTATATACATTGTTTTTGTTGAGTGAACCATTTTCGAGATATTGCTTGTTATTCCCAATTTTTCAATACTTATACTTTTTCTCAAATGGGAATTCGTTATTCATTTTTTTTGTCCTGGTAATGCAAAGAGAATGGAATACTCCACATAGCAACCAGCTCTTAAACGCTTAAAGCCAATTCCCCTTGCATCTACAAGAAAATTAGCAATAAGGTTAACATCTAGATATCTCGATTAACATGAAGCATATGGAGAATAAGCGTTTGTAAAAATAGTTTGTATAAGAGTAGAGAAAGTCATGTGAGTGTAACCATAGTATTTTTTCTTTCTTTTTTTATGGCTGCAAATATTGCTTGTATTCTACATCTATTTGAGGTAACTTTGATTAATTAATCTTTGATATTTACATTACACTTCTAGCCCACAAGGATTGCTCGTATACTCCATGTGTATTACAGCTTCGAAAATTAAAATTGCTTTTATGTTTTACCTGAATTTTATTAATCAATTAATACGATTTATTAAGTAGTTTTATTAATTCAGTTTTGGACATTTTGCATTTTAGTTCTCGTTTGACATTTCACACACTTGGCCGAGCGAAGGAAGAGTAGAGGCCTCGTCTAACTCTAATGTTTGGTTGAACTGATTTGAAGAAGATTTACAAGATGGTAGGATGGACTTAATGGATGTTGAAGAATTAGATTCAGTTGAAGAGGACCACGTATCGAGAGTGAACACGATACTGAATCAGAAAAGTCAGAACAAAAAGAGGATGCACATAGCGGCGAGTCCCATAACATTCTTGGTAAAGGCAGTGAAATAAAATGGTCAAAAGATGTGCCCAGCAGAAATGTGAGGACAAGATCAGAGAGCATAGTAATTCCTCCTCTAGAGCAGACAGGCTTCAACAATAACTGCAGAAGATAAATTATTAGATTTATTACTCGACGGTATTGTCAACTGTACAAATATATACATGGAAAGCTTGAAAAGAAAATTAGAGAAATAGAGATACCAGACCTATTGATAAAACAGAAATAAAACCTCCTATTGGTTTATTATACCTGATTGGAAGTATGCGTTCTAAGAAATATGTCAACATATTATGGAATAATTCTAAAGGTAAATGAACTGGAATATTATTATTATGGGAAGAGATTGAGATTCCTTATTAGATGCTTGCGTTCTTACTCTCGTAAAGAAATTGATAAATTAGCTCCAGTAAAATTTTTGAAACTGTTGTTCACAATTTCTCAGCACATTTTGCCCAAGTGAATTCGTGGCAGTTGATAAACAGCTGCTTTCTTTTTGAGGACGATGTCAATAGTATCTTAAAAAATCGAAATATATCATCAAAACCTTTGCCGTAATAGATGCTAAAACAGCATATGCTTCTAATTTGGAAACTTATGTGGGCACCCAACCAGAAGGGTCTTAACAAGCATAGCAACCCTCCAACAAATGTTGCAAAGAGGCTGATGGAGCCAGTGAGAGCGACTCATCGAACCATTACAGGTGACAAGTGGTGGAACAGCATTCCATTGACTACAAATCTATTGAACGAAAAGGGCCTTACATATGTTGGCACACTCAGAAAAAATAAAAGAGAAATTCTCAAAGAGTTCTTAGCCAATAAGTATCGCCCACAACATTCCACTATATTTGATTTTCAAACGATTGCACACTGGTTCTTCACTGGCCTAAAGTAAACAAAGCCAGTCCTTCCTACATTTACCCTATATCATGATAATTCTATTGACGAACAAACTGGGGATGCCATGAAACATAAATATTTTCATTTCATAATATGACGAAAGTTGGGGTAGATTTACTTGATCAACTTATTCAAATGTGTGACGGTTTTATATCTTCAATAAATGCATTATACATATACAGAGGAAACACTGTAGCCACAAAAACCGTGAAAATAATACCGTTTTTGCAGCGATTGACCTGGGAATGACATAACCTCAAGTTCAGCACAGGTCAACAATTCCTCGATTTCCCATTGTGTTAATTTTAAAATTAATTTTAAATTTACCTGCCATTTTCCAATGACATCGCCAATGTATATGTTAAAAAGCAGTGACGAAAGGGGCCACATATATTTTACACCTTTATTAATTGTTGCTGTTATTACATTATTCCTTATTCCGGTTTCTATTATTATTATTATTATGATTATTATTATTATATTTTCTGTGTATAAGCTTATTGTTAATAAATGCTTCGTAATGCCTTTTTGTTCCATAATACGCATTTATTTATATTCACCTTATCAAAGGATTTTTCAAAATCTATAAGCTCCACATATATTGGTATGTTATATTGGATATGTTTTTCAATTATTTGATTAGTGCTAAATACGCAAAATATATGTTTAATATAAACATTAACGCACACTTTACATGGGCAAACACACATGGGATACTTCTGAATATTGAAAACACCATGTTACGCACTTTACACTAGATCTGCCACTACTGTCCATTCCAAACCAGAAATTTCATTGAAAACAAACTCTTTGTATTATCCGCGCGAAAGTGGTTCGCAATCCCCGCCCCTAATGGCTGTTTGTTCCCCTCTCACGTGCTTGTTGAACACTGCGTGAGAATCATAGTTCAAAATGCAACCTGAGGTAACAATCTATTTTATAAGTCTGCGGAAATGAACGTTTTACTTACGTTAATCATAATCCTCGGGCTAAGATGCAACACCCAATTCCGAATCCCCCGAAGGTGACTCAGCTGACATATCGGAATCAGAACTACTCTCAAAAATAATGACAAGCTTATCCACAATTCCACAGCACTGTCGCACTTAAAACAAGTTCCCACATTTTATCCTCTTCTTTGTTCTATTATGTCTGTTTATATTCCTTGCTCGCTTTGGTTACACTTCTCACTGAAATGCCTGTACAATCCGATATTAGTTTCGCAATATGCACTAATATAAGTGTCGGGTATTTTTCTAATATTGAGTTGAATATATGAAGACCTGTTTGTTTTTCGCCACTTTTTAACTGTTTCCCGCTTTTGTGTTTGAACAGTTTATTCGCACTACACGGTCATTCCTCTGCCATGTGAACTCAAATACCAACTGACTAAATTAGAAGATTTGACCTGAGCTGAACATATGCGTGGCTGCGTATTATGAATGACTGTTCGTTTATCACATATCCTGTGTTACGCAAATTGTTTATTCGGTACTGAGATAGCGCCTCTGGGAATTCATTGCTGCATTTCTTGTATATGAAAGATAGTGTCATGCATGCAGTTGGTATTAACAACCAAGATACTCTCGGCGTTAGCGCAATAGTACGCGAAAATCATATTTTGTAATCTCTTAACAGCTAGTATATATCCATTACCGTTAACGACTAGTTCTTATGATAACCGCAATAAAATCTGCAGTTCTATACGTTTTATGCTCTAATATTTCATAATACCTTCCATGTATTAAGGAACTATTTACGTTGGCGTAAGAGTGTATTCTTGGTTTCGTGACAAGCAGAAGCACGTCCTTCTGTTTACATCAGAGGGAACTCTTGTTTGGAATGGACAATAGTACCTTATGAAGAAAAGCTTATCCTATTAACATTTCAACAAATGTATAAAGAACTGAAATATTTAAAATATTTTAGGTATATGTGTAATAGTGTAAATTGTAACTGTTATGAAGTTAAAAACAAACTAGGATTAGATACTCATTACTTTTATGGTAACATTATAAGCTAGAGTATTAATAGTTATGATCTTGAAACTTTGCCTATAATCATTGACAGAGCCTACCTGTAGTTCAGTATTCCTATCATTGGGGTATCGTATACGTTTGTAATGTTAAGTGCATCATTGTGCATCACATTTTAATATTCCGAAGACAATTCAAATGCCGAAGCTACTACTCATTTCCAGATGTTACACTCTCAGCATCAAAATATATCATTCTGTACAAAGAACGTTTGGATGATGTTTTCCGTCCTCCCTTTCGATGTAATCATTCACATTTCCCGTTTTTGCCTTGACTCTTAAGAGATAATTTAGGAACCTTCTGATAGTCAATTTAGCTTGATAAATTCTACCAACGTCCCAATTCTGTGAGATACATTCTACGCATTGCCGATAACGTAAAGGCTAAATAGCTGAAAGTTTTACTCTGATTTAGTTTTACCTCGGTGCAAAGTGCAGCCGTTGTTATCTGATGGAACCCCAGGTGTAAGTATCGTGATGTAGGACAGGGTTGAGACACAAAAGAATTACATTGTGAAGAAACTTCAATAGTGAATTCTGTAAAACGTGTTAGTTTGGAGAAAAAAAGTCTGATGTATTAGGTACATTCACATGAATTTTCTGACTACTGTCGTTTATTTTATATATCTTCTTCAAACTATTTATAAAGTTTAGTATTGTATTTAATTCATGTTTATCAAGATTAGCACTTACAGAAATAACTGCATTACACATTTCGTTGTGGAATAGTATAGAGATAGAGGAAACCGAATAGATAGGGGTTGATGTAAGAATAGTTTGCAGAAAACTGAGTAGAGGTCTTGAATGTAAAACATCAAGTTCTTTTCATGTGGTAAGTGACTATGTGCAAGTGGTCATGCAAAGATCATGGAATTTCAAAGCCATTACAGACATCTAAGCGATTGCTTTAGCCTAATGTTATCACTTTATACTCACAAGGAAATGTGTAAATGTGAGTCATTATATTTTTGAATTAGTAGTATTCCATCACCGAAAGTTCTTTAATATCAAAAGAAAGCTTGAAAGAACAAAAGAGGAAAAAGTATACACTTTTTCCAAGGCAGACCTTCAGACAAAGGCCTAGGTGTATTTTGAATGGTAAGATCTGGCAGTTTGTTGTTCCTCTCACCTCTGCTTGGGCTTTAAAAGCGGGAAGTAATGCCATTTGGTGAAAACACAAAAGCGTTGCTTTTTGTGCTCCAGACAAGTGACGTCTTAAACAAGCGTTGCAGAGTTATTTCGCCAGCATTGCTCCCACTTGTTGACAGTTGCAAAGTGAGCACAGAAACCAGCTAACACCGTGCCTAAAGAAAGTTGTGACAACAAAATGTATCTCTTACAACAATTTATTATGCTAATTAATTATGTATAAGTGCCAATATTTGGGGTTGAGGCAGTATTTTAATACTTGAATAATTTAAATTAAATTATATAATATATAAATTCAATAACAGCCCGCCTTGAAGCAATATGTATGTAATAATTTATAAAATGTATGTTAGTCATTGCATATGCTTATATTATTGTAAACATATTCAATAATGTTATGTGAATGCATTACGTAATTTAATAATGTAAGAGCTGTGAGAATAATAAGTTAAAAGCTGCTAACAATGAGGTAACCTTGAGGCAATAATGAGTTTGAGAGTTTAGATGCTGCTAGTCATGATTAGGGAGCAACAATGTAAATTTTGTGACAGTTTAAAAATAGCCAATCAACAGCCAGAAAAAGCTTTAATAAAATAGATTCCATTGGATTAGGATTAGCCAATCAGAGACTTAAAATACAGAAGTTTACGGGTTTGGACGGTTGAAATATGTTCAGTTGCCTGAAGACCTTGATAGCAACCGGATGGAAGATATGTTCTCTAGAGAAATATTACGTATTCGTGAGAGACGTAAAATAAGTATACGCGATAAAAAAAAGTGCAAGTATTAAATTAAAGAATCTCACAGCTCTTGATATTAGTGAAGTGTTATTTAATTTGTGTCAAGAATTAATAAAAAGAAGTGAATTTAAACTTAAAACCTCTGTAAGCCTACATACTTGTCGCACCACGCCCTGATTAAGAGAAACGTGTCTCTAAAACAATACTGAATCAACCGAGGCAAACACAAACATAAATAATATCTATAGAAGCAGTTTAATAACAAAGTTAATATACTTTTTTTTTTAAACTTGGAGCGTAACAACAGAAAATACATCTTCAAATCGGCTTTTCATACGTAGCTGCGTATTGCGTAACAATAGGTGACAAAACACCTACTTCAAATTGGCTTCCCAAACGTTGGGCTAACGTAACAACAGAAATAATCTATCTCAGGGTGAATTGGCAGTAAGTGACAAAGACTTGCCACTCTGCATCACGTTGTTATAAAGTGTTTGTATGCCAATGACTTGCACATCTTCAGTAGAGACTGTTCTTAGAGACCAGCTGTATCAGGAAAAGCAAAACCTGATGTGTTGCATTCACATGACTTTCTCCACTCATTCTTCTACCAAATATTCTTATAAAAGCTTATTCTCTATCTGCTGATTGTTGATCGAGATAAGCTTTCATTACACAGTTACTATTTTGTTGTAGGTATGAAAAGACTACAGCAGATTAAAGCGATAGTCAGATTTTTAGAAAGGGATTCATTATGTGATGGCTTTTAAGTTAAATGTTGATTGCATGACCACGAGAGAAAATAAATAGCGGTTTACCACTTGTATTAGCATTAGAAAATTAAAACTAATAACAAAGAATATCTGGGAAATGGTTAATGCCACAAATTGTGTCCTTTAACAAGATCTACATTTTTCGTATAATAAACTTTGGTCCATCTCTTACGGTGTACAAATTACACAAAAGACACCCCGAATGAAATGGACTTCACAGGTTATTCGGAGGAAATTCAAGAGATACGTTTTGTTTATCATGCAAATATCTTAAACATATTCCACCTTAATCGAGTACCTTAATCGTTAGAGCCATTTTTGAGAAATCATTATTTATTATAGCTCAAAGTCGATTAACACCATATTTTTCTTATTGTTTGGTTAAGATTTATCAAATAATGTCAAACACTATTCTTTACGCGAGGCTGCATTTAAGGCTCTAATTAGTCATAAGCTATCGCCAGGACTGGTTTTAACTCATCTGGGTGCCAGGTCATATTGGCATAGAAGGGAATGAAAAAAGCTGATGAGCTTGCAAGACAAATAGCAGTTTCACAATTTATTGAGCAAGAGCCGGCTCTAGAAACATCTCTATGTTTAGTAAGAGAGGCTATTAAGAACTGGACCAAAGATCAACATCATAAAACCTGCTATAAAAACGTTGTAAGCTATTTATTAGAAAACCACGTGTAAAAAGAGCTGAAAAGTTACGTAAATGCAATAGACTTCAGCTGAGGTGAATTACTGCATTTATCACAGGACATGCTCATGTGAAAAAGCATCTCAACACGATGGGAGTGTTTCAGGATAACTTAGATTGTAGCCTGTGCAAGAAAGAAACTGAAACAGCTCAGCATATTTTATGCTCCTGTGAGGCTTTGGCTCACAGGAGATATATTACCTTTGGGAAAATGTTTTTAGAACCAGAAGAATTTGAAACCATATCTGTTAGAACACTGTATTCCTTGATAAAAGGAGCAGGAATAATCAATTGGCCTTAAAACGATACAGATAGCCCAATAAACCTCGGGCTGAAGTGCATCCGGAGCAAATTGCTGAAATCTGTTTCGTATAGGTAAGATAAGAAAAGACTATTCTTTATAACTGTATTTTCGAAACATCCACTCTTGCTTATGCCTATATTTCGTGTGACCTCTCCTAATATTATGAATTCTGTATTGGTAAATATTCACCGGTCAGCAGAATTAATAATTTTTCTCTTAATTACTGCAGCCTCCGAAATTCTTCTCTGCGCTCATTATTAAGTAAGTTTGAAGCTTAATCAATTAGAAGTTTAAAATTGACTAATTGCTTCTTGCATTAAAGCTTAAGGATTTTGACATTTTGAGTCACGATATCTGCTTATAGAAGCTCCGCCGCCAACGAAGGCGGTTGCGCAGTAGCATAAGCTTTTAAACGTTTTAGTTACGACATACTGACGTTCTTCCTAGTCATTCAACAGTAGTCTATTCAGAGAGTGAGAGAGACAGTGCGAACTTCCTTACTGTTTAACAGTGAAATATAATAGATAATTCTGAGGTATAAATAGAATGCCTTGTACGGACATCTATAATTTTGGGAAAGAGATTCCAGCTACGAAGAATGTCAAGAAACGTATTACGTTGTGCATTAACGTTTAACAACAAACCAATGTACTGCTACGGTGCTCATCAAATCGCCACGTGCTTGCCATCACTCTACCTTTCCTAGCAACTATCTGCGTAGCAACTGTCATCTCGCCTTCGTTCGTGGCGAATAGTATAATGTTAGTAGAAACATATCATAGTCGTTTTATATAGGAAGCATTATTCATAAGAAGCTGTTTTTAAGTAAATATTTATAACAAGTCTGAGTATCTATTGGTTTGGGAAGGTTTGCACCATATAGAAGATAAATCCTTTCGAAATGTATTGAAATCTTTTCACGTGTTTAAGCAGAACACTGTAAATAAGGACCTTCAACATCCACACTGGCAGTTTTTGCGTTAAAAACAATTAATTGAATAGGAAACAATTACCAACACTGGTGCTATAGTAACAAAATTCTGTTTTGTAACGAAAACGTTGCGTTGTTTAGGAAGTGTAAAACGAGAAAGGAGAAGAGAGGAGGATAGTTCTCCAGTTTGCTTAATTTCCTGGTGGACATTTCACGAGGTGCAACACTTTAGCAGAAGCAGCCTTTAATCTGAAAACGTCCGGTAAGGAAATAACATTCCAGTTCCGAAAGTTTCGGCATGAACACGTGTTACAACAGTTTCTGTATAAGTTGCTCTCTGTATCCTGAAAGGCAGGATGCGCAACGTGGCGATTTGGAAAGGCATGGAAGTTCGTCTGTTGACGTGTTTACTCTGTCATGGTATATTGTAAAATATGTGTGGAAATACTGTGGTGGAATAGAAAATGTAATGTATTTTAACACTGGATGCTTTGATATGGTAATTATAATTTGTAGATTAGTGTCAGTTGTAAAGCAATCGAGCTCGTTGCGTTGATTGCAGCGATGCTTGTAGCCCTTGCTACCTTCCTCTTTCTTTACTCGGGCTGCTAGCTTTCTTTTACAGCTGTTCTTGAAATTGGTATGTATTGAGGCAGTATTTTTAACACTTAAATGATTTCAGTCTAATTATACACAATATAAATTCAATAACAGCCCGCCTTAAAGCAATATGTGTATGTAACAATATATAAAAAGTATATATTACAGTCATTGCGTATGCTTATATTATTGTATCCATGTGTATAATGTTATGTGAATATATTACTAATTTAATAATGTAGGAGCTGTGAGAATAATAAATTAAAAGTTGCTAACAATGAGGTAACCTTGTCAATAATGAGTAAGAAAGTTTAACAGTACTGCTTATGATTCTTGGAGTAACAATAATGTAATTTTAGTGACAGTTTATAAAGTAGCCAATCAACAACCAGAAAAAGCTTTAGCTAAATGAAGGTATTCTATTGGAGTAGGATTAGCCAATCAGAAACTGAAAAGGAGAAAATTTTACAAATTTAGAGTTCAGTTGCCTGCAGACAGCGTTACTAACCAGACGCAAAAAGTGTCCTCAAGAAATATAATATGTATTCGTGTGAGACGAAAAATAAGTTACGTGTTAAAAAGTGTAATTAATTAAGAAAAGGAATCTAACAGCTCTCTATATCAGTGAAGTGTTATTTAAATCGTATCAAGTATTAATAAAAGGAGTGAAGTAAAATTATAATCTGTGTAAGCTTACATTCTTGTCGCATCACAACCCTGCCAAGATATCCATGTCCCTAAAATAAATACTGACGCAGCCGAGGCAAACATAAATATATAATATTTAAAGAAACAGTAAAAATTACAAAGTTAATATTTTTTTAAACTTGGGGCAAAGGCCACCTGAAAGTACATTTGGGGCGAAGGCTACCCGGAAACTATTTACTATACGTGCGGTTGTAACTACTTCAAGTTCGGCTCCCCAACAGTTGAAATATAATACAACTCCTTCAATACAAACTACTTCAAATTGACGCCCAAAGCGTGGTGCAAATAACGTAACAAACCACCATTACTTCAGTATCTCGGGTAGATGGTGCCCGGAAATAATTCAAAACGAGAGTTCCTTTCTGTTCGTGGGGACTCGGCGATATTCCAGTGAGGGTATTTTACCTACCTGTGCCACATAACGGGCGCCTCCGGGAGCGAGATGAAGTGAGAGGAGACACCGGGCGGCCGGAACCAGAAGTGACGGTACAGCAATGACAGAGTTCCTAAAGTTTTCAGATTGAGACGCCCCGACAGTCGGACAGGCAAATTGGGAACCGCCGCCTCACACACAGGGTCTAACACCCCGCTCCGAAGGTGCGGGCCGTATACCCGGCAACCAGCCGAAAGCCGAGGGACGGATAAAATTCCACAGAGAGCATCCTTTTTCCCTTCAACGCCGCATCGATACACCGTCGCCGACACTTCCAACCCTGAAACAGTCCTAACAGAATGAAGGCTGAATGAAATGATAATGGAACGAAATGGAGGGACAGAAACTTCGGGGGCTGAAATAAATCGCTCCGGTGTTCGCCTGAAGATACGGGAAACCCCCTAAAAAATCCATGCGTCAGAGTGGGCGGACGCCGGGAATCGAACCCAGGACCTTCCAAATGCGAGTCGCACGCGTTATTGTTGTTTTTGTATTGTTTGTATTCAAAAATTAAGAACGATTTCGTAACAGATTCTTTTTACGCCGCTAAATCGATATATTGGTTTTGGAAATTGGTACTTCTGTCCAAAACCCAATGGAACGTATTTCTATAAATGTTCCAGGTGTAAATGTTCCAAAACTCATGTTTTATTATCATTATTAGCCTCTTCCTCTTTAAGGGGAGATTATATTTCGAAAATTGCTATAAGGTCATATTTTTTGCTTTTTTGTGCACCCTTATAAGTTGTAATTTTATCTTTAATTTTGTGTATATATAATAATTCTATGCACATACTTCTGTTTTAAATATGTGTTTAAAACGGTACTGCATCTGTCACTTTGTATTCTGAATTTTATACTGTCGCATAAAAAACCGTGATTTCTATACTTTTTGGAATAGAAAAATGAAACATTTTAGCTCATCTTTTAGGAAAGTTTTGTTCTTAGAGTTGGTACTGCTACTATATACGTAAGCTTATGTATGTTCAAGCAGTGTGGTTTATTTGTTTGCAAATAAACGGTGTGATTCCTTTGTCTGCAGTTTTTAGTTGGAACAGCGTTTTCTGTGAATGTCATTACGGGATATAATTGAGCCTTTTTTCAGAGGCTGATAAATTGAATTGTAGGATGATAAAAACAGCGTCTTAATACTATTGTGGATCTACTGTGGTATAAGACTATAACGCATCTTTTAAAAATTAATTGCCAAAGAACTTCTTCTTTAATAAAAAGACATTATTGAATAAAAGTAGATGAGTGAACTCGGAAGATATGCATTAGTATTGTAAATAATTTCTGATAAAGTGAGGCCACGAAATTAACAAATTTAATATAGGCGGGATGGGGCTACTAATTACCCTGAAACTACATCTATTCGCAATTTTTAATGATTTTAATTTATTTTATTCTCTAGCTTCTCGCAAAAGTTTTCGAAGAGTGAAACCCAGTTTGGCTTCTCCAACAAACAATAAAATACGTTGCTTGCGATTGTTCACTAAGTATGAATGACTAATAAACAATTGTAACATTGTTCTCGGTTACCAGGATTATACATGTGGTAATTATATGTATACTGGGTCTCTCTTGCATGACCGAATGGCATCCCGCCGCTTCCACGGCACTGCTATATAAATCGTGCAGTAACAGCGGACCGGCCTACCGTTTCGCTCCTAAGTAATAACGATGCAAAACAATATGAATATGTTACTCTTACCTTTCGCCATAAAAGATGTTCTAAATGATGCCCCTCTGCAGCTACACAAGCCTGGCACCTGCTGGAAACTTTATTGAACACCCCACAAATCTCTGCAGCAGAAATGCTGTAATCCGCACACTCTTATTTCGTCGCATGTAAAAGGATTCGTTATAAAAAATTACATGTATACATTTAAACCTATAGAGCGAGTAGACCAGTCATTTATACTGTCGTCAAAAATAGGTTGTAATGCAAGGCGGTGAACTTCTTGGACCTATTTACACAACAACCCTTACCTCATCTAATTTTTTTCTCGGTTGAATTGTTAGCAATCTGAAGCTTCTTTTTGATTAACACGGACCCAGCCTGTTTAACTATGTTTAATAAATTAAAATTGTGGATTTACAAGAAACGGAAACACTAGGGAATTAAAGTTGGCAGACCACATTCCACTCTGTTGGATCGAAACTTAAAACAATAAACACACACACTTTATTCTGTAGTTACATAATAAAACACTACATACAGTAAAAAATCATCAACATACACATAACGTTATTTCCACTATAGACTGTGTCAAACAACATTAGACTGAAATTCTGTTACTTGTTGAGTTATGCTGTTCACACACACACACACACACGGACATGTTTCTAAGAATGCTTTTTTCTATTCAGGGGGTCTCAAAACATGTATTTCTGGTGAATCTCGGTATCGAATTTTTGGGTGGAGTACAATACTTCCCCTACTCACTATACGTAGTAGAGAAAGTAAAACTGTAGATACCTTTAAAATACACAATTTATTTCAAATAAATTTTTGTTGCACAAGTCATTTCTGATATATCCGTTATTACTGGTTCGAATTGTTCAAGACTTTGTCATTCTTTTAAAGTCCTGTTCATTTTCTGTTACTTACAATTGCTTAGAAACAGTATAGTATTTTAAGGCCATCATATGGCGTCCAGTTCTTAAACATTTGACTATCGCTGTTCCCTTTGTATGTATATCTAATGTAGCTATTTCTGCAAGGGCTTATTGTGATTAAGATGTAGTAGATAGAAAAATAAGCTTTAATAAAATTAGTTTTATATCCATTAATAAACGATAGAGAGTAGAGAAAGTTGAATGTAACACATCAGATTTTATCTATTATGTCGATGTTATACCCTAGATGAAAAAAACGTGGTAAATACGTTATTGTATTTACGGTGTAGGTTGCGTGGTAAAAGACTGTCATATCAAAACACACGTTAATTACAGTTCAAGAAGTAGGTAAATACTCTTCCATAATACTGTGACTTAGTCCACTTTTTCAACTGTCACTTCTGTAAGTTCACTGTTTTTATCTAGTTCAACTTCACAAAACTTGCACTTGCTATAGCAGTTGTGTTATTAATGAAATGGCCATGGCTTTGCAAGACCACGTACAACGATTAATAATGTAACATAGACGCGAGGTATAGTGAGATTTTCTTTGACGCTCTTAGTACATTTATTGGCGTTTAAAACTATATTTTAGTATCACATAGGGTCTGAGAAACAACGTCCACGTCTTGGTTCGATGTCCTTTTGAAACACCCGGTATAAACCATGTGTGGAGTATAGAGCATTTGAAATGTAAATGAGTGACTTGAGTGAAGTATTAGAAGTAGTGGGGAAAGGTGGTTTCCTCTAATGCTGCTCTTGGTTTTGTGTAATAAATCACTTCTCGCGAATAAAACAAAAACCAGACTTTTGATTTGTTGAACCAAGGATACGTTCGTTTTCAGATCGATCATATGCACCTTGATGTAGCGGTGTGATGCACATGAAGCAGTCGTTCGTGCTTCAGCACAAGAATGCATTGTATATCTTAATGCAAACAATTAAAGGATTATTTTTTGTCACATGTAGTAAGTTTTTACCTGATAAGAACAGGGGATTTAGAATGTACTTCACGTTTTCCTAAGCATTAAAGCTTTGGAGAAGGATATCGTAAAACGTGTAAGGCATACACACATATAGAAATGTCCTCTTAAAATGGGCCACTGAATTCATACATCTTAATATTTTTATTTTTCCTCCAAGCTGCATATTTTACTATAACCGAAGTTCTGTGAGTTTTTGGCACGGGGCACAAAACCGCCAGCCAATGTCCCAGAAAGTGCCAATATTAAAATATCAACGCTTTAACGTTCCGAGGCGAGGTATAACCTAGTACTGAGAGGGAGGGTGTGTATATAAAATACACGTTGAAACGATAGTGGGGGAGGGGTGAGAAATGGCTGCGCGGTGGTAGTGGGGAGGGAGCTCGTGTTCGATATTTCAGCTTTCACAAGACGAACAGCGGCCCAAGTCATCGAGTTGAGCCCTAAATCCTAGCACAGGTGGTTACAATTTACATTTCAGGCCAAATCATTCTGTCTCCCCTTGCTTGTGTGTCAAATTTTACCAAGTGGGAAGTTACTGCTTATAATTATTTCTGATATATGAAACTGAGTAAAATATAAACACTTGAAGATTGAATAAATAAATAAATAGGTCAACGAGTTAGCATAGACGCTAGCGTCCCAAGAAACAGATGATTTGTGGATGGTTCTCTGTAGTTTTTATCAATTTCTAATAAATATCCCATTGGATATTTCAATATCATGTAGCAAAATTTAAGCATTAGATGAAGTGAAAATAAATAAAACACATAGTGCTCAAAGAAGACAGGCAAACTATTTCGGAGCAATCGAAGTGGTTACCAAATGACTTCTTAAGATTCCCAGGTTGCTTTCGAATAGAATATGCTAAACAACTGAGGAATAGCCGACATGGTTTCCAAATAACTAACTGTGCCGATTTTTCTAGTGGAGGAAAATTCACGCACTAGGTTTATTGCAAGAACACGAGTATAATTGATCTGAAATTGAACCGCTGCTTGTTTTTTTTTCTTTTCAAAAACGAGTTGAGGACGAAGCATCGATGAGGATCGACGATATGATGTCAAAAAAAATCTATACATATTTTCTCAACAAGTAAACTTCTTTAATTATATTATTGCCAATTATGATGTTAGTAGCAACTCGGAACACATACACAAGAAGCTCGTTTATGTGGACTAGGTAGGATTGGAGTGGGAATGACAATCCGGAAAAAACCATTAAATGAATATAAACTATTAATCCATACAAACATTTATTACACTAGCAACAATAGGGGAAGTTTAAAATAACACATTAGGCTTGTAAACCAAAAATAAGTTCTACATTTAAAACTTCAAAATAAAGAAAATCTTATCATTAATTTCCAAAAGTAATATTTTATATTAAACTATAACTTTGATGTTTTATATTGAGAATTAGTTTGACCTTAAGATTTTATTTTTTATTTTTAAATCGTAAACCTTTTGGCATTAAAACTCTGCTGTACTCAGTTTCATTTTCTAAAATAGCTTGTAAGTTTGTGGTGTGTTTGAGAAGTAAGCAAGCAAAGTAAGTAAAAAATCAATCCGGATTAATGTAAATCGAATAAACGAGGTTCTTGATACTCAGTCGAAGCTTTGAAATGCGGTTTTCTTGTGTAATGTGGTTATTTCTGCAAGGTTGGTCTCGATGAAAATGAAGTATGCATATATAAAAATAAACATTTGTAAGAATAATTTGTATACCCGCTAATAAACAATCGAGGTGGAGAAAATCATATGAATGAACCACATAAGAGTTTTCTATATGCATTTCGCTGTGACTTAGAAAACAATCAGTGTATGATAAACCGGTCTACATACTAGCCAAGTTAAAGCATAGCTTTGCACGAGTTTATAACAGACAAATGAATAATCGCTTAGCACTTTAAAGTACTTTGCTAAAGTCTTTCAGCAAAATACCTTGATACCATAAAAATATTTTTAAATCTATCATACCGCTATAAATTTCATTTTAATATAAATGATTTGCATTTTATCTGTATTAACTTTTCATAAGATTCTCCGTTACGTTTTCCAAGTTACGTGAAATTCAGCCAGTATGAAGAGAATTTCCAATTTCTCAGATTAATTGAGGGGACTGAATGCTGATTCTTATACAAATTCAGTATTTCAATACATAACTTTAGTTGAACATTGAATGCTCAGATTAAAATGACATTTGGCATCAATGTACAGTGATTCATTGTAATTCCAGTTATATAAACAACAACTATGTAATTATTTAAAATGGCCACAAGAAAGGTCATAACTGATTACACGCTTTTGAAAAAATAAATAGTTTATCTAAAACTTTCACAATATTTAAGCATACTCCTTGAATATTTTTAGGGCATTAAAAATGTCTATTCTTAATTTGTAACCTAAATTTGCTTAAATATTTCTAACCGTATTGAAGAGAGACAATTTTGAATTTTGTTAAACGCTTTTGTAAATGTATTTTACAAATATATATTTTTAATTTTATATTTTGGATTTTTCTAATAATAATAATAATAATAATAATAATAATAGGTTGTTTGTATAATAGTACTTCAGCAGCTACAGTAAACTTTTCATTAAATAAGTTCAATAGCTTTGAAGAAAATTGCACCTAAGTTTGAGAAATTTCAAGTTACGGACAACTGCATTTAAAGAAAAGTGTGTCATACTAACCAGCTATGTGGTCATGACCCAGTGTGCTGCCATATTTAAATAGGCAATTTAAAGTCTTAAATGTTCAGATACACTTATATATAACTTTAAAGAGGAAGATTTCTACTTTTTTAAAGATGCAAAACAAAAAATTGATTTTTTGAGCCCAAATCACTATCCAGTCCCTTTAAAAATCAATTGAGATATGCGATTTATTTTTATGTTTATAACAAACATAGCATATTTTAATCAAGGCCGTTAATTATATTTTAAGAAAAAATAACAAAACGTTTTCCATGTATTGGGTTGTTGAAGTGGGAAGAGATTTATCCGACTCTACATCTTCTATAGCGATCAAAGACAAACGCACCTTTACCAAAAAAATGCCTTTGGATTCAGGTGAGCATTTCTGCTTAAATATCGATGCAATTTTTTCTCAATCTTAGGTAGAGAGAGAGAGAGAGAGAGAGAGAGAGAGAGAGAGAGAGAGAGAGAGAGAGAGAGAGAGAGAGAGAGAAAAGCATGTACAAAAATAAAACGATTTATAAAATTGCTTCCCAAGATGACTATAGATGTTGCCAAATAATCTGAAGCGAGAACTCTATGCACTTTCCTGCTAAGTCAACATTAAGAGCAGCGATTGTGAGGGTCTACACTACGAGGTACGAGATTAGTGGAGAAGGCACGGTCCTGCGGTTTCCAACTTGGAGCAATACGGACATTGAACGGTGCTGAGCTCTAGCGAGCACACCGTGCAGCTGTCTGTCGACGGCATGCACTTTGCAAAGTGGCATACATCATGCGGAACTACGGGGCCTTGGTCAGTAAGGGTGTAAATGCTAATGTAATGGCTCGTTAGCCACTCCTTGCTAACACCACCTCGCCCTGCCCACGTCACTACCAGAGTGTGCTGTCAAGCAACCATTTTATGAACGCACACTCTTTTCAGTCAATTCTATTCCAGGTTATTACTTTTTGAACTGAATAATTACATGTGAATGTATAGAAACAACGGAAATAACTCGGGAGAAGTTGAAGCTAATCAAAGAATAATTGTTTCTCAAGGGTCTGATTATGTTAACCCATTATTTATTATTAAGGCTTCTTTAACTTCTTCTTGGGCATATCTGACAGTTACTGTAAGTTTGTTAGTTCACTTGAGTCCGTGTATGCCAGACAGATGGCCTAAAATGTGTATTCAGCCTTCCTATACAACCTTGACATATTACCTTAGTTGCGTAATCGCCCCTCTCAACCGTCTGTTTTATTGCTTTTGAGTTTTTGCTGAATGTGGATTTTGGGATTATGTAACTGCTAACTAATATTACTGAGTGTACATGTAGTCATCGTGATGTTAGAAGATGACCTAAGTTAGGTAGTTGCCTTCCGGTATCATCTGTGTTTATTTATATTAATTCTTTTATTCTGTAGATTAACCTTTGGGTTCGTGGCACTATAATCCAATCCGGTATTGATCTGTCGACTGAGGGAAACCACGAATAAAACATAAATTTGAGAGTTACGTTGTGTTTGAATTCGCGATCTTCCAAACGCTAGCCACAGAAGCTACCGCCTGAGCCATTTTGCACAATAATCTGTGATTAAACTGATTTCAGAGGAGATTAAATTTAGGTTACCTCGCTTAATCAAAATTATTGTATTTTTTCGCAAATTTTAGACACACTGAATTGATATAAACTGTTAACTCATTCCATGCCATTGTTGCAAACATGGATATACCGCCTAAATTTCAAAATGCCATTTTTATAAAGTTGTTTTATATGAATAATGATGGTCCAACCGGTGCAAGAAGAGCAGCAGACAAATATAGGATTATCCAGAGCCTGGAGATCCTTCTCACACCGGATCTTAAAGAATTCCCTTTGAGGAGACACATGTGTTCAGCAAGATGGTGCCACACCACACAGTTCTGAAGGTGTTCTGCCTCAGCTTTTCGGTTATGCCTGGGCTACACGCTTCCAGGTTTGTCTGTTGTCGACCACTTTCTCTATGGATATCTGAAGGAACTGAAAGGAAGGACTAGCAGAAATAATGCAACAATAATTTGACGAATGTCGTCGCATGAATGGAGGCCATTTATGTGATTCGATTTTCCAAGAATAAATTATTATTTTAGAGTATAATATTTACATGTTAAGTATAATTTTCTTTTAAAACTTCCCTTTCCTTTCCGGTGGCGCCCACTCTGACTATGGGGTTTTTTCATGGTTTTCCTCTGGTCGCCTAGGCGAATGGGTTGCTGCACTTTGGAAAGATTTCTCACCGCCAACGACATCGCGCGTTGGCCTGCCTGCAAGGGCCGGTTCATCGTCCTCTCGTGGGACTCCGCATCTACTGGCGTGCGCGGATGTTTCGTACTGGAAATGATAGGGGCTTCCGTGCGTCTCTGGGATCCTGTCTGCCTGCGGGCCTGCGTCCTCCTGCAGTTCCTTCAGTTCATCCCTGCCTATCGGGGGTTGTAACCACAATAGATCTAGTTGATCGAAGTGGCGAAGTGTCCCGCTCCGATAATTATAACCTTCATCCGTTTCCCTTAGATACAGAAGACACATTGCATTTTGCATTAACAAGGTCAGTTGTTATGAGAGGTTCTGAGGCATACGAACTCAAAGACTCTGAAAGGAAGATTCCTAAAGAAAAAGTGTTGATGTATTAAAAAAATCGATAGCATTAGACTGTCACCATTAGGCAGTCCCTGGTTCAAACCCCCGGGGCCAACCAATCTGATCGCTAGGCGATTGCTGGGTTGGATAACTTGATCCGTGAATTTTCCTATCATCCTTTTCGTCACTACATTTCGCTACCTTAGGATCAGACTGACGTAACTACAGTTTTTGCTGTTTTTGAGTTACGACTACTTCCATGGTCAGAAAATTGCGCTCTATCTTAGGATCAGACAATTGTATCTCTAGCTATAATAGTGTCGAAGTTAAGCGTTGACGCAACTACAATATCATACTTTTTGTAAGAGTCAAAGAAACGTAAAAGTCGTTGCGTTTGACTGACCCTAACGCTATCTGCAAAATAATATTTTGGCAAGGATCAGAGGATCGTAAAAGTTGATACGTTTGTCCGACCCAAACACTTCATCTTATTATTGACAGCTGATAAGCTCTTACGTTTGTCTCATCCTTCCTGCCTACGTGAATGACCACTGTAATTTTCCTGTTATTTTTTAATTATTGCCTTTACATACACAATTCCGCATGTGAAGGAGTGCAAATTACCAAATCGCACATGAAAACGCATGTATGAAAAGGCACTTTGTTATCTAGTGCAATATTGTTTAGAACTGTGCTTTTTAGCTCATAAGCATTCAATTTGTCGATTTAAAAAGTAGTGGAACTCTATTATGGAGTCCAGCGGGTGAAGAATGGTTCGGTTAGTAAGTGAACAGAACAACAATGAAAATGATGAAAAATGTAAGTATAAAATACATTGGAGCAAAATATAAATAAATATATGTTTGTTTGTTATTAAGCTTGTGTATACAATATTGAAATAATAATTGAATTATAGACGAACATTCATTAAACTTTGTAACTTAGTTAAAGCATTCAGTACTTTGTTATTTTATAGTTTATGACAGTGGGACATCAGAAGATGAGGAAAGAGAAGCATATTTAGAGCATTTATAGCAGGAGCTGACTCAGAATACTGATCCTGATTGAGCCAAAAATAATCTAAGTGAGAGTGTTGAATAATTGTGATGTTATGGTTTTGGACTAGTTTCTATTAATCCTACTACTTGTTCCTATTATGATTGTTATTATTCCTATATTATTGTGTTTTGTAGGTCCACACTATAGCCATATTATTCATTACAGATTCTAATTATGAACAAGCACAGAGGGACGTTGTCAATCATAATGTGAAAGCCGGAGTTCTGGTGACAGAATCTGGAAATTAATGGTCCTGAGTCAGTTAATGAACCCAATAATGATTCTAATTATCTGGATGAGAAGAGTGAGTGATCTTATAACCTTCTGAGAGTTCTTCTAATTAACATAGGTACTATATTTTGGAATATAATTAGTATTAATGTATTATTAACGTATTACAGATTCTGATGAGCAGACGCAGAGAGGCATATTACTGTAAATATGATTCAGGTTGCAGAATCTATGGAAATGGATGATACTAATTCAGGCAAAGAGCCTATGCTAGATGTTCTGTGTGAAATGGGCAAGTGATCGTAGAACCTAGGGAACTGTCTTTTTATTAAACCATATTTATTTCTATAGTTAGCAATAGGCTTATTTAAGCTACAATTTGTTATTAATTTATTACTTATTCCAACCATGAACAAACAGAAAGGGATGTCATTGAAAATGTCAGAGAGCAGGTTGCAGAATCTAAAAAAACTAATCAGTGAGGACCCCGTTACAAGGAAAAGAAAGAAGAGAGTTATTGTGGAAGAATGGGAAAGAAACAAAGGAAGACTTAATAGACAGTCAGGGAAAGTATACACTTCTACCACAAATCAAGATGTTCCAGCTCGAAAGATGCGTGAAAAAGATTGTTCAAGGTGTATTCGAAAATGTAATGATAATTCAGTAATGATGATACACAAAATGTCTATCATGCTTTTTAGGACCTTGGTCTACTGAACTTCAGAGACAATATTTGAGTTCATTAGTTGATGAATATGAAAAGTAAAGTATCCGAACACAATCAGAACATTTTCTAGAAGAAAAAATAGTAAATGTTTTTTCGTAGTCAAAGAGTCTGATAAAATTCAGGTATACAAGCATGTTTTCCTCACTACCTCTGACATATCGGAAACGTTTATGAGAACAACCGTTAAGAAAAGAGGCGAGCACAACGTAATAGAGAAGGAGAAAAGAGGTCACCATGCACCTGGTTCGAAACGATCGGAAGATAAGAAGGGGGAAATCAGAAACCATATCCGGAAATTTCCAGTTCTCCCATCACATTATTCCAGGAAGAAGTCTAGCAAGGAATACTTACCTGCAGATTTAAATATTCGGATCATGTATAACATGTACAAAGATGAACTCGTTCAACAAGGACGCACACCTGAAAAATTTTGTCTCTACAATAAAATATTTAAGACAGATTTCAATTTAACTTTTCATCTGTCTAGAAAGGATATGTGCGATTAATGTTTAAAATATTCTAATCTCACACAGATGGAGAAGGAAGATGAAACTACAAAAACCATGATGATCACATAAAGAGAAAAGAATTGGCGCGAGAAATGAAGAATAAGAAAAAGGCTGAGGCCAAAAAAAGTGAGTTTGTTATGGTATAATATGACTTGGAGGCGCTCTGCTGCACTGTCCTAAGACAAATTCCAAGTCCTTGTTTTATAAAAGACAATTTTCTGTCTATGACTTCACAATTTTAAATTCATCAAACAACCAAGCCAATTGTTATATATGGGATGAGTCAACAGCGAACAGGGGTTCAACAGAAGTGGCATCGTGTGTTTTGGACTTTCTGAAAAATGTTGCAAACGGAAAGGAAATAACACTACTTTCAGATACATGTGGTGAACAAAACAGAAATATTAACATGTGTGCGATGTTGTCATATGCCGTCCAGAATATGAACATTCCAGTAATCAATCAGTGTTTTTTCGAACCAGGCCACTCACAGATGGAAGTGGACTCTGCACATGCTGCATAGAAAAGAAAAGCAAGCACGTAGATGTGTTCGATCCCGTAGGATGGTTCACTGTAGTGCGCATGGCATCAAAGAGACACGCTGCCATAGAGATGGATTCTACGAAGTTCGTAAACTTTACTGAACTTTATAAAGAAACAATTAGGAATAGAAAGACGGATGAAAATGGAGAAGCGGTGAACTTCTTGAAAATTGTATGGAAGCAATACCGTAAGGGTGAACCATATAAAATATATTTCAAGTATTGTTACGATGAGGCAGAATTTCACGAGTTGCAGACCATACGAGCTGGACACAGAAGAAGAAATCAAGCAGAAGAATTAGCAATACAATATGATGGTCCACTGCCAGTCGCCAAAGAGTAACTATCCGATCTGAATGAGTTATGCCAGAAAGGGATAATTCCACCATCAGTTTTATTTCTCACTTCACTCTCATTAAAACCGTGTAATATGAATGTAATTTTGTTCAGCATTTATTTTATACTTTAATAAAAATATCTTACAACAACAAAGTGTGTGCAGTTTCATCATAAGATTGCAATAGCCACAAAGTCGCAGCAGAAAATATTAATTTATTTAGGATCAAAGAGACGTAACAACAGTGCATTTTATTAAAATATTAAATATCTACTTAATAATTGATTATAAAAAATTAAACAACAATGCCAATCATTGGGTAAATGAACCAGATTATCGAATTTCATAACAAAGTTTGTGTTCAGCAACGCTAATATAGGTATTATATCATCACAAACTTAAAAACTGAAATATCTCAAAACATACACTCCTGTAGTTACGTCAATCTGATCCCGATTTCATTCCATTTTCTTATTCTTCAGCACCTTGCCAGGTATTGGGATGATCACCGATCTTGGATACGCTATGATCCAGAGTTTGCTTACTCCTTGACAGGCTACTGACCCAAGGCTTTGGCTTGAAGTCCTTGGGAGGTGCAAGTCCTACAAAGAGGAGTGTAATCGGTTAAAGAAGAAGAATACTTTTGGAGAATAATATTGATTTCAATTGCCTCCGTGGTTGAATGACCAATGCTGAGGCTTCTGAACCAGAGGCCCCGGATTCGATTCGATAATTTATCCAGAAACATTCCCTTTTGTCCTAGCGTATGGTTGTATGATTGCGGGCGTGAATGTGACTTCAATGTAAAAATTAATAGGAAAACCGACGTTAATTAAAACCAGCAGTTCAGGGAGTGAAAATACCACCATTAAATTTATCTTAAGTCAAAGCCCTCGATAAATATACAATCAACAATATAAACCATCATGTAATCTATCTCCCAGTTATGGCTATTTGACTGCAATAAATGTATTATTAAAGCCCTCGATAAGACCATAGAGGCTGAAAGGTGCTATAGGTACAAATGAAACGGTTAAAAATGGTTATTTGGGAAAGTAGGGAGGTGTTGTCACCTCCGTTGAGCTTATCCTGCTCTTATGCACAGCGACTTAACTTATGCAGGTTTGGCGAAAATGTTTCTTACGCTGAGAGATATGAAATACGCAACGGGTTGAAAGTCACAGTGATCGCCGGCCAGGGAGCGAGCGAGCTAGCGGTATCGCGAGTCCAAATGAGACTGCGAGTCTCCTTTGCGCCAGTCCTGGCTTTATGTGCGCCATTTTCTATGTTCAAAGCATTGCTTTGCATTATAGGTCAAGCATAATAGATAAAGACTGTTAAATTTTGTTCAGTGTACAAAATAATGTTCTTTCTCTGCTGTAAACTTCCTTACATACATTTATGATGTCTAAAATAAATACTTCGTATTTCAAATTCTACATTACAATATTAAAATAATTATTGAAAACACGAAGTGGTATGCATTCGCACTCTTAATGTTTTGAAATGAAAAATAAAATTAACACACAAGTCCCAGGCTAAACTTCTCCCCTGTATGATACGTCATGTCACTTGGCAAGCAATAGAAACAGTCAGCACATCAACCCAACTTTAAAATTAAAAAACTGTTATGTGTTTTACATTCACATGACTTTCTCTGCTCTTGTACAAACTATTTTTACAAACGCCTATTCTCCATGTGCTTCATGTCAATCGAGATATCGAGATGTTAATCTTATTGCTAATTTTCTTGTAGACGCAATGGGAATTGCTAGACTTTGAGCGATACTCAAATATATTAAGAGCTGGTTACTATGTGGAGTATTCCATTCTTTTTGCGTGACCAGGACAAAAAAAATGAATAACGAATTCCCATTTGAGAAAAAGTATAAGTATAGGAAACTTTAAGGGAATAACAAGCAATATCTCGAAAATGGTTCACACAACAACAACAAAATGTATATGACATAAATTGTGTATTGTAACGCGATTTTCCTTTTTTTGTGTAGCAAAATTTTAACTATCTCTTATGGTTTACCAGTTATGTAAATGTCGTTCACAATGAAGAATACTTTTGGAGACATTCCCAGAAAATTCGAGATACACATTTTATTTGTCATGAAAGTATCTTAAACATACGAAATTTTAATCAAAATCGTTAGACATTTTTGAGAAAATTAAAATTTTCGAAAAATGTTACATGTAAAGGGTAATCTGGGGTGGGAGGATTTTCTTGAAAACCTTCGTGGAAGATACTGAACCTAAATACCAAGTTTGGTGTTTATCCGACTGTTCGTTTCTGAGTAATGCTGTTCACAGACAGACACACACACGGACATGTTCCAAAAATACTTTTTTTGGAGTTCAGGTGGCCTCAAAACATGTATTTCCGGTGAAATCTCTATCTAATTTTTGGGTGGAATGCAATACTTTCCCTACTTACTATACGTAGTAGAGAAAGTAAAAATATGAAAACTTCAGTACAGTGTCCACCGTTCAATAATCGAGGGGGAGTTGCACCTTGACCTAGCTCTAGGCAAGCAGACAAATAATATATTCCTTCTTTCTTACCACTGCATGTGGTTAGCCTGGGAACTGCATGGCACGAATGTATCATATACCTCTGTAGACAGTATTAGTGAAGTTAGATTACTTATGAATGTTACTGGACGTGTTTAATGAGAATTAAAGGTACTATAATAAAATCTGATACGTTGCACTCAGCTGATTTACTCTACTCACCTTTCTACAAACTATTCTTACAAAATCTTGATCTTTTGTCTACCTGTTAATCGTGTTAAGCTTTCATTACACATTTATACATTTTGTTGTAGGTATAAGAAGAATACAGTACGATAGTCAGATTTTTTAAAAAGCCTATCATTATAGCATAGCTTTGAAATTTCGTTTTCCTTGCATGGTGACGAAAAAAACAAATAGCAACTTACCACTTGAAACATGTTTAGGCATTTGAAACTACAAACCAATAATAAAGTATACCTCGGAAATGGTTGTCACAAAATGAATTTTTTTTCATAAATTGTGTGCTTAACGAGATTAGGGTTGAGCAGAAAATAACGTAACTACTACATTGTAACGGTTATATAAGTAATGGAGAGAGGTAATAAATAACCATTAATGGTTACGAAGTATTGAATGCAAAGTAACAAAGACAGTAACTAAGTTATTCCGTTAACGGCTACTAAAGTAACGGAGGTGGTTACCGCGTATGGGTGACATCA
Organism: Deroplatys truncata; assembly: GCA_030765065.1. Lineage (NCBI taxonomy): Eukaryota > Metazoa > Arthropoda > Insecta > Mantodea > Mantidae > Deroplatys > Deroplatys truncata. Next base: position 76,186,108 of record CM060983.1, read on the forward strand.
TTCACTGCAAGTGCAATCGTATCGCTTATCGGGAACTAGTTACCTTAACTCGTTACTTATCAATCTCTTCCGCTAGAGGTCGTGAATGATATAGTCAATCTAATATACAAGCTGACGAGAAACGTGCCTACTAATTATCTGCTTTGCTACATGTATATATCCAACTGAGATTATCTGCATATTTTGTTGTGCAGGAATATAGAGGCAAGTGCGAATGCATTTTGCGTTTATAAACTATCGTAGTAATCAAAGTGTTGAGGCAGCTAGAGAAACTTCTTTTCAGATTGCATTGAATAACACAGTAAGTCTGATTTATATTGTTCATGTTGTTACAGCTAATTGTTGCTGACAACCATTAATGTAAATAACTGCGATAACCATGAAAACAAATAACTTAATCGTTACTGGTAACCGTTACAGGTAACCGCTAACGCACTGTAACCGAAACAGTTATAACAGCTAGCCGAAAATAACAGTTATTTGTCACATCCCTAAACGAGATATTCATTTTTTGTGTAGAATCTATCTCTCACGGTTTTACCAATTATAGTCGTATAATATGAAGAAAACTTCATAGGTTATTCACAGGAAATTCGAGATAAAATTTTTATTTATAATGAAAATATCTTAAACATATATTATTTTAATAAATATTGTTTAAGCCAGCTTTAAGAAAATAAAAAACAAAGAACAGCTTTCCATTTAAAGGTAGCTTGAGATAGGAGAATTTTCTTGAAAATCTTCATGTCGCATCCTTGGAGCATACTGAGCTTAAATACCAAGTTTGATACTTAACAATACACATACATACGAGGGCAGTTCAGAAAGTCCCAGACATTTTGTCCTATCGTGGCGATGAGTAGGGCTAGAGCCGCCATCTTGGTGCCGGAATGTTCCTACATTCAGTACGCATCCAGCTGCAGTACGTGAGAACTGTGCCTTCCTTACCGTGCTCTCTGTGTGTTGTTAAAATGTGCGCTGCAATAGAAAATCGCGCCACTTGTGAAGTGCGTTGCTAAAAAGAACAAACCAATTGAAATATATCGTCAACTTTGTGATGTTTACGGGCAGGGAATAATGAGTGAAAGCCGCGTCAGGCTATGGTACATGGATTTTAAAAATGGCCGTACCCATGTTCACGGCGAGGCCTAGGCTTATGACTGATGAACTGTCAATGTAAATCAATAACACAATTCGTGAAAATCGTCGTTCCACGACTACGGAACTTTTAGAACATTTTCCCCAAATTTCACGGAGTTTGGTGCATCAAATTGATGCTTTGATACTGACGCTGAACTGCATGCCGGTGTAAATCATGAGGCAGTATTTTTAATACTTAAATGATTTCAGTCAAATTATATAATATATAAATTCAATAACAGCCCGCCTTAAAGCAATATGTGTATATAACAATATATAAAAAGTGTATATTACAGTCACTGTATACGTTTGTATTACTGTATGCATGTGTAATAATGTTATGTTAATGTATTACATAGTTTAATAATGTAGGAGCTGTGAGAATAATAGGTTATAAGTTGCTAAAAATGAGGTAGCCTTGAGGCAATAATGAATTTGAAAGTTTAATAATACTACTAGTCATTCTTGGAGCAACAATAATGTAATTTTTGTGACAGTTTATAAAATAGCTAATCAACAACCAGAAAAATCTTTAGTTAAATGAAGGTATTCTATTGAACTAAGATTAGCCAATCGGAGACTTGAAATACAGAAATTTACAAATTTAGGCGGTTGAAATCAAGTCAGTTGCTTGTAGACAGTGCTCATAACTGGATGCGTTGGTTGTAGACAGTGTTACTAATCAGACGCGAGATGTGTGCTCGAGAAATTTAATACGTATTTTGTGTGAGACAAAAATAGTTTACGTGTTAAAAAGTGCAAGTAATTAAATAAAGAAAATCTCACAGCTCTCTCTATATCAGTGAAGTGTTATTTAAATCGTGTCAAGCATTAATAAATGGAATGAAGAAAAACTTAAAATCTGTGTAAGCCTACATTCTTCAGTCGCACCACCTCCCTGCTAAGAAATCCATGTCTCTAACAGTAATACTGACGCAGCCGAAGCAAACATAAATATATAATATTTAATGAAACAGTCAAAATGCAAAGTTAATATTTTTAAATTTGGGGCGAAGGCTACCGGAAACATTTTACCATACGTGAAGCAACTAACCTACTTCAAATTGACGCCCAAAACGTGGGGCAAATAACTTAAAGATACTACCTACTTCAACCAGTGGTTGAAGTCGCAGGCGGCGGATTTCTACAGAGAGGGTGTTGAAAAACTTGTGCCACGGTATGATAAATGCCTCAATTTGAATGGCGATTATGTAGAAAAATAGCTTAAGAGTACCTTTCAGATGTAGATAATAAACGTTCATATTTGCATTTTGTGAATTGTTTATTTCAAAACGTCTGGGACTTTCTGGATTACCCTCGTACTTACATACATACTTTTTCTAAAACTGTTTTTGTTTATTAGGGAGTCTCAAAACGTGTATCTCTGGTGAAGTCTCGGTATAGAATTTTCAAGTGGAATGCAATACTTCAATGTAGTAGACATCGTAAAACGAGAACTTGGAAATACAAACTAAAAGGTCCTAATAGTGTGTTTTGCCTTAACTGTATAAGCTTACTACTAACAGAATAAGAAGAAATCGCCTTGGAAATGTTTTGCTTGAAACCGCGCTAGTCGGCTAGTCAGGATTTCTGTCCATTGCCGTGAAAATTCCAATTCAATATTGGCAGCAAATTCAGATCGTGGGAACGCAAGCAGCCTGGACAATTGGCAGTGTATGTTCACAGTTCATCAACATTTGTCACTTGAGTGCAGTGCACTAATGGTTTTAACTAAACTCGCAAATAAACCTCCATGGGTCACTTGACCGTCCACTCTAACCAATCAATCTTTGGTGCGATGAAACACAACGCCTGTGCTGTTTACAACCTTGGCTTAGCCAATTAACATCTAACAGTCTCTCTTATATTGTTCATTTGTGATGATTACGAGAATAGCAACGGACAGCTGCAAAAGGTGCAATACCTTTCTTAACTGCTACAACAATCTTAGTGCTAACACATTTATATAAATTAGTTGGTGTGTTAAATGGACCAACAAAAATGCACATAATTCTGCATGTATGTACAAGAAAAATCCTCTTATTACAGTTTTGTGCACTCGAAATTAACTGAATTAAAAAGCTGAACGTGCTTCTTTCATTGTCTTGAATAAGTGCATTTTTTATCCCTTTTTTCATTTGTAAGAGAGAAAATAACTTTTTCTATGCTTAAATTAGTTCATAAAAGGGCAAAACTAACACTGTAATACAGCTGCAGTCATTTAAGTAAGAGTTCTGGAGGTATAAGTTTATGTACTCGTTAATAATTTCTCTGAGAGAAAAACGGAACAATCATGTGACAGGCATGGCGTAAAATGGACTTGAACATTTACAACGATAAAAGTTAAAATCTAAATCTCAAAACGTTACAAATGTTTCTTCCATATATGGGCATATCAGCCTTTTTCGAACTATACCCTCCACCAAACTGATAGAATCTCCCTTTTTGAGTTCGCAATTATTTTCTGCATTTTAGTATAAGCGGACTATAGCTGCAAGATATGCTGATGGGAGCTGAAGAGATGGCTAACGACTTTTGTCATATCTCATTGGAACTGTGTACCTGCTGCTATGTCCACTATTGAAGTTTCTGATGTTCCTCCTAATACTTGTCCCACAGGAAGTTAGAAGGAAATGTTGTATATACATCCTCGAAGTAAACCAAAACTACTATTTCATTAACATTATCATAAAATTTATTCTCAACTGCTTATAAAACTATTTTATATATTCCTGTTATATAAATACCCAAATTTCACTAGCAGTAGCTTAACTACAGCTTCTTTAGCTTTAATTACAATAATTTCATCACATATGACTATATTTCTCCATTTTATTCAAAATAAATGAACGTGTTACTAAATAGATAATGTTTCCTATAAAAATGAAAGTCGTGAATCGACTTTTAGTTTAGTTTTAATTTAATTATTTATTTAGTAAAAGAGCAAGATTTGCTGATCTGCGCATTCAAAATATAAAAGAAGCAGCACAAAATCCAACGCCGCACAATACGAGATGAAACAAACAAACCACTTACAAAAAAATTATGATGTGTTACACTCAAATGACTTTCTGTACTCTTGTACAAACTATTTTTAGAAACTTATTCTCCATCTATTTCATATTAATCGAGAAAAACGTTTGCAGAAACGATCTTTTGACATGCAAAGAGACTTACATTTTACACATAGCGACCAATTTGACTATCGCTTAAGGACTACTATGCTCCCCTTGTTTTGTATTTGCAAAGGCAATATAGAAATACAGTAGCCTTTAAGCATAGACATATCTCTTAATAGCCGGTTGCTAGGTGCAGCTCCATCCTCTTTGCCACGGATTAATACTCTTTGCATATCCAAGACAAAAAAATGAATAACGAATTCCCATTTCAGAAAATAAGTATTGAAAAATGTAAGGGAATAACAAGCAATATCTCGAAAATGGTTCATTCAACAAAAAAATGTATATGAAATAAATTGTGTATTTTAACGCCATCTGCATTTTTGTGTAAATTTTGTCTATCTCTTATGGTTTACCAGTTGTGCAAAAGTCGTTCACAATGAAGAACACTTTTTGAGATATTCCCAGAAAATTCGAGATATACATTTTATTTGTCATAAAAATATCTTAAACATTTAATATCTTAAATATTTTAATCTAAATCTTTAGAGCCATTTTTGAGAAAATTAAAATGTTCGAAAAATGTTCCATGTAAAGGATAATCTGGGGTGGGGGGATTTTCTTGAAAACCTTCGTGTCGCATCTCTGGAAGATACTGAACCTAAATACCAAGTTTGGTGTTTATCCGACTGTTCGTTTCTGAGTTATGCTGTTCAAACACACACACACAAACGGACATGTTTCCAAAAATGTTTTTTTTGGATTCAGGGGGTCTCAAAACATATATTTCTGGTGAAATCTCGGTATGGGATTTTTGGGTGGAATACAATACTTCGCCTACTTAATATACGTAGTAGAGAAAGTAAAAATTTAAGAAAGAAAACTGGCTTCTTTCTCACATTGTCTTAGGAGTTATCTTACGAGTTCCCTCTTGCTTGTAGTTATTATTAGGTAATTGAACTGAGCTTTCAAATTCATGCTTATTACCATCAAATGAATATTCATTAATGTCAATCAAATTACCGAAAATCCACCATTACTCGTAATAATATTGAATTTAATCTCAAATAAGAAACGCATTTTTTATAAAATATGAGCGATTTGAAACTGCTTATTAAAACATAAATTGGCCCTAATAGTCGTAAACTACGAAGCCCGGAAATTAAAATGTACCCTACCTGCAACATTGCAAGTCAACAATATCTTTGAATAATTGAGATTCCCCTAAACGTTTAACGGGATACATGAACCGAATGAGGAGGTTCAGTGCTCTCTCAGCATCTCGTATTGGTACCTCAGAGATAGAGGTACCTAAGATTCGTGGTGCCAATCCCGGCCATGACTATAATTCTTACAAGTTCATTCAACTCTACAACTTGCGATTTGAGAGAGCGATTATCAAAATTGCTATCTCATTAGTCTTGGATCTTGCTTGAGCATCTCCGAAGCTTGTCCCTTATGGAAACTGTGATGCGGAATGAGAGAGAAGATCTCTCCTTGTCAGTGTAAATGTAAGTATCTTTAGATTTAAGCCGTTGTTACAAACAGTGGGTCTCGAAGGCGGGACTCATGAATCCATCTGCCACCTCGATCCTCCCCTATCACGCGCAGTGTGATTCTCGCTGGAAGTGGCAGATGTAACGGCAGGATTTATAATGTGTAGGGTCGGCTGATGACCTCGATGATCCCTATCTCTCGCGATGATGTGGCAACTAGGCTACTGAGGGCTGTGATTGAATGGCTAGGAAGGAAGAAATAAGCGCTACAGCGTGCTCAATTAGTCCCGCGGTGAAAATACAGCCTTTTGACATCTTCATGTTCAGCGTTAAGCCTTACACGATGTATTGTAATGAATTATAGCTGTTTTACCATTATATTTCTTGTTCCTTATGTTTAGGAGGAGACCAAATGGCGAAAATTGACCAAAAATTGTGATGTTACATTCACGTGACTTTCTCTACTCTCTATAATTTAATAGGTATAAAACTATTGTTATGAAAGCTTATTTTTCTATCTACTTCATTTTAATCTAAATAAACCTTTGCAGAAAAAGCTACATAACATATTTTGTTGTAGATACAAAGGGAACAGCGATAGTTAAATGTTTAAGAACTGGAAGCTATATGCTTGCCTTAAGATGTCATCGTTCTATAACATCGCAAGAAACAACCGAATGTCGACATGACTTTAAAAAATGAAAGAATTGAGCAATTCAAAAACATTAAAAACGAATATCTCGGAAATAGTTTGTTACAAAAGAAGTTATTGTAACTAAATTGTGTGTTTTAAAGAGATTTACATTTTTTGTGTAGCACGTTTTCGTCTATCGCTTAACGTTTACCAGTTATACAAGATTATACAAAATTGCTTCTGAACGAAGAGGACTTTACAGGCTATTCTAAGACAATTCAAGATATAGCTTTTATTTGGCATGTAAATATGTTTTAATGTATGGCATTTTAATCAAAATCGTTAGTCATGTTTATAAAATAAAAAACTTCGAAAAATCTTCCATGTAAAGGGTAGTTGGTTTTGGGTAATTTTGTTATTAATCTTCGTGTTGCTTCTTTGAAATGTACTGAACCTAAATACCAAGTTTAGTATTTATTAGACTTTTCGTTTTGGAGTTAATCTGTTCACAGACACACATCCACAAACTCAAGACATTTTTATAAAAATGCGTTTTTGGGTTCAGGAGCCTCATAACATATATTTATGGTGAAATCTAGACATGGAATTTTTGGGTGAAGTACAACACTTCCCCTATTTTCTGTAGATAATATATAAAGTAAAAATAGTGCCTTATCTGTCACTTCACAGTGTGTATCTCCTACACATTTTGTAGTAGGGTAGTAAATTTTAGCCCATGTTTTACGGGAAGTTTTGCTCTAGAAACTGGTACTACTATCAAATACGACAGCTTCAGTGTGTTCAAGCCATAAAGTTTATGTATGCGAGTTTGTTTTCTCAATTTTTGCATTGAGCAGCTGTTACTGCGAATAACAGTTTCTGATATAAAATGACCCTTTTCTCAGAATGCCGCGGTGGCATTTAGGAGGTTCTAGGGTCGATCCTCGGCAACCACACTCTGACCCATCGGTTTGTTGTGGTTTCTTCGGGTTCGGCAGGCGAATGTTTGAGTCGTTTCTACTCTACCATGATTTCCTTTACATCATCTCCCTTTCCTTCCATTTCCTTCTTATCTTTCTGATGTGCCTCTAGGTTTTATGGCGTATGGCGATGCCGGAAAGATGGCGTGCTAATGAAAAGACAATTCCTCCTTGGACACCAGAAGGTTTCTTGATTGGTGCATAGTTCTTCGCCCTCTCTTGGAGGCTCCATCAGTGGGACGGGTCTACGACCTTGGAAATGTTAGCGACTTCAGTGCCTCTCTGTGGCCTGTGTGTCTATGGCCTGTAGCCTCCTGTGGAGCGGTTGCCGCAACAGATCTATGCAGGTCAAAGGCGCGAAGTTTCCCCCTCCGTGAATCACCTCTACCTCTACCCTTAAAAACATCTATCATCCGAATCACATTGGCAACACTGCTTGTGAAAATAAGAATACAAACAAGGTGTTCCTCACGTGCACGACCTTGTGATACTTCCTAAAAGCAGCAAGTTAGCATTAGAGAGCAGGCGGGTTGACATTTTCCTTTTACCCCGGTATCGAGAAAACAAAGCAAGCTGTAAATGACACTAGACGAAGGCAATGCTTGCTTTATGCTTTTAGTTTTCTTTGCTACGAAATAGGTAAAAGCTTTTTTGTTTTGGGAACGAAACTCAGGTTTCTGACCGCACAAGTAGGGTTAAGGAAGGGAAAGGTGGAGGGTAGGGGGTTTTATATTTGCCTGTTTTTCTGAAAATGACTTGTGCAGCTATTTGTACCCCGTGCTTCACCCCTTCCCGCGCCAGCTCCCTTAACAATAGCTACTAAAAAAGAAATATACTCATCGAACGTCGATCGTACTTAGACCGCAGTTTTAATGGCATCTCAAGATCCAAGTGGCCGTGGAAGAGGACTAATATATGAATCGGAGCTAATAATGCGCCGTCTTTTGTTTCTGCCTGCCTCCATTTAATGGCTGGAGAACTCGACGTCATTTCTAATGTCTTCTTGTGCGGCTCATAATTTCACCACCAACAGAGGGCAGAGAAAAAGCTTTACCAACGCTGTGTTTTATTATATAGTGTTTTCTTTTAAGAACCGATTTTAGTATCTTTCATTAAATAAGTAAGGGAGAAACGCTTTAAAATGTATTATTCGTCGTCGCCTCCTTCAGAGCTTGAGCATTTTTCTCTTTCTGTTCTTTATCTTGTTCTCGCTTGTTCTTCCAATTTATAATCGTGCGCCTGTTTTAATATATACTTATCTTTTTAGTTTAACGTCCGTTAACCAGGTAGGTCATATCGAAATTGCTGAAATTATGCTCAAATGAGCCCGGGGTTCCTATAGCTTAGAGCTAAAAGGGAAAACCCCCAAAAAAAGCTTATCCAGATAACTCATCCCAACCGAGATTCGAACTCAGGACCTCTTTAATGTGAGACATACATGTTAACCCCACACCATGGAGGCAGTATGAAGTGTTTCTGCATGGGTGTCATATGTATAATTACTTGAATGTTTTATTTTAGATGCTTAGCATCATCAACTGACCGTGGTTCAGTTTGTTGTACGAAGTTCATAGCTTTATAACAAGTTGTGCAGGTGGTGCGGAGACAGCTCGTTCGCTGTTGTGCACATTAACGAGTTGGTTGATAAGTATGATATAATCAGCGATGTCTGAGCTCGTAAAAAAGAGTATATTTTATAAAAATGTGTTGCTTTATAAATAGGGCTAACAAAAAAATACACTACAACTACCATTCTATCTTACTTTTGTTTATATTTAGTTTATCATAATTTATGATACAATAATGTTCTGCGAAGAGAATTCAAATTTGCTATGATTCAGAGTGAAAAAATTGTTTTAATAAATAAAGCAAAGCATTAGTTCATTACTGAAACTTGAGTCATTAAAATTATTAGTTGTTGTTTATTAGTTTCATAGTTTAATAATTTCTTATCTACTTTTTAATAAAGCGGTTTAATGTTGCAATTTCTCAAAGTGAGATTATCACGTTATGTTAGTCTAAATTTAAATTCTTTTTCCCCTTAAGGGTAAAGGCATCATCCAACGCATTACGGAGGCTTCTGAATTGATGGCTCCGTCAGATGTTTTGTTACCGAAACTAGAGAAACGTTCATATAGGATGGGCGACAGCACTCAGGCAACTTTCTCGAAGATTCCCAAGTCCTAGGAGGAGGATATAATAAACGTAGTGACAGTCAGTTGATCACAGCGAAAGAAGTACGTAGCACAACTGAGCATCACCAGCGAAGAGTATAGAAGCGTGTTTTGTTGACTTCATTGGAAAAAAGTTTACAAAGAGTAAAAGATGTGTATTTATTTGCCACCATAACATCTCAATTCGACCATATTTTGATGAAAATCGTTAGAATCATTTTTGAGGATATAACGATCGAAATTTGTTCCATGTAGAGGTGCTTGGGGTAGGGATAATCTGGGAATGTCTTTGTGTTTCACCCTTAAAGAACGCTGGAATTAAGTACGAATTTTCGTATTAATCCGACTTTTCAGGTTATGCTGTTCACAGGCACCAAATAGATATCCTCTTAGTGTTTTTTCTCCATCTACGTAATGTTAATCCAGATCTTATTGCTAATTTTCTTGTAGATGCAAGGGGAATATGGTAGGCTTTAAGCGATAGTCAAATCTTTTAAGAGCTGGTGCAATGTGGAGCATGCCATTCTCTTTGCATGTCTAAGAAGTCTGTAAAATTCAAACAAATAACAAGGAATATCTCGGAAATGGTTCACTCGACAAAAAAAAATGTATATGACATGAATTATGTGTTTTAACGAGATCTACATTTTTTGTGAGCAAACGTTTTATCTATCTCTTACGGTTTACCAGTTATGCAAAAGCCATTCACAATGAAGAGGACTTTTGGGGACATTCCCATAAAATTCAAGATAAACATTTCATTTGTCATGAAAATATCTTAAACATATGATATTTTGATTAAAATTGTTAGAGCCAGTTTGGAGAAAATCAGTTTTCTAAAAATAATCCATGTAAAGGGTAATCTAGCGTGGGGGGATTTTCTTGAAAATCTACGTGTTGCATCTTTAAAAGATGCTGAACCTAAATACGACGTTCGGTATTTATCCGACTTTTCGTTTTTGAGTTATGCTGTTCACAGACACATAGACGGACCTCTTTCTAAAAGTGCTTTTCTTGGATTGAAGGGGCCTCAAAATATGTATCGGTGAAATCTCGGGTGAAATGCAATACTTCCCCTACTTACCTAGCAGTAACAATGTAGGCGTGCAATATTAGCAAGACAATATTCTGAAAATAGTGTAATTCACGTAATTTCCTTTTCCTTCAGAGAGACACATTTACACGCGCAATAATCATCACCATCCCTTTTGAAGCACAGAGATGGAAATTATTAAAATGACGAACTGATTGTAATTAGCCGCAGAACGGATTCAATCCAGCAGCATTACTTGCAGGCACATTGTTTTTCCGTCACCGAATAACAAAAAACAAATTGTTTCCAGTGGAATAAAATTGACAGCAAATGTGTATATAATTCTCTGCAATTAGAGCTTCCCTCCTCCTTCCACCTGCCCTTAAAACCGTGCCTATAATGTTTCAGAGATTAATTACATCATAAAATTACCCTCCCTTGCAGTAAGTAAACTGAATAGACAAAAAATGTCAGAACAATGGTAATGAAAGGTTTTGTAGAAGTAAATGTGACAGGGAATAAAATACTCGTTCCCAGTTGGGAAAATTAAATTCATATAATGGTCAGTATTTAAAAAAAGGGCAATGAACTAAGCTGAAAGACGTAAGCGATTGCGTTCATGAAAAACAAATTTGACATTAGTGGCTTCCCTTCAAAATAATGTGGCAAGAGGGTGAGGCTTTGCAAATTGAATAAGGCAACATACCGTGCATATTAAATAGAAATCAATTTATTGGATTTCGGCATAAATGCTTTTAAAAAATATTTTGAATGACCAGAAGCTCAGTCAAGAACCTTTTTTCACATATAAGGCATTTTTATTTACCCGACCTGAGTTTCAGTACTCCATAGAAAAACAGTGGATATTGGAATACTGCACGGAATTCTGCACCTTCTTCGCAGTAATTTAAGAGTACATAATGTCTACGTATCCTGGCGCGCATAAAATGCGGCCCATAATGGAATGGAGCTGTTTATGTTGGTCCTGACAGAATCTAACCCCACCCTACCAGCGTGACCACCTCTTTTTTTCGAGCATAACTCTCGCTACGGCATTGTCAGGGTACTTTATCTCCCCCAAAGTATGGCGGAACTGCGGAAGGGTAACATTACAACTACTTTCATGCTACACTACCGTTTTCTTATTGCCGTTTGGTAGCGGCAACAACTTAACCTTCGTCTCCATGTTGCCGATGAAAACTCTCAAATGTATAGGATGGACCATTTAAGTTGAGATTGTACAATATCTTCAAAACTAACAGTTGTAGAAAGAAATGTCTTTAATAAAAGTTGCTTGATATTATAGGGGAAAGTAAATGCCATTAGGGTTTTATTTGGAGGACATTATGATGGTCATTTTAGGGTCAACTTAATTTCTTTAAATGGGAACCTATATTTAGAATGTTGTTTTCTCATTAGAAAATGGCTTATAAAAGTGTTTTATTTTGTGATGAGGAATAAGGAAACAAAATAAAAAAATTTGATTCTGAATTACGAAACGTAACTTGATCCTCAAACGACCAACCATGGATGGTCCAACCATTCATTGCGCTCTTCGTACACAGCCATTCAGAATTTCAGATGTTGTTTACGTTGGGGCAAGAACAATTGCAAAGTGCTTCTTACAACCTTCATTTATTCATTGATAATTAATTGTCGCGTAGCAACACTAGCATAACGTATGCGAGTCGCTCTGTTTACAGAACATCATACGATAATCTTTGCTTCATTTGTTTCTTGTCGATTTACCTGTCGCGTAGCAACACTAGCATAACGTATGCGAGTCGTCTGTTTACAGAACATCATACTACACATCACTATTGTTTTTCGATCCAACTTGGAGATATATTAAATATATATCTCCTGTTAAAGTGTGTATACATTTTTGGCACCCTCTGTATACAGAGTGTTTCAAAAAGAATGAACCGATTTCACAAGGCTATAGCTCCTATACGAATTCAGCCAATTTAAAAATACATATCAAAACTGCAAGTTTTAATTGGCACTAGTTGAAAGTTGCTGGTTCCTAGTAGGAGTCTTCTTGGTGCAGCTAGTTCGCTCATTTAATACCCAGCAAGAGTCGAGATGGTGACAGACAGCAACAAATAGCATTTTGCATTCTTCATTTCAACAGGTGCAAATCAGTTATAATTGTGCAGCGTGAGTTTTGAAAGTACAGCACTACACAGAGCATTCGACGTTAGCACCAGCAGTTTCAAGACACTGTTTATGTAAGAGAAAATCCACAGGTCGCCTGTGTGTGCCTGAACAAGACATAGAATCCATTCAGTATCAATGATAGATTGACCATAAGGTTTTTATTGATCTAGCATTGCACCATTGGCTTCAAAGTTCGCCTGGTCTCACATTATGTGATTTTTACTTTCTCTACTACGTATAGTAAGTAGGGGAAGTATTGCATTCCACCCAAAAATTCGATACCGCGATTTCACCGGAAATACATGTTTTGAGACCTCCTGAATCCAAAAAAAGCATTTTTGGAAACATGTCCGTGTGTGTGTCTGTGTGTGTGTGTGTGTGTGTGTGTCTGTGTGTGTCTGTGTGTCTGTGAACAGCATAACTCAAAAACGAACAGTCGGATAAACACCAAACTTGGTATTTAGGTTCAGTATCTTCCAGAGATGCGACACGAAGGTTTCCAAGAAAATCCCCCCACCCCAGACTACCCTTTACATGGAACATTTTTCGAAAATTTTAATTTTCTCAAAAATGGCTCTAACGATTTTGATGAAAATATCATATGTTTAAGATAATGTCATAAGAAATGAAATGTATATCTCGAATTTTCTGGGAATGTCTCCAAAAGTATTCTTCATTGTGAACGACTTTTGCATAACTGGTAAACCATAAGAGATAGACAAAATTTTACTACACAAAAAATGTAGATCGCGTTAAAATACACAACTTATGTCATATACGTTTCTTTTGTTGAGTGAACCGTTTTCGAGATATTGCTTGTTATTTCCTTAAATTTTCCAATACTTATACTTTTTCTCAAATTCGTTATTCATTTTTTTTATGTCCTGGACATGCAAAGAGAATGGAATGCGCCACATGGCAACCAGCGTTAAAATATTTGACTATCGCTTAAAAGCTACCATATTCCCCTTGCATCTACAAGAAAATTACCAATAAGATTGACATCTCGATATCTCAATTAACATGAAGCATATGGAGAATAGGCGTTTGTAAAAATAGATTGTACAAGAGTAGAGAAAGTCATGTGAGTGTAACACATCAGATTTTTTTGTAGTGTGTCTCCCCTTCCAACAACTGTAGCAAACTGCAATGCGGCATAGAAACAGCATGGCTACCGTAAGACCAGACATGCTTACACAAGCATAGGATGAACTTGACTATCATCTAGTCATCTAGTCTAGATATTGATATGGAATATTTGTTAAATACTTTCGAATAATGTAAGTGAAAACTTTGTAATCCTAACCTATAATAAAATGTATCACAAAGTTTTATGTGCATGCAAGCAAAGGATATCGCCTTGTAGAATCAGATATTCTTTTAACACCCTGTATTTTTTTTTATTTGCATCCCTAGATTATCCAGTAAGATACGATTCTTACTTTAAATATATGTCCTACTATTTTTTACGCCAATATTTATAAAACTAAGGAAGAGATAATAAGGGCGCTACTATAAAACAGGAATTTCTTGATTCATGCAATCAATGAAGAAGAAGCCATGACCTCAATTTCATTCTTAATTCAAACGTACTTCCAATCACCTCACTTATAAATCTGCTGAAACTAATAGGGGACTGAAAATGCGTGTATATATCCATCATCCAATTCAGTGATTGGGAAAATTATTTATATATCACGAGCAAAGTTACCGATTCGTTGAATTGGTTTTTATTCAGTTAACGCCGGACAGCGGAATGATTTAACATAGCTCTTATCACAATTAAAATGTAATTTCAATATGTGTGTTTTTTATTAATGGTTATACAGCTCTGATGTAAACAGTGAACTACATACGACTAGCTTCAATTTTGTTCATAAAAATCTTTATATGTCTCATTGTATTAAACCATTATCAGCTATGGATTTTAAAACTTCACAATTTGTTATCTGCTGTAATAAAAATTTTACCCGTTGTCCTTAACAATAACGCAACAACTTTATGCAACATTTCAAATTTATGAAAACAATTTTCAGAGTAAATAAATGAGTATTCTGAATTATTTTGTATCTTAATATGTGGCAGAGTGATTGAAATATCGAGCTGTGTATTGACTTTATCATATAAACATTTTCAGAGGAATCGTACTTTTCTCCCGGCTACTACATCAAATTTTTGTATCTTATTAAAAATATTCTTTTTTTCAGAAATAGTTCTTAAGTCATACTAATATATATAATGCATTATACCGTTCTTTAATATGTAGTGAGACTTTGGTATTAGCATCTTGCAGGATTTATGAAAAACATGTCCAAAAATTCTGAAGAACACAATTACGAGTAATTATCTTTAAAATAAAAGATGCATATATTTAACCAGAGAAATCCATCTCGGTCCCATTTTCTACTTTCGAATCCTAACTTGGTCCCGTCTTCCAAAATGTAAACAACCTAACTCGGTCTCGTTTTCCAAAATGTAAACAACCTAACTCGGTCTCGTTTTCCAAAATGTAAACAACCTAACTCGGTGGCGTTTTCCAAACTGTAACCAACCTAACTCGGTCCCGTTTTCCAAACTGTAAACAACCTAACTCGGTCCCGTTTTCCAAACTGTAAACAACCTAACTCGGTCCCATTTCCCGAAATGTAAACAACCTAACTCGGTCCCATTTCCCGAAATGTAAACAACCAAACTCGGTCCCATTTCCCGAAATGTAAACAACCTAACTCGGTCTGATTTCCCGAAATGTAAATAATCTTACTCGGTCCCATTTCCCGAAATGTAAACCACCTAACTCGGTCCCATTTCCCGAAATGTAAACCACCTAACTCGGTCCCATTTCCCGAAATGTAAACCACCTAACTCGGTCCCATTTCCCGAAATGTGAACCACCTAACTCGGTCCCATTTCCCGAAATGTGAACCACCTAACTCGGTCCCATTTCCCGAAATGTGAACCACCTAACTCGGTCCCATTTCCCGAAATGTGAACCACCTAACTCGGTCCCATTTCCCGAAATGTGAACCACCTAACTCGGTCCCATTTCCCGAAATGTGAACCACCTAACTCGGTCCCATTTCCCGAAATGTGAACCACCTAACTCGGTCCCATTTCCCGAAATGTGAACCACCTAACTCGGTCCCATTTCCCGAAATGTGAACCACCTAACTCGGTCCCATTTCCCGAAATGTGAACCACCTAACTCGGTCCCATTTCCCGAAATGTAAACCACCTAACTCGGTCCCATTTCCCGAAATGTAAACCACCTAACTCGGTCCCATTTCCCGAAATGTAAACCACCTAACTCGGTCCCATTTCCCGAAATGTAAACCACCTAACTCGGTCCCATTTCCCGAAATGTAAACCACCTAACTCGGTCCCATTTCCCGAAATGTAAACCACCTAACTCGGTCCCATTTCCCGAAATGTAAACCACCTAACTCGGTCCCATTTCCCGAAATGTAAACCACCTAACTCGGTCCCATTTCCCGAAATGTAAACCACCTAACTCGGTCCCATTTCCCGAAATGTAAACCACCTAACTCGGCCCACTTCCCGAAATGTAAACCACCTAACTCGGTCCCATTTCCCGAAATGTAAACCACCTAACTCGGTCCCATTTCCCGAAATGTAAACCACCTAACTCGGTCCCATTTCCCGAAATGTAAACCACCTAACTCGGTCCCATTTCTCGAAATGTAAACCACCTAACTCGGTCCCATTTCCCGAAATGTAAACCACCTAACTCGGTCCCAATTTCCCGAAATGTAAACCACCTAACTCGGTCCCAATTTCCCGAAATGTAAACCACCTAACTCGGTCCCATTTCCCGAAATGTAAACCACCTAACTCGGTCCCATTTCCCGAAATGTAAACCACCTAACTCGGTCCCATTTCCCGAAATGTAAACCACCTAACTCGGTCCCATTTCCCGAAATGTAAACCACCTAACTCGGTCCCATTTCCCGAAATGTAAACCACCTAACTCGGTCCCATTTCCCGAAATGTAAACCACCTAACTCGGTCCCATTTCCCGAAATGTAAACCACCTAACTCGGTCCCATTTCCCGAAATGTAAACCACCTAACTCGGTCCCATTTCCCGAAATGTAAACCAACTAACTCGGTCCCATTTCCCGAAATGTAAACCACCTAACTCGGTCCCATTTCCCGAAATGTAAACCACCTAACTCGGTCCCATTTCCCGAAATGTAAACCACCTAACTCGGTCCCATTTCCCGAAATGTAAACCACCTAACTCGGTCCCATTTCCCGAAATGTAAACCACCTAACTCGGTCCCATTTCCCGAAATGTAAACCACCTAACTCGGTCCCATTTCCCGAAATGTAAACCACCTAACTCGGTCCCATTTCCCGAAATGTAAACCACCTAACTCGGTCCCATTTCCCGAAATGTAAACCACCTAACTCGGTCCCATTTCCCGAAATGTAAACCACCTAACTCGGTCCCATTTCCCGAAATGTAAACCACCTAACTCGGTCCCATTTCCCGAAATGTAAACCACCTAACTCGGTCCCATTTCCCGAAATGTAAACCACCTAACTCGGTCCCATTTCCCGAAATGTAAACCACCTAACTCGGTCCCATTTCCCGAAATGTAAACCACCTAACTCGGTCCCATTTCCCGAAATGTAAACCACCTAACTCGGTCCCATTTCCCGAAATGTAAACCACCTAACTCGGTCCCATTTCCCGAAATGTAAACCACCTAACTCGGTCCCATTTCCCGAAATGTAAACCACCTAACTCGGTCCCATTTCCCGAAATGTAAACCACCTAACTCGGTCCCATTTCCCGAAATGTAAACCACCTAACTCGGTCCCATTTCCCGAAATGTAAACCACCTAACTCGGTCCCATTTCCCGAAATGTAAACCACCTAACTCGGTCCCATTTCCCGAAATGTAAACCACCTAACTCGGTCCCATTTCCCGAAATGTAAACCACCTAACTCGGTCCCATTTCCCGAAATGTAAACCACCTAACTCGGTCCCATTTCCCGAAATGTAAACCACCTAACTCGGTCCCATTTCCCGAAATGTAAACCACCTAACTCGGTCCCATTTCCCGAAATGTAAACCACCTAACTCGGTCCCATTTCCCGAAATGTAAACCACCTAACTCGGTCCCATTTCCCGAAATGTAAACCACCTAACTCGGTCCCATTTCCCGAAATGTAAACCACCTAACTCGGTCCCATTTCCCGAAATGTAAACCACCTAACTCGGTCCCATTTCCCGAAATGTAAACCACCTAACTCGGTCCCATTTCCCGAAATGTAAACCACCTAACTCGGTCCCATTTCCCGAAATGTAAACCACCTAACTCGGTCCCATTTCCCGAAATGTAAACCACCTAACTCGGTCCCATTTCCCGAAATGTAAACCACCTAACTCGGTCCCATTTCCCGAAATGTAAACCACCTAACTCGGTCCCATTTCCCGAAATGTAAACCACCTAACTCGGTCCCATTTCCCGAAATGTAAACCACCTAACTCGGTCCCATTTCCCGAAATGTAAACCACCTAACTCGGTCCCATTTCCCGAAATGTAAACCACCTAACTCGGTCCCATTTCCCGAAATGAAAACCAACTAACTCGGTCCCATTTCCCGAAATGTAAACCACCTAACTCGGTCCCATTTCCCGAAATGTAAACCACCTAACTCGGTCCCATTTCCCGAAATGTAAACCACCTAACTCGGTCCCATTTCCCGAAATGTAAACCACCTAACTCGGTCCCATTTCCCGAAATGTAAACCACCTAACTCGGTCCCATTTCCCGAAATGTAAACCACCTAACTCGGTCCCATTTCCCGAAATGTAAACCACCTAACTCGGTCCCATTTCCCGAAATGTAAACCACCTAACTCGGTCCCATTTCCCGAAATGTAAACCACCTAACTCGGTCCCATTTCCCGAAATGTAAACCACCTAACTCGGTCCCATTTCCCGAAATGTAAACCACCTAACTCGGTCCCATTTCCCGAAATGTAAACCACCTAACTCGGTCCCATTTCCCGAAATGTAAACCACCTAACTCGGTCCCATTTCCCGAAATGTAAACCACCTAACTCGGTCCCATTTCCCGAAATGTAAACCACCTAACTCGGTCCCATTTCCCGAAATGTAAACCACCTAACTCGGTCCCATTTCCCGAAATGTAAACCACCTAACTCGGTCCCATTTCCCGAAATGTAAACCACCTAACTCGGTCCCATTTCCCGAAATGTACACCACCTAACTCGGTCCCATTTCCCGCAATGTAAACCACCTAACTCGGTCCCATTTCCCGAAATGTAAACCACCTAACTCGGTCACATTTCCCGAAATGTAAACCACCTAACTCGGTCACATTTCCCGAAATGTAAACCACCTAACTCGGTCACATTTCCCGAAATGTAAACCACCTAACTCGGTCACATTTCCCGAAATGTAAACCACCTAACTCGGTCCCATGTCCCGAAAAGTAAATGATCTAACTCGATCCCATTTCCCGAAATGTAAATGATCTAACTCGATCCCATTTCCCGAAATGTAAATAATCTAACTCGGTCCCATTTCCAGAAATGTAAATAACCTAACTCGGTCCCGTCTTCCAAAATGTAAACAATGTAACTCGGTCCCGTCTTCCAAAATGTAAACAATGTAACTCGGCCAGTTTTCCAAAATGTAAACAATGTAACTCGGCCAGTTTTCCAAAATGTAAACAATGTAACTCGGCCAGTTTTCCAAAATGTAAACAATGTAACTCGGCCAGTTTTCCAAAATATAAACTACCTAACTCGGTCTTATAGGGAATTAATCTCAAAGTGGTTAATTTTAAAAGAATTAAGGCTTACAGTAGACCTATAGTGACAGCAAAACGATATTTGTTTCATTAAACCGTTTTTAACCGCAAAATCAGATATATAAATAAATTTGCTCTACTAAATGTATGCAACAGTTTTGTAAACTCCACACACAAAATAGTTTAAAATCGGTGTATTATTAAAAATTACAATTCTAATTAAATGAAAGAACTTCTAAAGAGCTAAAATAATTATTTTATATTTACTACGGGACCGAGTTAGGTTGTTGACGGTATATACTACGGGACCGAGTTAGGTTGTTGACGGTATATACTACGTGACCGAGTTAGGTTGTTGACGGTATATACTACGGGACCGAGTTAGGTTGGGTGACGGTATATACTACGGGACCGAGTTAGGTTGGGTGACGGTATATACTACGGGACCGAGTTAGGTTGTTGACGGTATATACTACGGGACCGAGTTAGGTTGGGTGACGGTATATACTACGGGACCGAGTTAGGTTGGGTGACGGTATATACTACGGGACCGAGTTAGGTTGGGTGACGGTATATACTACGGGACCGAGTTAGGTTATTCACGGTATATACTACGGGACCGAGTTAGGTTGTTGACAGTATGTGCTACTGGAGGAGTTGGGTTGTTGACAATATATGCTACGGGACTGAGTTGAATTGTTGATAGTGTATGCTACGCGACTGAGTATGGTTGTTGACAGCATGTGCCAGGGGACTGAGTAGGATTGTTGAGAGTATATGCCAGGGGATTGAGTTGGATTGTTGAGAGTATATGCTATGGACTGAGTTGAATTGTTGACAGTATATACTACGGGATCGAGTTAGGTTGTTGACACTATGTGCTATGGGACCGAGTTGGGTTGTTGACAGTATGTGCTACTGGAGGAGTTGGGTTGTTGACAGTATATGCTACGGGACTGAGTATGATTGTTGACAGCATGTGCCAAGGAACTGAGTTGAATTGTTGAGAGTTTATGCTACGGGACTAAGTAGGGTTGTTGACAGCATGTGCCACCGGACTGAGTATGGTGGTTGACAGCATGTATCACCGGACTGAGTATGGCTGTTGACAGCATGTGCCACTGGACTGAGTATGGTTGTTGACTGCATGTGCCACCGGACTGAGTATAGTTGTTGACAGAATGTGCCACGGGTCTGCGTATGGTTGTTGACAGAATGTGCCACGGGTTTGCGTATGGTTGTTGACAGCATGTGCCACCGGACTGATTATGGTTGTTGACAGAATGTGCAACGGGTCTGCGTATGGTTGTTGACAGCATGTGCCACGGGACTGTGTATGGTTGTTGACAGCAAGTGCCACGGGACAGTTGAATTGTTGATAACATGTGCCACGGGACTGAGTTGGGTTGTTGAGAGTATATGCTACTGGACCGAGTTGGGTTATTAATAGTGTATGCTACAGGACTGAGTTGGGTATTTGGCAGTATGTGCTACGGGACTGAGTTGGGTTGTTGACACTGTGTTACGAGACTAAGTTTCGTTGTTGTCCCCTATGTTACGGGGCTGAGTTGCGTTGTTGACCCCTATGTTACGGGGCTGAGTTGGGTTGTTGACACTCTGTTACAGTAATGAGTTGGGTTGTTGAGTTATGTGCTGCAGGACTGAGTTGGATTGTTGACAGTATGCTCCGGGGCCGAGCTGGGTTGGTGACGTGTACGCTACGGGACTGAGTTGATTTGTTACATATGCCATGTGTTTGAATTGGATTGTTGACAGTATATGCTACGGAAGTAGTTGGATTGTTGACACTATATGCTACGGGACCGAGTTGGATTGTTGACTGTATGTGCTGCGAGACCCAGTTGGGTTGTTGACAGTATTAGCCACGGGACCGAGTTGGGTTGTTGGCATTACGTGACACGGGACCGAGCAGAGGTGTCGACAGAGTATGCTACGGGACTGAGTTGAATTATTAACACTATAGCTACGAGGCTGATTTGGATTGTTGACAGTATGTGCTACGGTGCTGAGTTGGGTCGTTGACAGTATGTGACACAGAACCGAGCAGAGTTGTTCGACAGGGTATGCTACGGGACTAATTAAATTGTTGGCACTATGTGCTACGGGACCGTGTTGGGTTGAGGACAGTATGTGATACGAGACCGAGCTGGGTTGTCGACAGAGTATGCTATGGGATGAGTTGGTTTGTTGACAGCGTATGCTACGGGACTGAGTTGGATTGTTTATATTTTACTCACGAAGATAACGGAATCGAGTTCGGATGCGTTCATTTTAGCAACTGAAGTAACTTGAGACCGTCCTTTATTTTATTTGTGTGCTTACTGTTTACCTCGTAGTTTGATTTCTAATAACCAATGATAGTTGTCTAAAATATAATGTGCACTGAGTTTCCGAACGTGGCCGCGAATGTTTTTGCTAGTTACAATATTAAGATAGCACTTTTATGCTTTTTCAGCGAAGTTTGAAATGTTTAGTGAGAGGTACAGAAAGGCACCTGCTTTAATTTTGAATAAAAGTACGAAGGCGGATTAATGCTGTTTATTCACAGTTAAATTAAAAACCGAATAATTCAGTAGTTTTAACAGATACAAAAATATTCTTTGTTTATAGAAGCCTTTAATTAAAACAAATGAAGGCAAAGTAGATATTTTTATTTTGTAGCTTATATAAGTATAGCAAGACAAAGTTTATGAGTTATTTAAATCTTTAGTAGAAGAGACTAAGCTACTTTGTTTTGGTTAAACATACAATTAATGAAAATAATAACGGAGTGGCATAATAGTATTAACATCATATCTAAAGTACGCGCACTGTAATCGTCTCATTTATGCGCTAGGTAAAGGTACTGAAGAACGGAAAGGGACCCCTAAACCTGGGCAGAGCACCGCACGCAAGCTATCCGGCCCCTTGTGACTCTACAGTGATCCTTGGGAAGGAGGGATATGGGAGAGAGACCCAAAGGACGAGCAGATCCGAATACGACGGACGCAAGCACGGACGGGGTCCCTAATATTTCCAGAGTGAATGCCTCCAACGCCGTCCAAGCCCACCCATTGGGCCCTGAGCCCCCGGAGGGACCCCGAAAGAGGCCTGCCCGAAAGCACCCAGAGGCGATTATCCAACTGAGCGGTCTCTGTACGTCAAAAAAAAAAACACCTAAGAGCGCATAGCCACCATCGATCCGCAACCAGCCGAACACAGTTGTCTGGTCCTGCAACCCTGAAACAGATGACAATGAAGATGATGATGTACAGGTAATGAAAGGGAGGAGAGTTGTGGTAGAGATGAACCACTCATCGTTCGCCCACCGACCCGGGGAAACCACAATAAACCCACGAGTCAGACATTTGCTGAAGAAATTAACGACTGAAAAATGTAGATCTTCTGCCGCTCTGCGATATACGTAGAGAGGTTGAGGTAATTCAATTAATACACAAGTCTGCTGAGGGTCTGAGGGTCATGGGGTAAATAAACCTAATGCTTTAGCTTGAGAACAAAGCGAAAAGTACGAGAATGTTTTAAAATGTTCTGCACAAGTAAGATTTCGTCAGCAAACTTGCAAACCCGCTATGCTTTTAAAAATGTTACGTGTGATGAAAGAATGCATTTCCTGTCACTATGGAATAATGATTAAATGTTTTAAATTCCTAATAAATAAGCATAATTTCGAAGAGTTAAAAATTATTAATTCTCCTTTTAGTGTGAAACTAATAAAATGTTCAAACATAGATGAACTAATACGCTATACGGCAAGGATTATTCCGATAACGACTGACGCTGGAGACCATTACAGGACAAAAACTATGTACTTTAACCAGCTATAAATTAATCTTGTAGTAAGTTTTGGTTTCCCAGTTATGCAAAATTACATAAAATTTAAGCAGAATAAAACAAGATTTGTAAACTATGTACAGAATTTTCAAGATAATGCTTTGTATTCTGCATATAAATATCTCAGACATGCCTAATTTGAACAAAAATGTAAAACCGTTTTTGAGAAAGGAAATAATTACGAAACATTTTCCATAAAATGCTAGTTTGGGATGGGGGAGAAAATCTTTGTTGCACATCGTTGAAAGAAATAGCTCTTTTTCTTGAAATACTCTTTTTGGGTTCCGGGAAGCCACTATAAGTAAACGATGAAGGAAGTAAAATCGATTGATAATACTTTAAGCTTTGTAGCTTGATAAAACTGGCATATTTCAAAACATTAGCGTGTAATAAAGTATTTAATATTAACATGCGGGCACCGGATGTCGCCTGGGGGTGAACAGTAAAACTTTTCTCGGAAGTTCTTGTATGTCGGGAGTAGTTGACCTGTTTAGAAATGGTTAAACTCTCACAAATTGCCTGGGTCGCCTTTGCTCTTGTTTGCAGTATTTTTACTTTCTCTACTACTATACCAAGTAGGGGAAGAATTGCATTCTAACCAAAAATTCGATACCGAGATTTCAGGAAATACATGTTTTAATGCACCCTTAATCCAAAGAAAGCGTTTTTAGAAGGTCCGTGAGTCTGTGTGGATATGTTTCTGGGTGCCTGTGAACAGTATAACTCAAAAACAAAAAGTTGGTTAAATACTAAACTTAATATTTAGGTTCAGTATCTTTCAAATTGCAACACGAAGATTTCCAAGAAAATTCCCCATTCCAGACTAGTCTCTACATGGAACATTATCGAAAATTTTATTTTTCTCAAAAATGACTCTAAAGGTTTTGATTAAAATATCATATATTTAAGATATTTTCATGACAAATAAAATGTATATCTTGAATTTTCCGGGAATGTCCCCAAAAGTCGTCTTTATTCTGAATGGCTTTTTCATAACTGGTAAACCATAAGAGATAGACGAAAGTTTTTATACAAAATATATAGATCTCGTTAAAACACACAATCTATACCATATACATAGGCATTCCTTGTTATTTGTTTGAATTTTCCAATACTTAACACTTTTTTCAAATGGAAATTCGTTATTCGGTTTTTTATGTCCTGGTAATGCAAAGAGAATGGAATGCTCCACATAGCAACCAGCTCTTAAAAGATTTGAATAGCGCTTAAAGCCTACCCTATTCCCCTTGCACCTATAAGAAAATTAGCAATACGGTGGTTTTGAAAAGTTTTATCTCGATTAACATGAAGTAGATGGAGTATAAGCGTTTATAATAATAGTTTTATAAGAGTAGAGAAAGTGATGCGAGTGCAAACCATCAGAATTTTAAGTTTAAAACATGTATATAATTAGTTACAACTATCTTGGTATTTGGTCTGACATTGTGTTATAGCGTCTCTATTTCTCTTCTTTACTGATATAAATAATCATTCTATCTTTAATGACATTAACATAACTTTATTCAGTAATTTCATTAGTGTTAACGTAATTGCATTATGTGGTGGATTTAAGGACCGGTATCAACATGTTGCTTCCTATTTGAAAAATAAAATACAATTTTCCCTAAAATGATCTTGATAACGTCAAAAAGTTGAAAATAATTAGTGCTGAAGACTTTTGTCCTAAACAAAGAGGCTTTAATTCAAATTATTTTCATGGAAACGTGTTACTTTCAAAATAACTGATATATTGTTTAACGAGGTGTATAAAATTACGTAGTTATATTTAAGAATTTGGGCATTTGTAGATTAATTTTAAATATCCTTTGAACATAATTTTACTTTATCAGAGCACATATTTTTTTCGCAGCTATATTGCACACCTTTTCAGACTGCGATTCGCCAAATAACTGTAAAAATCTCTTCATCCACCATACAGCGTACACTCTTGCCGCCTCTATTATGTAACATTAACCCTCTATCCTTGTAAAGCGCTGTCAGTGACGTGAAAGAAGGGAGAGGGGTAAAGGTAACCGCTGAAGATCACGATCTTGCTGATGCTCAGCCGTTTTTTAGTGTTATCCAGTGAACCAAGTAAGTGTGTTGTAGTGAGGGATGGCTGCGGTAAGCAAAGACGATGGGTTGGGACCGGATTCATATGCAAATAATCATTTATGAGATGGTTTTGATGTCAGAAAGTAGCTTCAGGGGAGGTTTGGGGGAAGAGGGGGAAGGATTTGGTTACATTATCTTCCGCCGTGATGGAACAGGATCGTGTCGAAGAAAGAGAATATCCGAGGAAAGGACTGACGATTCAGCTTATTTTCAGCATAAGAATTCACCCTCTTACTTTGTAAGATTTGTACACTTCTCTCCCACAATAATGATGAATAAGAAGATAAACGTCTACAGGGTTACAGCAAATGAGGAGATTCTAACTTTCTTGCAGAATACACATAAGGCTAGTGACTGAACCTAAAATTAGAAAATATAGTCACTTTTACTTTCTCTACTACGTATAGTAAGTAGGGGAAGTATTGTATTCCACCCAAAAATTCGATACCGAGATTTCACCGGAAATATAAATGTTTTGAGACCCCCTGAATCCAAAAAAGTATTTTTGAAAACATGTCCGTGTGTGTGTCTGTGTGTCTGTGAACTGCATAACTCAGAAACTAGCAGTCGGATAAACACCAAACTTAGTATTCGGGTTAAGTATCTTCCAGAGATAGAACCCGAAGGTTTTCAAGAAAATCCCCCACCCCAGATTACCCTTTACATGTAACATTTTTCGAAAATTTTAATTTTCTCAAAAATGGCTCTAAAGATTTTGATTAAAATATAATATGTTTAAGATATTTTCATGACAAATAAAATGTATATCTTGAATTTTCTGGGAATGTCTCCAAAAGTATTCTTCATTGTGAAGGACTTTTGGTAAACTGGTAAACTATAACAGATAGACAAAATTTTACTACACAAAATATGTAGATCGCGTTAAAATACACAATTAATGTCATATACATTTTTGTTGTTGAGTGAACCATTTTCGAGATATTGCTTGTTATTCCCTTAAATTTTCCAATACTTGTACTTTTTCTCAAATTCGGTATTCATTTTTTTTGTCCTGGTAAAGCAAAGAGAATGGAATACTCCACATAGCAACCAGCTCTTAAAAGATTTAACCATCGCTTAAAACCTACCATATTCACCCTTGCATCTACAAGAAAATTAGCAATAAGATTAACATCTCGATTAACATGAAGCATATGGAGAGTAAGCGTTTGTAAAAAATAGGTTGTACAAGAGTAGAGAAAGCCATGTGAGTGTAACACATCAGATTCTTATATTTATCTTAGAGAAGTGCATACAGTGTTTAAAGTCAACAAAAGTATCCATAAAGACGTGAAAAACAGATCTGAAGTTTCCTTATTTTGCAAGAAGGAAAAAAATTAAATTAATGCTGTAAACACCGCTTAAGGAAAAGAGACAATTTCAAGAGAGGTTTCTGATATTATTGGATCAGTTTCCTTAATGGGTACCGCAAAAGAGTTTACCTGATTAATCAAAATTTCGAGTAATATTTATTATTACTATTACACGAACATAAATGATATTGTTATTTTTATACAGTACGAAAGTAACTTCTGTTTATTATAAAACTATATCGTGATATTGCCATTTATCCTACGTTAGACCCCTGAGCGAGTAGGTATAACATGAGGCTTGCATTCAGCAGACCGCAGTATTTATTCCCGTTGAAACCTTGGGTTTTACCCTCTCCCATTTCCTGTCATTTGATTTCTTTGTCTAGTTTCAGGATCAGAGGATCAGGCGAGTGGATAGTATAGCCTGCTTGTGGCGTGGAATTTGCTTTGAGTAACTGTCCATCCCGGCATCTGGTTGTTACGAACCTCCAAGGAGACCTCTTGGGGAGGCTCTGGCGTCGGAATCTCGCACCTGGAGACCTTAAGGACCCCACCTATATGCGAACCTGTCGTCTCGGATCTGGTCACCCTCTGTATCCTTCGCTTCATTCCTTCCTCCCGGAGTAGGTACACTTATTTATGCCGTTACCGCATCTTTGGGAGGCATTCTACTGGCCTTTACAGGTGAAATGCGTATAGCAAGTAGGAGGTGGTGTATCTGTTTACCTTTTCGCGCATGCAGTGGTAACCTGTTATGCGTGCACAATTATAGATTATTGACATATTATATATAACTGAATCATTTAGTTGATGCAAAAACTCGACTCTAAACGCAAATGTTCCCACATTTCATGACAGTATTCCTAAAGGGCGTTGAGTGATTCAGTGCCCAGGCGGCTAAATCAGGTATTGGACAAAGATGGAGATTGGACAGATGATTCCAATTATGTCTAGTACGTGTCCTCTTTGAGAGTAAAAAGTATAATGTATTTCTGTTTTATAATATGTTCCCATCAAAAACATTTTTTCGTGGACATATTGTGCAAGACAGCGTTTTATTTAGTTATATCTTTAAATATAGTTATTATAAATGAATGACGAGTAAAGCTATTGCTCAAAGTTGTATATTCATATACGAAAAATCTAGAGTTGCGCACGTAAAACAGGACGCCACATGTGCGAAGAAGTGAACAGTTACGCACACCTCCTCCTTGCTAAATACTTCACCTGTAAAGGCCAGCAGAATGCCTCCCAAATCTGCGGTGATGGTATCAATGGAAGCGAGTGTATAATAAGTCTCCCAGGTACTTCCATGCGAAATTTCCTCCGCGTCTAATCTTCTCTACTCTACTGTAAGTACCAACTTTTGAATTACGAAGCAATATGTAACCAAATGCCTAATCTCAAAAGCAAAGATAAATGCAATCGAGCCCAGATTGGTTTATATCCAAGGCGTTGTTAGACGCTATGCATGCGTATCATGCCTGCGTCATATGAGTGGAATAGATCTTAAAATGTGTGTGTGTGTGTGTGTGTGTGTGTGTTTGTGTTCGTCTTCATAGGTCGTGGATGATGGCGCAAATATTTCAGCACTGACTTCTGTGTCCAAAATTGCAGGTTGGATTTTAGATCAGGATGGTGGCGTTCATGTGCTTTATTGCGTTCTTGCGTTAACAGATCTTGTCTCGGAAGATAAAAGGACGTAAGTGTGCAACACATGTACAGAGCGTTCATAAGAAATTCACGTGCACCATTTGTAGAGGTATATGACTCCACATGACACTTAAACAGTGATAAGAAAAGGAGGTGATTTGTTTGCATCTAGTGCAAACTCAGCTCGGTACTTGACTGTAATGAATGGTGGGCACAAGACCAACATTTATGTTTTAGTTATTTGTTTATTTTACGTTTAAGAAATTCTTTTTTTTGTATTAACCCTAAATTTTGAACCTAGTTCATTTGTTCATTATTCTCTATTCTTTTGGAGCATTAAGGAGTTTATTTTGTGTTATGTAATATTACATATATTATATACCCTTTTACAAAGGTGTATGTGTGCATTTTGTGGCTGGAGTGGGATGCTTTTGGAGTACAAAGATTTTCGTCACTCTCTACGCTCAAAACTTCCAGATTCCATAAGTTACGTACATGATTTATTTTGCAAACCATAACAAAAATACACAATAAACGTTTTTGCGAAATCAAAATGAAAATACATTCTTATACCTATTTAACTTGAAGGCAGTATTGAACATAAAGAATTTAATAGCATACACAGCGTGTCTTAAACAAAAACTTCCTATTTTAAACGCTGAATTTTAAATATCTGTACTTCTCGTACTTAAAAATGTTTACTTATGCTGGTTTTGTTTTCATTATGGCTGTAAATAACGTTTTTTTTCTCTATTCCTTTTACGCCGGTTTAACTACGTGGTCATATCGCGACGGATCTTTTAGGAGACACCTCTTGGATCGGTGTGTAGCGAGTTAGCCTTCTAGGTCCCATCCCTGTACCGTACCATCTTGCTTCATTACGTGTCCACAGATTTACCGCTAGGCAACTGCACCTCTGCTTCTGCGACGGGCAGATAGCATAATGGTCCCATCCAGTCTATCTGCTTTCATTATCTGTGGATAGATGGCAGAGAATTCGTTATTACCACCTACTTTCACTTTTACTATCATTTTAGAGTTAAGGTGGAACTTTGGATTGTGGTATTAAATATCCAATCCCGTATTTACCTCTGCGACTGAAGAAATCGCGTAAAAACCCCAGTTAGATTGGTCGGCCCACGGTATTTGAACCGGGATCTCTCGAATGTGGGTCACAGAAGTTACCGCCTGAGGCATCTCGCTTAGTTAAAGATTGGGTATTGTTTTGCCGAAAAACAGGTTATTTTATGCACTGACCAAGAATTAATGTAAACCAATGATTTAAATAAAGAAATTGACACCATTAAGGCAATCACATAAAGTAACAATCCCTTTCTTTTCCAGGGTAACAAATAATGTTCAGCTGCGGCGGTGGTTCTGAAAAAAAATAACATCCTTCTCTCAAAAGTAACCAACAAAACCAAACTCGATAATAGCTGCGTTAAGCATACACGCATATCATACATGCTTGAAGTTAATTGGCCATGTGTCTTAAGGTTGAAGCCAATTCCAGCCCGCGATGGTCGTCAGGTTTGACGACGAGTGGCCGGTGTCACCTTTTGTCGTCGTCTCCTGATGTTGATTCTGCCGGTTGCTACAGTGGTTGGCTATGAGATCCTTCTCTCAGGGTAAGCGTGGGCGTAGTGTGAAAGGATAACACCAGTTTAAATTGACTGAGAAATTTGATGTGATCCAATACTTGAGCTATTGAAGCATAGCCGACCGTTTGAAAATAAGAATGGAACTGAGTATGAATTGTAGCACTCGAAGCTATAACAACTGAATTACTATACCTGCTAACTTGTGCAGTATCAATTTTACGTTTGAAATAACTGTTTCTGTAATAAAAGAAATTAGAAGCGTAATTTGCCGTAAGTCGTTAAATTGCTACTCGGAAAAATCCCTCGCAATAGCCGCTAATCATTCTGAGCGCTGAGCGCTTAAAATAACACACGGGTAAATCACAATTTACTGAATAAGTCGAGAGAGAGAGAGAGAGAGAGAGAGGGAGAGTGTGTGTGTGTGTGTGTGTCTGATTTAGAATACATGTCCTGCTACTCCCTTCCAACGTTAACGTCTCAATCTTAAAAGCTCTAAATATCTGTCTCTTACCTTGTTGCTATGCGAAACCTCCCCAACTCTAAGAATTTCATTTACCTTTCTCCTTTACAGAATTTCTGTCTGCAAGACTGCAAACGTGCTGAACTTAAACCTAAACTGCATTCCAAGAAACTTTATGCCTAACGCGTTCGCTCCTCAGCTGTTACTAATGACTTAGCTCGCTAATATCCTTTTTTTCGGACAAATCTTTTCAACTCATGCTTATCACATAATACATGGATTTAATGTACGGAAATTACTTATTACAATTAATACTATAGTTAACTATAACTTCTTTATTTAATTATTTATGTCTTCCTGACAATAATTATGGTATCGAGCTATTCAGGTAAGTAAAAGTAGCTGTGCATTGCCAATAAGTGTTTCTCTTCTGCAAAAGGGTAATAAGTAATATCGTTACAGAATATCTAGTACAGACTATACTTCTAAGCTGTTGAGCTGACATAATTAAGAAGTAAATTTAGAGATATGACAGATTATAAAATTACACTAATTGAAATGAACACAGTGAGTTATACATAATTATGGTTTTTCATTTATTGCTTATTTCATTTTGGTTTCTGGCACATGGGAGATGTTAATATGTTAAAGAACTGTGGAACAAAATTACGATACGCCTAACGCTGATACAACCCTGCCAGTTACTGGAGTAGTTAAATATACTTAACAGTTATCAAACCAGACGTTTAATAGTTTCTTCTGATTACTTCTTTCATGACGTTTGTAACGGGTTTTTGCTTTGATAATATACAGCCCAGTGCATAGAATCGTGCCGATATAATGCGCATTGGTTTATGTTGGTAAGGAAATGCTAAACCACTCTAATCCGCCCAGCCCCCGCCCATTATCTGATTCTATCACTCCAATTAATGCCTGTCTTATCCCTCATCCTTTTCCTTTGCTCCTGAAACCAACGTGTGTTCATCGGTTAGAGTCTAGCTGGGGTTGGTGTGGACCGTCGTTGCGAAGAAACCCAAGGTGAAATGTTTCCGTACTCTTTTCCTTTTGCCGCTCACCCAGGTCAGACCTTTGCTCATAGCCTAATGCATGTGTACTGGACTTGATTTTAAGAGATTGGCTCACCCGGGGCTCGATGGAACACAGATATAAGAAGGTTTCTGCCATCATTAATTAAAGAAAAATACTATAGGATACCAAAAGCATCGGCATGTTTCGGCGCACTCGACTGTATATCTACACATTCTTAATGTTTTCAGTTACTCCGGAGCTGTTTCATTTCACCCGTAAAAATTCCAACTTTCAGTTCTTCTCTAACAATTCATGCCTGACAATGCAACTGACACTGTAACCTATTCAATTACGACAAACTTCCGTCATTGGTTATGTCCGTAGACGTGATCCTGTACCCACTTCCGGTAATCTCGAGTCTGAGGGGTGCACGCCAGAACACTGAGTGTAGAAACCGTACCCTATAGCGTCTTATCTCGCTTGATTACGGCAGCCTGCACAAGGAGCAGGTCTATATCGATGTTTGAAACATCGCTATCGTTCACTTGTGAAAATTCAAACCATGAATGACCACCGAAATTGTGATTCGAGCACGTATACCTACCACAGTGGAACATTTTACTACTTAATGTATGTTGCTACCAGGACCGCTCCCGGGTGGGGGGGGGGGGGAATCATGGCGCAAGATGCGCCATCAGGAACATTTGGGGAGAAGTTCATATTTTGGGAAATGCAAAAATAATGAAGTAAATTAACGTAGATAATACAACACATTCATTACAATTTTTGATTACTGCAATTATTAACTCAGTAGCTTTAAGTTTAAGTTTATTAATCTAAATGCATTGTATGTAAAACAATTCGAAATACAATTCATACTGTATGGTATAATATGTAGTATCAAGTAATATAATGTTTGGAAACGTATAAATAAAAGAAACTGTAACATTCTAGGTAGGCATGTGGATTTGAGAACGTATAGCATTTTTAACTACTTTATTTGTCTATTTAAGACATATAATACGTTGAAATACAAGGTAATAAAATACACCATCTGACAAATATTTTCATTTGTAGCTTCTATGCTGTGAATATTTCGATTTTTTGTTGATTTTAACTAATTATTTGTTTGAGCTTTTATTGTACAAGGTGCATCCAAAAAGTAAGTTTCTCTATTTTTTTGAAACAAAGAAAGCATAGTTACATGAAAAGCTTTGTTTGCAGCAGGTACAGCAATGTTTGAGTTATTTTTCGACATAGTCACTACAAGAATTGAGACACTTGTGATATTGTGAGATCAACTTTTGTATTCCTGTGTCGTAGAAGTCTGCTGCCTGTGAATGGAACCAGCGTGTGACAGCCGTCTTCAGCTCTTCGTCGTTGTCAAAACGCGGACTTGAGAACAGGAATTTCTTGAGGTGCAAGAAAATATGGAAATCGCCGGGAGCAAGATCTGGACTGTATGGTGGATGATCAAACAACCCGCAGGTGACCTCCTGCACAGCAGTTGCTGTCGCCGAGCCGTATGTGGACGAGCATTGTCATGGAGCAGTACAACACCTGCAGTAAGCATTCCACGCCTCTTGTTTTGAATGGCACGTCGCAATTTCCGCAGTGTTTCACAGTAACGGTCAGCGTTCACTGTTTCACTCTGGGAAGTCAATGAGCAGAATGCCCTTCCTGTACAGAACACCGTGCACATCACTTTCTGCACTGACACAGTCTGTTTGAATTTCGTCTTGACCGGAGATCCACCGTGACGCCAATGCATTGACTGCTGCTTGGTTTCTGGGGTAAAGTGCGAAATCCACGTCTCATCGCCCGTGACGGTCCTGTAGAGAAACTTCGCCGTCATCATGATATCGCTGCATCATGTCAGTGCTGCTCCTAAACCTTTCTTTTTGTGCTCGGGTGTCAGGTTTTATGACACCCAACTGGCACACAATTTCCACAATAGCAAATGCTTAGTGACAATTTCATGCAACAAGGATGCGATATCTGTGGAAAATGGCTGCTGAGCTCCGTAATCTTGAAACGACAATTCTCCACGATGCGCTGCCACACCAGCTCAACAATATCATCATTGAGGGACGGTCGCCTACTGCGCTCTTCATCATGGACACTTTGACGACTTTCGGAAAACTGCCTACACAAAGACGCACCACATGTTTGCTCATGGTGTTCGGCCCTAGACCTAACAGAGCTAACAATGAATTGCGATCGGCGCTATGTTTTGTGCAGTAAGGAACTCTATCATTGACCGAACCTCACAGGCGGCGGGAAAACGAATAAGAGCCGCCATTTCGGGCCACTGCTGCCGCGCTACTGGCACCAGTCGAGACCTGTCCGGCCGGTGTATGATTGATACGTCATAGATCTGTTACGCATGCGCAATTTTCCGGCTAAATATGTTTACTTTAAATGAAACAAAATCGGGAAGCTTACCTTCTGGATTCGCCTCGTATACCGGTATCACAATAGCTACTATAGTGTCCTTTACGAAACTTTCCAGCGGCATAAAAATGAGAGGAATAGTTGAAATTGAGCTCTCAGAAAAATTTGGGGGAGTTTGATTGTTTCTGAGGGGAATACACCGTAGCCATTTGGGGGTGGGGAGGAAGGTACCCCTGCTACCTACTTAACTTGGAAACGCTGCAATTGGGAATCGCCATCTGTGGCGCTCCGGTTTCTAGCCACGAATGTACATGTATTCCAGCCCATCAATGGAGTGCGGATTTTTCGGTCCATGTATACTGCCGGTGTCCTCAGCATCATGAAACATTTGAGGAGCGGTCTGTAGGTCACCTGGAAGAAGCACGAGTCGGGTTAGGCCGATAAGGGCTGTAGTAAACATTTAATACGAAAATTAAAAAAATATATGTGGTATGTTTAAATAACTTTCTCAGTCAATTCTTCAACAAACTATAGTTACAAACACTTATTCTTCTACCTGCTTTATATAAATTTAAGTTTGCAGGAGTGATTTTATTACATATTACCTGAGGGCGCCGGGGTAGCGCAGTGGGTTTGCTTCCGGCTCTCGTACTGAGAGTCTGGGGTTCGATTCCCAGCTCTACGGTGGCAATTTTAAGTCGGTTTTATCCACGTATTTACCCCTGTCTTGCCCATGTGAAGTATCCACGATAAAAGCTGTAGGTCCTCTCCACTGCTACCCTCATCATCGCCCTAAAATTGGAGGTGACGGATGCCTCAACCTCAGAAATGCGTCGTGTTATAGCGTCGTGGAATGAGGTATTTCTCGAAGGTCGAAGGTCATACGTCATATAGGAAGCATTAGAAACGACGATGGCAACATACTATGTGGTAAGTACCAGGGGAACAACTTTGACATTCCCCTTGCATAAACGCTAGAGAGGAGGGGGAAGAAACAAACAGCGATTTTCCACTTGAGAAAATGATAGGATTTGAAAATTGAAACTAACTACAAGGAATATCTCTGAAATGGTTAAGTCCCCAAACTGATTCCTTTAACGAGATCTACTCAGTACTAGATTTTGTCTCGATCTTACGGTTTACCAGTTTTGCAAATGAAGAGTATTCCAAAGGCTATTCCCAGAATATATCTTAACACAAATATAATTGTAACCAAAATTTTTAGAGCTATTTTTCAGAAAATCAAACTTTTGTAAAACACTTTACATGGAAAGGGTAGTTTAGGGATTTCTTGAAAGATTTTGTGTGGCATACTTGGAAGACACTGAAGCTAAATACGAAAATTTTGTACTTAATCTAATTTTCGATTTTGAGTAAACAGACACCGGCCCAGACATTTTTGTAATAATGCTTTTGTGTTGATTCAAGCTGCTTCAAGCATGTATTTCCGGTGAAGCCTCGATATCTACTTTTTGGATGAAATACAATACTTTGCCTTTCCTACTAAGGTAACCGAGCGGGATGGCTCAGGCAGTAACGTCTGTGTCCCGCATTCGGGAGGTCGCGGGTTCGATTCCCGCGGTCGAATTTCCCGACCTATAGGTTTTTTCGGGGGTTTCCCTAGGTTGCTAGGAGAATGCTGGGAAGGTACGTTACATCCCCGAATTTCCTGTCCCTCCATTTCACTTTTCACTTCACCTTTCATCTGCTTAGTTTCTTTCATGGTTGACAGTCTCGGCGTTGCACGGCAGGGGAAAGGATGCTCTACGTAACCCTTCGTCCCCCGGTATAGGGGTGGTCTGCGAGTCCCAGGCCGCCCCAGTGGGATGTGCAAGTCTGCAAGGGGTGGAGGAACTGGTTTCACCAGCTCCCTTCGGAGAGTTTCAATCTGTAAAGGATAGGGACCACACCCTCTGCCCTGTCGTACCTCCTGCTCCGGCCGCCCTCTGTCTCCACACACCTCAGGGGCTTTAGGCACAAAATATATTGTAGGTCAAGTGCTAAGTCCCCCACCGTATCTGGTCCTACTCCTACTATAAGTACGTGGCAGAGAAAGTTAAAACAGTGAAGGTACTGCACTGGAAGCCTCTTAGGCCGTTGTAACGTGTATACTAACATTATTTTGATATGGTGCTATGAACCTGATGATGTCGTCCTCCGTGGACTAGTGGTACCGTGCTAGCCTCTAGTTCCCAAGGTTCAAACCCGGCGGAGGGCGATGGATTTTTTCGGGAGTAAAAATCCTTAGCATGGCTTCCTTTGGAAGGGAAGTAAAGCCGGTGGTCCCGTGTCGTAGATTTACAGCACGTAAAAGAACCTCAAGCCTTATAAAGAGACCTCTGAGCACAATTACCGGTCTTTCACGCCCAATATCGAATGGGACACTAAGAACCATAGTACTTAAAGAGCGTCCATAAATAAAACTCACTTTAAATTGATGAACTTGATAATTCCTGGTATTAGAAATGACTTCAGCGTGCTCATTATACATTAGCTCATGGAAAGGATTGATCAAAACAAGGAAACCTGGAGACACCATGTTCAAAGGATGAATGAGGGAACATTACCAAGAACATTACACAATACAAACCATTAGATAAACTGAATGTAGGAAGAACAAGGCGTAGACAGTGAGGCAGTATTTTTAACACTTAAATGATTTCAGTCTAATTATATAATATATAAATTCAATAACAGTCCGCCTTAAAGCAATATGTGTATGTAACATGATGTAAGTGTTTATTACAGTCATTGTATATGTTATATTATTATGTACATGTTCAATGGTGTTAGGTGAATGTATTACGTAATTTAATAATGTAGGAGCTGTGAGAATAATAGGTTAAACGTTGCTAACAATGAGGTAACCTTGAGGCAATAATGAATTTGAAAGTTTAATAATGCTACTTACGATTATTGGAAGCAATAATGTAATTTTTGTGACAGTTTATAAAATAGCCAATCAACAATCAGAAAAAGCTTTAGTTAAATGAAGATATTCTATTGGACTAGGATTAGCCAATCGGAAACTAAAATGAAGCAAAATTTACAAATTCAGAAGTGAGTTGCTAGCAGACAGCGTTACTAACCAGACGCGAGATGTGTCCTTGAGAAGTTTAGTACGTATTCAGTGTAAGACAAAAATAGTTTACATGTCAAAAAGTGCAAGTAATTAACAAAAAAATCTCGCAGCTCTCTCTATATCAGTGAAGTGTTATTTAAATCGTGTCAAGTATTAATAAAAGTAGTGAAGTAAAATTATAATCTGTGTAAGCCTACATTCTTCAGTCGCACCACTCCCTGCTAAGACGTTCATGTCACTAAAAAAAATATAGGTAAATACTGACGCAGCCAAGGCAAACATAAATATATAATATTTAAAGAAACAATCAATACTACAAAGTTAATAATTTTTTAAACATTTTTGTGGCGAAGGCTGCCGGAAACTTTTTACCATACGTGCGGTTGCAAATACTTCAAGTTCGGCTCCCCAACATTTTGAACTAAAATACAACTCTTCCTAAAATTAAACTTCTTCAACAGAAAGACGAATTTGATTAATCAACGGATCTTGAAGTTGATGATGATTATACATTAACAACAATACAGTATATAACCCGACAGTTTATATATTGTTTAGATTTAGATGTTTCCAATTAGCACCTTAAACGAAATAAACTTTCCTAGGGTTAAGACATTCCAAAGATAAAGTTAATGAGCGATCATTCTATAGCTTATATGCAGAATGCCTAATACACTTATCAACTACAAAGGTCGGATTTGTTTTAATTGTGTTTCTGTCTTAGTATTAAATAATAATAACAATAATAATATGTAATATGTTACATCTGTCGTATACCTGAGGTGTATTACGCTCTAATTTTATTTACTTTCGTCCCTCCTAATTACAATTTTCGCTTTTTCTGTCTCTCCTGAAATATCTAATAATGTTATATATAGCAACAATGATTTTACTTTATCCTGCAACAGCTACCGTAACGTTTTCTTCATTATTGCACGATTAAGAAAGTAGGTATTGGCATTTTTATTTTTGCTTCTTCCTTTCTTATTCATTTTTTATGTTCACAAGTTGGCTCGAAGCAGAGAAGGTTGGCTTTATCGAGCAAAGAATAACCTATTAAATATGACAAGTGTCATGTGAATTGTAAACAGCTGTAAGGAAATTAAAAGGAAAAGGTTTCTATTGCCATCTGAACCTGAGGAAATTTTCGAAAAATAATTGTCAAAATTTATACATTTTAGAAGGCCCACCATAATAATTTTCAATTTATTTAATTTAAAGTTGCTTCAAATCTAACGACAAATAAAATTGTCTTCACTGTATTATAATGTGCTTTAGTTTAAGATATACCAAAATTTGTGAATTGTTTCATATGTA
The DNA here is from genome assembly GCA_030765065.1 of Deroplatys truncata. Lineage (NCBI taxonomy): Eukaryota > Metazoa > Arthropoda > Insecta > Mantodea > Mantidae > Deroplatys > Deroplatys truncata. The sequence goes on from CM060983.1 coordinate 76,224,469, forward strand.
CAGACGGTAATAGGCGCTCCCACCAGCGAACGTACCTATGTTAAACATTTGAAATTGCTAAACATCAACGCTCATTTTGATGGAAGGTGATTTCATTGGAATCAATCTACTGCCGCCATACTGAAAGAGCATACGCGCTAATTATTCTGTGGCATTCTCCAGGATCGCTTCGGCACATTACAGAAATAGGTAGAACACAGAGAAAATATGCAAAAAAGAAGTGCATATTCCCGTATGAATTATCACGCTGCTAAATGCCATGGTAAACGAGGAATTTGATGTTGAAACTTGGGCTTGGTTTTAGTGGCGTCATTGATGAAATATTCAGACAGGAGCGCTCTACCCATCATGCACACCCCCCACCACCAGCAGCAGGCGGCCTGATCGATGGGGCGTGCAAAATACCGCCACGCAGTACCTTCGCTCCGCCAACAGATGGCTCTGCCTGCAGCGCTCATTGTTACTTCTTCCATTACATCTGGGTTTAATTTCGTAATTCATCCACCCTGCTGCAAGGAATGTTTATAAAAAGAGCGCAAAGTACAGGCGAGACATGTTTATGAATACTAGACATGAGACGCAATTGTAAAACGGGCTCGAAGGAAGGTATAATTATGGAGACGAGTACGATTAGTAGAAACAAAATCTGATGTGAGACAGTCACATGACTTTCTCTACTTTCCACCGTTTATTAGTGAGTATATACTAATGTTCGTTACAGATACAAAGAAAATAGTCGGCGATAGTCAAATCTTTAAGAACTGGCCTTAAAATTCCATACTGTCTCCATGCAATCGCGAGAAACAACTGAATGTTGACAGGACTCTAAGAGAATGACCAAGCAATGAACAATTCGAACCATTAATAATCTCAGAAATGGCTTATGCCATAAAAAACTTATTTGAAATAAATTGTGTGTTTTAAAGAGGTCTACACTTTTGTACAGTACGTTTTCGTCTATCGTTTAGCGTTTATCAGTTATACAAGATTATAAAACATTCCTTCCGAATGAAGAGGACTTCGTGGGCTATTTCCAGAAAATTCAAGATATATATTTTATTTTTCATGCAAATATCTCTAATATATGGTATTTTACTCAAAATTGTTTCAACCATTTTTTAGAAAATCATAAAGTTTTGTAAAATGTTCCATTTAAAAAGTAGTTTGGTTTGGGGATTTTCTTGAAGATCTTCGTGTCGCATCTTTGGCAGTTACTGAACATAAATACCAAGTTTATTATATATCCAGCTTTTCGTTTTTGGGTTATACTGTTCACAGATACACTCGCGCGCGCGTATGTTTTTCTAAAAAAGCTCTTGTTGTATACGGAGAGGCTCAAAACATGTATTTCTGTTGACATTTCTGCATAGAATTTTTGGGTGGAATACAATACCTTCCTGCCCATTATTTACGCGGTAGAGAAGGTAAAAACGTAATAATACACTAATAAGGACACTATCGATAGCATTGTTAGGAATCATTCACATAAAATTAACTCACGAGTGTGAAATGTAACCGTCAATGAAATACGGCTTAAGACATGGAAAATATTTTTCAATAAATGTCCTTATAAGTATTTTTGCGCCTAAAATGAAATCGTAAATTAAATTTTATGAAGTTAAATATGAAAACAAACTTCTCTACTTCCGCAATATCTTAATCTACTTCAGTATCTACCTTAATCACTTCATGGTTTAGGGCTTAACCTTCCTACTGCTATTTACTCTGTTTGTCTTAAACTTATAATTTATTTTATTTCGAACTTGTTACACAATCTTAATGCAACAAATTTTAATTTTTTGTAAATATAATATTTTCTCTATTTTGTACTAGTTATCATATAGCCACTTGTAATACACACAACTATTGAAGTTTCTCACTCATTGTTCACAGACTTATGTATGTTCAGCATTTCTAGCACTGAAACGCACTACCCTCTGTGTTTTCTTAGTGTGAGTTTTACAAATGGATTCTAATGTTTCTTATACTTCGTTTTTGTTTTTTCTGTCGTTTTTACTGGGACATATTTGACACCTATTATATTCTGATATTTATCTGGTACTTCTGTAAACTTCTCTTCAAGTACAAGGTTCATCATTGCATCTGTGATCACTTTGTGTAGAAGACCTGAGACTACATTTTGTTTTTCACATGTGGTGTTGCTAGCTGCTTACCCAATTCCAGAAGAAATATTATTTTATTATCTAAAGAATTAGCTTCCACGTGGGATTTTTGTCTTCAAAATAACGAATGCATTTAGGGATGCTATGTCAACTAAATTCCTGAACGATACATATGACCATCTTGTTGTGTGGTTGACAGTAGACTCGCCTTTTATTTCGTTGTAATGGAGGGTATGTCTAGTTTATGGTTTTGGTTTTCACCTGTTGTTCTTTTGTCATGGCGTTCGATACTTAGTAAAACAACAGCTTTATTTTTCTTAGGGACGTAGGATACCATAATCAACATGTCTCTGAACGCAAAGATAGAAGACTCTTCTAGTCCAGATGGACTAGGAAGCATAGCTTTAGGAATGTGTGCCTTATTTTGTCTAAGAATACCACATTAAGGTCAGATTCCTCTTATCAAATTCTTGTGGAAGGGGACCGGAAGTAAAAAAGTTGTCTGTGTAACACCATGCCTACCTTGAAGGCAGTTGGGTTGAGCCAACTCTTTGTCATTGGTTTTTTTCACTTGTATTTCCCTCCTTCCCGGTACAAACTTGTGGATTCATATGTTGAATCTACCGTGGCCCAGATTTTTATGCGTACTTTGCTAGCTTCGGCTTCATATAAACCTGAAAGGGCAGTGTCCTCTGAAGGAAACAAGTTGCTCGTCCGCAGATATGAATCTGGGTTATAATTACATTTGCAGTGAGAGACAAACAAGTCAATATCTGGTATTGCAGTTAATTTATAATTTTCTTTTCATTCAGGTATTTTACTAGTCATCAAATTTAATGAATGATGACAACTGTTGGAACCTAATTCTAGACATTATGGCAAGAAATATATCTCTTTTGTACAAGTTCACAACAATTCTACAGGCTCTCCTTTATCCTTCAAGCAACCTATTGTGATAAGAATGCATAAAAAGTCACACATTTCAACAGTATTTTTTGTATGTCATTCGTTTATTATTATTTGGATTTTTACATTGCATTAATCATAAAATATTTGGGCTTTCTTATTAGTGAAATCGACAATTATTTGTATCATATGTTCAACAAATAATTTGAAAGCTTCACTCACCGAGGGGCTGCTTGACATGAGGCAGTCAAACCTGGAGGCACAGAAAATACATCGTGCAAAGAGAATGTATTTCAAAGCCATCACTTACCGACTAGCTCTTAAAAGATTTACCTATCGCGTAAGTCCAGTGCATTCCGCTATTCCCATCGTATCCACAAAGAAACATGCAATAAAACCATTTCAACAAATGCTTATTTCGCTTAAGATGAAGTAGGTAGAACAATAAGCTTTTGTAAGAATAGTTTGTTGAAGAATGAGTAGAAAAAATCACGTGAATGTAACACATCAAATTCTTTGTTCCTTAAAGTCCATGTTTCACTTCCATATATGAGGCGTATTTTAAAACTAAGCTCCGGTGAACAATATTTAACGGATGGTAGGCCTGAATGACTTTTCACGCCTGCAGCGCTGCCTACCGACTCCTGAGGAACCTACCGCAATGTTGGTGTGACGCAGTAGGTGTTTGCTTGTCGATAAGAGCAGATCGCAATGACAGCGACAAACGTAGATCCCGGCAGTTGTGAAGTGCGCGATGTGATTAGATTTATGCTGGCAAAATGATCGTCAGCTGCGGACATCCATCGTGAGTTATGCGTCGTGTATGGACCGGATGTAATGAGTGACAAACAGTTTCGACACTGGTGTGGAGAATTTCGAAATGTCCGCGGAAATGTGCACGATGAACAGCGGAATGGTAGGCACAGTATTCGGACCGACGACACGTTGAGTAAGTGAAACAAAAACTTCAAAGTGATCGGCGTTTGTGGTCTGGCTGAAGAATTTCCAAATGTCGCTCGAACCTAAATTTTCAGGATTGTCACTGAACAGCTTGGATATCAGAAACTTTGTGCGAGGAGGGTGCAAAAACTGCTCAACTGTCAGCACAAAGGGCAACAAATGCGTAATGCACGACAGTTTTTGGAGCTCTATAGACAAGATGGAGATGGTTTGTTTTACCACATCGTTATGGGCGACGAGACATGAATAGCGTACATCAACGCAGAATCAAAACAACAGTTAATGTAGTGACGCCGTTCCGGTTCACCCAAACCACATAAGTGTAAGCAATCGCCATACACGAATTGCAAATGATGATGACTACCGTGTTTTTGGGGCGAAAAGGACGACCTTTCGATTGATTTCATGGGCCGTGGGTCAACAAGTACAGCTGACGTGTACTGTACAACGCTTATGAAACTGAGACATGCGATCCAAAATTGACGCCGCGGGAAACTGGCGTCTGGCATCATGCACCTACGCGACAACACACGCCCGCACACCACTACCAAAACCAAAGACGATTCAAGAGTTTCGTTGGGAATCTCTGACCACCCTCTGTACAGTCCCGACCTGGCACCAAGCGACTATTTCCTCTACTTGCATTTGAAACGGTGGCTGGGTGGACAACGATTTTAAACCGAGGATGAATCAAGACGAGCGTTACCAACTGTTTTAAGTCCCAAGCGACAGACTTCTATGCTAAGGAGTTAAAGAAACTATTACAGCGTTACAGCAAGCGTATAGATGGTGAACGGCGATTATGTGGAAAAGTAAAGTATATATGTAGGCACATACTATTGCCAACAAAAACCTTGTGTCATGAGCGATGTTGTTTTTATGACCAAACGGACCTTGATTTTGGATTACGGCTCGTGTATATGTGGGCATTCTAATTTATAATAGTGTATAAACACTAAAAGTGTAATATTTTGGTAATTTTCGGCATTTAAACATCTAAGAAACAACCCACAAGTCCTTATATCGGTTGTTCTCAGGCTCCCCGAAAGGAAGTTAGAGCGCTACTGTCTGGACTACTGTCTACTGGACTAATTTTAAAAATATACATTAATTCTCTCGTTTAACGTTCTCATTAAGTGTGCTATTACTAGCTTTCGAACTTTCCGACTGTTGGTTTAAAACTACCTCAATGCCATAAATAGCTTTAGTATAAGCACGGAGTCGGGTATTTTTGGAGAGAGCGTTAATCACGATATGCTCTGTATGCTACTTATTTCTGCTAAAATTTACTAATTACGGTGTTGTGATAGGTATTATGTGCGTAATACAATCGCGACGAACCGCGAAATGGGGTGCTAAAAGCGAAAAATTATCACATTTGTGAATCATACACATTGAGTCGTTTTATAGTCATTTTCATATTCTAACCCCTTTCCATTATTATTATTATTGTTATTATTATTATTATTATTATTATTATTATTATTGTAGTTATTGTATTCTTGAACCAGTTAAATTCTGGTTGCAGTTGCTTCGTTTTGTTCAGTAAGTATTTGTTTTATATAATATGCATACAGTGTTTCATTTAACTTAATATTACTATTGACCTGCTATCATACTTTCCTATTACGAAACTTATTTCTTTCTAATCATCCCCAAACTGGAGCATTGTATATGTTTCAATATTTCTTTCCAGCATTCCAAGGCACCGATCTATTATAATTATACCTTGTAAGAAAACGTTCACTATCTGTATTAGACACTGGCAACAAAATACGCATATTTTCTCTGCCAAAATTTTATTTAGGAAAGCGAAAATGTTATTACATCCACTAGTGGGCCTAAAATACATCACACACTATATACAGGATGTTTCTAAAACAGAGGGCATAAATTCAGGTGTGAATTCCCCATTTGTAAGCAATAAAAAAAGTCCATTACAGCATGTGTCCAGAAGTGCTTGGTTTCTGAGTTATGGTCTTGAAAACAGTGATATTCACCGGAACGTTTTTCTTCCAGTAGGTAGTTTCTGTGCCAGAAGATAACAGGACACTCTGACAATTCATTCCGAGCGAAGGGTACATCAAGTGTTGTGTTTGGCGTTCGGCTGAGCAACAGGTATCAAATCAGGAGCTAGCAGAAATGCACTTCATGTACCACAGATACCCACAGCGAAGATGTCCTGATCGGAAGAAATTTGAACGTCTCCATCGCTGTCTGTGCACTCGTGGGAAGTTTAAATCTCCTGGTTTGGGGAGGGGACGACCAAGATCTATAACGTCAGATGTAGAAGAGGAGATACTGATTCTATGGATACGACGACTTCTATCAGTACACGAAGGTTAGCGTTGCTACTGGATGTTCCTCATACGACTGTCTGGAGACTTGCGAGAGCAACGGTTGTATCTTGCATCATTTGTACAGGCCTTGTCACTAGCAGATTACCCTGTTCGATTGATGTTCTGCCAGTGGTTCGTGCAGCAGTGTGCTACAAATCCGAACGTTCCTGCCTTATTATCTTTCCTGCTTCATCTGTATTATTTACAAATGAGCACAGTTCACACAAGATGGCATTATAAATTTCCACAATCAGCACAGTATGGATATATGAAAACCCACATGCATTGTTCCATCTTATCACCAAGTGCAGTTGACTCTCAACATGTATAAAGATACTCCACTGAGCATACATCAACAAGCTCACTTCTTGTATGATGGCGCTCCTGCACACTTCAGTCCTACCGCTCGCTGGTATTTGGATCGAAGGTTTCCTGAGGTAGAGGAGGCCCGATTGCTTGGCCATCACGCTCACCTGATTTGAACCTTGTCAATTTCTACTTGTGGGGCCATTTAAAAGCGTTGGTGTATTTGTCTCCGGTGTCTGACATCCCTTCAGAATCGAATTCTAGCATGTTGTGAGGAAATGCGCAATACTCCTGAAATTTAGGGTCGTGTTTGCACAGCCATGAGACGTCGACGAGAAGCCTGTATTCAAGCAGGAAGTGGACACTAAATATCCTCCCAAAATACCCTATCTGCAGTAAGTAATACATTCCGGTGAATATCACTGCTTTGAAGGCCATAACTCAGAAACCCAGTATTTCCGGACACATGTTGTAATGGATTTTTTTTGGTCTACATATGGGGAATGTATACCTGAGTTTATGTCCAATATTTTTACTTTCTCTACTACGTATAGTAAGTAGGGGAAGTATTGTATTCCACCCAAAACTTCGATACCGAGATTTGACCGGAACTATATGTTTTGAGACCCCCTGAATAAGAAACAACATTTTTGGAAACGTGTGTGTGTGTGTGTGTGTGTCTGTGAACAGCATAACTCAGAAACGAGCAGTCGGATAAACACCAAACTTGGTATTTAGGTTCAGTATCTTCCAGAGATGCGACACAAAAGTTTTCAAGAAAATACCACCACCCCAGATTACCCTTTACATGTAATATTTTTCGAAAATTTAATTTTCTCAAAAATGGCTCTAACGATTTGGATTAAATATAATATGTTTAAGATATTTTCATGACAAATGAGATGCATATCCTGAATTTTCTGGGAATGTCTCCAAAAGTATTCATTGTGAACGACTTTTGTATAACTGGTAAACCATAAGAGATACACAAACGTTTACTACACACAAAATGTAGATCGCGTTAAAATACACAATTTATGCCATATAGATTTTTTTTTTGAGTGAACGATTTTCGAGATATGCTTGTTATTCCCTTAAATTTTCCAATACTTATACTTTTTCTCAAATGGGAATTCGTTATTCATTTTGTTTATGTCCTGGAAATGCAAAGAGAATGGAATGCTCCACATAGCAACCAGCTCTTAAAATATGCTAATCGCTTAACGTCTACCATATTCCCCTTGCACCTACAAGAAAATTAGCAATAAGATTAACATCTCGATTAACATGAAGCATATGGAGAATAAACGTTTGTAAAAATAGTTTGTACAAGAGTAGAGAAAGCCATGTGTGTGTAACACATCAGATCTTTTTTAAACATTCTGTATAATAACAAATACATCCTTTTCGACATCAAGTTTATTGGTCTAATGATTGGTTCAAAGGGCTCTATCCCGTTCATCAAGTACTGCCGTGAATTCGGTATTGTAAACAAAATTATTTAGAGTATAGTTACCATGGTAATAAAATGTTCTGAATCAATTTAAAAAAAAACACTTGTATAATTTATATTTATTTATGAGCACAGTAATTAGAACATATGTCCCAACTGAATTTCTTGCATTCCTATAATCTGATTTGTACCATCTTTCTTATTTCTAATTGTAATTTTGATTATGTACTTTATTTGTTGTTAAGTATGCTCTGTGATTAGCAACCCCTGATTGCTAAAACAGAAGGAATTAAATTTCTTTTTGTATATGTAAGTTGTATTAACACAACATAAAACAAAAGTAACTATTGTAGAACTATCGTATTGTTTTTTATTAATTTGGTTTATTTTGGATCGCTTTAACAGCATGGTCATATCACGTTATATCTTCACATGTTAGAGAACATGATAGTAAGTTACAAAGTGGTACTATTTACACTTTATAATAATTCAAACATTTTATATGTGCTTATAAACATCAGTCTTTTTCATTGTTTGGTGTTTATTTAAAGCGCTTGGTAGTTCACTGAAGCCAGTCTAAAATCTCCATCTGCAGCAGAATGTGTTACACAGTAAGCGTTGTACTGTAGGTCTCACTTTTGGTGGTGGTTCTTCGTAAGGGATGAATGAGTGTGTCAGTTTGCAGTGACCGATTCTGAGGCGAGTAATTATATTTGTTCTCGACGTTCAATTGTTCAGAGAGGTTCAAAGAAATTGGTGGATCCAGCGCGGGCATATACGTGGGTGTTGTTGACCATATCTTCTTCCATGTTTCAATAAGTAGTTGTTTGGTGTTGCTTGATATATAATGTTGAATTTTTCACGGTATTGTAGGATTTACAGCAGTACAATTAATTAGTCCTGTTTTTGTATTCCATATTCCAGCTTTACAAAATTCAAATAATTGTGTAATGTTATTGTAGAATAAATTAAATGCATATGTTTCAATATACATATTGGAATAATATGATTTGAAGAAAGCATACTTTCGGCAATTTACTTTAATCTCCGCTAACAATATAAAAGAATCTCCAACAGTCTCCGCTTACACCAAAATTTAAAAGAAACATCGATTATAAAACAGTCTACATAAATAACTGTCATTGTTGAAAATCCGTTTTCATTTACGAAACAAGTCACATTCTCTCAATGTTCCGAACTGGTATAGCAAAAGTTGACACAAAATTTATTAAAATGCACGTAATCAGAGACCTCTATGGGAGAGTGAAGCATTTCGCCCCTATTCATTACAGCTGTAGAGATTTAATTCTGTTTCGTGGCGACCTGAATTACATACATACGGCATTAACCCGCATTAAACCACTTTAGTTCAACCCCTTCCCTTCACCCATCCCTTTTTATCATCCCTTTTCAGTTGAAAAATAAAACTTAGGCCCGCATAATTCTGGCAATCGAATCGTGACTGGGGTAAACACTCCTCGTTTCTTTGTTTTGTTTCACAGCGCTGGCTGTAGCTATGACAGAGCTACCCTTGATGACGTAATTTGCATGCCATCTTACACATCACCTAAACCCCATAGTGTGTAATATCATGCCACGACTGAACTAATTATTTGCTAGATTAACCGCAGAGTTTGTCTTCTGCCACATGCATGGCAGAACACGTCTTTACTTATAAACTAGTCGCTCTGTTTAGACGTCTGGGCTGTATAGTACTGTGGTTGTAACGAAAATATACCTCATATTAGTTTGCAATGTAATAGTAGTAGCTCTCATTATTTTATATGTTATCGCGTGATCTAGCAGCTAGGAGTATCAAATGTTTAGGTGTTTATTCCCTTAATCGTTGTGAACGTTTTACGAATTAAATACTATCATGTCATAAAGCTTACAATTTAGGAATATGTAGATCCTTTTATGTCTGTGTCTTCGGGCGTAAAAGTTCAGATGCATAACTTACTAGCTTCTGAGAAAGCAACATATGACATAAAATTCATTAAAAGTAAAGCAATGTAAAACTCTTATTATAGTTGGCCACGATATGAATGCGCTTGGAGGAGGGTGCCACAGTTTTTGTTCACAATCAACTAGGGGCCAGAGGGAAGTGGGGGACAAGGCGATAGGAAAATATACAGTTAAATAATGAAAACAACACTATATATGCATAGCTCAGCCTCGCTAGTAAATGTAACTCAGAACTGTGGAAGCTTTCTTTACCTGACTTCCTTCCAATGCCCCGCTCACTTGTTTCGTAACCCTTTAGTTCCTCTTCCCGCCACTCATACTCATAACTCACTAATACTTTTGTTGTATTATTTTTATTGTACTGTTCTTCTTGCAGATCTAACTTCTTTTCCTCTATATCTTGATCTATAATGTAATTCGAAAGCCATATTCTTGCTTTCTTACTACTTTTTTCTAAAAGTAGGTTTTACTACAGTGAGCCTAGGATTAGATTAGACCGACTAGGTAGTGGCCTTGCTCTATGCAACAGTTGCCACATACGCCGCTGAGTTTAATCTCAAGTTCACGCAAAGGGCGCGTGTGTTGATCAGTTTAGCTCTGGAAATTGCACGGAATGGACTTCCGCCGCTCATTAATGAAACTGTCGTACTTGTTGGTGATAAGTTATTCATTATGGCCAAGTAGTTTTCTGTTTCCTGAGTGCATGAAATACTCGTTTGCAAGAAATTGTTAGACAAAATTTTATCCTAACTTTTCAAGGGTTGTAATTCCTAGCAAATCCATATTTCGTGAATAAATTTGCGTGTATAAAACGTGGGTTAGCAACACTGTTGTTGACGAAACAGAGATATAATGAATGTATTTGCAATCTAGGTAATATTTTCTATTCCTATTGTAATGAGATAATTAGAGGGGAATTAGAGTGCCTGGTCCATGATTTCAAGTTACCGAGGCAGATAGCATAATATCTTGGCACATATCCCCTGGGTACAGGCGCTGGGTGAAAGAAATATACCGTAGTAGGCATGATATTCCCCTTCGCAAACAGAGTAAGAAATATATCAAACTGTGAATATATGCGTATTATTCGTGTGCACCTATTTCCTCTTGCGATGTCGAAAGGAATGTCTCACAATATAGCATTTGTTTAAGTGAGAGACGAAAATGTTCACTTTCGACCATCGCCGCGTGTTCTGATACAACCTGCAGGAGTACTACAAGCACGCGCCCTTTGCTTACATCTGGACTCATCTTCTCACCTTCAACATAAACAGACTGCAGTACAAGGTACAAGGGCTGTCCCAGAAGTACCCGACCTAACAAAGAGAATACAAAAATTTTGGGGAAAGAATCTTTATTTCTCTACACAGTCTCCCTCTTCAGCTCGATGCTCTTTTTCCGGCGGTGTTTAATAGCTTCGATACTCTGTTTAAACTGAGAATCATCGAGTTCTGCAAAATAGTTATCAACTGCAGACTCCAGCTCGCACTGTTGGCAAATATTTTAGCATCAAGCTATTGCTTCAACTTTGGAAATAGAAAATAATCAGAGGGGGTTAAATCTGGCGAATAGCTTGTATAAGGAAGCAATTCGAATTTTAACTCATTGATTTTGGCCATGGCGATAATGGATGTGGAACTGGTGCATTGTCTTGATGAAACAAAAGTTTTTTTTCCACTAAATGCGGCGGTGTTTGCTTGATTTCATAATTCAAACTCTACAATAAGTTTGCATAATACTCGCCATTGATTTTTTTTTTCCCTTTTGAAGATAATCCATGAAAATTATTCCTCACACATTCCAAAAAACTGACGCCATGACCTTGCCTGCAGATGGAACTATCTCACCTTCTTTGGAACCAATTCTACCCTTTCAATCCACTGTTTTGACTGTTCATTTGTCTCAGGTGTGAAGTGATGGACCCATGTTTCATCCATGGTTATGAATCGACGCAAAACCTCGGCTTTATTGCAGCAAAACATCGTCAAACACTCGATTGAAACATCCTCACTTCGCTGCTTTTGTTCCATTGTGAGTAAACGCGGCACCCATCTTGCGCACAACTTTCTCGTGTCTAAATTTTCAGTTAGTATGTGATGTACAGCACTTTTTGAAATGCCTACTATGTCTGCTAGCTCGCGCACTCAGTCGGTCATCCAATACCATTTTGTGGATTTTCTTCACAATTCCTGACGTGGTCACCTCATTTGGTCGACCATGTGATGTTCGTCTTGGCAGCTCGTACGACCTCGCTTAAACTCTGTCACCCAATGTTTTACTGTTGTAAACGAAGGAGTAGACTCTCCCAGAGTAGAATCTAGCTCAGCTTTAATGTTAGTTGGACTAAGACCTTTCAAATGAAAGTATTGTATCGCATAACGATGTCCAATTGTATCCATGTTTACAAATTCGCTGAGAGTGTTCACTATTAATGGCTGCCAAACAATACTAAACCACGTAACATCATCAAACTTCAAACTTAAGCTACCACAATCAATTGTTTGAAACAATAAGCACTGTATATACGTCGGGTCGAGTACTTCTGGGACTGCCCTCGTAAGTTAACTTAATAAAAACGGCCACTCTGATCCTCCCCTTAGAGATAATCAAACATTTATGTCTAGATAATATTTGTGTATATTTCAGATATGTTGTCCATAACTTTCTGGTTGATTATATTTGTAAAATAGGCTTGCACCGTAATCTGTGTAGTCTAAACTCGCTGCATATTACAACATTGCGGAGCAGAGCACCATCAAAAATCTATACTGTTTACAACTAAAGTATTCCCCCTTTAAATACATTAACATATTTTGCTTTAACATACAACCGCCTTTGCAGAGTTGTTAAAAAGGGACGCTAAATACTTAAGCAAATGGCTATGTAAATGTACTTGCATAATTCTTGGCTGACGTTGCAAATGTATCGAGTTTTCTTGTGCAGCACGTAACATAGATTGCACTATGAAGATAAATTACACCTCCCCATACCAAATACCCAAAATAAATATAAATATTAATTCTGAGAGTAAACGTTTTTCAGTGAGAAATGTAGATACGGAATAACCGAGCGAGATGGCTTAGCAGTAACTTACGAGGTTCACAGTCGGGAGGTTCCGAATTCGATTCCCGTTAGACCGTCCACTCGCAGTTTTCTCGGTCGGTAGAAAATGCTAGGGGGTTTCTGCAATTTCGAAAAATTTCCTCTCCTCCATTTCCTTTCATTTCATTTCCTTGTGACATATCAGGGGCTGGAGGTTCAGGCGAATGGACGGCGCGGCGAGGCTTGTGTGGGTGAAATTTGCTTTGAGTAACACTCTCTCCTGCAGACTGGTGTGTGACGAACCCACAGGCAGACCTCTCCTTATGTATACTTGTGTGGGTTGCCCCGCCGTTGTCGAGAACTCACAGCTGGAAAGGTTAGGGACCGTTTGCTTCGAGCTGTCGCCCCGGATCTGGTCACCCTCTGTGTCCTTCCTTCACCGCTTCCTCCTGTGTGTTTGCCGTGCCTTCTCCACCTAATCTACTCTACTCTAGGTATGTAATTACATTTTGATAATAGTAAAAATTTAAACGTTAAAAATGAGAAACATTGGATAAACACAGATAACGAAATTTTATACAGGCTAGAAGGATTACTATGGATGTAATTTCAACGTAGAATTTTTCTATATAGTAATAAAACTGTGTTTTCTTCCCCAAAGCTAAAGGAAGAAAGATGTTCGCTTAATCTCCGAAACACACTTATGGTTAAATGTTTGGATATCCTTAAACATATGTAATAGGAAATTATAGTTAATAACTTGTTGTCTAGACTTACGAAGAAAAGTTCTAACAAACCTTTTTGGAATTCGGTCCACAACCCTGGAGTTGCATCAGATTTTATAAAGTGGTATAATTGGAACAAATCGTACAACGGGGACAACACGTTGCTGAAGTTGCATAGCGAAATGTATTTATTGGCCACGTTTTTAGGTCAATCGTTAAACTTGGTTCCCGAAACCCGGCCTAACACAGTATGTGTTTACTAAGTGAGTCAAATCCTGCCATATCTGTCTTCAGGTAAGTTCTTGTGATGTGTATCTAAGCTCCTGCACCTCGGGGCCCGTGAGAGGGCCCCCATACTTCAACTCGCTTAATTAAATGGCGTATCAATAGCTTTTTGTAAAATCTAGTGTAGTTGTTATTGACGCTCCTTAGCTTCCCAATGGCATCCCTCAGTTCCGATAACTACTATCCCTTCCTCTGAAATTGCCATCTTCCTGTTGCTAGCTACCCCAGGTTTTCTACCCCGAAGTTCGCTACATTATATATGTTTGATGTTTGAATCGTATTTTAAATTCGTAGCTAATCATAAATATATAGGCCAGACTAAGGTGATCCAGATATACCAGGTAAATAGAAAGAAAGACACTGGACAACAACGACAAAGATATAATTCGGAACGCGAAGTCGGGGAGAAGAAACAGCATGGAGACAAAAGGGCACATCGTTTTAAATGGCAGTGGGGAAGTCATGTCGCAAGAATGAATCAAGATAAATGGATACACCCCGGAGCAGCTCGGGACCAAGAAGTAGAGAACGCCCGATACCAGTGTGGTCAAAGAAATTTAAGCCAGCGGTGGCGAAAACTGCATCAGAACTGCTAGAGATAGAGGGGGTGAAAACAAATAGGTGAAGACAGTATAAATAGCGGTTAACTGAACACAGGTATATCTAACAGTAATATGAATGAAATAAATGAAAAAGCACAATTTCTCAGAATTCAAAACTAAATACTCCAAGATCAGAACTAGGAAACTTCGAAGGGAATTCCTCAACTATGAGCACCTGTTACGAGTGAATGGAGGTCCTTATCCAAAAAGGATCTAATAGTCTTATCCTTATTTTTACCGATGGAAAAATGTAAATCACAACTGCATTACGAATACAGATGTAAAAACATATTTATTTAGAGAGGAATGATGACATCAATAAAATTAAGAAGTTTCAGTATTACTCTAATTAGCGACTTTTGGCATAGATTTAAATATTAGAAAACCATGTAAGAGATCATAAATATTTGTTTTGAAACTTTCAACATATTGTAGCTATACTAAATATGGTTTCCTCCTAACCCACACACAGCTTGCCTTAGCTTATATAAGGGCATTTTTGCCACTCTTTTCATCACCTTCTGGTTTTCACGTAGTCCATTAGCGCCGTCCAGAAAGCAAATATAGACAACCGTTCAAACAGCAAAGACATGACTTCTGAAGGCAAGTTTAGCTGAACGGTAGGGGGGAAGGGGAGATATTCCAAAGGGTACGGAACTGAAGCAATGTGCAGTTGGACTTTACAATGTTGACAAACAAAGGTCGACTGAACTAAGCGGAACGTAGGCAAGGTGCTGGTTTAAGAGATTTACATATGATTTCACTAAGGTAAAAGAAATATCTGTCCATCTAGTTGAAAAAATTAATATGTTTGACATAACTGCCTCTAAGGTTCTCAGAATCAGTGTCTTAACATTATATTACGCATCTCGGAAGCTAAATATGCTCAAAAATCCGTGTTTTCATCCTTTCTTAAGGAGAAGAGTGTACAAAGTTCTACGCAAACATATACAGAGCATTATGCACTTATGCGATCGCGTAAGCTAAGTTAATGATTTGCAATAATTCATTAAAATTCTAATGCCTTAAACAGAATTAGACTCTTAAATGTGATGTTAAATGACATTTAAGGTACAAAGCATTGCTCAGCACTTGTTTCGGTTTTCACTTCTCTGTTAATGATGGTTCTGTAGAAGCATAAAAACTGCTCCATAATTTATATTCACAGCTACTGGAACTGGGATAATTTATTCATACAGTTAAATAGAGTTAATTTATTCTCTTTTACAAATAAAATTATAAAAATCAGATAATTCTTTAATAAAACAAGTTTAAGTATATATATTATTGTATTTAAAGAGCACTAGGGGCAGTAGTTTTAATAAAAATAGCCAAAATACACCTTTGATTTGAGGCAGTATTTTTTACACTTAAAAGATTTCAGTCAAATTATATAATAAAAATATGTAATAACAGTCCGCATTAAAGCAATATGTGTATGTAACAATATATAAAAAGTGTATATTACAGTCATTGTATATGTTTATATTATTGTATACCTGTAATAGTGTTATGTGGATGTATTACGTAATTAAATAATGTAGGAGCTGTGAGAATAATAGGTTAAAAGTTGCTAACAATGAGGTAACCTTGAGGCAATAATGAGTAAGAAAGTTTAATAATGCTACTAGTCATTCTTGGAGCAACAATAATGTAATTTTTGTGACAGTTCATAAAATAGCCACCCAACAACCAGAAAAAGCTTTAGTTAAATAATAGTATACTATTGGAGTAGGAATAGCCAATCAGAAACTGAAATATAGCAAAATTTTCAAATTCAGAGTTCAGTTGCTTGTAGGCAGTGCTCATAACTGGACGCGTTGGTTGTAGACAGTGTTCCTAACCGGACGCGAGATGTGTCCTCGAGAAATTTAATACGTGTTCAGTGGGAGACGAAAAATATTTTACGTGTTAAAAAGTGCAAGTAATTAATAAAAAAAATCTCACAGCTCTCTATATCAGTGAAGTGTTATTTAAGTGGTGTCAAGCATTAATAAAAGGAGTGAAGTAAAAATTAAAATCTGTGTAAGCCTACATACTTCAGTCGCACCACCACCCTGCTAAAAAAATCCATGTCTCTAAGAAAAATACTGACGCTGCCGAGGCAAACATAAATATGTAATAATCAAAGAAACAGTCAAAAATTACAAAGTTAATATTTTTAAACATTTGGGGCAAAGGCCACCGGAAAGTCCATTTGGGGCGAAGGCTAACGGAAACGTTTTACCATACGTGCGGTTGCAAATGCTTCAAGTTCGGCTCCCCAACAGTCGAAATACGATACAACACCACCATAACATAACCTTACTTCAAATTGACGCCCAAAGCGTGGTGCAAATAAAAGTGCAAATAACGTAAACACAATACCTACTTCAAATTGGCTTCCATACGTGGGGCAGAAACTACCTACATCAGCTTTTAATAATGGTATTCCTTGAGCATTTAGAAAGCTGGTTCCAACTGATTTTTTGTTTCCAAGGTTCATATCAAATCCCAGAATCATTTTTAAACAGCGTTTTCACTATTCACTACAGTGAATCACTTGAGAAATTTGAATTTTTCTCAGAAATGCATTTTAAATGTTCAAACTGCTCCATGCCTAAACATCTTCATCAAATTTAGTGAGTATTCTTCCAAATAGTAATTAATTGCTCTTTCATACAAGCCATATCGCCATTAGGATATGTCATCTCAAAATTTAATTGAGATCTCCTTGTGGTTTACCGTGACAAATGCGCGACAGTGGGGAATTTAATGTCTTGCGCGCATGTTGACGTGGTAGCTCAGTTGGTTAGAGCAACCGACGGAAACTGGAAGATACCGGTTTAAATCTCGACTATGGCATTGAAATGTTTATCTGATTCTACTTTACCAACCTTGTCCCACACACTGTGTGAAAGAAAAAACATCATTGATTGGCCTAACGGTTGGTTAAACTATTAAGCCCGAGTCCTAAAGTACTTACAACATTGTAAGTCGTAATATGTTATCTCAATATGTATTTGGATCTCTTTGTGGTTTATCGGGAAAAATGCGAGTCAGATGGGGAGTTAGGCGTCATGCACATGTTACAGTGGTAGCCTAGTCAGAGCAACAGGACGGAAATCCAGGCTCAAATCCTGGCTATAGCATTGAATTTCAATTTTTAATCTGATTCTACCTTCCCATTCTCACATATGTTAAAAATACCATGAAGTTACCCAGCTATAACCGAGATACCCGTAAAAATAACTTATAGGAAGTGCTTTCGTATTGTACAAATATAGAAAGCTTTGGAAAATTTATCACATTATTAAATTACCCTTTTGAATGTCTAAAATAAGCAGTTCTTCATAAATATCTCTGTCAGTTTCTTCTACTAAGATAATAGTACCTATTGCAGAAATATCAGGTTTTCTGCATTCAAATCTAGTGATCGTGGAACAATTTATGTTATTTTTACCACAGATACAATTCAGCCATTTCAGTTATTTGTGTGTTTATAGATTCCATACTTACTTAGGAGTGAAAATGTACAAATAACTAAATAAAACTGTTCATTCATTTAGATAGATCTCTAGTGTCCTTTAAATTACTGCTAACATTCAAACTAAAGAGGGCCGGAGTTAAATCAATTTACGGGTCAATATAGTTAGTGATTTTAAGATACGGGGGGGGGGCAAATATACATCTAGGCGATAAAATGATAATACCATTAAGGTCGGTGAACCTAAACAAACAAGCCTGAAGCTGAATTAACTTTGTCTGGACTCCCCATAACTTTAGTACTTTATGCCCCAGAGCCAATTTGGACATTCGTTTCATACTTGCTTGAGAGTATTTGGTACTTAAATTACTAGCTTCTACAAATTTGAATCAGTGTAGTTGAATTTTTATCACTGATTTTTGTTCAATACAACTCTTCTTCTTCTGTTTACCCTCCCCGTTATTCAGGCTTACACCCCCGAGACTTACAAGCGGGTACCTGGGGTCAGATGGGTGTCGGAAAGCACAAGACTAATAATGATCAGAGAAAACAGCAAGGATGGGTGATCAGCCCGAAGCCTGGTATGAGAGCGAGAAGGAGATGATATGAAATGACGGTGAAATGAATGAAAGGAAAGGTGGTGATGGAGCATTTGATGGAATGAATGGCGGGGAAAACCGGAGAACCCGGGTAAAACCCTCCACGACGACACTTTGTCCCCGTAAATACCACACGCAGTTCCCTGGAAATGAACCTTGGTGAGATATGAGCGGTTTAGCCACTCGGCTACGGTGCCGCTCCAACATAATTATAATAGAAAGCTTATGTAATTTATCCAATAAACAATTTCACAAAAATAAAAGGCGAACTGCGTGTAAAATCTCCCGTGTGATAGAACTTTTATCATTTTTAACTTTACGTTTTGCATACTCAAATATTAAACTAAAATTTTCTTCGAAAAATATAATAAAGTACACAACAATTCAGTGTTTCTAAAAATCAATCGTGCACTGAATTATTAAGGGACTAAATCCAACTTAATTTCAAAAGAATGTCCTTTTGATATCCTTATTTAACTTAAAAAACCGCAAACCGGAACTATTGTTTTACATTCATATTGCTTTCTCTACCCTCTATCGTTTATTAGTGCGTATACAAACCATTAATACTGAGGTTTATTTTTATTTCTTCACTTTATTTAATCGAGATAAACCGTTGCAGAAATAGCTACATTACATATTTCGATATAGATACAATGCGAATAGCGATAGTTAAATGTTTATTGCTTAACTTTTACCAGTTATACAAGGATATACAAAATTGCTTTCAAATGAGGAGGACTTCACGGACTGTTCCCAGAAAAGGCTTCAAAATGTAAATTTAATTTGACAAGTAAATATCTTTAATATAGATATTTTAATCAAAATCTTTAGAACCGTTTTTGAGAAAATCAATCGTTTCGAAATACATTATAGGGGAAAGGTTAATTTGGTGGTTGGGGAATTTCTTGAAAATATTGAAAATTGGTTCGCATCTTTCAAAGATAGATACTGAACTTAAATGCCAAGTTGGTACTTAACGGACTTTTCGGTTTTGAGTTATAGTGTTCACACACACATACACACACACACACACCATACGCACACGCTTGGACCTTTTTCTAATTTTTTTCAGGGGGCCTGAAAACAAACTTTCCGGTGAAATCTGAATGCAGTATTTTTAACACTTAAACAATTACAGTCTAATTATATAATATGTAAATTCAATAACAGCCCTCCTTGAAACAATATGTGTGTAATAATTTTTAAAATGTATGTGACAGTCATTGCATATGCTTATATTATTGTAAACATGTTCAATAATGTTATGTGAATGCATTACGTAATTTAATAATGTAGGAGCTGTGGGAAATAGATCAAAAGTTGCTAACAAAGAGGTAATAATGAGGTAATCTTGAGACAATAATGAGTAAGAATGTTTAATAATGCTACTAGTCATTATTGGAGCAACAATAATATAATTTTAGTGAAGGTTTATAAAATAGCCAATTAACGACCAGAAAAAAGCTTTAGTTAAATGAGGGTATTCTATTGGAGTAGGATTAGCCAATTAGAAACTGAAATATAGCAAAATTTACAAATCTAGAAGTCAGTTGCCTGCAGACAGCGTTACTAAACAAACGCAAAAAGTGTCCTCAAGAAATTTAATACGTATTCGTGTGAGACGAAAAATAAGTTTACGCAATAAAAAAGTGTAATTAATTAATAAAAGAGAGTCTCACAGCTTTCTATATCACTGAAGTGTTATTTAAATCGCATCAAGTATTAATAAAAGGAGTGAAGAATAAACTTAAAATCTGTGTAAGCCTACATTCTTGTCCCACCAAAACCCTGCTAAGAGAAACGTGTCTCTAACAAATACTGACGCAGCCGAGGCAAACATAAATATTTAATATTTAAAGAAACAGTCAAATTACAAAGTTAATATTCTTTTAAACTTGGGGCAAAGGCCACCTGAAAGTACATTTGGGGCGAAGGCTACCGGAAACTGTTTACCATACGTGCGGTTGCAACGAATTTCAAGTTCGGCTCCCTAACAGTTGAAACATAATGCAAACTACTTCAAATCGACGCTCAAAGCGTGATGCAAATAACAACAATACAATAAACAAACTTGTTCAAATCTTAATATCGAATTTTTGGATGGAATTCAATACCTTCTCTGCTTACTATGTACACTGTCATGCATAAAAGGTGGTTCATTCCCACAGATCGCTATAGTGATTTTCCCTCCGTAAGATTTCCAGCTTTAGGCAACCAATTTTTGACTCCATTCAGCCGGTAGCAGTTCTCTCTGTGACTGGCCTGAAAAAAATACAGATAAATACAAACTAACCAATGAACGGTGTTTATAATCTAGTGGAATTAAGGGGTGAATTAGATACCAACCTCTATGAAAGAATTTCGCCATGTTTGGTACACAAGGAAAGGCTAAACCAATTGCAAATAATTCTGTCTTTTAGATGAAGTATCATTTTTATGTGTGATTAAACTGAACGACAACTACCAGATTTGCATATATGAGAGTTTTCATCAGCGATATGGAGATGAAGGTTAAGTTATTGCTGCTACTAAACGGCAATAAGAAAACCGCCATTAGTAAAACGGGAGTTTAGCATGAAAATATAAGGTTTAAGTTGTAA
Source organism: Deroplatys truncata (assembly GCA_030765065.1). NCBI lineage: Eukaryota > Metazoa > Arthropoda > Insecta > Mantodea > Mantidae > Deroplatys > Deroplatys truncata. The sequence continues at coordinate 76,245,843 of CM060983.1, forward strand.
TATTACCCTTCGCAGTTCGGTCATACTTTGGGGAGGTAAAGTAGCCTGCCAATCAGTGGCTAGTATTATCTCGAAAAATAGGGGTGGTCACGCTGTTTGGGGTGAGGTTAGATTTTGTCAATACCAACATGAACAGCGCCGTTCCATTATGGGCCACATTTTATGCACGCCAATATACGTAGTAGAGAAAGAAAATATTGATTTTTTTCTCGAAGTTTGTGGTAAAATTGGTGTTGAGTAGCCTTAAAGAGTGTTAAACTTACAAACAAACAGAAGAAAAGTACTTAGAGCTTTTGATGACGGAACAAGGGCAATATAATTCGCTCTAGCAATATGGCAGTGAAGAGAGATCAGACAGAATGGTGTGAATGTGTGTATGTAGCAGTCGATAAACAGAGTATGCACATCTACATATAGATGGTTGTTTTGTGATAGCAGAGAATGGTTGCAGTTAATACCGTAAATATGTAGCGGTTATTTTAGTTGCTATGTTGTGACGTCATTCAGCTTTGAGTCCTTTTATTGACAATATCACAAAGCAGAATAAAACAGCATTCAGTGCAGTGCCCCCGTGAGCAAGGAAGTATCTCGCTACCACAAAAAGTGATATACAGGGTGCGGAAAAACAATGCGCAGAAATTTGTAGAGTAGAAAGGCAGAACCAATCTAAGCATTTTGAGGTTAGTAGCATGGATTCGCATATACGGCATTATAACAGGAGCGTTGACTTTATGATCTTATGATCTATCAGACAAATGAGATATAACTCACAATGCGTATATTGGCGTGCATAAAATGTGCCCCTTAATGGAACGGAACTGTTTGTTAGTACTGACAAAATCTAGCCCCATCCCTACCAGCGTGGCCACTTGTTTTTAGCATAATTCTAGCCACAGGATTGGCAGGGTACTTTACCTCCCCAAAGTATGGCCGAACTACTGAATGGCAACATTACAACACACACTAAGTTTTCTTCATTCCGGTTTTCTTATTGCCGTTTAGTAGCGGCAAAAGCTTAACCTTCGTCTCCGTGTCTCTGATGAAAGCTCTCATTTATGTAAATGTCATATCAGTCATTTAGTTTAAGCACACATGGAAATAATTCTTTAACTCTTTCTCTAGATGGCGAGTTATATTTTAATTGGTTTAGCCTTTGCGAGTACAGGTGGTATCCTTAACTACCCCCTCCCCTTTTCACATAGATTATAAGCATCGTCCATTGGTTAGTATGTATTTCCGCTATTGTTTTTCAGGTCAGTCACATATCGAACTGATACCGGCTGGGTAGAGCAAAAGTTGGTTACCTGAAGGTGGAAACCTTACGGAGAGAAAAACACTATGGTGATCTAAGAGAATGTCCCCCTTTTATGTATGACACTGTACATACTGTCTCAACTAATGAGTACTGGTACGCAATGAGAAACTAACCATTACATGGGCGAACTGTACTGTACTCTCTGTACTGAACAAGACGAGTATTCGGTATTATTGTGTTATCCAATCTTCACAACACAAATGCGGTATTAAAAAACGGCACATCTAGCGACGGTGACTAATACTGTACAAGAGTGCGTTTTGTTTACATCTGGCACGCTACAAACAGATTTCAGAATCGGAGATTCAACATGGCGGATTTAACTCGACGCGTGCAGCACAGTAAAAAAGGTCCTGCGATCCCTTGCTCCTATCCTCAAAATACATATTTTGGTACTGCCGTTCTACTCTACAATTTTCTGCAATTGTTTTATCGCATGCTGAATATTTTAATCGTTTCATATTGATACACAAATCTGTATATACCCTGTGTGCGTGTGTATATAGACTAACCTCGGAAATTACTCAACAGATTTTAATGGTTCTTTCACCATTCTAAAGCACTGTTCTTTCTTACGGACATAGACTATAAAACATCTAATTTCAATTCATAAATTACTTAAAGCTAACAGGATAGACACAACCTGTACACTAAAATAAGAGCATATCTGAGTTATAAAATAACATACTTACGAATGCCATGGGGTAAAACTGGTTGTTGTTCCTATACAAAAAACCGTATTTATTACATTCACATGATTTTCCCTGCTCTCTGTCTTATTATACCTTTATTAGTGAGTATATAAATTATTTATAAGAAAGTTTAGTTTCCTATCTACTTCATAAACATTTCCGGAGGTAGCTGCATTACACATTTCATTATAGATATAAAGGGAACAGCAATAGTCAGATGTTTTAGAATTGGACGCTATATGCTGGCCTTAAAATTACATGCTGTTTCCATGACATTGCGAGAAATAACTTGAGGCAGTATTTTTAATACTTAAATGACTTCAGTCAAATTATATAATATGTAAATCCAATAACAGCCCGCCTTGAAGCCTTTGTAAAATGTATGTAACAGTCATTGCATATGCTTATATTATTGTATACACGTTCAATAATGTTATATGAATGTATTGCGTAATTTAATAATGTAGGAGCTGTGAGAATAATAAGTTAAACGTTGCTAACAATGAGGTAACCTTGAGGCAACAATGAGTTTGAGAGTTTAACAGTACTACTTGTGATTCTTGGAGTAATAATAATGTAATTTAATGACAGTTTATAAAATAGCCAATCAACAACCAGAAAAAGCTTTAGTTAAATGAAGGTATTCTATTGGACTAGAATTAGCCAATTAGAGGCTTGAAATACAGAAATTTACTGGTTTAGGCGCTTGAAATAAGTTCAGTTCCCTGCAGACAGAGTTACTAACCCGACGCGAGATGTGTCCTCGAGCAATTAATTACGTATTCGTGTGAGACGAAAATAGTATACGTGTTAAAAAGTGCAAGTATTAGATAAAAGAATCTCACAGCTCTAGATATCAGTGAAGTGCTATTTAATTTGTGTCAAGCATTAATAAAAAGGAGTGAATTAAAACTTAAAATCTGTGTAAGCTTACATTCTTGTCGTACCACAACCCTACCAAGAGAAACATGTCTCTAACAATAATACTGACGCAGCTGAGGCAAACATAAATATACAATATTTAAAGAAATATTTAATTACAAAGTTAAAGTATTTTTTAAACGTGGGACAAATATAATACAACTTCTTCAATACAACCTACTTCAAATTGACGCCCAAAGCGTGGTGCAAATAATGTACCAAACCACCTACTACAAACTGAAAATAGAAAGGACTTTAAAATAATGACTGAGTATTGAACAATTCAAATCATTAATGACGGATATCTCGGTAATGTCTAATGGCACAAAAAGTTTAATTTAAATAAATTGTGTGTTTTAAAGAGATCTACATTTTCTGTGCAGTACGTATTCGTCTATCGATTAACGTTTACCAGTTATGCAAGATTATATAAAACTCATTCCGAATGAAAAGGACTTCATAGGTTATTCCTAGGAAATTCAAGATATACTTTTTCTTCTCACGCAAATATTTATTAATGCATGGTATTTTAATCCAAATCATTAGACTTTTTTAGAAAATAAAAAATTTCGAAACATTTTCCATTTAAAGGGCAGTTTTGGATTAGGGGATTTTCTTAAAAATCTTCGTGCCGCATCTTTGAATCTAAACAACAAGTATGGTATTCATCGGACTTTTCGTTTTTGATTATGCTGTTCACAGCCACACATACAGAGACACAGGGACCGTTTTCTAAAAATGTTTTTTTAGGGTTCAGTTGACCCTAAAACAAGTATTTCCGGTGAAATCCCAATATGGAATTTTTGGGTGGAATGCATACCCTTTATACCTACTATGTATGTGGTAGAGACAGTAAAATGCACCTTAAAATAGCATTCTTAATATACATAGAAGATGACGATTGGACAATGGATAAAAACAGTGCATCAAAAAGGAAGACATTGGAATCTGCTATAAGTATGGGATACTTATGCCAGCACTTTTCAGTACTTGCTTTTAGGAAACAATTTTCTGTGTTTCCTCTGTTGTAATCGAATTGATTACCAGGGTATGATAAATAATCTGATAGTATTATGTCGAACGTAACCTGGAGATTATTCAACTATTATTAACAACCAAGAAGATTATTTTTCTCGATGGTTGCGGAATACATACACTACGTGATCAAAAGTATCTGGACACCTGGCTGAAAATGACGTACAAGTTCGTGGCGCCCTCCATCGTAATGCTGGAAGTCAATATGGTGTTGGCCCACCCTTAGCCTTGATTACAGCGTTCACTCTTGCAGGCATGCTTTCAATCAGGTGCTGGAATGTTTCTTGGGGAATGGCAGCTCATTCTTCACGGAATGCGGAACTGAGGAGAGGTATCGATATAGGTCGGTGAGGCCTGCACGATGTCGGCGTTCCAAAACATCCCAAAGGTGTTCTATAGGATTCAAGTCAGGACTCTGTGCAGGCCAGTCCATTACACGGATGTTATTGTCGTGTAAACACTCCGCCACAGCCCGTGCAGTATGAACAGGTGCTCGATCGTGTTGAAAGATGCAATCGCCATCCCCGAATTGCTCTTCAACAGTGGGAAGCAAGAAGGTGCTTAAAATAGTATCAATGTAGGTCTGCGCTGTGATTGTGCCACGCATAACAACAAGGGGTGCAAACCCCCTCCAGAAAAACACGACCACACCATAACACCACCACCTCCGAATTTCACTGTTGGCACTACACACGCTGGCAGATGACGTTCACCGGGCATTCGCCATACCCACACCCTGCCATCGGATCGCCACATTGTGTACCGTGATTCGTCACTCCACACAACGTTTTGCCACTGTTCAATCGTGTAATGTTGACGCTCCTTACACCAAGCGAGGCGTCGTTTGGCGTTTTCCTATATGTGTGGCTTATGAGCAGCCGCTCGACTATGGAATCCAAGGTTTCTCACTTAACGCCTGTCATAGTACTTGGAGTGAATCCTAATGCAGTTTGGAATTCCTGTGTGATGGTCTGGATAGATGTCTGCCTATTACTCTTTACGACCCTCTTCAAATGTCGGAGGTCTTTGTCAGTCAACAGACGAGGTCAGCCTGTACGCTCTTGTGCTGTACATTTCCCTTCACGTTTCCACTTCACTATCACATCAGAAACAGTGGACCTAGGGATGTTTAAGTGTGTGGAAATCTTGCGTACAGACTTCTGACACAAGTGACACCCAATCACCTGACCACGTTCGAAGTCCATGAGTTCCACGGAACGTCCCATTCTGCTGTTTTACGTTGTCTAATGACTACTGAGGTTGCGGATAATGAGTACCAGGGAGTATATGGCAGCACAACGCACCTAAGATGAAAAACGTATGTTTGTGGGGGTGACCGGATAGTTTTGATCACATAGTGTATATGCCATTTTTGCCCTGATTGTGGAGATTCTTAAATTCCACTAATGTTGTGCCATTTTCGTTATGAATTATTACGGTTTAAACGTTCATGTACCGTAATTGTCTAAACACTTACTCCATAATTCCGATAGTTGCTTCACCTCCAAGAGATACTTACAATATTTGCAAAACTTGGAAGATTATGGTTGATGGGGATAGTTAAGAAAATCAGAAATATAACATCCGCCGATAGTTTATATGCATTCCCTTAACTGGGGGATATTTCATTATTTATTAGGGATATCAAAGGCTATGCGAGATAACAATAAAAGAGGTAAAGCGAATGTTTCTCATAACAATATTCCATATATTTGTCAATTTCCCAAAGGATACGGAAGGGGAGTATACGTAAAAGTAAGGATTCGGACAAAAGGAGGTGCCCCTACCATCGGAGCAAAGCACCGCAACGGTCCTTTTTGCTTCTACTGTGACCCCTGGGAGGGAGGGATGAGGGGAAAAACCCGAAGGGCGTCCAGATCCGGATGACGACGGACGCAAGTATGGACGGGTCTCTAACGTTTCTAGGTCGAACGTATCCGTCGCTTCCCGAGCTCACCGACAAGCCACCAAACCCACGGAGGACTCCTCGGGGTTGGTCCCACTCGGAGGAAGACCTAACTGAGCAGTCCCACGACGACACTAGCCACAGAGCGCACAGCCACCTCCAGCCGCAAGCCGCCGAACACTGTCGCCTGGTTCTACAACCCTAAAGCGGTGACAAGGAAGATGATGAATAGAGGAAGTGAGGGTCAGGAGGGTCGTGGTAGAAGATGCACCACCGCAGCATTCGCGTGGCAACCCGGGGAAACCACGTGGATCAGAGTGGTGTTCGCCGGGGATCGAAACCGGGGCCTTCCAAATGCGAGTCGCACGGTAAGTAAATAAGGTTAATTTAATGTTCATTCAAATTCGGGTCAGCCAGTTAGTGTTGAATAAAAGAATACATTTAAAGAACTAGTTATACTTAGGGTAATCCGGGGGGAAGTTGGCTTTATGGACTTGAAAATGATTGCCAATCACATGTACTGCCTAGCTTATCTCGATTGTTACTTTCCATCCGGCCAGCATTTATGGCTTTGGAAGGAATGACTGTAAACTTAACTTCTTCACGAGACAGCAATTTGAAACTTCTTGTCCCCATTGGGTGTTTTACTGAGACTAGTCATCTTGTTATAACCTTCTCCTACTTTTATGTCCTCTAACCTCTGCAAGTGAGAGAGATGGCTCACATATTTACTTTCTCGACCATGTACCTAGACGGTAAAGAAGGTGAAGCATTCATCTAAAAGTTTGATATTTTATCGAAAATACATATTTTGAAGCCCTTGAAAAAAAGCATAACTCAACAATGAAATTTTCGATACAGCATCCGCGGCGTGAAGATTTTCAAGAAAGTTCCACACCCATATTACCCTTTACATGAAAATGTTCGACTTTTCAAAATGCTCTAGCAGTTTTGATTAAAATACCGTAGGGTTACGATATTTGAATGGAAAGTAACATGTATAATCTTGAATTATCTTGAATCTGTGAAGCCTTCTTCATTCTGAAAGAATTTTGTATAGTTTTGTTTAACTAGTAAACTATAATAGATAGACAAAATCCTACTCCACAAATACTGCAGACTTTTTAAAACACGCAGTTTATTTCAAATTACAGTTTTAGTGGCATCCCATTTCAGAGATACGTGTTGTTATTGGTTTGAATTTTCAATACTCTTTTATTTTTTAAGTACTGTCGCTATTCAGTTGTTTCTCGCAATATTCGTGGAAAGATTGCGGAATTTCTAGGTCAGCATATAGCAATCAGGATTATATACATTTGACTGTCTATTCGGTTTCTCTACCCCTTGTACTTTCAACAAAATGTGCAATGAAGATACGCCTAAAAGTTTATTTTCAATAATATGAAGTAGACAGAAAAATAAGCTTTCGTAAGAATGTTTCGTAGAAGGCGTATAAAAATAAACAATAGCAGCTACAGAAAGTCATGCGAATATAACAACTTTTTTACAGAAAAGCTGGTAAGCTACTCCAATATCTTCATTCAGTTGTATAATTCTTGTAGCAGTAAATGGCATACATTATACAACTATTTTTTTTTCTCTGATGATCGGAGTGGCCTCGCTAGGGGGCGTCCCCAGAACGGAGGAGGAAGCGAGAGGACGTACCGGGTGGCCGGAACCAGGAGTGTTGGCACAGCAATGGTAGGGTATCTATACTTTCCAGATTGAAGCATCCTGGCAGTAGAAAGGCAAACCGGGGATGCCCTTCCCACAGATCTTCCAACACCCCGCTCCGAAGGGGCGGTCCGTTTTGTGCTGTTATGTGTTCCTTTTGTGTTTTGTATCTGTGTTATACATCCAGCCAGTCACTTTACGTTGCTTGTCCCCTTGCTTAACGCACTCTTTGGTGCTCTCTTTTTTTTCTCCTCTCTGGTTTGCTTACGTGGCATGTCTTTGGCCGTACGCGGTGAGTGGTGGATTTCTGTCGCATTGCAGGGATAGCTCTCTGCCCGGCAACTAGTCATCCGGGTTGTGGAAGTTTTTTGGAATCGATTTAAGGAACTTCTTTTGTGATGTTTTGTGGATCGGCCTTATGTAAAGGTAGGCTTTGTTATCAGTTTATATCTTGGTAATGGTGAGTGAATTTTGGGGCGGAAAACGTAATGTGTGTTTTAAAACACGAATTCGTAAAGTGACTGGCTCTTGAAATTGTTCATATGTTTAGTGGGTTTTGGTTCTTTTCTAGCTGAGTTATATTTTCAATACGTGATTTTCAGTGCATAGTTAGTTTGAAGTTACAGAAATTGTGTTGTGTTAATTATGGGAGCAGTAATTGCAGTCAAAAACCCTACCATGCTGAACTTTGAAAAACTGAAAACAGTTGTGTTATAAAGTACATCTAGCTCAGCTGGACTTTGAGGCTTGCTGTTCTAGAAATCCATAAAAGTCTGTTTGGGTCTTGATCAACATACTTAGCAAGTCTTTGACTAGATAAACATAATTAAATATATTGGTCTGATGTTTATAGTGGCCTTGTTTTATAAAGTTTCTAAATTGGTTTTGTTTGTTGAATTTTTGTTTTACTTAATTTTTGCTGTATTTAAAACTTGCCTTACTGCTCTGCTCAATTGGTTTTGGTTTGTTTACTATTTAAGCCATCTTTGTTTTACAGTTATTCTTTTAAGGTTGCTTTACGGTTCTGGTTATTAATGTTTGTTTATCATTAAAGTACCAAAAAATCTTATCAATAGTAGTATATTTTTGAGAGTTCTGGTTTCCATCTTATTTTTTTCTTCCCCTACGGCACTTGTTAGGGCTTCCCTTTACGCTTGGCCGGGGTTCCCTAACTCAGTCAAACCTTCTTAAGCGTCTGCATGGTTTCGCTGCCTTGCTCCAGTTTTATGTTTTGGGAGAAACAGCGAAACCATTGCAGTTTACCCTGGCAACCAGTAAAGAGCCGAGATCTGGAGAAAGTTTTCCACAGAGAGTATCCTTTTAACCTGCCACGCCGCACCGAACCACCATCGCCGATGCTTACAACACGGAACCTCCCGAATTCGAGTCTCACGCGTTACCACGGCGCCACTTCGCTCTCCTTTTCATTGTTAATATATTGTTGTTCCTTCCCCATAGATTAACAAAAACTGTCAATATGAAAGTAAGTTACTAGCAGAAGTCTGACTTGTAACACTATGCTGGTTTGAAATTCAAAGTTTAGGAAAACCGATCTATTTCATCAAGCAGTTCCGCCTGTGTGAATGACGACCTTGTGGACGATGTGCGGATAGAAATATGCAACATGAATTGCTAGGCATCAGACTCTCCATTACACTCGTATGTGATACGACGCATATGTCCTTAAGATGGCTACGCGTAGCTCTAGTTCCCAATCTCAAAATTCTCCTTAATTTTTGCTGAAACAGCCTATATAAACTTCAATCGACACGTAATAGAACTGGCAGAAAATTTAAGTTGTATATGCCACTATCTGAAGAGTATTATGGAGTTCTACTCAAAACCGTTCTAAATTTTTAAGATGACAAAATAATGGTAAATTGATGATTAATTATTCTTCCACACATGTTATGTGTAGGTTAAAGTTGTAAAGATGGAATCACAAAGAAAATGTCATCATGGGAATTTGAACCACGGATCTTCGGTTTACTGAGCCTGGGAACGCTACGACATTAAACTCTCTGACATGTTAAATTATTTCCGGGTAAAACAAAAACGTTCTCAAATTCATTTTGAGATAACATGCCCCAATGGCACCTTACAATCTCGTATTTTAGAGTAGGCTGAGGGAGAATTCAGACACCCTCGCACCTCGACCATTAGAAGTCTCTTGTGCTGTTCCTTATACCAAGCATGAGAATTATTTATGGCAAGTAAAAGAACCTCAAGCCTGATAAAGAGACCTCTGAGAAATTTCCAGTGTTTCACCCCCAATATAGAATGGTATGCTAAGGACCATAGCAGTTAAAGAGCGTGCATAAATAAAACTCCATTCATTTCAATTCACGTACACAAATATTCGTACCCATGGCGGGATTCGAACCCGTGACCTTTTGCGCCACAGAATTCCGGATCAGACGCTTCAGCGAGCGCGGCTACGCGGGGCATCCTCAGAAAGTTATGTCCTGGGCTTCATAGTTACCCACTATTACGTCAATTAATCATCATTAATTGAGGATAAAGTTGGAAAGGTAGAATCAGACTGAAAAATGAAATACCATAGCCGCAATTTCAACCATGGATTTTCGGCTTACTGTGCCGCTGCTCTACCCAATTAAGCTACCATGACAAAATGTCAACTTGGCACTTTCGGAGCGGGCTTTTGAATCCTCTGTGTGGAGCGGGACTCGCCGATCTGCCTGTCCGACTGTCGGGGCGTCTCAATAGGAAACTGCAGGGACCCCGTCATTGCTGTGCCAACACTCCTAGTTCCGGCCGCCCAAATCCTCCTTCCTCCCGGGGGCGTCCTCTGTCGGGCATAGGTGCAATATCCTCACTGGATCAGTGTCGGGTCCCCTCCGATCTTCAGAAAAAAAATTACAATAGTAGGAAGCTTCAGAATATAATATAGCTGTGGTTTATAAAACCTTATGTGGAGCTTCACATGACTTTCTCTAGTCGCTCTTCTACAAACCAATCTTACAAAAGCGTATTATTCCATCTTCTTCGTGTTAAACCAGATATACTTTCAATTCGCAAATACACATTTCGTTGTAGGACACATTAAGCTAAAACGATACAGTCAGAATTTTAAAGAACACGCCGCTATGTGATGGTTTTAAAATGCTATGCTCGTTGCATGACCACGAGAAACAAAATTAATAGCGACTCACCAGTTGAGAAAAGTATACGTACTTATTTGAAGATTCAAACCAACACACAAACTATCTCGGAAATGGTTAACTTCACAAAAAAGTTTTATCTGATATAAATTATGTGCTTTAACAAGATCTACATATTTTATGCAGTAAGATTTTGTCGTCTGTTACGGTTTACCAGTTATACAAAATAAATTCAAAGTGAAGAGTACTTAACACGCTATTTGCTGAGAAATCGAAATATAAACTTAATTTCTAATTAAAATATCTTAAACATACGGAATTTAATCAAAATCGTTAGAGCTAATTTTTGGAGAAAATAAAAAAAAACGAAACATATTGCATGTAAAAGCTAGTTTGGGCTGTGGGGTGTGTTCTTAAAAGTCTTTGTGTCGCATGTATGGTATTTAACCGATATTTTGCTTTTGACTTATAATGTTATACACGCACACACGGACATTTTTCTATTTTTTTTCAGATTAAGGGAGCCTCAAAACCTGTATATCCGGAGAAATCTCCGTATAACATTTTTGGGAGAAACTATAGTTACTATAGTAGAGAAAGCAATACTCGCCTCAAAGAAGCTCTGTTTGATTTACTTGTAAACACCAGCAACGTTGACGAAGCCGCTAGTCACCCACGTTTGTGAGTGGGTAGATTTTGTTTTTATCTCGTTCTTTTTATTGTCTACTTGTAATATGACAGAAATAAAATGCGGTAGCAGTTGTTGCGTTACGGTGGCCGACAAAACCGACATCTCTCGCGCACGGAAAAAAAAATAGAGTAGAAAGTAGTTTAAAACGGAGATGCCGCGGTCTAATGCGGCGAAGTTTGTTTTTAGCAAAGCTGGGGGAGCAGGTGGCTGTTCGCGATAGAGATATGAACAAGCCCACCCCGCCTCACTGATTTGACAACATCAATTTATGTACACCAGCTTAGCCACACTCTACTATCCGTTTCGCACACGTTGTCTCTCAAAAGACTTTGCCTCTGACATGCAAGCCATAGAATTAGCCGCTGATTGCAGGGTGTGTCTCGATTTTAGGGACCAAACTGTAAGAACAGTTCTGATAAAGAAAGTAAAAATCTCATGTGTTAAATTTTTATGACTTTTTTACGCTTAGTTTATTAGTGTGTATACAAAATATGCATACGAAAGTTTATTTTTCCATCCACTTCAGTTTAATTGAGATAACCCTTTCAAAAATAGCTACATTAAGCATTTCGTTATAGATACAAAGACACACAGCGATAGTCAAATGTTTAAGAACCGGATGCTATACGATGGCCTTAAAAATCCTTAGTCTTTCTATACAATCGCGAAAACAACTGAACATCAAAAGGAATTTAAGAGAATGACAAAATATTGAACAATTCGAAACACTAATAACGGATATGTAGGCACAAAAAAGTTATTTAAATAAATTACTATTTTAAAGAGATCTAAATTATTTGCGTAGTTTTCATCTATATCGTACACCAGTTATACACGATTATACAAAATTATATATACATATCACTACTGCACTTTACCATACCCAGAGTTATTAATTACTGTGGAAAGGAACTATTGCGAGGGATCTAGGATATTGCGACCACTCACCGGCACATATGTTAATTTATTTTAAACTGTTCTCTTCGTTAACAATCCTTTCATCAGCTTGCTTTAACATTTTACAAAATAATATGCTCAGATATAATATAATGTACTCTTTCACAATTCTACATTAAAGTTGCCATAGCAATTTAGAATTTTTATGAAAAAGTAACGAACACAACGGAAAATTACATGAAGTGCGAAAAGAATTTTGAAAACACCAAGAGATAAAAGGTTGAATGTCAAAGCTTACCAAATAGGTTGAAAAATAATTTGAAAAAGACCGAAAGAATAACTCTTGGTGTTTTACGCCAAAAATCTCGCTTTCACGGTGTCTGGTTGTTAACGGCTCGAACCCTGGCCGAAGAGTACTGCTGGTGCCTGCCCAGGAGTTGCTGAGTCTCCACGAGCATGATGGCGCTGGCCCTGTACATGACGCTTGACGTTGTGGAGTGATGAAGCACGTCATGCATGTTCACGATATGTTCTTCGAAGCTTCCGATGTTAACTGTCTCTGTCGATGAACGACGTCATCATTTCTGAAGCATTGTGACGTATTTTATGCTGGTTGCGTAAGCCATGACCAAGAAGGAGGGGAAAACGGCACAATATATATATTTTATTTATGTGATTATCTTGAATATTTAATTAAAATGTTAAAACAGTTTTTTTAAAAAAAATTGAACATTTCGAAAAATCTTTCCTGTAAAGCGTAGTTTGGGATGGGAGGATTTTGCTGAAAGTCTTAAGTGTTACATCTTTGGATACTAAAGTTAAATACTAAGTTTGATATTTAACCAACTTTTCATTTTTTGATTTATGCTGTTCGCTTTTTCTAAAATTTCTTTTCTTGGATTCAGGGGATCTCAAAACGTATATTTCCCGTGAAATCTCCGTATCAAATTTTTGGGTGGAATGCTCTACCCTCTACTTATTATAGGTAAGCAGCAGAGAAAGTAAAATGGTTTAAGTTTTAAATTAGTAATTTCAGTACCCTTTAAATTATGGAAGAAGAGATCGACGTCGGAAAGGCTGTAGACTGTGAAGCCAAAACGGGTATATTGCTTAGTCCATGAAGACAAAGAATATTATTTTCACATTATCATCGAAGTGAGGATTGAGCAGCTAATGCCAGTAGCGTTCCCTAATTTCTTCCTACCATAAACATGTTCTTTTTGACTTGCAGACTAATCTTGTGTATATAACGTTTATAAAGAATTGCTTGTTTAGCGATTTTGTAACTTTACGGACGTTCTAAACACTCCCCACTATTTCTATAGGGTGGGACAAAGAAACGGGAAATTTTGAAACACTAAAATGAAACTTCAGATACTCTAGTGCATTAACTTTTAGTACAGGGTTATTCTAAAAGAAGGAACAGACTTCAAATGTTTATTTCTAATAAACGACAATAGATTGGGACACATATGACACATAATTAGTTCCATTCAGTGCCTGTTTGTTTACGAGAAAATGGCGACGCCACAGGTTAAGTCGTTTTGTATGCTGCATTATGCAAAGAGTGAAACCTTTGTTTCACTGCAGTGTACATTTCGTTGTAAGTTGAACAACGAGACGCCTCGTCATAAAAAATTTGCAGTTGATACAATAAATTCGCAGAAGATGGTTGCGTATACAAACAGAAAAACACTGGTCGTCCTCGGGTAAGAAATAGTGCCCATTTTGAACTTTTCTCTATTCACTTATGCATCGCATGTGTCGCCATCTATTGTCGTTCATTAGAAATAAATATTTAAAGTTTGTACCTCCTTTTTTAATAACCTGTATATTAAAATGTACAACATAGTTTGCCATTTGCACGTAATAATTACTTCTTGAAAATGACGCACTTCAAATGTCCTCCACCACTGTGCACGCATTCTTGCAATCGCTATTTAAAGTTTTTCATCGCTCCTTGCAACTTTTCGACTGTGATGTTTGCAATTTCTTCAGGAATTGCTGTCTTTAGTTCTTGAAAATTTTGCGGTTTGTTTGCGTACACTTTACTTTTTAGGTACTCCCATAAAAATTAATCACATGCTGTTAAGTCGGGGGATCGTGCAGGCCAAGGAATGTCACAATTTCTCGATATGACGTGATTTCCAAACAAATTTCGCAATTCCGATATAGAGATGCGTGCAGTGTGTGCTGTTGCACCGTCTTGTTGAAACCAAGACGTTCTGTTGATACGAAAATTTCTTCGTCTAAATTATATTGGTCACGTAAGAAATTCTTGCCACATAATGAGCTGTATTCACAATTTTCGCGCGACCATTGGCATTCTCAAAAAAATATGGCCCAATGATTCCTTTAGAACAGAGAGACGTTACTTTTCTGAATATAGGGGCCGCTTATGAAGTTGCCGTGGATTTTTCTGTGCTAATACCGAAAAGTTTGTTTATTTACCAAGTCGTTCAAATGAAAGTGGGCTTCATCAGACATCCATAAATTGATAACATATTCATAATGTTCCATTTCATTAAAAAAATCTTTCACACAAAATAACACGATTATTTAAGTCCTGATGATTTAATTTATTCACAACCTGCAACTTGTATGGGTGAAATTTTAAATCTTAGTATTCGTCGTGCACTGCAGCGGCTCATGTTCAGTATCAGAGAATGTTTTCTGACCGAAAACACTTCGGACTATTCATTAAAGCAACTCTAACAGTCCCAATATTTTCAGGAGTACGAACAGACTTTACTTTACCTGGAGGTTTCTTCTTTAGTGCTGAGCCTGTTTCGTCTAAATTGGAACCCAGGTCTTAATTGCATAGTAGAGGGCACAGGATCATGACGAAGTTGAAAGTGGCAGCGAAACTCCCTACGAACAGCACAAACATATTGCCCATTTAGATAATAAGATTTTATAGCAAATCTCGTTCAGCAGTGTAATTTTCCATGTTTATGAAATTGCAACAATCCAATTAAATAATGGCATAAATCTAACCCTTCTTAAATAATTCATACATTAACAACACCAAAATTAAAATTCTCGTTTCTTTAGCCCACCCTGTATAAATGGTTGCCTGTTTATTTAAGGCAACAAACTTGCAATTCTTGTCTAACCTCTTTACCTTTTTCTTCTCTATCAATCGATATCCCATCACTGCTCTCGTGAATTTCATCTCTGCCGCTTGTATTCTTTGCCGGTCTCTTTTTGTTAAGGTCCGGGTCTCGCAACCATAAATAGGACAGTCGCTGCTATCATTCTATAAAACTTAAGAAGTACTTCCCCACTTTTCGTATCAGTGTTCTTAATATTGTACCTGCTGTGTGTTGAACTGTATTACCTTCTCTACCGCGTAACTAACAGATAGAGAAGCTGTTGCATTTCACCCATAAATTCGATATCGAGTTTTCATCGCAAATACATGGTTTGAAGGTCCCTAAATTGTTTATAAAAATATAGGTGTACATGTGTATGTGAGCAGCGTAACTCAAAAATGAAAACTCGGATATATATCAAACTTGGTATTTAAGTTCAGATTCTTTATAAAATGCGACGCAAAACTTAGAAATTTCCCCCGCCATAAACTACCATTTAGATTGAAAATTCGAAACTTTTAATTTTCTCCAAAATGTATCTGCCCATTTTGATTAAAATATACAATAGTTAAGTTATATACATGACAAACAAAATGCGTATATTGAATTTTCTGGGAATAGTCTGTGAAGTATATTCATATTACCTTCTCTACTACTTATAGTAAGTAGGGGAAGTATTATATTCCACCCAAAAATTCGATACCGAGATTTCACCGGAAATATATTCTTTGAGATCCCCTGAATCCAAAAAAAAAAGCATTTTTGGAAATATGTCCATGTGTGTGTCTGTCTGTGAACAGCATAATTCAGAAACGAACAGTCGGATAAACACCAAACTTGGTATTTTAGGTTCAGTATCTTCCAGAGAAGCGACACGAAGGTTTTCAAGAAAATCCCCCACCCCAGATTACACTTCACATGGAACATTTTTCGAAAATTTTAATTTTCTCAATAATGGCTCTAACGATGTTGATTAAAATATTATATGTTTAAGATATTTTCATGACAAATAAAATGTATATCTTGAATTTTCTACGAATGTCTCCAAAAGTATTCTTCATTGTGAACGACTTTTGCATAACTGGTAAACCATAAGAGATAGACAAAATTTTACTACACAAAAAATGTAGATCGCGTTAAAATACACAATTTATGTCATATACATTTTTGTTGAGTGAACCATTTTCGAGATATTGCTTGTTATTCCCTTAAATGTTTCAATACTTATTTTCTCAAATGGGAATTCGTTATTCATATTTTTTTGTCTTGGATATGCAGAGAGTTATAATCTGTGGCAAAGGGAACGGTGCTGCACCTAGCAACCAGCTATTAAGAGATATATACGTGCTTAAAGGCTACTGTATTTCTATATTGCCCTTGCAAATATATATTCCCTTTACATTCTACAAAAAAACTTAGCAATAAGATAGAGTCTGCAAATGTTTATCTCGATTAACATGAGGTAGATGGAGAATAAGCGTTTGTAAAAATAGTTTGTTCCAAGAGTTAGGAAAGTCATGTGAGTGTAACACATCAGATATTTTTTGTCAAATTGCTAGAGCCATTTTCGTGAAAATTAAAAAATAACGAATCAACTTCTTCCTTAACTGAACACAGAGTCCTCTTGTTGGACTTACACCCCCGAGGACTTACAAGTCAATGTCTTGGTTCAGTACCCTGTCGAGGAACAAGCAAACTCCGGATCATAGCATATCCAGGATGGCTTTGCAGCCCAATGCCTGGTACGGCGGTGAAGAAGAAAGACGCGGAAACGTATGATGAAAAGAAAATTCGTACACCAAATTATCCAAACCTCATTTGGCTAGCATGCGAGGAAAGCTGCAAATCAACTTTCGGTCAGCTTGGCTGGTCCCTGGAGTTTGAACCCGAGACCTCACAAATGCGGGCCACAGACGCTACCATCTGAGCCAACTCGCTCGGTAAAATATCGAAATATTCCCCATCTAAATGGTTTTTGGGATGCAGGGATATTTTGGAAAACCTTCTTGCCGCATCTTTTGAAGGTACTGAAATTAAATACCAATTTGGTATTTATCCGGGTTTTCCTTCTTTAGTTATTGTTTTCACATACACACACATATCCACAAGGACCTTTTTCTCTAATTTATATTCAAGGGGAGTCAAAACATGTATTTCCAGTGCCAAATCGGTATCGAATTTTTGTGTAGAATACAATACTTGCTCTACCTTCTAGGCAAGTGATAGACAAAGCCAAAAACATTTATGCATTTGTTTCTTCATTTTCTAAATTGAAACTGCGTTTTATTTATGGACGCTCTTTACCTACTATAGTTCTTAGCGTTCAATTCTATATTGGGTATGAAAGACCGGAAATTTTGCTCAGAGGCCTCTTTATCAGGCTTGAGATTCTTTTACGTGCCGTAAATCTACAATACGGGACCTGCTTCTCTTCAGTTTTGATAGTTTAGGTAGATAAGGTAGAAGTGCATTAGAAACAAAAATTGAATATGGCTATTTCAACTGAAGTATACTTTTTGAATTCCACTACATATCGGGTAATGAGAAGTTGGCGAACAACATTTCAAGAGTGATGTAGGAGATTAAACCAAACATCAGTATGTGACTAAAACTTACCAGATTTGTCATATGGGCAGTTCCAATTCTATGTATTGTTACAATTGTTTTCGGACTTTCGTTATTTGAATGCGTCAGGATGTAGGCAATTGTTGCTTTGAGATATTGCTCAAACTACTTGCTATACGACTGAATGCACAATTGAATTTTTCATACTAATGACTGTCGGATACGCTTAAAAGTGGCAGGTGCTGTTGAAGCTACAGAGATTATTTGACACACTCCAAAGTTTATTGTTCATCAAGTTACGTTATACCCAAGTGATGTCTTGGTGAGTGTTCAGCATATCCCCGACACTGATGTGTCGTCCTCTGTGGTCTAGGGGTACCATGCTGACTTCTAGTTTCCCGAGGTCGTGGGTCCCTAACGTTTCCAATTGAACGCATCCGACGCCTCCTGGGCACACCCACAAGTCTCCTAAGCCTCGGTGGCCATCCCTTTTTGGGGCTCACTGGGAGTGGTACCTGACTGAGCACTCCCACAACGATACAAGTGAAGGAACCTCTATAAAACCCACAGCCACCGGCCAGCCGCAACCCGCCAAACACCGTATCCTGGTCCTACAATCCTGAAACAGATGACATTAAAATGGTGATGGGAACAGGAAATGAGGGACAGGAAATTCGTGATAGAAGAGGAACCAACCCGGCATTCGCCTGCCCATCGAGATAAACCACGTAGAACCTATAGGTCAGAGTGGGCGGTCGCCGGAGATCGAAACGGGACCTCCTGAATACGATTCACACACATTACCGCGGCGCCACCTCGCTCGGTGGGCATTAGACGTACTAACCATATACCATTTCCAGGGTGGGCGGAGGAAGAGAACACAGCAGTCGTATGTTAGCCCCTGGACCTACGCTGTAGCGTCTATTGTTTATTAGTTCCGTACCTCGAGGTAATCAGATAAAGACATTTACATGGCGTTTTCCTCTCACTTTTCTACAAACTTTTCTTATTAAAGCTTATTATTCTAGCCACAACTTTATTCAGAAGGGTTTTAATACACATATACCCATTTTGTTGTGCGATAGAGTAGGTAAAGCTTTAAAGAGCTGAAGAGGTCAGATCTTAAACAGCGTGTCGCTATTTGATGGCGTTGAAATTCCATGCTATTTGCATCCCCTCGAGAAAAAAACGAATAATGACTTTTCGTTTCAAAACTCAAACTTATAACAAGGAATATTTCGGAAATGGTTAACTGCAAAAATTATGGTTTTGATACAAATTGTGTGCTTTAAGGAGATCTACATATTTGTGTAGTAGGAGTGGAACTAAGTGCGGAGGACAATTTATCACTTCGGCCTCAAGATCAATTGTGTCTGAGCATCTGACTCGTGGGCCCCTGGGAGGGAGGAGTGAGGTGAGAGGAAACAGAGGCCCCACAGAGCAGAGGGCAGGGTCCCTATCTTTTACAGATTGAAACTCCCCAGATGACATTTGGTGCAACCGGCTCTCCTCCCCCTTGCAGGCTTGGACGTCCCACTGATAGGCCCAGGACTCGGAAACCGACCCCATTCCTGGGGACGAAGGTTTACTTACTCCTTTTCCCGTGTCATGCAACGTCGAGACTCTCGCCGACACTTTCAACCCTGAAACAGACCCAGGAGATGAAAGGTGAAGTGAAATGGAGGGACAGGAAATTCGGAGGATGTAATGAAACTTCTCAGTATTCGCCTAGCCACCCGGGAAAACCCTACAAAACCTATGGGTCAGGAAAGTCGGGGCAATCGAACCTACGACCTCCCAAATGCGGGCCACAGACGTTAACGCCTGAGCCATTCCGCTCGGTTTTTCTGTAGTAAGATTTTGTCACCCAGGTCACTCAGAACGAAGAGGACTTCACCAGCTATTCCCAGAAAATTCAAGATAAACATTTTATATTTATTAAGATTTCTTAAACATACGGTATTTTAATGAAAATCTTGAGGTATTTTTAAGAAAATCAAAGATAACGAAAATGTTCCATGTAAAGGGCAGTTTGGGTGGATAAGATTTTCTAGTCTACGTGTCTCATCATTGGAAGATGCTGAACTTATATAAAACTTAGTATTTAACTGACTATGCTGTTCACACACATACACTCGGACCTTTTTCTAAACATCTGATTTGTTGCACTCACATGACTTTCTCGAATCTTGTACAAAACTATTTTTACAAACGCTTATTCTCCATCTACTTCATATTAATCAAGATGCACATTTGCAGACTCTATCTTATTGCTAATTTTCTTGTAGGTGCAAGGGGAATATGGTAGACTTTAAGCGATAGTCAAATCTTTCAAGAGCTGGTTGCTATGTGGAGCATTCCATTCTCTTTGCATGTCAGGACATGAAAAAAAGACTAACGAATGCACATTTGAGAGAAAGTATAAGTTTTGAAAAATTCAAACAAATAACAAGGTAATGGTTCACCAGACAAAAAAACTATATGACATAAATCGTGAGTTTTAACGAGATCTATATTTTTTGTTTAGAAAACTTATGTCTATCTTTTATGGTTTACCAGTTATGCGAAAGTCGTTCTGAATGAAGAGGAATTTTGGGGACATTCCCAATAAATTAAAGGTATACATATCATTGCCATTAAAATATCTTAAATATATGATATTTTAATAAAAAGTTGTTAAAGCCATTTTGAGAAAATGAAAATTTTCGAAAAATGTTCCATGTAAAGGGTAGTTTGGGGTGGAGATATTTTATTAAAAATCTTCGTGTCGCATCTTTGAAAGATACTGAACATAAATACCACGTTTGGCATTTATCCGACTTTTGGTTTTTGAGTTATGTTGTTCACAGACACACAGACACACTCAATACACGGACATTTTTATAAAAATGCCTTTTTTTATTCAGGGGGCCTCAAACATGTATTTCCGGTGAAATCTCGGTATAGAATTTTTGGGTGGAATGCAATACGAGTACCTTCTCTACTTACTATACGTATTAGAGAAATGAAAATGCGTAATTTTTTATTCAGGAAGTCTCAAAACCTGTATTTCCGGTGAAATATCGGTATCGAATCTTTTACTTCAACTTACTGCAGTAGTAAGGAAACTAAAAAGAAAACGTGAATGTATATTATTAGTATCAAATGTTAGGCATTATGGCAACATTGCGGATGAGTTGATGCTACTCTCTGTGAATCAACATAATTTTTGCACTCGGTGTGCGTTCTAGCTTAGCGCTGAGCGAAAAAACGATTCCCATGTATCTATTTGTCCAACAGCTTTGGGAAATGCCAGTTACAGGGCTCATGTGAGTGTTTTCTCCGCCGAAAGCAAATTGGTTAGGATCCCTCCAGCAGTGCTGACGGGAAAACTCTTTCAAAAGGCAATAATAACAATAATTTAATTCGTATTGGATGCAGCTCACACAAGGTTATTGTGGCGGATTAATAGTTTTAATAATTTTGAAATAATTCGATATCATTATATTACCAAACAGTACATCACACGTGTACTAGCCTACTGTGAAACATATCAGGCAGTAATTATCTGACATCAAACCATGCAAAACTATTTGATGTTCCAAACTAAAAACACTAAAATTTGTGTCTGTCATAGGTAATCCCGCCATGTGTTGAAACTCGTAATCTCGAATGGAATTTTCTGAGGTTATTCTATGGATAAAATGTAACAGAAATGAAATTGAGGTTTATTTATAGGCGCGCTTTTGGATTGGATTGAATTGACTACGGAGGGAACTCGGCGCTGATCCACAAGGGGGCGTCCCCGGGAGGAAGGATGAGGCGAGGGGAGACCCCGGGTGACCGGAACCAGGAGTGACGGCGCAGGAATGGTAGGCCCCTAAGTTTCGAGATAGAGACTTCCCGGCAGACCGGGCACCGCATCCCGCAAAGAGGGAACCAACGCCCTTCAAGGGGGTTCGGATACCTCTAGCAGCTAGCCGAAAGCTGAGGGACGGGGAGAGCCACAAACAACATCCTTTTCCCCTGCCACAGTCCACCGAAATACTCGCCGACACTTCCAACCCTGAAAGTAACCAACGGATGAAAGATGAAGTGAAATAAGAATGGAGATGAAATGGAGGTACAGGAAATTTGGGGATGTGAGAATCCTTACCACCGTTTGCCTGGCGACCCGAAAAAAACTCATGGGTCAGGCAGTTCGGCCATGGGAATCAAACCCACGACTTCCCGAATGCGGACCACAGACGAAACCGCCTGAGCCATCCCGCTGGGTTGGGCGCTCTTTAACTACAATGGTGCTGTGTCGCATTCTAAATTGGGTGTGAAAGACCGGTAATTTTGCTCAGAGGCCTCTTTATCAGGCTTGAGGTTGTTTTGCATGCCGTGAAGTAGGTATGTATTTTTTACGTTGGAGTTGAAGGATTTATTGTTGGAATTGTTTGCACCACGCTTTGGGCGTTAATTTGAAGTGGTTTCTTACGTAATATACTGTTACATATGAGAAGCCGATTTTTGAAGATGTATTTTTGTTGTTACGCTCCAATTTAAAAAAAATATTAAATTTGTTATTAAACTGTTTCTATAGATAGTATTTACGTTTATGTTTGCCTCGGCTACGTCAGTATTGTTTTAGTAGACACGTTTCTCTTAATCAGGGCATGGTGCGACAAGAATGTAGGCTTACACAGATTTGAAGCTTAAATTCACTCTTTTTTTATTAATCCTTGACATAAATTAAATAGCACTACACTGATATTAAGAGCTGTGAGATTCTTTAATTTAATACTTGCACTATGTTAACGCGTATACATAATTTTCGTTTCACACGAATACGTAATATTTCTTTAGAGAACACATCTTCCATCCGGTTGCTATCAAGGTCTGCAGGGAACTGAACATATTTTAACCGTCCAAACCCGTAAACTTCTGTATTTCAAGTCTCTGGTTGGCTATTTTTAAACTGTCAAAAAATTTACATTATTGCTGCCCTAATCATGACTAGTAGCATTCAAACTCTCAAACTCATTATTGCCTCAAAGTTACCTCATTGTTTTCTCATTTTTAGGAACTTTAAACTTATTATTCTCACAGCTCTTACATTATTAAATTACGTAATGCATTCACATAACGTTGTTAGACATGTTTACAATAATATACACATATGCAATGACTGTTACATACATTTTACAAATTATTACATATATATTGCTTTAAGGCGGGATGTTATTAAATGTATATATAATATAATTTAATTTATTCAAGGGTTAAAAATACTGCCTCAGCCGTAAATCTAGGACAGGGGACCACCGGCTTTACTTCCCTTCCCAAGGAAGCCATGATAAGGATTTTTATGTCCAAAAAATCCATTCCCCTCCGCCGAGTTTGAACCTGGGACATTGGGAACTAGAGGCTAGCAGCGCACCCCTAGACCACGGAGGACAACAAAATGTAACAGACTAGCTATACAAATAATAATTACTTTTTTGGTCGACCATGCTATAAACTCTGATTACATGTGATTTTCACGCAGCTCCTCTATCAATACCTTTTAACATCTTTAAAGCAGCTGTCCACTGGGATCTATTCACCAGATAAACAATGAAATATATGTATTTAAACTAAAATAAATTGTGTTCATTGTAATTTTAATATTCTAACACATTGAATTCATTTTCTTCCTTTCAATATTGTTCAATATACGTTACCTGAAAAAATCAATAAATGCGGCATGGACTAAACAGTACTGCCATCTTTGGAATACTCGTAAACACGCTGAAGGACCTGACATCATGCTGCCATGCCATAGCATTTAATTACGCATAATTAACAAAGTAAGATTTTCTTTTGTAAAAATTAAAAAATATGGTCGACTAAAAATAGTCACATCCAACTTGACTATAATAATAATTAAGATGCTGGTGTGAAAATTATGAAACGTGCGTTAGCGTACCTATTTGTTTTTACTTTAAGTGCGCTTTTTAAATACTTAAGTGATAACATTATTGTCTTTATTTCTTTCTTTCATTTGAATTTAAAACATTCTTTGTTTCAAACTCTCTATATATATTTACATTAGACATCAAAGAGCTTACTCCAAGTGCACGAAGGGGCTGTGTTGGGAATTAAATACTATTAGCAAAATTAATACAGTTTCCACAAATCCTGTAGCACTATCGTAACGGTATTCTGAGACTTGCTGCATATAAACTATGGTACAGCCGTGACTTTATCCCGGAAGCGAAATCTCTGTCCCAACTTTAGGGAAATCGCAGGTTGCCAAAGAGTTTTACCAGTTATCAATATAAGATAGAAAAAAGTACACATTAAAAACTTTAATTACCTATTAAAAACCTTCTCTGATTCGCATGATGATATACAGTCTCTGTCATATCAGTAAGAAAATCCATTGTTGCCAAACGTCTCTTATTTCCAAAGAGTTTTACTAGTGTTGTATGAAAGATAGAATAAAGATGACTATAAACTATTTCAATGTGCTTATTATTGATATATCACTCTGTTTAAAGGATGACATGTAGTTTATCGCATACCAGCGAAAAAATACCATTGTTGCCAAACGTCTCATAGATTCTAAGTTTTATTTTAGTGTTCTATAAAAGAAAATTGCACATAAGCACTCTCAATTTGCTTGAGATCTTTTTCTGGTTTAAAGGTTGGTATAAAATCTCTATCTTTTACCAGTATTTAAATAGATTGTTGCTACATCTCTTATATTTTTAAAGAATTTTTATAGTGATCTATGTAAGTTTGGAGAAAAGTGCACATAAACTTTTTCAATGTTCTTATTGAGATCTCTCTCTTGTTTAAAGGGTGATATACAGTCTCTCTCTTACCAGTAGGAAAATGCATTGTTGCCAAACGTCTTGTCTCCAAAGTGCTTTTCTTCAAATCTTGGTTTAAAGAAAGACATATATAAATCCCTTTCCATGCGGCATGTATTAACCAATAAAATTCGCGGTGCCTTTTCAGAACTGAAGATACAATTAAGCTCACGGGTGGCCGAAGTCGTTAAGACTCGCACTCGTGAGTGGTGGGTTCAATTGTGGCCAGGATTGTCCTCCATGATAGAAGTTTTTTTTCCAGGCTTACTTTAGTCCTCATTACCCTGCACTTAGACTGGGAGATGTTTCTTCCCAAGATTCCTTTTCCAAATATCATTTCTTTGTATGTATCATCAGTGTACATCGCCTGTGGTGCCTATGCTACAAGAACAGACATTAAACATTAGTAAAATATATAGGTTATCTATACTTTTGGGACGCAATACTTGCAGCACCAATTTGAATTTTAGACTATCATTTTACTTGCAGAGAAACATAAGGGCATTTTATGATGTGTAAAATAAAAAAAATGTGTTGGTGGACGTTCACATGAAATTCATTCATGGCTGCCCTCCAGTGGCACCAGCATTTTGTTACCAGTGGTGCAGGACAGAAGACGAAACATAAATACCCGAGCACTCGATGGCAGACTAAAATGCTCAACAGAGCAAAGCATTCCAATAAATGATCCAAAAGGAGCAATATGGAACACTTGGGGCGATGTTAAATACAAATTATTTTACTCGCTTTGTGCTACTTTGTCCTCTGCTTCTGGCGACGTGTTTACGTTATACCTGTCAACAACAAATTGCTTTTTAATTCAATCAGAGTACTCACAAAAACCCGTGGCGAATAATGTGCGTGACAAACATGATCCAGGATGCTATATAACATTCCTCATATGCACTAATGAAAATGGGAGCGCATAAATTGACGTTGGTGGTCAAAGGGCTCTGGCTCTCGCCTATAAAAGTAACGTTAGTTTCTTTTTACATCTCTCCCCAGAACAGTGATTCCAGCCACGATGTTGACAGTGCTTTTACGATCACGTTGATAACATCACCCCAATTGAAACATAAACGGTTGTAACTTCGATAAAAATAGTTAGTGCAAATAGCTGATACACAGGATGTTTATAAATCACAAACGCAATATACATGACAAGCAGAAAGTAAATCTGCCACATGCACCTACATTTGTATAGTATGTTAATACAATGAACATAGACCTTGTGTGATGGAGTGTGTTGAAAAACCTTGAACATTTTTCCTAAAATTAAACCTTTGTACGTCCCTTTTCAGTTGAGTATTGTGACTGCGGAAGCGCGCGCAGGTAGTTTGTGACAGCTAGCAGCATTCTAAAGTAGTGGGAGATTCAGTTACGATGGAGAATGGAGTGTTCAAGTGTTCGTGTGGTAGAGCTTTACATTGAAACTAAGTCAATAGTCGACCCAACGAGTTTTCCGCAGATTAAACTATCGCAGAAACATCCGGATAGCTATAACATGCGGCATTGGATAGCTAAGTGGTACGAAGATGGGTCAGTGCGTGATAGCAAGCCTCCGACGACCTCGAAATGTTAGATACGGGAAAACATCGACCGTGTAGGGTCAAACCATTTCAACAAGTCCACGACGATCCTTCCGCCGCAGATCGCAGGTACTAAACATGAGCTACCAGTGTATAGCGCATTTTACGCCTAAATTTTCATACAAGATCCTACAAGATACAGGTAGTACAACGCTTAAGGCCCACTGACAAGGTTGCACGTGCTCGGTTTTGCGACACGTTCCTGGAAATGTGGACGGCTGATCCAGGAAATGTTCACAGCTTATGACTGACGAGGCACACTTCTTATTGTCAGGGCAGTTAACAAGCAAAATTGTCATTTTTGGGCACCGAGAATCCACAGAATTCCATGAACAAGCACTACAGGGCCCGAAATTGACGGCGTGGTGTGGAGTCACTACAGCTGGGATCATCGGTCCATATTCTTTTGGGACGACAATGGTGCAACGTGTATTGTGAATTCCTAGCGATATCTGTCCATTGTTCGGAATTTTGTCGTCCCTGCGCTACAACAACAGTATCCCCGCCCAATCATGTGGTATCAACAGGACGCTGCAACTACAAACACCCCCCGTCTTGTCAATGGACGAGCTACGTGAACGGTTTCATCATCTCCCGATTTGATGATGTGGCTTGGCCGGCACGTTCACCAGATCTGACGGCTGCCGATTTTTTCCTGTGGGGGTAGGTATCTTAAGTCCAGAGTGTTCGGAAATCGCCCTGCAAACATCCAGGTGTTATAGGCCAACATCCGTAGAGAAGTCACCGATATTCTTGTTGCTGTACCGGAGAAAACTTTGCGTAGCAGCTTCATATCAGTGCTCCGATAAAGGTGTTGCTCATATGTGTAATGTGACCTTTAGAAAGTGATTGCTATATACCACATGAAACTCCAAAGACTCACTAACACGTCTGCATTTGTAAATCATAGATCTGTGTTAATAAAGTATTTGTAAACAGTGTAAAACCGGCGTTATTTCTGAATCAACATGTAGTAATCACAAACTTTACATAATGATGCCAAAGATTCCTGCATTACATTTTTTATATCCAGCACCATTCATCCAGTTTTAGCCAATATTTGGAGCGTTCGCTATGCTTTTGGCGTCTCTTTGTTTCTCCGTTCTTCCATATACAAAATTTCCCGAATCGCCGTCCACTTTGATCGAACCCACATGGCAATATGAGGGATGATAAAATACCTCTACTGTAGTACCACATTGCTTCCGTTTCAGTTCTTTTGTGAAAAAGTTTTCCCGCATTTCTAACACTGTTACTACATACGAGGCAAGTGTATCTATTTGGTGTACTAACATTTAGCTTTGATGCTTACTTCGATTAACCGATATATTTATTATTAATTGTTTTAGTAGTAAGGTATAATGTTTATAATCCTAAATAATAATTTAATACTCCATAACACCTACAATATAATATAATAATAATAACAATAATAATAATACACTGCCGTTTGTGAAAATTGCAACGCCAAGAAGGAAACGCATGAATTCAAGGAATTTAATACCACAGGTTGGATAAATAACAAGTAACAGATGATAAACTCTTCAAACCTATACATGACCTTTGAGCCCTAATATTCAGTATTTGGTGTGGCCTCCATGCGCTGCAATTAAAGCTGCTATACGCCGTGGCATTGAATCAAAAAGGTGCTGAATAAGTTCTTAAGGGATTTTCCTCTACGCAGTTTGTATTCGAGCCCACAAATCCCAGACTCTGGTTACTGGAAGACCCTGACGCACCAGGTGCAGACCAGCCATATCCCAGACATGTTCGATGGGCGACATGTCAGGCGAACGTGCAGGCCAGGGAAGCAATGGTACCCGTTGCTCTTCGAAGAAGGCTTGTACATTCCTCGCAATATGTGACCGGGCATTGTCCTGTTGAAATGTGGCCTGTGGAGATGCCTGAAGCAGGGGAGTGCCTCAAGCTCTACAATCACCATTAGGTACCAGTTGCTGTTCAAAGTGCCCTCAATTCGTAGGAGGCGAGATCGGTTGTTTACACCGATGGCACCCCAAACCAACACACCTGGTGTTTGTCCGCTATGCCGCTCAACAATGCAGCCCTCCAGGTTGCGCTCACCACGGTACCGCCGGACACGTATATGGCCATTACTGTAGGCCGCGTTGAAGCGGGACATTTTGCCACTCAGCACACCAGTGACGGTGTTCATGTGCCCATTGCAGTCGGAGGAGCTTGTGGTTTCTGGACAATGGAAGTCGACGTAATGGCATGCATGCACCAGTCCAACATACAGCGGACGGCGACGAACCGTTGATGCAGACAAGTTCACACCTGTTGCAGTGCTCCAGCGTCGAGCCAACACTGTGAATGAAGCTGTACGGTCCGTTATGTCCATGCGGACAAGGTGACGGTCATCCTGTGCTGTGGTCATGCTCCGCGGTCCAGTACCCGTTCTTCTCTGCGTAGGACCTACATCTATCCACTGCTTCCACACACGCATCACTGCATAGCAACATGCCCTGTACGAGCCGAAATGTCACGGTATGACAAACCCGCTTCCCGGAGACCGATCATTCTGTCCCGTTCGAACTCACTCAAATGCCGATATGACTCCCTTTGACGTCGACGAGGCATACTGGCACTCTCTTTAATGTTTCCACCTTGTTTGACAGCTGTGCACTGACTACACAGGGCGCAACACTGACCTTGTTCGACCGACACAAGAGGACTCTGCTCGGCCTACGTGTACCTCATCTCTCTGCAAACCTAGTCACTTATTGCTTGCACACTCTTCTACACTTCCACTAAGTTTGGAGTCATTCGGGAAGTTCTTTCTTAGGGTTGCAATTTTCACAAGCGGCAGTGTAATAATAATAGTAATAATAATAATAATAATAATAATAATAATAATAATAATAGTAATAATACGTCTCGCCCGTTATTAATTAGAAATCTGAAGATTATCTGTAGGTAGCTGAATTAACCTTTATATCCGCAGCTGTACTTTGTGTACGAGTGGTTAGTGTGGCAGGTTTCTAACGAAGAGGTTCCGAGTTCGAATCCCGCTCCGTCTGCAGGGAATGCATACTACTATACTAAATGTGTCCCTATTCCTAAGCCTTTCGAGATCTATTGTCTTATTAGTCTAGACAGAATATCTTTCAGGTATAAAAGCGGTGGTTCTCTCATACATTTAAATATCAAGTGCGAACAGAGTGGGAGACGGAAGGTCCAACGAAAAATGCATAATGACTAACACTCATATTTCAGCTGTGCTAGGAAATAGAGTCGTGCTGTTTCAGCTTACTGTAAACCCACCTTGAATTTTCATTGCGTAACAAACCATTTGTGCTGTCTTCAGTACCGCATTAACTGAATTCGATGAAAGTATTTTTATTACTCCCTTTAGGAATCATTACAAGTTATTTTGATGAATACACATATCTACACTTAAAGAGAGACAACTCGTAACTGAGTACACGATATTGTGTATACCCCTGTAACATGCAATCAACCTCACCGGTCCGCATGTGCGTTTACGGCGCATAACTTCAAGAATTGGGCGGCGTTCGGGGACACCTTGTATATGGAATTACACAATCTGTTGCATCTATTGTTTCAACATGTTATACAGGGTGAAAATAATAATTTAACATGATAAATCAGTTCTTCTCTAATACTCTGCTCTTGTTATTTTCAAAGGAAAATCTTAGAAATATTTTGTAATAAAGAGTTACAAAGTGGATCAAAATACAATATTAAACGTTATCAGCAATGATTAATTACAATGTAAGCATCATTAAGTACTTTTTATGGCAGATATGCGTGTAATTTTTCTCTCATAATCTAATCTGCTTTGCATGTATTGATTCTCATTTGTTGCAAACTTGTAGTAAAAGTCATGACTCAGAATTTTTTTTTGTTTTGTTCCCCCCCCTTTTTTTGCCTTCGGTCGTAAGGGCCAATTGGTCATTAGGAAGCCATATTTCTTGCTTGTTTGATGATTAGTTAACGCCCTTTAACCGGCTAGGTTGAAATTCTGCTCAAATGGGGCATTTGAGTGGTTCCTACAGCTTAAGTTACCCAACATTTATCTTCTCAGGATAAGGGAAAACCTATCCAGGTAACTCGCCCTAACCGAGATTTGAACTCGACACCTCTTGAATGTGAGGCAGACAATGCTACCCTCACAGAGGTGAGCAAAAAACACCAGTATCACAATAATGAAACAAGGTCAGTGGATTAAAGAAGTAGTAAATGTTTCCATATTATTATTTTCTCTTAAACAAACAACAAATAAAGTTGCGGATTTTGAATATATTCCTTTTTTGATGTTCCTAAATTTTTCATGTAAAACTTATCTCTAAAATCAACATGGGAGAGGTTATGCAAGAAAAATAGATTCCCCATGTTAAAACAACATTTAAACGTTAAACCAGTAATTTTATTTACACCCTGTATATAAGATTTTGTATAAGATGTTCCCACGCAAAACAGCAGAAAATTAAGGAGGGTTTATATGGAGAACAGCCACAAATTTAACTTATACGATATGCTGTACATAGTACAGGGTTGAAAAATGTATATGACTCATGAAAATATTCGTCCATACACATTTAAATTTGGTTAAAATAAGTAAGAAAATTAAAGAAAGCTGCTAAAAATATGCTGTTTTGGGGCTTATTTCTCAGACAATATGTATATTACAACAAATATTACGAATTCTGTCACAATGTTCTCGAAATTTAAGGTTTTTGTTGTTTTGTTTTTTCCCACAAAAGCTAAGCACCTCTTTGCTTCGTTAAAATTGTAATTTTTTGTTTCTATACTACTTAACTAAATTAAGTAGGGAAAGTATTTTATTGCAACCAAAAATTCGATGCTAAGATTTCAATGCAAATATTCGTTGTTGAGTCTCCTTAAATCGAAAAAAGGAAGTTTTATAAAAAGTTACATGTGTGTGTGTGTGTCTGTGTCTGTCTGTCTGTGAAAAACGTAACTCAAAAAAGAAAACTCGGCTGAATACTAAACCTGATATTTAAGTTCTGTATCTTCCATGGATACGACGCACAGATTTTCAAGAAATTCTCCTACCCAAACTGCCCTTTACATGAAAATATGTTCGTTACTTTGGGTTTCTCTAACGATTTTGATTAAAATACCATAGGTGTGTTTAAGATATTTGTATGAGAAACTGCAAATCTTGAATTTCATGTGAATATCCTGTGAAGACTATCGCATTAGCCCACTGCACCCTTACGCCTGGTGCGAATTTTAGGTCCCGGGTATAGGACCAGTGCCCATCCAGCATCATGAGGAAAGTGACAGAAGGCAAAATATACTATATGTTCATGCGACGTTTAGCTAGTGAGTGGGGGAGCCCTTCTAAGCAGGCAGGGGTTAAGATACTTAGTCTGAGGCAAGTGAGGGGCAAAGACGCGTGATAGTGAAAGACTGTTGGCTGTTTTCCACTGTAGGTGCCACTCGCGGCACGAGTTCAGCTTACTGTGTATCCCTCCCACCTGCTAAAGCTTTACGTGAGATATAAGCCACCCCATCCCACTGGCCAAAGTGTCGCTGAACAGCCAATATTTTCGTTATCGTATTCTTCTGCAAAATTAAATACCTTCCTCCTATTATTTAAACCTTATAGAAAATATTTAATTTAATATTTTAATGGCTACTTCTGTGGTCTGGCAATTAGCATGCTAACTTTCAAATCCAGAGCTACCGGTTTCGATTCCCGGTTGGAGGGTAGAACTTTTCTTTAGCAGGATTATTCCACATCCTCCCTAAATTCTGGAAGTACACATAAGAGTAAATCTGTGCGTATGTGCGTGTCTTTAATATTTAAAAAGAAAACCCAACGTAAACAAACACAAAGATATATAATAATAAAAACAGTGAATATCATTGCCAATGAGCAATTATTGCAAAGGCAAAGCCGTCTATCTGATCTTAAATGTTAAAGGAGGCATATAAATGGAACAAAAAATATGTTAATGAAGTATAATAAACACAATAAACACGAGAGCAATAATTATCAACTTCAGATGTGTAGGCATAACGGCATTTACTATAACCGCGAACGGTTATGTTCATTCATAATTTTACCAACCACAACTGGATCATTAATGCTTATGTTTACGCTCTTTAGTGCGGTAAACCTCTTACGAACTCGTCTTATTGGATCTTTTGGAAATATAAAAAAGGATGAATCAGGCCTCCTTTACTTAGCATTACTAGTAGAATTTATAGCAATATGTATAGTCTCCTCCTTATCCCATATTATTATTCTTAACGAGCATTTTACATAATATGCGTTTCTCTATTAAATAACAAATTAACACAGCTGTTTGGTGTAGCTAGTAGCTTACCACTAGGAGCGCTGTAAGCTGTCCCCCCCAAAAAAAACTTCAAGCCTCGTGACAGTACGTTACTAAACAGTTGTATTCTATCTAGGAAACAATTGAGCAAATTTTTAACATTTAACTTAATACAGAACATTTTGAAAAATAAACATGATGTTTATCCAACTGACGTATTTAAATGATTCCAGCTTCCCAAAAAGTAGAAACGAAAGTAAGTAGGAATAAATGAATGTTCTTTCAAAATTAAGATTAGGAATACTAAAGTGTAATATAATATATTTCGAAAACAAATTGGCTAGTGTTGAGGGGTGAAACAGATCACACAATTAATTTTGTTTTTAATATTTCCCCTCAATATTTGATAAAATTGAAATGTATTTAATTTCATTTTTAATACTTTTGGCAGGAATAACGAAAAGTGCACAAATTCCTCGCGTGCGAGGCTACCTGCGGGCCTCTGGTAAGCGCCCCTCGGCCCGGCACCTGGACAGGGTCGTTGATACAGTAGGCAGCATGGAACAATATCTAGAACGGAACAGTAGATATTGTGTGCCGCTTACCCGTTCGAGAACATTCCTTTCAGCATGTTCTAACTTATCTGGCTGAAACCTTCTGTTTAGCATGCGAGGCCTATTTAAGGGCCTGCTCTTGCCCAGAGTTGAGTTCAGTCAGTTAAGAAGTGACGAAGTGAAAAGTAACAGTGAAAGTGGACAGTGCCAGTTCAATTGTGGGTTGTGATTCGATGGAGCGCTTGTGTTGTGTTCCGAATGTGTGCCAAAAGTGACTAAAGTGTGGCGTTTGTGCTACGCTGAGTGCCTAAATAATAAATAAAGTGTGTTTCACAGGTTTCCACTGGTGTTCTATGTTGTCATTTGTTACAATATATCAATGTACATGTGTTTTTGTTTCCATAGACTAAAATTAAGTAGTTATTTATACCGAGAAGGTTTGAAATGAAAGTATATATATATATATATATATATATATATATAAATGGAATTAATTGTTCTTCCACACAAGCTGTGTGTTGGACAGGGTTGGAAAGGTAGAATCAGATGACTGAAAAATTCAATGCCATAGCCGGGTTTTGAACCACGATATCCCGGTCTCCATCCGGTTGCTCTAGCCACAGAGCTACCATGGCAACATGCCGGCACGACACTAAATTCTCCTGCTGATTCGTGTTCTTCCCGGTAAGGGGATCCCAAATTGACATGACATACCCCAATGGCGACTTACAAGTTGTAAGTACTTTAAGTCCGGGCTTCATAGTTTCAACCATTATTAGGTCAATTAATGGAACTGATTGTTCTTCCACACAAGCCGTGTGTTGGACAGGGCTGGAGAATTTAGTGTCGTACCGGCATGTTGTCATGGTAGCTCAGTGGTTAGAGCAACCGGACGGAGACCGGGAGATCCGTTGTTCAAATCCCGGCTATGGCATGCATATATATATATATATATATATATATATATATATATAAAGCCAGTAAGACAGCTAACATGGTCCGAAATATATTAGTTTGCCTTCTCCACTTAATTTGCGAGATTCCCTCCTGTATATGGTTATGTTATGATAGGAAGAGCTTATATATCTGTGAAATAGTTTCTCTTTTACATATTTGTAGTGTAAATTCATCCATCGTCTCTCTATTTCTTTTTCAGGTGCTATACTTCTTGGTAAGTTATACTCTGTGGTACGATTCTTGTAAATGTAATACGAGTGTTTAGTGAAAAACACCGCCGTAAACTTGTACATGGACGCGACGTTTTAAATAGCATTAGGGAAAAGGATTTGTTGAGTTTGCAGCTTTAACAGAGCTCTTTCACAAATGGAACATAATCCGCATAAAGTTGACAAAAGTTCCACGAGTGTGTTGATATTTAGAAGCAATTAAAATAATTGCGGTCTAAAAAGTTTCCAAGCTGTTGTTTAATGCGTGCACGAAAACAGGACAAGGACTGAATCTCTTGCAGAATTTAATGTTTTCCGTTTTATCTTCGACACCGGAAGTAGGAATATCTAACCAAAAAGTTTGTGGAAAACCTGAGAGTTTAATGCACTGCTTAACATGGAAAGGCTAGAAGAAAAATGCGGCACATTTATTTAATACATTCCTGTTTTGAAAGACTGCCGTATGAACATAAAATAACGATCAACTTTCTTTCTTTCATTATTTATTTTGATTTGGTCTTTTAAAGCATACACATGTTGTTGGACTTATTTTGCTGAGTACAATAAATACAAGAAAGAATAATTATGATTTTTTCATGATTATCGGAGAGAGCAAAATCTTGAGCATTGAGGCAGTATTTTTAACACTTAACTGATTTTAGTCAAATTATATAAAAAAACATTTCAATAACAGCCCCCCTTAAAGCAATATGTGCATGTAACAATATATAAAAAGTGTATATTACAGTCATTGTATATGTTTATATTATTGTATACATGTGTAATAACGTTATCTGAATGTATTACGTAATTTAATAATGTAGGAGCTGTGAGAATAATAGCTTACAAGTTGCTAACAATGAGGTAACTTTGAGGCAATAATGAGTAAGAAAGTGTAATAATGCTACTAGTCATTCTTGGAGCAACAATAATGTAATTTTTGTGACAGTTTATAAAATAGCCAATCAGAGACTTGAAATACAGAAATGTACGAATATAAGCGGTAGAAATCAGTCGGTTGCTTGTAGACAGCGCTCATAACTGGACGCGTTGGTTGTAGACAGTGTTTCTAACCGGACGCGAGAACCGGACCGTATTAGTGTGAGACAAAATAGTTTACGTGTTAAAAAGTGCAAGTAATTAACAAAAAATCTCACAGATCTCTTCAGTGAAGTGTTATTTAAATCGTGTCAAGAATTAATAAAAAGGAGTGAATTAAAAATTATAATCTGTGTAAGGCTACATACTTCAGTCGCACCACGCCTTGCAAAGAAATCCATTTCTTTAACAATAATACTGACGCAGCCGAGCCAAACATAAATATATAATATTTAAAGAAACAGTAAAATTACAAAGTTAATATTTTAAAATTTTGTACGAAGGCTACCGGGTTCCATACGTGAAGCAAACCTTCTACTTCAGCATGTTTGTGAGTAGTGCAACAGATAAACTGTTGATTCCACGTCGTATTTATTGATTTTTTGCAGGTAACGTGATAGCTACACATATTGAGGTAAATTAAATGAACTCAATTTATTCGAATTTTAAAATTACAACAAACATAATTTATTTTATTTTACATACACATATTTCATTGCTTATCTGGGGAATGGATCCCAGTGGACTGCTGCTCTAAGTGTTAAAAGGTATGGGCGATAGGGAGCTGTGCGCACCGCCGAGTGTGCTGAAGTATTATGGATGCCATAACAGTTTTGCTACGTCACATGTAATCAGCGTATTATAGCGTGGTCGATCAAAAAGTTTAGTATAAGGAACGTTTCAATAGACGAACTAGAATTTCGTTCAAGTTTCACGCATGTGTCTCAGAAATTGAAACGGCCTAAAGCGGTTTTTTATGATCTTTTCAAGCTTTGTGCTCGGTGCGTAAAGCCACTTGCAAGGTCAGGTCCGCTGTCTCTTACGTTGTCGGGTTCCTCTCTTCCTTCCACATATTAGTCTAGGAATATTTTAAGTGAAACATTTATTTTTGGAAAACATTTCCCAATGAATCATACGAATGGATGAGCTTGTATTGGTTCTCTGTAAACCTTGAATGAGCTTTTCGTCATTTGCTATTTTAAACACAAAAAATTAAAGGGAAAAAAGGAAGGAAAAAAACTATCCCGTTAGAATGCGTGGAATGAAAACGAGAAGATATGAAGAAGCTGGAAGGCTTCAAATAGGAATGAGAGAAGAAAAATAAGAACCAACGAAAGAAAAAAGTAAGATAAACGCATTTGCCCGTCTTTCTTAATTTGTTCTCGTTCTTTTCTTTCTTCCTCATCTTTAAAAGTCGCTTTTCGCCATGAGGAAGATGGAGTATGCGTTCTTTTGCGTTCTTTGTTTCCTTTTTCATTTCCCTCAATGTTATTATCACTTTCACCCATCGCCCATTCCACCGTCTCTATTTCGTTCCTCTTTTCTCTATTTATTTTGAACCTACATGTCTGATAAGGTGCACGTTAGGATTCGTTCTCTTTGAAATACAGATTCTTACGGATACATCTTATAACGGATATTAGGCTAAATTCCTATTTATTATCTGGATAAATTAAAGCTGGTTAAATATCTTCACTTTTCATATGAAATATAGATATACGGAAGGGATTTGTTGGTACCTACAATATCTACTTTGACCGCTGAAACCTATTTTAAGCTGTCAGAGCCTAAAACTGTCTGTTTTAACTTTTGAGCTCTTTCATTATTATGATTAATTTTTTCATGCAGCAATGAAAGATAAAGTATTGATATTATGGAGTTGGTTTGTTTTAAATACTTTGTAATAGTTTAGTTGTAGGAATGATACATTCTGGGAAAAAATATTGGTTTATTTTTTCAATTCGGTTTGTAGAAATAGAACCGAATACTTACCCTCTAGATCTCTTTGTCATCGTCTGTGACTGCAGTACGGCAGAAATCCCTTTCAAAGCATATTCGTAAGATTTTTTAATGTTTTCTGTTTCTTTTCAAATGTTGTTCAAACAGTTCTTTAATATTGGTATCCTTAACAACGTATTGTGTTTTGCAAACCAAATTTTGGGGATGGCTTTATGTCAGCTCTTGAGCATTTAGGACACAGTTGTATATCTATATTGTATGGTGCACTTCACTGTGATCTATTTAGTTAGTTTAGAGAGCCCTTTTTACTTTCTCTACTACGTATAATAAGTAGGGGAAGTATTGTATTCCACCCAAAAATTCGATACCAAGATTTCACCGGAAATATATGTTTTGAGGCCCCCTGAATCCAAAAAAGCATTTTTGGAAACATATCCGTGTGTGTGTCTGTGTGCCTGTGAACAGCATAACTCAGAAACGAACAGTCAGATAAACACCAAACTTGGTATTTAGGTTCAGTATCTTCCAGAGATGCTACAAGAAGGTTTTCAAGAATATCCCCCCACCCCAGATTAACGTTTACATGGAACATGTTTCGAAAATTTTAAATTTCTCAAAAATGGCTCTAACGATTTTGATTAAAATATCATATGTTTAAGATATTTTCATGACAAATTAAATGTATATCTCGAATTTTCTGGGAATGTCTCCAAAAGTATTCTTCATTGTGAACAACTTTTGCATAACTGGTAAACTATAAGATATAGACAAAATTTACTACACATAAAGGTAGATCGCGTTAAAATACACAATTTATGTCATACACATTTTTGTTGTTGAGTGAACCATTTTCGAGATATTGCTTGTTATTCCCTTAAATTTTCCAATACTTATACTTTTTCTCGAATGGGAATTCGTTATTCATTTTTTTTTGTCCTGGTAATGCAAAGAGTGGAATACTCCACATAGCAACCAGCTCTTAAAATATTTGACTATCGCTTAAAGACTACCAATTCCCCTTGCATCTACAAGAAAATTAGCAATAAGATTAACATCTCGATTAACTTGAAGCATATGGAGAATAAGCGTTTGTAAAAATAGTTTGTACAAGAGTAGAGAAAGTCATGTGAGTGTAACACATCAGATTTTTTCAACAAATTCATAAATTAAAACATAATAAAATGTTTCTAGCCATAATAGTTTAGTACATTTACTGCTTTTGTTATTGTATAATTTTAATGCTCACTGATTACTTGCAATTTTAAACTTTCAGAAAGCAAAAATAGATTCTAGATATATAAAATTTAATGTTTAATCTCGTGGAAACTGTATTGTTTGTATTAAACTGTGCTCGATGCCTATTTTTATAATTTTAGAGCCTATGTTAGATGTCTAAAATGTTATTTTTATGGGCCTAAAATCCCGAGTTCTCCTTATAACTTAGGA
This sequence comes from Deroplatys truncata, assembly GCA_030765065.1. Lineage (NCBI taxonomy): Eukaryota > Metazoa > Arthropoda > Insecta > Mantodea > Mantidae > Deroplatys > Deroplatys truncata. Next base: position 76,284,460 of record CM060983.1, read on the forward strand.
GAGTATAGATTCAGTACTTATAAGGTAATATTATCATCTCGATTATTTATTGTTTGGTAATCTTATCCTTATTTTAATGCCTGTGTATACATTTTAAGGAACTGATATGCTTCTAAAAGACATAAAACGCCCTGAATATTCAGATGTCATATTGTGGCTTATCAGTAAGCATTGTCATTATCAGAGTATTATTGTGTTGCATTGTCGATAGCATTATTGGGTTGCTTTGATTATTTTTTCGGCTTAACGCTCCCTCCTTTGACGCGGAACGCCAGAGAGGGGGCTTTGTTTGAATTCAGTCTGGTATGACGCCAACCCTGGCTGGCTTGGCTAGACATGGTTGGAGGGGGGATATAGTTAGTCACTTTAGTGTGATCAGTTGAAGTAGCAAGTCACGTGTGTGTTGTTAGTCGTCGACTTCAGGGTATCTCTCCTCATCCTATTTTCCTAAGTGCATTGTAGGGTGGTGGGCCTTTAGCATAACTCTCCTATCCCTCATTCCCTGTACCCATCATCTTATCTATTTCAGAGTTTTAGGACCAGGCGACAATGTTCGGTAGGTTGCGGATGGGCGGTGGCTCTGCGCTCTGACGTCGTTGCAGGAATGCTCAGTTAGTCTCCTAGTGGACCCTGACCCGGGGGAACCGCCGAAGATTCGGTGGCTTGTAGGTAGGCCCGGGAGGCGTCGTATGCATTCGGTCTGGAAACGTTGAGGGCTCCTTCCATGCTTGTGCCCGTCGTCATCCCGTTCTGGTCACCCGTTGGGTCTCTTCCTTCATTCATACCTCTCAGAGGTCATGGTAGAAGCAAAAAGGGTCCTTATGGCCTACCTGCGGTGCTCTGCCCTGGTTGCAGGGGGGCCCCTCCGTTCGTCCGTACCTTTACCTTTAGGCTTACATAGATCCATTACAGCTACTACCCTCAGTGGGAAGGAGTGAAATGAAGGAAACCACAGGATGCTACAAGCCACAGAGACGCGCGAAAGTCCCTAACAATTCCAGGCTCGAAGACCCGCCCCACTGCCGGACTGCCTAGAGGTCGATGAACGACCCGTCGACCAAGCAGCCCTCTAGTATCCACCGAGAGTATCTACTCTTTCCTTTGCGCAAGCATCTGCACCATATGCCCTGCACCCACCATACGCCACGAAATCTATAAGCAACCTTAAGGATGAGAAGGAGACGGAGTGATAGGGAAATGATATAAAGGAAATCGTGATAGATAAGAAAGCATCCCAGTATTCTCCTACCGACCAAAGAAAACCACGAAAACTAAAGATTAGAGTGGGCTCGCTTGGCTAGACTTAAACTGACTTGTTAGTACAACAACCTGACGATGTTTGTCATGAGGACCCTTACATGATAACATACGTGAATTTAATTTTAAACTTTTTTTACCCATAAGCATCTAAGCTAAAAATGTAGTTCGTGAATTTCCAGTAAGACTTTGCCACATCATATGCATACTCTGCAGATTAACTTAGAGAGCGCAATCAAATCTAATTCACTCATTGGTTAATTTGCCTTTATTGATTCAGTAATCCTATTCTTCTGGAAAAGAACTCTTCAAAAACCGTTTCAGATATTTTAACAGGAATTCACCGCAGCGGTTATCGATTAATTGAGTGTAATGCATGTGAAATGATAAGAACGAACGGTAGGGGAAGGCAGTATATTGTTGCTGTGGCTCATTGTGGAGGTTGCTCCTTTTCAATATCTCGCTTGCATCACTCTAGAACAGTTCCAGGAACGTTGCTCTGGCTGGTGTAGAATTTGCTGTGCTTTCAATGACAAATCCAAATATTAATAGGTGTCCCCGAGTGGCGTATTTCTTTCCTGGAGTCTTTTGTGAAATCAGCCAGGCGTTCTTCTACCAACCCCCCACGGAAGGGTTAATGCTCCCATTTAAACTGATGAGGTTCCTCAGGCGTGGGCGATGCGGATGTCTCGAGCGAATTCAACATAACTTCACGCGTCGTTCCCAAGTCCTTGCTGGGAGCAATTTTCATTGAATTTTTAGTTTCAGCAGCGGCGAGTCGGTAAAACCAGTACAGACTATTTGATACTTAATATTTGGCAGCTTCTTTCAAGGACAGAGATTAACTTGTTTTCACGTTACAGAAATTATTTTGTTTTCTAGTCAGTAGATGGCTAATGCTATTATTTTATCCTTTGTTGTTCAGTGATCCTCTGTTATTCATTTAAGATGATCTAAAGGCCGGGAGTCTGAGCTCTGGCGGCCGGCGTGCAAGCAGCCGTGCGGCGGCCACAGTGTGATGAAAAAGTACTGTACTTAACATTTTGTGTGAAAATACATTCACTTTTGTTTAAGTTGTTTTGTTTAAGATAGTTTAAGAATATCACTGCTTCCCGTATGTAATATTATTTCAACTGTAGTCTAGAGGATATTCTAGAATCTGTGGGTTATATTCTTTCTGTTAAGCATACATTACCATACGTTGTAGTTCAGGGGACATTATTGGATGGAAATTCTTGTTATTAAATATGAAATGTTAAACAACAGGAATTTTGAAATGCCATACATCTTGCACCGTCGACATTCTTGGTAAGCCAGCATTATTATGCCTAAATATACCTGACGATATTAATGGCATCAAAAATGGAATTTTAGATAAAGAATTTTATAGAGTATTGTTTAACTGCATCTCTTGCTATTTTACTTCTGGACGATCGGCCTATGATTGATGAAATCGTTTCAGCTTACCTTGCTTGAGTAAAACAATTCAAAGTATTACAGATTAGCAAAATCCTCTAAAATACAACTGCCTACTTAAAACATTGTAAAAATGAAGACCACTAAACAAGATAAATCTACTCAGAAGTTGTTACCAAAACGTGACCGTAGGATTAAACAAGCGTCAATTTACAAGAAATCAGAAGAATAAGAATATCAGAACAGAAATAACTACTGCATAAATCAGTTATTATATGAAGCTGAAATACGAAACTTTAATAGAATATGAACATAATAAATATAGTTTTATGGAAGAGTTGTAACGACTTAAACTGCTCAAAAAATCTGTTCAGCTGCATTCACAGGTCTTTCTCTACTCATTCTTAGATCTTATTTTCGCTCATTCATTTATTTACTTCTGGTTAATGGAGATAAACTTTCATTACACATTTCGTTGTACGCTAAGAATACAGTACACCAACGGTGGCGAAAACTCCTTTATTCCTCGAGTCATCAAATATGCAACACGCACTACACCACTCAGCAGCATATGGAAAACAAACGAATAGACATTAAAAGAGTGGCGCCTGCGAGTCACTCTGCCTCATGAGTCCCATTTGCGCCACCATTGTAGTACACTAAAGCTATGGTCAGATTTTTTATAGGTTGAATAGTATGTGATGGTTTTGAATTTGCACGCTCTTTGCATGACGATGAGAAATAACGAATAGTCAGCTATAGCTAAAAAAGTATATGTATTTGTAAATCCAAATCAACAATAGTAGTAGAGGGGGGAAAAGTAGGGTTTTATTTTGAACGCACGGCATTCTTTTCGCAATGCTACGAGCAAAATAAAACGACTTTTAACACGCGTGGCATATACTATTTTTATACAGCGCTTGAATTTGTATAATATGTTATATTAATTCCCGAAACTACGAGAAATTGGTTTAGAACGCGGTTCAAAAAACAAGCGAAATGACGTTAAAAATCTGGAGTGTTACACTCACATGACTTTCTCTACATTTGTACAAACTATTTTTAGAAACGCGTATTCCCATATGCTTATGTTAATCGAGATATCGAGATGTTAATCTTATTGCTAATTTTCTTGTAGATGCAAGGGGAATTGCTAGGCTTTAAGCCATAGTCAAATATTTTAAGAGGTGGTTGCTATGTGGAGTGTTCCATTCTCTTGGCATTACCAGGACAAAAAAAAATGAATAACGAATTTGAGAAAAAGTATAAGTATTGGAAAATTTAAGGGAATAATAAGCAATATCTCGAAAATGGTTCACTCAACAAAAAAAATGTATATAAAATAAATTGTGTATTTTAACGCAATCTACATTTTTGTGTAGTAAAATATTGTCTATCTCTTATGGTTTACCAGTTATGCAAAAGTCGTTCACAATGAAGAATACTTTTGGAGACATTCCCAGAAAATTCAAGATATTCATTTCATTTGTCATGAAAATATCTTAAACATATGATATTTTAATCAAAATCGTTGTAGACATTTTTGAGAAAATTAAAATTTTCGAAAAATGTTCCATGTAAAGGGTAATCTGGGGTGGAGGAATTTTCTTAAACCTTCGTGTCGCATCTCTGGAAGATACTGAACCTAAATACCAAGTTTGGTGTTTATCGGACTGTTCGTTTCTAAGTTATGCTGTTCACAGACAGACACACGGACATGTTTCCAAAATGCTTTTTTTGTATTGAGGAGGTCTCAAAACATATATTTCCGGTGAAATCTCGGTATCGAATTTTTGGGTGTAATACAATACTTCCCCTACTTACTATACGTAGTAGAGAAAGTAAAAAGCAATATGTCAGATGTTTTGTTGATTCTCTAACATTCATTTTCAGTGAAATTATTTTCAACATACTTTCCCTACACAAGGCAATGAAGCGATTAAATGGTATATCATATTGCTTCCTGGATTTTTACGTTCTCTACTACGTATAGTAAGTAGGGGAAGTATTGCATTCCACCCAAAAATTCGATACCGAGATTTCACCGGAAATATATGTTTTGAGGCCTCCTGAATCCAAAAAAAGTATTTTTGGAAACATGTCCGTGTGTGTCTGTGAACAGCATAACTCAGAAACGAACAGTCGGATAAACACCAAACTTGGTATTTCGCTTCAGTATCTTCCAGAGATGCGACACGAAAGTTTTCAAGAAAATCCCCCCATCCCAGATTACCCTTTACATGGAACATTTTTCGAAAATTTTTATTTCTGCTAAAATCTCGACATTTGAATTTTTGGGTGGAACGCAATACGTTCTCCTACTGTAGAAAATGGCAAATAAAATATTTAACTAAGCAAGCTAAGTCTAATTAGTGGCTTTTGCCAATAATGTGTCCGAAAGCCTAAAACGAGCCTATTTTTTAGAAAAGGCAGAAAGATGAAAATATGATCAGAAAAGAAAGAACTATTGCATGAATCAGTTACCATATGAAGCTGAAACTTTAAAAAACAGAATGTGAAAATTATAAATATAAAGTTTTCAAAGAACTAAAACTAAAGCTAAAATAAAGATTGGAGAAGAATCTGAATTAAGGAATATAAATAAATGGAATGGAGGATTGTTATAAGATTGCGGATTAGAGTGACATGGTCCGTGATTTCAAGTTACCGATGCAGAGAGTATAATGTCTTGGCACGTGTCCCCTGGTTACAGGCGGTGGGTAAAGAAATATACCGTAGTAGATGTGATGTTCCGCTTCGCAAACAGAGTAAGAAACATTTCAGAAATTTATACAGTGTGTTATTCGTATGCACCTATTACAGCTTGCGATGTCGAAAGGAGTGTCTCACGATGTAGCTTTTGTTTAAGTGAGAGACGGAAAACGTTCACTTTCGACCTTCTCCGCAGTATATTATTGTCCACTGCAATGCACAGACTATATAGTATTCATTTTACATGTAAAATGTAGTGTTCTATACAGTATGTACAGTATGGTAGACGTATACTTTTGATAAAACCTGCACGAGCACTGCGCCTGTTGTTTACATCTGGACCCTCCTTTTCATAAACAGACTACGTGCAAGGTAAGTCAACCTCATAAAACGGTAACTCTAGTTCGTCCCTTAATGATTAAAATATCATTAAAATTCTAACCAGATTTCGAGAGGTATATGAATGACCAACTATGATGATTAATCCATTTTTTAAACAAAAACTGAGGTGGACTGCGAGGATCACTAGGATGCTGAAACTGTTCCACTTTCTTGTGTGCTTAAATTAATTCTGTTTTTCTTTTCGTGCACTTGATATTTGCCCTACGAATGCGGTGACGTTACCTCACGTGAATGTTGGATCTAGAAGCAGTAACACTGGCTGATACATCGGGCTTCACGGTGTAAGGAGGTCAGCAGGAATGGGAGAACGGAAGTAACAATTTCTATCAGTAAGGGACTCGAACATATCCTTCAATGCCACGTGATTTATCAACACTTCCTTTACATTTCCTGCAGGACTGGACTTCCACCACAAGAAGCATTTACCAGTTGCAATTTATCTTGAAACGACGTCTCTTTCCCTAATTCTCTAGACCGATATCTACAAAATTTGCCCTACACGATGTAAATTCTACTGAATTTTTCTTAGAGAAAACCAGGGTGCAGTATCGCCAAAATGCAGGGCAATGGAGTAGGAAACTCATTCTTAGCCATCGCTATATTTTTAATCTTCCGCATTATTTTGGAAACTAGCGTTAACTACTTCCTTTGTGTTTGGTATTGATATAGCTATAGGTTATTATTCAACGGGGGGACACCTCGCGCACCTGAAGCTGCACCCTCTAGGAGTGAGGAATGAAGTGACGGAACCACAGGAGGCCACATGCGTAGGCAGACAGGCCACAGAGACGCGCGAAGGTCCCTAACATTTCCAAGCTCGCAGACCCGTCCCACTGCTGGAGCCGTTGGTAGAGGGTGAGGAACGACCCACCAATCAAGTAACCCTCTGTTATTCATTCTCCGCCCTACTCCACGAAACCTAAAGCACGGCTGAAAGATTAGAAGGAACGGAATGAAAGGGAAATTATAGAAAGAAAATCGTGTAGAAAATAATCCACCCCAGCATTCGCCTGCCAACCCCGGGAAAAACGGGAAAAACCCATAGGTCAGAGTGGAGGATCGAACCCAGGACCTCCTAAATGCAAGCCGCACACATTACCGCGGCGCCACTCGTTCATTGTGTTTGGTATTACTAACATAATACTCCAACATTTTAAATGGATATTAGAGAAGTTTATTCTTATTTTCTAACAATAGTGTATTTATTGCCATCAGTGCCGTTTTTGTTCTGAATGCAAATACGTTAATGGGAAGCAAATAAGAGGTCATTCGAAAATGAAAAATATTCATGGTGAATTCTTAAATTATCTAATGCATTTTATGTACCACAGAATAAAAACTATATTTCTATAAATAAATAACAGCTACGCGGTTTCAAATATGTGGGATTATAGAGTAATCTTACAAGCTTTAGGCTTATTTTTTTCGTCAAGAGAAGTTGAGATGCATAAACGGTGCTTTAATACAATAACCTTCCAGTATTTTGACTAAAATCGCATTAGAGATTTGTGACACATATAATAAAAGCAATTTAGGTTTTCAGTTGAGTTTGATATTCGTTTGGATTGGATGTGTGACACATACTGTGAATTGCCTGAAAGGATTCGATCTTCTTTTGATCTTAAGATATTTTGTTTAAAGCTGTTCTTCAACTAAGAACCAAAAGACAAGAATTCTTGGAACGCTGATGTGAAGAGTTGTAATTAATTTAATTTGTAAAAGTTATTATTGTAATTAATGCCCCTTTATTCTTCAGATAATACCTTTAATTTTGTTAATATGTTTAATTATATTAATTTTATTTATCGTAATAAATTATTATGTACATTGATCGTTTACCAATTTCACACATTCCAAAGCATCAAAAGCATCTATCCCAATAAAGATCAAGGGATTTCTCTTTGATATGTGAAACATGAACAAATCCATCATCTGCACAATGGGGACGCTTTATTTTCAATTGCTCTCGAGGATAATCCATTTGTAAGTGGGCTGGTAAAAACATATAAATACCTATATTTTTTATAGGATGGAAACTAGTGGTATATCTTTCAGTAAAGTATCACAGTGATAAATGTGGAGATGATGCTATTACACCGAGGTTTACTTGAACTGGTGCAATCCACGGTTTTTACGTGTGCTACTAAATTAGAATCGAAATTTTCCAACTATACTAAAATACGCGGTACTTGGTTAGGCTCTCACTTGAGTGTTATACGTTACACAAATGAATGGATGTTTAAATATCTGAAGATTGAATAAAGTGTAAACGTTTAACGTGAAGCAGTATTTTTAGCATTAAAATGATTTCAGTCTAATTATATAGTATATAAATTTAATAATAGCCCGCCTTAAAGCAATATGTGTATGTAACAAGATAAAAAAGTGTATATTACAATCATTGTATATGTTTATATTATTGTATATATGTGTAATAATGTTATATGAATGTATTACGTAATTTAATACTGTAGTAGCTGTGAGAAATAGGTCGAAAGTTGCTAACAATAAGGTAACCTTGAGACAATAATGAATTTGAAAGTTTAATAATGCTACTTCTGATTCTTGGAAACAATAATGTAATTTTTGTGACAGTTTATAAAATAGCCAATCAACAACCAGAAAAAGCTTTAGTTAAATAAGGTATTCTATTGGACTAGGATTAGCCAATCAGAAAATAAATTGTAGCAAAATTTACAAATTCAGAAGTCAGTTGCTTGTTCGACACCGGACACGAGATGCGTCCTCGAGAAATTTAATACGCATTTCGTGTGAGACAAAAAAATAGTTTACGTGTTAAAAAGTGCAAGTATCTAATTAGTAACAAAATCTCACAGCTCTCTCTCTATATCAGTGAAGTGTTATTTAAATCGTGTCAAGCATTAATAAATGGAGTGAAGAAAAACTTAAAATCTGTGTAAGCCTATATTTTTCAGTCGCACCACTCCCTGCTAAGACATTCATGTCTCTAGAAAAATATAAATACTGACGCACCCGAGGCAAACATAAATATATAATATTTAAAGGAAAAGTAAAAATTACAAAGTTAGTATTCTTTAAAAACTTGGGGCAAAGGCCATCGGAAAGTACATAACGTTTCTCAAACGTCGAGTACATTAGGTAAAACGAATCATTGCTGTAATTATTACTAAATGTTTGCATTTGCGTGCACAATGATAAATATATTAAATTTTTTCTAAACAATCTTTAACAAGCTATTTTATTAAAGCTGCTTCTTCTGTCCAATTATGTTAATCCAGATAAAAGTTTGGAAAAATGGTTTCATACACATTTTGTTATAGACATAAGGGGATACAGGAGGCTGAAATTATTACCAAATCTTTTGAAAAACGAGCAAATAATATCCTATCTTTGAAATTCCATACTTCTTGCAACACCACGAAAAACAAACGAATGGTATCTTACCACGTGAAAAAGATATTTGAAAATTCAAACCGGTAACAATGTATATCTGGGAAGTTATTAATGCAACAAAAGAATAATTGTGTGTTTTAACGAGATCTTCATTTTTGTTTAGTAGGCTTCTCTTAAGGTTTACCACTGACACAGACTGAAGATGACTTTATAGGCATTCAGAAATACTCTAAATATACATTTTATTTTAAGCAAATATATTAAGCATATGTAATAAAAATTATTGAAACCATATTTGAGAGAATAAATATGTAATGAAAATTTTTCAATATTTGGGATGAGGGAATTTTATTGAAAATCTTTGCTTCGTACCCTTGGAAGATTCTGAACTTAAATACTAACCTCTGAATCTATTTGAAATTTCGATTTTTGAGTTATGGTATTCACAGATACACATGTGCGGGCGGATTTTATTCTAAAATGTCTTTCCTTTTTGGATTCAAGGACGTCAGAAGTGAAATACAATACGTCTCTATAGTAGTAGAGAAAGAAATAAATCTAACAAAATATCAAACTAGAACAAAGATTCAAACCAATCAAGTAATTTTTTTTAAAATGGTTTATAATATTTAGATGCATATGTGGTCTAACCTCCTGCACACAGATATACAGATACCATAATGTGAAGAGATTTTCTTTCATCCTTGACCAACTATGAAGTTATTATTTGTTAATATTAAGGATTTCCATTAAGATTTATTTTAAGACTAACAGAATCCACAGCTCTGCACGCGTTATTTCATTAAACTTATTCTTCTCTGTCTCTCTTATCCTCTCAATTTCTCACATTTCTCTTATTATCCCCCCTCTTTCCTCTTTTTATCCCCACTTCTTCGATTCTTTCACTTCCTCCCTCTTCATCCTTCACTTCCTCTCTCTTTGCAACTTACATGATAGGTGATATTTCGAAAACTGGTAACGAGTGTTTTTAAGGTGTTAATAGACTTTAAAACAGAGAAAGATTACATTACGTAGACTTGAGCAAGAGGCAATTCGCACATCTACCTGTTGCACCTGAAGTCAGAATTGCTGTTATTATCGGCCTTTTTTTCATGAATGCGGTAGAAGGAAGAGAAACGGCAGCAAAAGAGGAGGCAAGTAATTTAAAAAAAATGACATATTTGTGCTGCGCTGTTTTTGACGTGCTGTGAATCGTAGCTAGAGTATAAAATACTTTTGTGTTTCCAGAAAAATCTTTCGTGCTAGGCCCTTTTATATTATTCTGATTAGTTACAACACTAGAAACAAAAATATCAAAGCAGCAATTGAAAATCCAAGGAAGGAAGGGATCAACATTTATGCAAATAAAAAACTAAATTAATTTGTAGCTGAACAACAATTAAATCCAATATATTCTGAACTTATGAGAATAAATTATGAAATATAGCTTTATCTCCTCCCGCTGGCAAGTGGACTATAGAAACATAGGAGGGGAGCCAAATATGGCTCAGTGCACCTGAACAAATCCTTAAAATCTTGAATAATTTTAAATATACAGAACGTTACTTAGCAACACAGAAATATTTCAAGCCTATATAAAACTGTCCTAGACAAGTACTTGGAGATAGGGAACCTTGAGTCAAAGGTTTTAAGTGTAAGCGTTGGAGTTCAAAGTTTCAAAAGCGTATGCATGATGCTGAGAGATATCTCGTAAGGCTCGCAGTAAAAAGAAACAAGCCGAATCACGACTGTAGCATAAGATAATTCAAAGCACACCAAACCAGCAGCGTATAATATTGTTCTAGCTTGAAATTTTGCACATTATTTTAAAGGTGGATTCTGAAAATACCGTTCATTAGTAATTATTCAAAAACCAGTTTTATTTGAGTTAATAAAGACATGTATACGCATTCTTATGCTATCGCAGTCCGATTTATCTTTGTTATGATTTCTGAGTACAGGAGTAGTTGTTTCAATGGTCATTAACAGACACAAAAATTTATAAACATTAAAGCCAGGAAAAAATTAAATGAAGTTGAACTGTTACCGGAGTTTAGGCAGTGACGTCGCAGGTTACAAATCAGCCCCATTCTACGTACCTCTATTGGCGTTTGCTGACAGCACTCACCAGACCTTGTTTACCTGCCCGTCAGTGACTCACTACAGCTATTGTGTACATTATTTGTGTCGCCACAATGGTTGGAGTGTAGATTGGATTGTGAAGCGGAGGGGATTTGGTACCGATTCAGGAATGAGGATATTGTACCGACGCCCCAAGAGGGGGCGCCCCCGGAAGAGATGGATGAGGTAAATGGAGACACCGGGCGGCCAGAACCAGGAGTGACGACATAGCAATGACAGGGTCCCCACAGCTTCCAGATCCAGACAACCCGGCAGTCGGACAGGCAGACCGGGGACCCCGCCCCACACAGGGTGCAACGCCCCCAAAGGGCGATCCTAATACCCCAGAAACCAGCCGAAGTCCTAGGAATGGAGAACGTTTACAAAGAGCGTCCTTTTCCTCTGCCTCGCTGCACCGAAACACCATCTCCGAAATTCCAACCCTGAAACAGATCAAACAGGGTGAAACAGAAATGAAATTATTAATGGAATGAAATGGAGGGACAGAAAATTCGGGGGATGAAGATAACCAATCCAACGCCAGGGATCGAACCAGGGTTTCTTGAATGCGGGCCACAGACGTTACCGCCTGACCATACCGCTCGGTGAGTGTGGATAAGTAGAAAACAATTACTGCTTAAGAATTGCTATACCTGGTCATTAAGCTCGAATTTTTTTGTCTGAGCCTACATTTTCTATTAGGCTTGTCTGAGAGCACCTTTCATAAAGTGAAACATTTTAGTGTTGTCCATTAATGAACTTTATATTTATTATAATACAGCTTCTTCATTTCGAAACTTTTACATTCGAAAAAATACAGAGAGCGAAATATGAAGTGCATGAAATGTGTGAAACAGTATAATAGACTTTCAAATTTATGAACCATAACGTATGGGCTCCAACTGAAATCTCAATGTACAGCTGGAAAAAAAAAGCTACCCAAACCTAAACTTTGAATAACAGTGGTTTTTAAATATCTCCTCCATATTTTAGTTAAATCAAATTTAAACGGTTATTTATACTGGAAGGTTTTGAAAAGGAATCAGTTTGTGCAACTCCGAATTAGTATACAGACATAGTGGATGAACTAAAAAACTTTCTTTAGGAATTGGAATTTATTGCCAATTTACTGTATCTTTCATAATTTTAGAGTAGTTGGTAAGTAGAGCACGTGCTCAAAATTTTCGATACGCCATTTGCAGCATATTTACACGCTGCAAGGAGAGGATTCCATCCAGTCATTCCCATAATGTTGCCAAGAGCATTTCATCAGTACTCTGAAATTACTCTACTTTTTGCTATCATTTGTTATGGAAAGAAGCAGAGTATTAGAACATTTTATTGAAGCAGCTTGTTATATCTGCCCTGGACTAAACGTAAGGAAGTACTCGTAGGGTAATTGTTGGGTGTTTTATATAGGAGGTAGGACTGTCTCTTCAGCGAACATCTTAGCTAGTGGGTGGGGGTGCCCTTCCAAGCAGGTTGAGATTTAGCTAGGTAGTGTTTACTTGGCCTGAACCAAGTAAGGGATAAAGCCGCGCGATAACCAAAGACTGTTGGCTGTTTTCCACTGTACGCGTCACGCACGAGTTCAGCATACTGTGTATCCCTCTTACCAGCTAAAGCTTTACCTGAGAGATAAGCCATCCCCTTGCTGAAACGTCGCTAAACAGATGATAGGTATGTAAATAGGTGGGGAGGTACTGCATATTCAGCGACATTTTAGCTAGTGAGTGGGGGAGCCCTTCCAAGCAGGTAGGGGTTTCGTTACTGTAAGGAGACTGGGTAAGGCAAGTGAGGGGTAAAGACGCGCTATAATCAAAAACCGTTGTCTATTTTCCTGTGCGCGTCGCACGCGGCAGGAGTTCAGCATACCGTTTACTCCTCCCACCAGCTGAAGCTTTACCTGAGAGATAAGCCACCCCAACCATTAGCTAAAACGTCACTGAACAGGCAGTAGATTGCAATTCCTGAGTTCATGTACAATACTTTTTTTCAAAACGTCTACCCTTTGCCAGAGTCATCCCCTCCTAGTGGGCAATAACCATTAGTAAACAAAAGGCGACCCTCATTAGGAGGCTGAGAAGCAACGTAGCCAAATATTATGCTTTCTGTATTTCTTTTAACTTGGTCAGCAGCCAGTGTAGTTTAGAGCTCGATGTTGTAAGTTTGCAAACTGGCGAGCTAGTGCACAATATGTCGTTCCTTTTCCGATCCTGGATATCACCTGAACCTGAATATGATGATGTGAATCAACACCAACAATTTTCTTCACCAAAAACTCCCGTAAAAAATAAAAATAGCTCCGTCATTGGAAGAGGTGCTGTTAATAAACATTGTTATGTGTGCCACCCGAGAATCGCGCTCCACGGTTTAAGAACCAGTAAAGACTTGGCAACTTGAGGTTTGCTTTAAACCGCAAACCTTGTAAAACCAACCCTCAAAGTTCTGCCGACCTGGGTAGGGGTGGGAGGGAGGCCGTCATGGTTTGAAAAATACTGTAGATTGTCGGACAATATTGCATAACTACATAGGTACATACAAATACGATTTCATATTAGTACACCAAGGAATAATTTAGATTACACAGTATTTCTCAGAAAGTCATTAATTTGTGCACTTTTGTCTTTCATTTGTGATTAAACGTTGGAAGATAAAAAGAAAGGTTTTGGTAAAAGTTGTTTCATCTTAAAAGTACTATCCAATGATACTTTAAACAACTCATGTTCCCATTTAAAATTTCAAAGTTTCAGGAAATCGGGCCGGCCAACTGGTCCTCCTCGTCCAATCCACTGTCTAGGAACAACTGGTCAAGCCTCCGAATTTCCGTTCCTCCATTTCGTTCCTTTCATCCCGTTAGATCTGTTTCAGGGTTAGAAGTATAGGCGTTGGTATTTCGGTGCGGGCGTCACAGAAGAAAAGGATGGTCTCTGTGGAGCTTTCTCCGTCCCTCGGCTTTCGGCTGGTTGTCGGGAGTAGACGGACGCCCCTTGGGAGCAGGGTGTTAGACCCTCTGTGTGGTGCGGGGGTCCCCAGTCTACCTGTTCAATTGTCGGGGCGTCTTATCTAGAAACTGTAATGACCCTGTCATCGCTGTGTCGTCACTCCTGGTTACGGCCGCCCGGTGTCTACTCTCACATCTTCCTCCCTCCCGGGGACGACATAGGTGCAATATGCTCACTGGAGCAGTGCCGAGTCCCTTCCGATAATCAGAAAAATAACAAAACGTATTGATAATTAGGGCACATATTCTTAAGTGAATATACATTTTGTTTACGTGTAATATAAACTTCAAACTAACTTTAAAGTTCTGAATATTCACACCGGAGCATATATTTTAGATTTTATTTAACATAAAAACACGTTTTCTGACACATAATTCGCATAAAAATAATATAAAAGCAGCATTTTTAACAATAATTTTATCAAGTCGCCATTCAACCTATTGGGTATTCAATTAGACTAGATATTGTTTATTAAGAAGTGCAGGAATTGATATGCCAGCTATAGTATCCCTCCAGGTGAAGGAAAATATAAACACCATGTTTTATCAAACAGGAAGACAGTCGACGCAGTGTTACCTTCATGGTCTGATAGATAAGAGTGGGTAGTTCCCATACCCTCGGTTTGCTGCTGTCATAATGAGCTAAATAGTAATAATGATGCCGGTTCAATTAAAATTCCTCACAAAATTTTAAGTGGCACAGTGTTAAGAAATGAGCTGGCATACATTTTTGCAAATCTGTTTCTCCTCTGTGATTCCATAAAGAAACTTGAATCAGTAAGAATTCTTTTGAAAGCAGTAGTTAAAGTGGTTCAAGATCTATAGAAAAGCCTAAATATTCTTTCTGGCACTGCAGCACAAAATATACAAAGAAAATATAAGGAAGTAATGAAAATAATAATGGATTTAACATAATGTATAAAATTTCAAATCTCTTGAATGGGCAACGCAAAGAATTTGTTGATGTCAGTGAAAGCGACATTGCATGCTATAATTATGCCAGACTTATTCTTGTGAAGTGGAGCAGCCATTTTTGAAATTCAAGACAATAACCCTACTCTTATTCGAGATAACAATTATTTGAGGAACATGTTGCCGTATGCTGTGATTCTTCAGTACTTAGTGACCCCTTCCAGAACGATGTCCAGTGTGAGAACCATGTACATTTATATTAACTGAGCATTCAGGTGCTACCAAATATTTTAACTTCAGCTCATATTTTTTATATTTTAAGCATATGTTTTTGACATTTTCAGCACATAAAAATAAATATTTCTTCTTCAGTTTTTAGCTCCTAAAAATTCGAGCCCTACTGATAGTGAACACCTCTTTGGTAACAGTCAGGCTAACATTAGGTCTGAATAAATTCTCGTTTGTCTGGTCTTGATTAATAATATAAAAACACATAAGGGCGAGTATTCCCGAGGGAGATGTGCCGAGCACATGTAGATTTAGGTTGGTATGCCTGACATTGAGTTGACTCTCCCGGAATGAGTTGGTAGACCTGTTCTATTCCGGAAGGCTCAACTCAATGTTGGCAGCATTGCAAGTCTTCTAGAATCATCCAGAACTTTCGAGTGTTTTGAGTTACTCTTTGACAGGAAGTAGTGGTGGGGATAATTAATTATAAAATAACTGAGATTAGTTGTTTCGACTCTTTAGCAATAAACTCTTCATAGTGTGAGAAACAGAGTATAGCGGCCGCGGCACCTGCCTCGTGGCAAGGATGAGATTTGAATGATGACCTTTGTGAACAATATGTAAGGTTAAGGTAACATCATTTGTTGATAAAGCTATTGTTTGCTAAAATTTAAACAATTTCTTCTTTTAGAGCTTCTTTATAGATCCCGGATCTTTTGCAATCCTTAGTTTCGCATGCTTAGCAAGTTTCGGCCACCCGTTGTCATAGCTTTAAGTATGGAAAGGTTAGGGAATTTGCTAAATTAATCTATAGTCGTGGCATTATTCACATGATAGTGCTAGAATATCTAATTTCTGAAAGAAAGCTTTACACGATGCTGATTGTCTGTACCACAAATTATTCGAATAGTTTTTTTTTGGATTGCAGTATAACTCTGCTTAAACGAATTAAACGGGGCACAGCCGTTTCGGATAAACGATGATAATGACTATAAGCAGCCAAAGGAAGAAAATAATTGTGATCCAAAAGCATGTAATAATGCTTAATAAAAGTTACTACTGTATAAATATTAAAATATGCATTACAATATTTATTTACAAAGACTTTCATAAAATCAGTAATTTGTTTTCTGAACTTTCTTATGGTAGCGCTTGCGAGCGCTAATAATCATGCCACCCTTTGATAAGCATTACATCTGTTTATGTTGATTCACTGCTTTGTTCCACAAAACGCAAGACAATCTAAAAACAAAGTTGTGTGTTATTGATAGTGCCGTAATTCAGTATTTCCCGTTAAGATTTGAATACGGATTTATTGTCTTTCTTCTCTCTAATGTTTCGAATCCCTCTGTAGCTAACGGCTTCGAGTTTTTCAATACTTATTACAACATGCTTTCTTTTTTCTGACGTCTAAAATGCAAATAAACCACGCTAACCAACACCAACAGCAAAATAAATTTGGGCCTCCGCATTAAATGCGTATGGAAGCAGTTAACACTTATATAACAGTACAATATTTCTTGGAATGTGGGGTAAGGAATGAAGATTAATTCCATACAATCCCAAGTACCTGGACTGGAATTTAGGGTTGGGTGAAAAAGAAACATTGCCAGCGCAAATTAGAGCACCTCATATTTTTCGCTCACTCTTTCTTACTTTCTTTTCCTGCTTTATTTCTTTTTTCTCCACCGTTTCCGTTTTACTGTATAACGTTCTGTTTGCTTTCAATACAAGTTCCTCAGATGGTGACCCCATACTTAATTATTGAAGCAGAAACAAGCATAATATAACATTTTCAAAATAGAATTTAACCAGTAGGAATATTTTAAGTGCAAATGTTGCTGATCTTAGTTTCGGTATAATACCCTCTGTGTGAATATTCCAATTTAGATGTACATGCATCGATGTGAAGACCTATCAGAAGTGGCTCGAGTTTAATTTGTAACGGTTGCAAGCGATCTTCTTCTCTATAGCGTACTTTTTCCGCTGGAACATCCATCACAGAGGTGCCACTTTTGTGATTACATAATGCTGGAGAAATATCACTCCTCGCTCTGCGAAAGAACAAACCCCTGATGGATTTTGGTTCCTGCACATTAACCAACATGGCGCCAAGAAGCTCATCCGGATCCGTCTTTTGTTTCTGCACGGGTTAACGTTGGCTTCATAATTAGCTGGTTAAATTCACCTCCCCTTCCCTTGTCTAACCACCACGAACCGCCCCTTTCCCTTCACCTCTCCATTTTCAGTGGCCAGAACGGGGCCCCCTTGGAACTCGCCTCTGGCCCCGTTGATTAAATATTTGTGTCAGCGTAGGCCGTTGGAGGGGGGTCAGGTGTCCGGGGAGGGGCACCACGTTCCACCCCACCCTCGGTATGCGCCGCCTGGAATTCCTAGCCGGATAATATAATGTTCGTATGTATCGATTAGGGAAGCAACTATCCACCCCCTCCACCTGGCAGTAGACTATAGATACAGCATGAAGAGATATCACGATAACATTGAATTTTTGTTTTAATCTGCTTCCAACTTGTTAATTAAGCAAAAAATATTTTGGTGTGCTAGTGAAGAAAGATGTGTACACGACACGCTGGTCCCATTCTTGTAAAGAACACCCGTCCCTTGGGAATACGAGGGGGAAAATAAAAACAGATATGTTTCTCCAGTAATTGCGGAGGCAGAATTAAAGTTCTTCCAAAATTAACACTGCTAGATATAGATGTACAGCTGTGGTAACGGTTGTTGCAACAGGAACATTAGACTACTCTTCAAATTGAATTCAAGATTTTGATAATGGCAGTGTAGAACGTTTGTTAGTACCCAAGCATAAGCAAAGATGATAAAAAGTTTTTCTATGATTAGACAGTACAACTTATGTTTGGTTTTGGGACCCTGTTTATGTGCAGATGTTTGCATACTTTATATGTAATGGAATAACTTCTGTATTTGTGTAAGTAGGCTGATGAAAAGATGTTGGGAAAGTAATTATTATTTGGGAAAAAAGATTACATTATTTTTTCAGGTGGTTCTCATTTAAAATCTATATAGTTATTCCATCCAGCGGGATGACTCAGTCCGAAGCTCGCATTCTGGAGGTCCTGGATTTGATTCCTGTTGGATTTGCGAACCTGACTGGTTTTTTCCTAGTTTTTCCAAGTCTGTAGGCGAATTTTGGGGTGGTACTTCTGACGTTACTAGAAGTACGTCGGGCCGAACTCCCGGAAAGGTAGTTAGGATTGAGTTGGACTCGACGGGACATGGTTCTCGATACCTATAGGAGATTGGGTACGCCTGGCTGGAAACGCCCAGACGGGCTTGTGAGATCTTCAATGATTCCCGGCACCAACTTGGAGAGCTGGTAGACCGCTCGCTGTCGGCCCTGCCGAGGTTAATGGTAGTCTTTCCTTCGGGGTTGACGCACGTAAGTGGCATATCCACTTCCATCCCTAGCTGGGCCTTTTAGACTGGTATTGACCTCACAGAAAACCTCACGGGAGGGAGAGTCATTCGGCTGACGCCTTCCCCTGGTTTTAGAAGGTGAGTTTCGATTCTGGATGGACCTTCGAGCAAACTTGTTTTATAAGCTTTCCTGTCCCTTGTTGCTCTCATTTGATTTCTTTTAATCTTTCCGGGTTGCAGCGCCGGGTACAATGGCTGCTGATGTGTGTCGTGGATGTGGTTTAAAGAGAAAACTGTTTCTTCCCCAGTATGGCACTTTCTGCCCAAACCTAAGTTCACTCAGATAGGGGGGATTTAGGAGGGATGTTCGGGATGCTCAATCTGAAAACGATAGGGACCCCGATGCGCTGCGCCCAGGAGCGTCCTTTTAGTTTCTGCTTATGGGGGCAAGATTGACTGAAGCAGTTTCCCTAATTTTAATGTGAATTTTAACGACACATTTAGCCAAAAAGAAAATCACATTTTACTTCTCAAATGTAAAATATTTGTATTAAAGGTACAGTTGTCATAATTTTTCTTTTGGTAGAGCAATAATAACCAGCAGTCTAATCATTTCTCTCAACCTAAGGGAACAATTGACTCCCTTGTCCCCCTAAATGACGCCCCTGGCTGCGTCTACCGCCGTCTGATATGACTAGGCACGATTTCGCCTCGTCTTCCTCCCGTAGATTTATTAGGCGCAATAAACCTTATCTTTTCCGCGGTGCCGAAATTCTCCTTCGTTTCTTTACTCTAACCCTGTTCCAGCGATTTTTTAATTTGTTTTTGGCATGTTAATACGCTGTTTTTTTCAACTCGGTAAGATACATAATTATTTCAGATGTAATCTATTTATTTAATGCGAATTTATTTTGTACTATCGATTTTGTCAGGTTGGGAAGAAACGTAATCTGAGAGCGCCAAATCCGTAGTGCAGGAGTTATACCTAATGCCGAATAATTTTGAGGTTGCTATCGTCGACTTGTGTATTGACGCATTTGTCATGGAGCGGGGCCTTTTTCTTCGTAGCTTTGAAATTTATTCCCTTTCTTTTCCCCCTCCAATATAGCCTAATATTTCTTAGTTATGGTAAGTCCTTTTCCAAAAAATTCAATTAAAATTAAGCCATGACATTTCAAAAACTCAATTGCTGTCTTGTTTTCTCTGCTAAGGGATTCTTTGTACTTTGTTTGGAGCTCTGTCACCAGCTTCAATGCACTGCTTCAACTCTTTGCAGCATATATTGGTGCATCCACGTTTCATCGACTGTCACACGTCTCCAACAGTCGTCGAAAGTTCGCAATTTTGTGCGGAAGTGATGGCTCGTTCTCTTTCTGGCTGGTCTTTTTCAAGCGCTGCACCCACCTCGCTGATAGTGGTTTTATTTGCACATATGGTGTGACAAACCGTTGTTTTCGTGTAACAGTATAACTGTCGTAGTCGTTAACGGTTACAACTAACGATTAGCATTCCAACAACTTAGCTTTTTCGTTACCTGCTACCGGCAGCAACTGTTACATTGTCTGTTACTCGATAGCAGTACAATGATCGCAATATACGTTATACACAAGAGATTGAAGTAATTATATTTCAGATTAAAACATTGCTTCCAAATATTTTCGTAAGTATTTATTGATGCAATACCAGCATGTTTTAAGCTCATTTTAGAGTACATGACCATGCTAATCAGTTGGATTGGGAGGCACAATATAAGCATAGTGAACAAAATATTACAATATGTGCAGAAAAGCGCGAAAAAGATTCCAAGGGAAAATTTGCTAGAAGAAACAACAGCTAAGGCAAAACCTAGATATAATAGAGTGTGCAATATAAAACATTCATATAATCACATAATGTTGACTGCATGAAAAACAATCAACTAGTTGATGCTTCAGTCGCTAGATGGTGCACTACAGGTAACAGTAACCCTATGAACACGTCACTGGTTATGATAGAATTTGTATAACATGATACTTCTGGCAGTTCTTGAAGGGGCATGTTTCCATGGAAGCGTACCCTCCGCTGTTGCTCTAGTCAATAAAGTTCCACCACCCTTATTTTCCTTCCCTATAAACTGAATTTTGAGGGTTAGCGTGGTTTACTACTGCTCACTAGCGTTACGTCCCAGCGAGCTGTTTGCTGTTCGGCGCGCTGCTGAACAGCTAACACGTGCTCTAATACATGGCAACGCAGCTCTCCCACTTCTCTGCTTAGAGGGAAATGCCAGGAATCTCAGGTTATTTAAATGGCACTGTAGCATACAAATACGATTGCCGTGTCACACCACGGATTAGGTTATCGTTGTTATTGTTTATCAACTTATTTATTTAGTTTTTCTACGATCCTTGGCATTTTTTTTTATTTCTTAGTGGACGACTTGAATTCTGATATGCCCCTAGAAATTAGTCAGTCATTCAGAGATAAATCTATATATCCTTGCAATATCCTTGTACCGGGAGATGATGTGATTCGACAAGAGCTGATATACAGCTGTCAAAGAAATTCTAACGCTATGTCACCATTTTTATGATACCAAATAGTAGATCAAAGGATAATTTCACAAATTCTTGAGCTTTTAGACGTACCGATTATTACCTTCTCTTCTTGCAAAGATTCAGCTATCATTGCTCTTGTAAAAAATTTGGCAAACATGGCATGGTTGGATACAATTCATAATATTGGCATGAAATGAGAGGCTGATTGACATTTATTCCACCACTTACGCCCCCGGTACTTGCACTGTCTCAGCCACAACCAAAAAATGTGAAATAATCACAATGGGGGCTTTCAGGGAGAAGTTCGCAACTTTGCCGCTAGATAGCATCAGGAGACAACATGGTCTGCATACCCCATAGAATAGGGCTTCTATAAAACTCAGTTTAAGGAAAATCAATATGCTTACCGTTATTAATTTTATATTAACATACTGTGATTAGGTCTTCTGTCATTGTAACTTTTCAGCTAGCATAGCTTTCCTGGTATTAACGCTCTTCGATAAGAAGAGATTTGTATTGGTATTCAGTGGTTAAATTTTTTAGGATCTAAAATTATGTAAATTGACAAGAAAGGAATGGTTTAGGAACTAAAAACATAAAACTGTTTGTTGCAAAGGTTGGGTTTTCGCAGATTTACATTCAAAACAGCCCGAGTAATGAGGCAGTTACAGTAGTGAAAATAAAATCCCAAAACACTTACTGCCGGATTGCTTCTTATTTATCTCCAATTTCTTGATTTAATAAGATCCTTAGTGATCGGGACGGTATATCATACGAACGTATGCAAAGCGGCAATATTCCAATATAACTCCCAAACGTATTTTCACGCTACATGAAGCAGTGTTGTCAGGTATTGATATTTTTTTCTTAAATGCCCGTAATTCTAAATGATACGGATTGCTAAGGAGCGCAATAGTGTGACCAGTTAAATTTAAAAATAAAATATTTATATACATTTAGAGAACTGCTTCATTCGACAGAAAAGAATCTGATGTGTTACACTCGCATAACTTTATCTACTCTTGTACAAACTACTTTTACAAACGCTTATTCTGCATCTACTTCATGTTAATCGAGATAAACATTTGCAGAAGTTATCTTATTGCTAATGTTCTTGTAGGTGCAAGGGGAATATGGTAGGCTTTAAGTGACAGTCAAATATTTTAACACATGGTTGCTATGTGGAGCATTCCATCCATTCTCTTTGCATCTCCAGGACATAAAAAAAGAATAACGAATTCCCATTTCAGAAAAAGTATAAGTATTGGAAAATTCAAACAAATATAAGGAATATCTCAGAAATGGTTCACTGAAAAAAAATGTATATGACATAAATTGTGTGCGCTACAATTTTGGGTAGAAAATGTTTTGTCTATCTCTTGCGGTTTATCAGATATGCAAAAACCATTCAAAAGAAGTGGACTTTTGGGGACATTCCCAGAAAATTCAAGATATATATTTTATTTGTCATACAAAAATCTTATATATAGATATATATATATGGTATTTTAATCAAAATCATTACAGCCATTTTTGAGAAAATCAAAATTTTCTAAAAATGTTCCATTTAAAGGGTAATCTGGGGTGGAGGGATTTCCTTGAAAATCTTCGTGTCGCATCTTTGAAAGATATTGAACCTAAATACCAAGTTTGATATTTATCCGACTTTTCGTTTTTGAGTTATGCTGTACATAGACACACACACAAAACACGGACCTTTTTCCAAAAGTGATTTTATTTGGATTCAGGGGGCCCAAAACATGTATTTCCGGTGAAATATCGGTATCGAATTTTTTGTTAAAATGCAATACTTCCCCATCTTACATACGTAGTAGAGAAAGCAATGTAGGTTTTGCTATGCTAATAAGCATTTATAATATGGTTAACAACGAAATATAAGTTTACTTTGGGAATTATTCGTCTCCAATTTAAAAAATTCTAGGAGACAAATTAAGCGAGAGAAAATTTCATTTTTAATATGCAGAAAGAACAAGCCAAATTATATATTGTAGCAGGTTTCCAATTCTTTCATTTTGCTTTTGAAATTTTGAAAGTTTTACAGTATGGAGCAGCATTGCTAAACGGAGAGGAATTCCGCTAGCATAGCGAAATATGAGCCTAACGGAGACATTGCAGCGAAAAACGAAAAAGTGGGAAAATGTAGAGACTTTTGTCAATTTTAATTCTAAAAAATGCATTTATGGTTATCTATTACTAAAATAAACATGTAAAATGTTTCAATTATGTCATAAAAATTAATTTAGTCATTTTAGATATTATCAATTATATAATCATGAGTGATGAAGGATACTGTACCCCTAAGAAAAAAGGGAATTCCACACAGATTTGTCATGTGTTTTCAGATTGATGGTTAAAAGAAAATATTTTTTTCGAAATTGTTACGACCAGTTAAAGAAGACAGTGCAAAAGCAAAGTGAAGAGCATGTTATGTTTTGGGCAAAAATAAGTCATGGTTTGAAACACTACAAAAGCGAGAAACACAGGAATTTGAAAGCTATTGACAGCATAAACATTTCTCAGGTAATTAGTAAACTAATTTGTTTACATTTTACTAAGAAATGTATAATGATCAAATTTATTTTAACTTAACTATTCATTAAATCTAAAGCTAAATAGTCGTACTAAAATGGCCTAAATTATCAACAGAGAGACTATAATGTTTTTTAAAAACTTATTAGTAATGATTTAATGAAGTATTTTTCTAGCGGAATTTAGTTATACCTGTAGCGAAATTCAATGTTTTTGGTTGGCAACACTGACGAGGTGCATTTAGTAGAGCATTTTAAAAAATATAATCCTGAATATATTATGACGTATTATCCAAAGTAATGGATAAATACTTTGTGAAGTACTAAACGCTGAGGCATTAATAGAAAGTTCAGATACCATTGCTTCTTTGGAGAAGAGGTCAGCTTTCTGACTTGTAGCCCAGAGGATTGGGATCAATTTCTGGCTGCGGCGTGGAGGCTTTGTTTAACTGGAATAATTCCCTACTCTCTCCAGAATATGAGAGAACGAATATGTGAGGGTGTTTCATGATAAAATAATTAAAACAATTTTAATAACCTATAGTTAATTGAGTTATAACATCAATTGTTTATAAATTCGAAGCATATTACCGTAGAAGCTGAATTTGGTATGTAAAATAATTTTCTAAATACGAAAAAGTTACAAAATCGGTGCAATGTTCAAAAAATTATAAAACTAATAAAACAAACTTAAAAACCACCAGAACTTCCTGTACAATAAAAAAAATTAAAATTTTCTCTTGCCTTATCTTGGCTGCTAGAGTCTTTAAAGAAGAGATGAGCACTTTCTAAAGCCACTGTATATTCAATACAGTTTTGGAAAACTTCTGGCTGGTACGATAATTTTTATTTTATGTATATTTTGAGGTGATTTACTAATTATTACTTCATTCGCTTATGAGAAGAATATCGATCAGAAAATTTAATTTAGTTGCACATTATAAAAATAAAATGATTTAGGCTGTCGCTTATACTTAGACAACCAATCGAGATGGCTTTGCGGTAACGTGTGAGGCTCGCGTTCGGGAGATCCCAGACTCGCTTTCCAGAGAGTGCCAACTCTGAACTTTTTTCTTCGATTTTCCTAATCGATAGGTATATACTGGCATGATTTATATAATGCCGCGAATTATCCTGTCTCCAATTTCCTTATTTTTCAAGGTCGAATGATCAGGCGAGTGGAATACGGGCGAGCCGTGTGGCGGTGAAGTTTTGAGAAATTGTCTGCCCGGCGTACAGTGAACGAGAGAGACTTCTCCGTGGACAGAAGTAGGTTTGTGGGGATCCCGTCGGGGTCAGGATGTAATATCTGGAGACGTAGGGACCCCGCCTGCGTCCAGGATCTGGTTGCCCTCTGTCATTCGGTTTAACCTTCCTCCAAGGTTCCAAAAGCACGATAGGCATTTCTGTGCCGAAATCCTCTTCTGTTTCCTAATAAGGCTACTTACAGATTCCCAATCTGTGATTTCAAACATCCACAATTTTTGTTCGATTCGTTTGAAATCTTAATAGAGCAAGGGGGTTTAGAGCATAATATGTAGGTAGATGAAATGCCATGCATATTTATAAATTAATTTCAGAGATATTAACTGTTTTATAATTGTGTTACTGTTTTGAAAAATTTCTCGATACGATGCAATTATTCTTTGTCAGAATTCATATTTTATAGTTGAACTCTTTAATAGTACGTATATATAAATTTCGGAGATGAATTTTAATTATCCTATTAGTTAGGAAGAAAATAAGTTATGAATATGAAATTAAATTTTTTGCATAAACATTTATACAATATGAACATCACACTAAGAGTGTTAACAAAACTTCATGTAATAATGTTTTATTCTGTTATTTACAAGGAGGTATGCAAAATTTCATTAATTTATACCAAAAACTATGTCGTGTGGAATACTTTGAAAATGAGAATGTGCCGAGAAATGAAATCACGAGAAACGAGACCTTAAAAAGCACTTTTCTCTTGATGTTGTTTAAAAAGCCTTTGGTGCATACACAGGCCTTCCTTAGTCTTTTTTCTGCCTCTCTGCTGCAACCAATTTATTAGTTAGAGATTCCTTAGACCTCTTTTGAATGGCTTGTTCAATTTTATATAAGAAACACTTCTCATTTTTATCACAATTGTATAGGAATTTAGGCTTACAGACATTAAATTCCAATATGACATGTTTTAAAGGGTCCTACGGCCATAAAACACACATGGAACTCGAGTAGGTGTAGTGATTGATAATACTGAAATTTGTGAAGGTATTTTTATCTGCCTATTTCTCAGCTCCGAGGTTAGTGGGTAGATCTATGGATCGAAGTTCTTGATCTGTATTCTCGGATGCTGTAACTTTTGAAATGTCCAGTTTGAATTTACCGCACTGATTGAAGCAATTGGTAGTACACGTATCTACCTGGCTTGAGGAAGTGATTGTTGGCGGAAATTTCCTTTACACAGTCATTGTTGGAATATACTCAGGTTTTGTTACTCTAATAATTTTGCTAATACTGTATTTTATTTGTCCGGTGTATTTTAAATTATTTAAAATGCATATAGGCCAGACTCTTCTCTAGGGTATATTCTCGTGCTTATAAGCTAAGACATATAAGCAATAATTGCAACAATTTAATTTCACTAAAAAGTGAATTTTATTTCAGGGGCAATGTGAATGCTTAAACGATGAATAATATTCATCTCTCTTCTGTAGCTCAAAAGTTAAATATTGCGGTGGTATTTCGGTTCTGCCCCACGTTTGGCAGCCAATTTGCGGTAGTATTTCGCCTATTTGCGGTGGTATGTGGCTATTTTACGGTACAGGATTTGTAGGAATGGTTCCGGGTTCGGTACTACCTCAGGGTTCTTGCATGGATCTTGAATCTCGGGTTAGTGGTGAATACGACTGTTTTGTTTTCCTACTTGTTTATTTCCCGTCACCGTTTTTAACATTTGATTCCTGCTATTACTTCGACACACACGCGCCTTTCCTTATTGTTACGTTTCATACCATCGCACCTATCTGCCGACACACGTTCTAACAACCATCCCCAGGGAACAACTACGGCCAAGTGTGTATTCTAAACTTTTCTGACAACCATCTCTAAGGAACTAGCACTGCCAAATGTGTATTCTAAACTCTCCTACATATTTTCTAACAAACACCTCCAGGGAGCCACCACGGCCAAGTGTGTGTTCTAAACTCTCCTGTTTCTCTATTTCAAACGTTCTATATCTCCCCATTCCACTATCACCTGATTTCTAGCTTCTTCCATTGGGGGCCTAAGGCTATCTGTCTTTTGGCGAACATTGACCCTTTTCTACACCTCTGCGTTCCAGCAACCTAACGGAACGCTTAACAATAGAGGGAAACACCACCCGTTTCTGGCCGCTGATGGCACCGTCTCAACTCAACCCTTCGACAAATTTACAGTCACACTCGCTTTCCAGTTTTATTCAACACTGTCCCTACTGTTATTGATATTTATTCCCCCTATGATTATGATTGTATTTAAGTAATCAAAACGTACTGCTTCAATATTTATCCTTTTTTGTATACAACATAATTCGCCTTGCGAATCGATGTGAGATTTTAGCTTTTTAGAAAGTGTCTTTTTCTTCAGAAAAAAATTTTAATAGCCCTTCAACATTTTTGAATGATGTTTAGTTTTCTGTGCTTGGTTGCTAACCATAACCAAATAAATTTATTTAATTTACATTTTCTTTCAGTTAAATAAATCATATAGTAATACAGATAACATATTTGCCATTCGAATTGCTTTTAAAACATATTTCAGCTCATATGTTCTCTTTTGTTATATTCATTAGGCTCTACAATATTTGCTTTGTTGATAATGCAACTTTTTCGTTCGTTTTTTATAACATTATTTCAATTTTGACGTTATTGATTTTTCTTTCTTTTATTTAAAATTAATACCTTTTAATTGACCTTTCATGACATGAAAATTTTATTCTACAAATGGTATTTTCAAACAATAATAATTATTCACGACACAATGCATTCACAATAATATGTGCGAAAATTCCGTTCATTAATAACTGTTTCATTCATATATATGAATTTTGGCATTTTTTTTTTCATTGGTGGGGGTCCATAAGACAGAAATAGATTAATCTATACGGCAATTTAAAGCAAGAACCGCCTTTTAAGCTTAGTTCTTCCTCTGGAGTTAACTGACAGGAACAACAACATAATTTATTAGTGACATTGACATTATTTACTCTGGAGATAATTTTAAAGCGAACACCTGGTATTTGGGTTTGGCGGTATTCAGATTGGAAGCCATCTGGTAGCCGACTTTTCGGTTGCACATATGAACAGTATATGGGTGAGGAAGAGAGGTTTTCTCAGCACTGGATTTTGTTTTCTCTCCAGTCCGTGCGGTATTAAATGTGCCTGCCACAGAAGCGAAACTGTTTGAAGGCAGAACATACGTTTGATGACGCGCGAGATTTGTCCTGTTTTTCCCTCTCTCGTAACCACCCTTTTCATCTGCCGCGCAAAATGACCAAGTCACATCCGCCGTGGCTCGCTTGTCACGAGTTAGTTCCCAAAGTGGCGCTGCTCGCACCACAGAGGTCACTGAGGAAACATTAATTTGCGTATAAATCTGATAGCTTACCGCTATTGAACATTGTTTAGCCCGTCACTGCCTTTCCTGTTCGGAAATAAATAAAAACACACGCACACATACACAAAGAAATTCTCGCGGGGGACAAAAACACGTCGCAGGAAGGCGAAGAGCAACCGTGTTTGGTACTTAATTAAAATCGACATATTTCATTAGTGACGCTGGCGTTTTTGTGTGCTCACTGCTTCACTTTTTTCTGTATTCTGAAGCGGTTGAGCTACTGTTAACAGATGCGGAGTAAAGAAGCAATATGTACGGTTATTTGCAATGTTATACGACTCCAGTGCTCCATTTTTACGTCCTCTACTACGTATAAGTAGGGGAAGTACTGCATTCCACCCAAAATTCGATACCGAGATTTCACCGGAAATGCATGCTTTGAGGCGCCCTGAATCCGAATAAAACATTTTTGGAAATGTGTGCGGCTGTGTGTCTGTCTGTGAACAGCATAACTCAAAAACGAAAAGTCGGATAACTGCCAGATTTGGTATTTGAGTTTAGTATCTTCCGTGGATGCGACACAAAGATTTTCAAGAAAATTCCTCCATCCCAACTACCCTTTACATGGAAGATTTTTTGAAAATGTTTATTTTCTGAACAATAGCTCTAACAATTTTGATTAAAATACCATATATGAAATATATTTACATGACAAATAAGATGTATATCTTGAATTTTCTGGGAATAGCCTAGGAAGTCCTCATCATTCGAAAGGAATTTTTATATAATCTTGTATAATTGTAAACGTTAAGCGATAGATGAAAATGTACCAAACACAAAAAAAATGTAGATCTCTTTAAAACGCACAATTGGCTTAAAATAAGTTTTCTGTGGCATAAGCCGTTTCTGAGATATTCTTTATTAAAGGATCGAATTGTTCAATACTTGTCATTCTTTTAAGTCCCATCAATTTTCAGTTGTTTCTCGCGATTGCATGGAAACAGTATGGAATTTTAAGGCCGGCGTATAGCTGTTCTTTTGGTATTTATAACGAAATGTGTAATATAACTATTTTTGCAACAGTTTATTTGGGTTAATGTGGTAAATAGAAAAATAAGGTTTAGTAACAATAGTTTGTACAACCAGTTATAAAGTTAGAAGGTAGAGAAGGTCATGGGGATGTATCACATCAGATTCTTACTTACTGTACGACTCGCTTAGGGAGGAGGAAGTAATATATTCGACCAAAAGGTGCACATAACGACATTAACAGATATATATTCCGAACCTCTTTGAAACACAAAATTCTGATGCATAACACTCACACTACTGCCATTCCCCACTACCAATATTATAAACAATGTGATGAAAATTGTAAAGTAGAAACACAATACCAAACCAGCCATTTTAAGATTAGGAGGTTTAGGATCATGGATGCAGTATAATTAGGATTAGGATTGCGCTAAGGATAGGACATCTAGCATCACGACTCACACAGGGATCTTTTGTGCATACACCCCCAGGAGGAACGCATGAGATGAAGGAACCATAGGTGACGTATGGGCTGCAGGACCGGCAGACGCAGGCGACAGAGACGCGCAGAGATCTCTAAGAGTTAACAGACCTGACCACCCAGCCGGAGAGTGCTCATGGCAGCCCTCCCAAGCCATCGGAGGGTGGCGTACAGTCTACCCTCCAGAGGAGACTGGGAAAGCTAGACGCAGCAACGGATACTTGAGCGGCTTCCATCTGGCGGGGCTCAGAAGAGATTCCAACACGCAAGCCATCTACGCCAACTGTCCCCAGTCGTCCGACACACAGCTCTGGATTCAATCTGTAACTGAAAGAGGAAGATGAAATGAGAGACAATGAGGAAGAGAGAAATTCGGGGGAGACAATGCTGCTTCCCAGCATACCTAGTGACCCGGGGAAATCCCGAAAAAAACCATAGATCAGCAAGGTGAGCCTCGGAAATCGAACCCACAACCTTCCGAATGCGGGTCAGAGACGCAACCGCCTGAGACATCCCGCCTGGTTGCAGTACAATACAGGAGCGTTGCAAGAATATAATTGAAGTCTGACTTTATGAACATCTTCATTTGCCAAAATGAAGTGCTGGTACACAATGTAAAACTGATCATTACATGCGCTACTATACCGTGCTCTTTGTATCGAAAAAGACGAGCGTTAGGTATTACCAGTAGGCTTCACGTCAGACACACCTAGGAACAGTGACAGTGCTGCACGAGTGTGCGTTTTGTTTACATCTGACAGGCACAAACAGGTTTCACAATCGGAGACTCAAACACAATGGTTTAATATTAACGCACGTAGCACAGAAATGAAGCTTTTGCGACTCCTTGTGCTATCCTGAAAATATTCATTTAGGTACTGCCTTTCTACTTTATAATTGTCTGCACATTATTTTTACGTACCCAGTATACAGGGTGGACATTTAAGTTGAGACTGTATAGTATCTCCAAAACTAAGAGTTGTAGGCAGCAATGTCTTGAATAAAGGTTGCTTGATACGATATTATAGGGGAAAGTATAGACTAAAATGACTCCAAATAAACCACGAATAATGGCATTTACTTTCCCCGATAATATCAAGTAACTTTTATTCAAGATACTTCTTGGTATGTAAGGGGAAGTATTGTATCACACCCAAAAATTTTATGTCGTGATTTCACCGGAAATACATGTTTTGAGGCACTTTGAGTACAATAAACATTTTCAGATAAAAATCCATGTGTATGCCTGTGAACAGCATAACTCTAAAATCTCTAAAACTATTTGATAAATAATAACATTAAATATTTGAGGTCTTTATATAACTTTTGTTTTAATGATGCCCATGGTTTATGTTCTTCTTATTTAAGTTTGAGGCAGTATTTTTAATACTTAAATGATTTCAGTCTAATTATATAATATAAAATACAACACCGGCCCGCCTTAAAGCAATATGTGTATAAATAAAAATATAAAAATAACAATGTAACAGTTACAATGTAACAGTCATTGTATTAATGTTTATATTATGTGCATGTTTAATAATGTTATGTGAATGTATTACGTAATTTAATAATGTAGGAACTGTGAGAATATAGGTCAAAAGTTGCTAACAATGAGGTAACAATGAGGTAACCTTGAGGCAATAATGAATTGGAAAGTAATAATACTACTAGTAATTCTTGGAGCAACAATAATATAATTTTTGAGACAGTATATAAATAGCCAATCAACAACCAGATAAACCTAAAAGTTAAATAAAACTATTCTATTAGATTAGGAATAGCCAATCAGAGACTTGAAATACAGAAATTTACAAATTCCGGCGGTAGAAATCAGCTCAGTTGCTTGTAAACAGCGTTCCTAACCGGACGCGAGACGCGTCCTCGAGAAGTTTAATACGTATTCAGTGTGAGACAAAAAGTCATTTTGGCCAGGATATTATAAACTTGACGTGTTTAAAAAGTGCAAGTAATTAATAAATAATATCACAGCTCTCTATATAAGTGAAGTGTTACTTAATCGTGCCAAGGATTAATAAAAGGAGTGAAGAAAAAGTTATAATCTGTGTAATCCTACATTCTTCAGCCGCACCACTCCATGTTAAGAGAAACATGTTTCTACAAATTAATACTGACGCAGCCGAGGCGAACATAAATATATAATATTTAAAGAAAACATTAAAATATAAAGTGTATTCTTAAACATTGGGGCAAAGGCCACCGGAAACTTTGTACCGTACGTGGTTGCAACTACTTCAAGTTCGGCTCCCCAACAGTCGAACAACAATACAACTCCTTAAAAATCTAAATTACTTTCTCAAGTTGAGCATTTTCCAAGGATGTGGCACGGAATTTTTCGGGAAAATCCCCTCAACCCCAAGCGATCCTTTAAATAGAACAATTTTCCACATTTTTTATTTTCTCAAAAATGGCTCTAACGTTTTTATTAAAATACCGTACGTATTAATATACTTATCAAAAAAATAAAATGTGCATCTTTAATTTCCTGCAGATAGTCTCCGAGGCCTCTTCAGTTCCAAGAAATTTTGTATAACTGGTAAACGTTAAGCGACAGACAAAAGCTTAACTCTCACAAAATCTTAAAACACACAATTTATTTCAAATCATTTTTTGTGACATCAGCCATTTCCGAGATATACGTAGGATGTGTTAATCGGAGGGGGACACTCGCGCACTTACCATCTTGATCTATTGTGTCTACTCCCCCCGAGAGGTAGGGATGAGGTGAAAGAGCTGGTGAAGGTCCCAGGCCCGCAGCCAGTAAGACCCACAAAGACGCACAGAAGTCTTTAATATTTCCAGTTTGAACACCCGCGCACCAGTGAGTGAGGAATCCTCAAGAGGGCAACGCAGCAACCCTAACCGGCGGGACACGGTGAGAAATCTTTCCAATGCGCGTGCATCCATGCCATTTACCTGGCACCGACAACACCGCAGGATCTGAAACGTGAAAGGAGAAATCGCGGTAGAATAGCCCACCCCTGCATTCGCTTTGTGACCAGGGGAAAAGCATGGTCAGAGTGGGCGGACACCGGGAATCAAACTCGAGACCTCCCGAATGCGGGCCACAGATGTGGCCGCCTGATCCATTCCACTTGGTGAGATATCCATTATTAATCGTTCGAATTTTTCAATAGTGTGGCCTTTTTAAGTACTGTTGCTATTCACTTGTTTCTCGTAATGCCAGTTAAAGAATATGGAATTTTAAGGTTAGCAAATAGCTGACTATCGATATTAGTCCCATTAGTGTAATGAGAGTAATTCTGCAAAGGTATATCCTGACTAACATGAAGTAAATGGAGAAACAAGCTTTCCTAAAAATAGCTTTCAGAGGCTATACAAAAATAAGAGATATTGGATAGAGAAAGTCATGCGAATGAAGCACATCAGATTTTTAAAAGATTTTACACCTCTCCATTGGGCTAGAAATCGTAAATCTTTCATGTCCTCAGCAGAGTGACTAAAAACTTTCTGTGATATTCATATTTAACAAAACGGGATAGAAACTTGCTTACATTAATGCGAAATGAAAGATAAAGCCCTAAAGTAAACGAAAGTAAAGTTCTAAAAGATAATGGCAGTACCAGTCATAGCTTATGCAAGTGAAGCCTGGATTATTAAAGAGAAGGAGAAAAGCAAAATACAAGCAGCTGAAATGAGATTTTTATTAAAGGTAAAAGGATGTACTAGCAAGGACCATATAAGAAACGAAACTATTAGAGAAGAGCTACATTTTTACAATTTATCTGATAAACGAGAAGAATATAAAGAAAACTGGAAAACACGCATTAAAAGAATGAAGAAAGAAAGAGTACCAACTTAAATTATAAATTATAACCACAAAGGGAAACGAAGTGTGGGAAGAACAAGGAAAAGTAGGCATTGTGAATACGAAGCGGGTGGCATACTCAAACTTTTTCGTGATTATGATATAATATTATTATTATTATTATTAATGATTATTATTATTAATGAATATTAAAACCTCCCTAATTCCCGCTCCCCCCAATTTTAAAATGTTTGTAAATATGTTATAGCTCATGCCCTTCCGGATGGACAGTGCTTTTCAGTGATGAAGTAATTATCAAAACCGGACGCACACAAACTTTCTGTATTTATAACAGTAAGATAAATGGTATCAAATAAATTTCTTAATTATTACTTTCTTAGATGTTTTTATTTTATCAGCTTTTGTAAAACGCCTAAGGCCAAATGATGAACATTAGCATTAAAGGTGGTGTTCCTTTGTGGTCTAGGGGTATCGTGCTAGCCTTTAGTTCCCGAGGTCGGGATTCGGCGATGCGTTTTTTTTTTTCGGACGTAAAAATTCTTATCGCTTCTTTCGGAGGGCAAGTAAAGCTGGTGGTTCGGTGTTGTAGATTTACGGCACGTAAAAGAATCTCAAGCCTGAAAAACAGGCCTCTGAGCAATATTTCCGATCCTTTACGCCCAATATAGAAGAGGCGCATTATTATTATTATTATTATTATTATTATTATTATTATTATTATTATTATTATATCTATTGCGGCTATCATCTCCCCTTGGAGGAAGGGATGAGGTGAAGGAACCGAGGCTATAAACCATATGTATATATGCCACACAGACGCACGGAAATCCCTAACATTTCCAAACTCCCATATCCATCCCACTGCTGGAGCCGCCGGAGAGAGTGACGATACATCCACCAATCAAGCATCCCTCTGGTGTCCACGGGAAAGATATCGTGCCATCTGCCCGTCACCGCCATACATCACGTAACTTAGAAGCACACCTGAAAGTTGAGAAGGAAACGGATGAAAGGGAAATTATGGAAAGGAATCGTGGTAGAGAAAAAAAAAAAACACCCCAGCATTCGCGTACCGATTCCCGGGAAAAACTCATGGGTCAGAATGGGGATCGAACCCTGGACTTCCCGAATGCTAGTCGCACACGTTACTGAGGTGCCACCTCGGTCGATCATTTGCAGTATACTACTATATTACGTTTTGTACCGTTTGTACTTTAGCAAGTGTATGAGAATGGGTTGATTGCTGTCTTTACGTTCGAAACAAAATAACCTGTTTATATTTTTAATTTGGAAATATTCTGTAGCTTATATCCCTCCGGAAGAACAACGCCTTTCAATGATTAAAAATGAAATGTTTCTATCTTTATAAGACTAGTATAGATTATGCCAAATACATTTCTTAATTATTATTTTGTTTAGATTTTACTTTCACTACTACTTACGTACAGTAAATAGAGGAAGTATTGTACTGCACGCAAAAATTCTATACCGAGATTTCACCGGAAATACACGTTTTGAAAATTCCTGACTAAAAATATTTTTTAGATAGCATGCCTTAAATGTAGAACTTTTAAAAACTGCACACGAGAGCGATAATACCTTTATACCACTGCATTGTGACCAACTTTGTTTTAAAACCCAATCACATGGAAATTACCCTTTGTATTTACATATGTTTAATAATTCCTTAGGTTTTACTTTTCATTATCTTTTCAATGATTAATTTTTCATCGCGCTCGCATTGTCTGTTCACAATACAAATCGTTTACTTCAATTTATCGCAATTCGTTGTGGAGTTAGGCGGCGCCGTGGCCGAGTGGTTAGACCGCTCGCCTCTCACCGAGGTGGCCCGGGTTCAAGCCCAGGGACCCGCATGTGGGATTTGTGATGGACAAAGCGGCGTCTGGGCGGGTTTTCTGCGCCATTCATTCCACCAACTGCTCCATCATCACCTTTCCTTTCATCCATTTCACCGTCATTTCGTTTCATCTACTTCCTTCCTCCCATACCAGGCATCGGACTGATCACCCATCCTGGATATTCTGTCTGATCCATGAGTGTCTACTGCTCGACGGGACTCTGACCACAGGCACCCGCCTGTAAGTCCTGGGGGGTGTAAGTCCTACATAAGAGGAGGTTAAACAGGGAATGAATGAATGAATGAATGAATGAATGAATGTTGTGGAGTTAACTTACACGTTATATTTGCAGCCTCCTGCTTTCTTTGATCTATCCTTTCTTTGTTTCTAGTATAACCTACATAAACATTAAATGGTGGCAATTATGAGTTCAGAAGAAACTAAATGGAAGAGCCAGGTGAAATTACAGAAGCAGCAGAAAGAATAACTCTAGACGTGCTTACCCAAAAAACTTCAGAAAGCAGTAAGATATAGCATTTAGTTGCTCATTGCCATGAAAGGGATTTCACTGAAAATGGTTGCAACATCGGGCAACTCGCTTTTTAACGTCATTTATCTTGGTTTCAAGAATCTCCTTCTAAGCGTGACATCTCTTAGTTTCAGGAATCAATATAATATTATTGACATTTTATAAATTAAAGCGCTGTCTTGGAAATAGTATATGCCACACGTGTTAAAAGTAGTTTTATTTTGCTCGTAGAATGCAAAATGGACCTATGACCTTAGTTTTGCAGGCATTCCTACTCGTTAAATAAACCCCTACTTTTACCCCTTGTACCATAATGTAGATACCATTAGTAAAAGGTTCGTGTGTGGGGGAGGGTTGGTGGATGGGTGTGTCTGTCAGCAGCATAACTCAAAAGCGAAAGTCACTTAATCAACAAACTTGGCATTTAAATTCAGTGTTTTCCAAGGATGCGACACGAAAGTTTTGTAGAAAATACCCTAATCCCAAACTACTCCTTACTATGAACATCTTTTATTGTTTTTGATTTTCTCAAAAATTGCTGCAATAATTTTTATTAAAATGTCATATATTTAAGATATTTGCATGACGAATAAGATATGTGTCTTGAATTTTATAGGAATAGCCTGTGAAGTCCTCTTAATTCTGAATGACTTGGGTATAATTGGTAAACCGTAAGATATGAACAAAAACTTACTACATAAAAATGTGGATTTCATAAGGCACATAATTTACGTTAATTCAGTTTTGGGGGTGATTACTATTTCCGAGAAATTATTTGTTATTACTTTGAATGTTCAAGTATTTATACTTTTTTGAACTGCAATTTGCCTTTGGTATGAATAGTGGAAGATTGAGAAGAGGATGCTTCACATATTAAATGAACTTTTACAGTTGCCAAAAGCCAACACTGGTGAACATTTCTGGCATAATATATTACGTATTGGTTTCGTACCTTTAGATCTTCAGCAGCTGTAGGTAAATGGGTATTTTCAGTCTTTATGGTTCGAAACAAAATAACCTATTTTATGACCATACCTTGTATTTACGAGCAGTAATATGCTTTCATCGTAGGACATGCTTATGTAGTGGCAGAGAATAACATTTTGGTACAAAATAGGTACTTGTAAAATCCATGTTAACTCCAGGGTAGGGTATACTGCGAACTGCAATCCCACAAAACATTTATGTCCGACATTCATCTGCGGAGAAGGAACAACAAGGAGGTGGGGGAGGGGGAGCAGAAAGGTTTGTTCGTCTATGGAAACAAAACTAACTCTTGCTCACTCCCTCGCTCCGTTTGTCAGTCCGTACGCGAGTATTTTGTCTGTATACATAAGGGCGGACACCTAAGCCTTGCCCGATACAAGCAGCGCCCACCCGACGGCAGGCTTGGGAACTAAAGCAGCTGTTTCTCTTAGCGAGAGCGGCTGTTGCAGAGCAGCATCCCTCATCCTAAAACCAACCTCCCCCACACCCCAACACACATACAAAAGGGAATCAAGGCTTTGGCGTGCAGGAAACCGTCCTAAGAAAGGTTTGCTTATGGAAAAGGAGCGAAAACTAGGGCCTACAAGACAGGAAATGATCCAAGAGAGGGATTTTTCATTATTGTATGTGTGTGAGAGGAGCGAGTCTATTTTTTATTTCCTCTTTCATTTCTTTTCACTTCTCCTTTTTTCAGTCGAGGTGATGGTCAGACAGAAACAAGAAAATTGCATACGCTTAGAAATGGGCAGTGGACCTAGAGAGGAAGGAATCTTCTTGTTAAAACTTCGACACGAGAGTAAGGAATGTGAGAGAGGCTATTTTCTTCTTCTTCTTCTTCTTCTTCTTCTTCTCCTTCTACATATACAATCTGATCAATACATTTTCCAGGATTTTAATTTCTCCCATCTCACTACGTCCTACGGCCTCTACCGACACTACTGAGAATTTTGAAACGTGTCGACAAATTGCATTCAATCTCCTGTGTAGAGAATGTTATCTCCGTTTTTGCTGCGGTTGGCGAGTTCTTTCATGCGCGCGAATGGATAGGACAAATCGACGGTATTAGGTGCTCCATAAAGGTTTTTTTTCCTCACGTATGTTTAGATATTATACATTTCATATTTACCACACCCACGGCTGATACTCCGCCGCTTGTAGTGACGTCACTGCCGAGCTGGCTGTCCTTGTTTCTCGGCGAGGTCGCACCTGCCCAGTAGAAAACTTAAATTTTAGCACTCGCATCAGTTTCTTACGCCGGACTCTACTTATGAAATTGAGGTGGTAGCAACAGAAAAGGTCTCAAAGAAACATCATTCAAGTTAACAATGACTAGAACTTAGTGGCTTAATTTTAAATAAATCAAATTTAATTTACTTTTATCGGAATAAGAACATGCCTACTGCCAATATACAGTAGGTATTAACAGTATTTTTACTTTCTCTATTACGTATAGTAAGTAGGGGAAGTATTGTATTCCACCCAAAAATTCGATACCAAGATTTCACCGGAAATACACGTTTTGAGATCACCTGAATCCAAAAAAAGCATTTTTGGAAACATGTCCGTGTGTGTGTCTGTGTGTCTGTCTGTCTGTGTGTCTGTCTGTGAACAGCATAACTCAGAAACGAACAGTCGGATAAACACCAAACTTGGTATTTAGGTTCAGTATCTTCCAGATATGCGACACGAAGGTTTTCAAGAAAATCCCCCCACCCCAGAGTACCCTTTATATGGAACACTTTTCGAAAATTTTAATTTTCTCAAAAATGGCTCTAACGATTTTGATTAAAATATCATATGTTTAAGATATTTGCATGACAAATAAAATGTATATCTTGAATTTTCTGGGAATGTCTCCAAAAGTATTCTTCATTGTGAACGACTTTTGCATAACTGGTAAACCATAAGAGATAGACAAAATGTTATTACACAAAAGATGTAGATCGCGTTAAAATACACAATTTATGTCATATAAATTTTTGTTGTTGAGTGAACCATTTTCGAGATATTGCTTGTTATTCCCTTAAATTTTTCAATACTTATTTTCTCAAATGGGAATTCGTTATTCATTTTTTTGTCTTGGGTATGCAAAGAGTATTAATCTGTGGAAAAGGGAATAGTGCTGCACCTAGCAACCAGCTATTAAGAGATATGTATGTGCTTAAAGGCTACTGTATTTCGATACTGCCCTTGTAAATATATATTCCCCTTACATCTACAAGAAAATTACCAATAAGATAGAGTCTGCAAATGTTTATCTCGATTAACATGAAGTAGATGGAGAATAAGCGTTTGTAAAAATAGTTTGTACAAGAGTAGAGAAAGTCATGTGAGTGTAACACATCAGAATTTTTGTGAGCTAATGCATTCTAGTTTATTATTAACACATCCTTATTTTATTGGAGAAGTTTCTAGGCGACGTTTTAGAGAACAGAGAAAATGTGTTTTCTAAACATTTCAAGTAAAACTAAACTCTAGCAAAAACAAAATATTACAGTAGCGACGGTAGTTCTGTGCCTGTGACCTTCTTTCTTCACGCATTGAAGAGAGTCTATGTCCAAGCGTCACATCTTCTGCTGTCAACTGACTGCTAGAAGATGAGAGACGGAACACAGCACGGCACGGCTATATTTCACAGAAACAGCTTGTACTTACTACCCCTTTGATTTCGCAAACGTTTCAATTTACAGGAAAAGAAAAATTTGGGGCGATGGATTTGTGGGATAACTAGCAACGCATGGTAGCGAGTTAGCCCGTCCTCTTAGCCATTGTGGCTACTGTCCATTCCAAACCAGAGTGCCTTTCACTGAAAACAAACTCTTTGTATTATCCGCGCGAAAGTGGTTCGCAATCCCCGCCCATAATTTCTGCTTGTTCCCCTCTCACGTGTTTGTTGAACACTATTTAATCTATAAATACGCGCCCTGCGTGAGAATCATAGTTCAAAATGCAACCTGAGGTAACAATCAATTTTATAAGTATGCGGCAATGAACATTTTACTTACGTTAATCACAATCCTCGGGCAAAAGTGCAACACCCAAATACGAATCCTCCGAAGATTACTCAGCTGCCATATCAGAATCAGAACTACTCTCCAAAATAATGACAAGCTTATCCACAATTCCACAGCACTGTCGCACTTAAAACAAGTTCCCACATATTATCCTCTTCTATGTTGTATTATGTCGGTTTATATTCTCTGATCGCTTTCGTTATACTTCTCACTGAAACGCCTGTAAAATCCGATATTAGTTTCGTAATGTGCAATAATGCAAGTGTCGGGTATTTTTGTAATAGTGAGTTGAATATATGAAGTATTGTTTGTTTTAGCCACTTTTTAACTGTTACCTGCTTCTGTGTTTGAATAGTTTATTCGCACTACACGCACCTTCCTCTGCCATGTGAGCTCAAATACCAACTGACTAAATCACAAGATTTGACCTGAGCTGAGCATATGTGTGTTACCGTATTATGAATGACTGTTCGCTTATCATATATCCTGCGTTACGCAAAGTGTTTATTCGGTACTCAGATAGCACCTCTGGGAATTCATTGCTGCATTTCTTGTGTATGTAAGAGAGTGGCAGTCGTGCATTTGGTTGGTATTAACAAGCAAGATGCTCTCTGCGTTAGCGCAATAGCAGGCGAAAATCGTATTTTGTAATCTCTTAGCAGCTAGTATATATCCATTACCTTTAACGATGAGTTCTTATGATAACCGCAATAAAATGTGCAATTCTATACATTTCCTGCTCTAATATTTCATAATACAATACATGAATTAAGGAACTATTTACGTTGGCGTAAAGAGTATATTTTTGGGTTTGTGACAAGCCGAAGCACGTGCTTCTGTTTACATCAGAGGGAACTCTGGTTTGGAATGGACAATAGTGTGTTTGGTACTAGTGCTGCTCACATAGAGGACCGCGGGTTCGACTCTCACCTCGGGTATGGGTGTTTGTGTTCGTGTAAATGTGGTGTATGGAAACGGTAAATAAACAGCAAAACAGAAAACCCGGGAAAATAAACCGGCAAAAGAATAACTAAGTAGTATACTATCATGTGACTCACCGTATTGTTGTTCATTCCTAGGATGACGTCTGCTACGGGCGAGTGCGAGATTGCGCTGCTCACAGAACAATGTATTGCACTCCTCACAGAACACCAGGTTAATATAAACCATTTTAAATATTGTGGTCTAGCTCGTTTCTCTTTTTTCCAACACGGACACACTCGCACACAGTATTATCAATGAGGTATCTAATCATCTGGCAAATATTCAACACCTGATAGCTCACTATCGTCATCGTGTTCTTCTTCCTCTTCTTCTGTTTCCTCACCTTCACTACTGTCACTGTCTCTGATACTTGCACTATAAAGCTGTCTATTACATTTTCAAAGATTCCTTGTTTTTCAATGTAATCATTTTCAATTTTTTGAATGTGCAGGCACACATTTTTCCACTTTTCTTCACTGATATCTGCAACCCGTTGCTCACATAAGTTCATGACATCCTGTAATTTAAATGTCGTGTTACCACCTGTACCCATTGTTTTATGTCGGCCCAAATAAGTTCTATGGGGTTTAGGTCAGGTGAATATGGTGGTAACCTGAGCACTGAATGGCCATGTTGGCTAAGAGGTCGTCGACCACGTAGGTTTTATGGGCTGTCTTATGCGCCTTAATGAGGCTGTAGAGCTCTACTTTCAACATTTGTTGTTGAAAGGGCACGTGCCTTGATGTGAGCCATTCCTGCATAGCTCTTTTTGTGGAGCTGCTTGTAGGAGCCTTATCCAACTGCACATTATGGTATGGAGCATTATCTATTAATAAGACAGATTTAGGAGGCAAATTATGAATTAGTTTCTCAGTTAACCATTTTTTGTAATTCCTCCCATTCATCTCATCGTGATAGTCTCCGGTTTTTTTATTTGACTGGAACATTACAAAAAGCACCAGGAACAAATCCCAATTGCCCTCCTGCTTGAACTATAATAACTCTTGGTCCCTTTGCAACAGGTGCTAATAAGCCAGAGGTGCTGTCATCGCTCCAATTATTTGGCCTTGTGTGGCTGCTATGAAGGTATGTTTCATCTTCATATATAATCGGCCTTCCTTCGTCTCTAAACTTTTTAATGGCACGCAAATATGACACACGCCAATCTCTTATCTCGTGTCTTTCCTGTAACAAGACCTTATTGTTCCTTGTTTTCTTCCACTTGAAACCCATGTCACGTAAGATAATATTTAAACTAGTGCTTCCCCCTTTAAAGTTAATGGAATGCTTAAGCTTCAGGAGCAGATTTCTGACAGTGGGTACGGTTTTCTCCTGAATATAAAAACTGTAAATTGTTTGCCGAATCACACACCTATCAAAGTCATCAGTATCTGTGATCCATTTTGGTACACGATGTACCTTTTCAGGTGTCCCAAAGGAGGTTCCCTGTTCCTCACATGTTCCCCCTTCTTTAATTATTTTACGTATTGTCCTCTCAGGTACTTTTGTTGCTGCACTCACCCTCTGTTGCACTTTCTTCAGCGGAATTAGAATAGAAGCTGCTTCCCGTTTCATGAAGAAATGGACGTGTTTGGCTGTGCAGTGTTTTTCCACCAAGTTTGCTTTGAATGGGAGACATTTCAGTCTAAATAAGCAAATACATATACACGCGCACACACATACACACAAGACACAAAACACTAATCACGAATGCGATTAACAATCAGTTTCTAAAACTTGTAAAACTTAACGTGGCACCGAAGCGGTAGAAGGCGGATGTTGCACGGTCAAAGCTCTCCACGATACTGGCCATTTCAGTATACTGCGCATGACCGAGAGTATAGGCTCGGCAACTGGGCTCTAAACGATTGCGCACCCAGTCTTTACCGGCACAAATCCATCGTTCCTGCTGTAAGTTACTGAACGTTTCACACAAACATTCTAACATTTATTTTATTGATGCACAGTCAAATGCATATCACTAGTTTTATGTTAGTTCATATTGTTACATCTTCTGTACACTTAACCCGCTTTATTATCTACCCTTCAACTCAAAAGCAACACAAGAAAGCAGAATTCAGACGATTGAAAAATTCAATGCCATAGCCGAATTTGAATCACGGATCTCTGTCTCCGTCCGGTTGCTGAGCTACCATGGCAACATGCCTGCACGGCATTAAACTCTCCAACTGATTCGCATTTTTCCCGGTAAACCGCAAGGAGATCTCAAATTGTATTCAGATGACATACCCCAATGGCGACTTACAATGTTGTAAGTACTTTTAAGTCCCAGGATTCATATTTTCAACCACTATTAGGACAATTAATGGAATTAATTGTTCCTGCACACAAGCCATGTATTGGACAAGTTGGAAAGGTAGAATCAGACGCCTGAAAAATTCAGTCGTGGTTCAAATCCGACTATGGCATTGAATTTTTTAGTTGTCTGATTCTACCTTTCCAATGGTATTTATGTATTTCATTGCAAAGAATGCGATACTAGGAATGAAGCTCTGTTTTACACCTCCATTTTCAACTTGCACTCATTGTTTATCCTGCTAAACATGCACGTGACTTCATATCAATGACGTTTTACGGGTATGTTAGAGGTTTCTGGAAGCAGCTTCTCAGGAGCTACGCACACTTCACCCAAGAGCGCCACTGGTTGACTTAGGACTCTGGATTTGCCAGTTTCGCTGAGTGAGAAGCAAGGCAGCTAGAGATGCAATGGAAGGCAATTTCGTATTGCGTGTCTGATATCTCACTCATAAGCTCCAAAATATACACGGGACGGATAAAAACAGGATTAGGAACATTAGTGGTACACACACTGGTTCACGTTGACGACAAGCGATAATAGCAAAGAATGAAGACTAACTGCAAATAGATGGCATACAGATTAAATATATTCTATAGAGAAAACGAAATTACTCTCAAAGACACATACATAGTTTGATATAAAATAGTGATAGAAACAAGATTATTCAACAAATGTAAAATATAACCTCCCAGAGTGCGACATAATAGTGGATAAAGAAATGTACATAAACAAAAAGATAATTACATCTACTGTCCATTCCAAACCAGAGTTCCCTCTGGTGTAAACAGAAGCACATGCTTCTGCTTGTCTCGAACCGAAGAACACACTCTTACGCCAACGTAAATAGTTCCTTAATACAAGTATTGTATTATGGAATATTGGAGCAGGAAAGGTATAGAACTGTACATTTTATT
Source organism: Deroplatys truncata (assembly GCA_030765065.1). NCBI lineage: Eukaryota > Metazoa > Arthropoda > Insecta > Mantodea > Mantidae > Deroplatys > Deroplatys truncata. The sequence continues at coordinate 76,328,884 of CM060983.1, forward strand.
ATGGTTATCATAAGAACTCATCGTTAAAGGTAATGGATATATACCAGTTGTTAAGAGATTACAAAATATTATTTTCGTCTGCTATTGCGCTAACGCCGAGAGCATCTTGGTTGTTAATACCAACTGCATGCATGACTGCTACTCTCTTACATATACAAGAAATGCAGCAATGAATTCCCAGAAGTGCTATCTGAGTACCGAATAAACACTTTGCGTAACACAGGAAATATGATAAGCGAACAGTCATTCATAATATGCTAACACACACATGCTCAGCTCAGGTCAAATCTTGTGATTTAGTCAGTTAGTATTTGAGTTCACATGGCAGAGGAAAGTCCGTATAGTGCGCATAAACTGTTCAAACACAAAAGAGGAAACAGTTAAAACGTGGCGAAAAACATACAATACTTCATATATTGAACTCACTATTAGAAAAATACCCGACACTTGCATTAATCCATATTACGCAACTAATATCGGATTTTACAGGCGTTTCAGTGAGAAGTGTAACGAAAGCGATCAGAGAATATAAACAGACCTAATAGAACATAGAAGAGGATAATATGTGGGAACTTGTTTTGTGCGACAGTGCTGTGGAATTGTGAATAAGCTTGTCATTATTTTGGAGAGTATTCTGATTCCGATATGTCAGCTGAGTCACCTTCGCAGAATTTGGATTTGGGTGTTGCATTTTTGCCCGAGGATTGTGATTAACGTAAGTAAAATGTACATTGCCGCAGACTTATAAAATAGATTTGTTACCTCAGGTTGCATTTTGAACTATGATTCTCACGCAGGGCGCGTTTTTATAGATTTAAACACTGTTCAACAAGCACGTGAGAGGAGAACAAGCTGCCATTAGGGGCGGGGATTGCGAACTACTTTAGCGCGGATAATACAAAGAGTTTTTTTTAGTGAAAGGCACTCTAGTTTGGAATGGACAGTAATTATACAAACGTATTTCGCTCTTCTGCTAGTATTAGAAATCAGTTTCATATCATACACACTGCTCTGCAATATTCTTTTCTTCGGTACAAAGGATTGGTGATCAGCTTTCTTTTCCGCCATAATCACTGATTACCCATAACCTATAACCTAGTGTTAAACCTATAAGCTGTAACTAAGTGTTACATTAGGTACTGAAACGTGCTATGGACTTGATGCGTATGTTATTAAACGTTGGAAATTACGTACTGTTACAGATATGAGGAAAATTTATGATTACGGTTTTATATGATTTCGGTGTATTTAACTAAATCAAACAATTAAATATCCTCTAAAAATAAAACCCCATGCAGACAAGGCTTACACAAAATATTGCAAAAAGAAATCAAATTTATGGTTGACTGCAAAGTTAAGACCTAATAATTAATAATAACCTAATAACCCAACCTAATAATCATTAATAATAATTAAATGCTCGTATAATTAGCCTAATTAATTTAACTATACCGAATCTAATATAAATAGTAATATAATTAATATAATATAATTAATATTATAATCTGGATCAGTTGGTGAATACATGGTTGGCGTGCAAAGTACAAACACCTGTGAATATAAAAATAGGACGCCGACGTAATAGATACAATAGATATACTAACATGCGAGTATTTGCGGGAGAGTAGCCGGTTATGAATGGAACCTAACAACCCAAATATCACCAGATTCTAGTGATTTATTCCACAATGGTGGAAAAATATCAAAGTTGCACTTTAGTAACCTCTATATCAAGTATCTGAAAATTCAAACGAATAACAAAGATTATCTCGGAAATGGTTAATGCCACAAAAGATTTTATTTGACATAAACTGTGTGCTTTAACAAGATCCACATTTTTTATGTAGCAAGATTTTTCCATCCGTTACGGTTTACCAATTATACAAAGGTCATTCTGAATAAACAGGACTTCACAGGCAAATCCCATCCTTGGAAGGTTCCGAACTTAAATACCAAGTTTCATATTTAACCGAGTTTTCGTTTTTGAGTTACGCTGTTCAAAGACACGCACAAACACATACACACATCGTTTTTAAAAATGCTTTTTGGGGGTTCAGGGGGCTTCAAAGCAAGCATTTCCAGTGAAATCTCGACATCGAATGTTAGATGGAATACAATACTTCCTCTAAGTGTACTGGCGAGCATAAACTGTGGCCTATAATGAAACAGAGTTGTTGGTACTGACAAAATGTAACCACACCCCATACCAGCGTTACCTCCGTTTTTCGAGCATAATTCTAACCAATTAATTGGCATGGTACTTTAGTAGGCCGAAGGATAACATTACAACTTAAACCTTATATGTTCATTGTTCATGCTACACTACAATTTACTTAATTGCCGTTTAGTAGCGGCAATAACTTAACCTTCGTCTCCATGTCGCTGATGAAAGCTCTCATATATGTAAAAGTCATAGTTGTCGTTCAGTTTGACCACACATACAAATAATTCTTCACTACTTCCTCTAGAACTCCAATTATTTGTAATTGGTTTAGCCTTTCCTTGTGTACCAATCCTCTTTCATAGAGTTGCGACTCTTTCATTACACATAGTTATAATTATCGTTTATGTCTTGGTTTGTATGTCACTGCATTGTTTTTCAGGCCAGTCACATAGAGAACTGATATCGGCTGGATGGAATCAAATTTGGTTACTTGAAGGTGAAAACCCTCCGGAGGGAAAACATTATGTAGATCTGAGTGAATGTGGCAATTCTTATGCACTACGGTGTACGTAGTAGGAAAAGTTAAAAGGTGTCTTTTGAGAGCGACATGTCATCCCAAGGAACAGAAGATAACTGTATAAGACTAATCTCATTTAGCACTATACATATTTGCAATATAAATAATACACGGCATTTTTCCAGTTTTTGGTTGAAGTTAAATGATGACGGAGTTGTGAAGAAGCGGAGGGTTGGTGACTACATTGTGAGAAAGTAAATGATGACTATGCTAGAGTCTGCCTCCATTTCCCGTATGAAAACAATATCACATTGAGAAAAAAGCCCCGAAGCACCCACGGAAACCTTGAAGCTGCAGCCGCCTTCTCATTAACACTGCGAGTGCCAACATCGTCGTTATCCTCAAACAAAACGACTTGTGTATTTTTCTCTCCCATTGCTTTCCGTTTTTTGAGCCTTAATTCTTGCCATCTCTCTCTCTTCTTATACCAATTCCAATCCCTCTTCCTGTTCTTTTTCCATTGCACTTTTAGTAGTTTTACATTTCTTATTCTTGTACTGCTCCGCCGGTCTTCTAATCCTCCACTTTCCTTCCTTTCTCTTCCTTGTGTCCTAGCTTCTTAATCCTCCTACTTCTGCTTTTAGGGTTTTCTTCATTTTATTTCCAGCTCTCACCCGCCTTTCTATTCTGAGAAGATTAAAAGCCCGTTGAAGCAGTACTAAAAGGAAATAATAATCTCCTTCATCTTTCCATGTTGGGCTGGATTATCTAGGATCGCATTTCAAATTTCGCCCGGAGAATACATTCCTATAACTGTGCACATGGTAAGCCTATCATCTTATTGAACAAAGCTGCCAATTGGAAATCGATGCAGTGTCGTCGCGCAGATTTCCAAGTAGGATGTGGTGTGAAAGAGGGTTTATATCATAGCTACACGGTATAGGAATGTAAATCAATTTACAGATCTCCGACAGGGGTATTCTCTCCCTATCGATCTCAACGTCAAGTGGATTTTTATAGATGTTTTTTCGATTATAAGAGGTTCACCACTTCTTTTAGCTCAATTGGAAAACATGAATGGATGAGTGTATTTGTTTCCATTTGTATAGCAGGTAAATCAGTCATTCTGGACTTTTATATCTATACAACTTGCAAGTTTCAATTTCTGTAAAAACATCGCCCCTTTTACACACAATAAAAAAACGAGTTTATATAAAAAAATCTAATGTGCTACACTCACATGACTTTCTCTACTCTTGTACAAACTATTTTACAAACGCTTATTCTCCATATGGTTCATGTTAATGAGATGTTAATTTTATTGCTAATTTTCTTGTAGAGGCAAGGGGAATTGCTAGGCTTTAAGCGATAGTCAAATATTTTAAGAGCTGGTTGCTATGTGGAGTATTCCATTCTCTTTGCATGTCCAGCAAAAAAAAATTAATAACGAATTTGAGAAAAGTATTGGAAAATTTAAGAGAATAACAAGCAATATCTCGAAAATGGTTCACCCAACAAAAATGTATAGGACATAAATTGTGTATTTTAACGCGATCTACATTTTTGGTGTAGTAACATTTTGTCTATCTCTTACGGTTTACCAGTTATTCAAAAATCGTTTACAATGAAGAATACTTTTGGAGACATTCCCAGAAAATTCGAGATATGCATTTCATTTGTCATGTAAATATCTTAAACATATGATATTTTAATCAAAATCGTTAGAGCAATTTTTGAGAAAATTAAAATTTTCGAAAAATGTTCCATGTAAACCGTAACCTGGAGTGGGGGAATTTTCTTGAAAACCTTCGTGTCGCATCTCTGGAAGATACTGAACCTAAATACCAACTTTAGTGTTTATCTGAGTGTTCGTTTCTGAGTTATGCTGTTCAAACACACACACATGGACATGTTTCCAAAAATGCTTTTTTTTGGATTCAGGGGGTCTCAAAACATGTATTTCCGATGAAATCTCTGTATCGAATTTTTGGGTGGAATACAATACTTCCCCTACTTACTATACGTAGTAGAGAAAGTAAAAATCAAGAAGCAGGAGTCAGCAACCAGCTCCGTTCTTCTGCCCAGGGAATCCCCAACCGAGTGGCTCTTCTCCGTAGAATTTTCCATTAGGGCTGTGCCTGTTTTATACACAGCTACTTACACAGGGACGGAAGTGGATACGTCACTTACCGTGTCAACCCAAATAATGGGAATAATACCGAACAACTTGGTGAGGACGACAATGTCTAGCCACATTCTACCAGCTCTCCATGTTGGTGCCGGAGGATATTAAGGCGTCTCGCAACCCCCTCTGGGCTTTGCCCTGACGTACCCAATCACTCATGGGTACGGAAACCACTTTCCAGTCGAGTTCAACCCAATTCGAAAACTCCCTTTCAGGAGGGGCTTCAGGTGTTCGGTCCCACGTACTTCTGATGACGCCAGAAGTACCACGAGTGCTAGGAGTCAGCGGCTCTCACATCTGGCAGCTGAAGGGATCGGATACCCCTACGGAGATATATACTTTTGCATGATAGTGCGCTTTCTACGTCTACACAAAACGAAATTTAGAATTTCAGCACATGAATTCGTTTCCAAGGAAGCCCAAGTCTACCGACATAAATTTGGTGGCTGTAATAACATACAATATACACTAAGGTGGGAAGTAATAATACACTTGAAGCCTTGTTTTACATCTTTTTTAATAATCAGCAATAACACATTACAGTGAATAACACACCTAAAGCAGAGTAACTTAATGTTGTCTTCTTTTCTTCCTATGCGGATTAGGTTAAAAACCTGTTCCAGCTTCATTCGATCCATGGTATACGAGGTCTTCTTACATTTGCTTTCCACGTGGTGAATAATGGACTGCTCTATATGGATGCGATCGTCCGGCATTCTCTGTGCCTGTGATTTCTATTTTGTTTTATATAGCATAATATTTTCTACTGCTGATTCTGTGATGTTTACTTCTGTTCTAATATCTTAGTTTCGAAGCTTATCCATTCATTTACAACCTTTAACTGCTCTTCAGGATTTCATCTCAGCAGCTTAAACTTTGCGGAGTTCCTTTACTTTGCGAGTCCATATTTCACTTCTTTTTTAAGTTTTCGTTTTTAGCATTCTGATTTAGTGCCACATATACACTGAAACTGGTGAATTTTATTTAGGCCTCGATAAGTGAGGCAGTATTTTTAACACTTAAATGATTTCAGTCAAATTATAAAATAAAAAAATATAAAAACAGCCCACCTTAAAGCAATATGTGTATGTAACAATATACAAAAATGTATGTAACAGTCATTGTATATGTTTATATTATTGTATACATGTTCAATAATGTTATGTGAATGTATTACGTAATTTAATAATGTAGGAACTGTGAGAATAATACGTTAAAAGTTGCTAACAATGAGGTAACCTAGAGGCAATAATGAATTTGAAAGTTTAACAATACTATTTGTAATTCTTGGAAGCGATAATGCAATTTTTGTGACAGTTCATAAAATAGCCAATCAACAACCAGAAAAAGCTTTAGTTAAATGAAGGTATTCTATTGGACTAGGATTAGCCAATCAGAGACTTGAAATACAGAAATTTGCACATTTAGGCGGTAGAAATCCAGTCAGTTACTTGTAGATAGTGCTCATAACTGGACGCGTTGGTTTTAGACAGTGTTTCTAACCGGACGCGAGATGTATCCTCGAAAAAATTTAATATGTATTTTGTGTGAGACAAAAAAAGTGCAAGAATTACGTGTTAAAAAGTGCAAGTAATTAATAAAAGAATCTCATAGCTCTCTATATCAGCGAAGTGTTATTAAAATCGTGTCAAAAATTAATAAAAAGGAGTGAATTAAAAAATATAATATGTGTAAGCCTACATTCTTCAGTCGCATCACGCCCTGTTAAGAGAAACATGTCTCTAACAATAATACTGACGCAGCCGAGGCAAACATAAATATATAATATTTAAAAAAAAACATTCAAATTACAAAGTTAATATTTTTAAACATTTTTGGGCAAAGGCCACCGGAAAGTACATTTTTGGGGCAAAGGCTACCGAAAACCGGGTACTATACGTGCGGTTGCAACTACTTCAAGTTCGGCTCCCCAACAGTCGAAATACAATACAACTCCTTCAAATCGGCTTTCCATACGTAGCAGCAACAAACCTACTTCTTCAAATTCCCAAAGCGTGGGGCAAACAACGTAAAAATAACAATAATGAAACAAAACTTATTCATAAGGACCTGTGTGCATAAGAACCTAAGTATTTAACATTCTAGAACATTATTTTCTAATACTATTTTTTATCTAGTAGCGCATTTTCTTTTTAAGCAATTATTTTAGTTTCATCTAAGGATATATCAAATTACAAGACTAGCAGATTTACTGAAGTTTAAAAATTTATCATCCCTGTCTTACATCTTTATTATTTATTTTTGTTATTCTTCTTTTATACTTTATCATGATTTTTGTTTCCTTGTATAAACTTTAAAGTATATTCATAAGGTGTTTGGGACTTATGTTGTTTCAAACATTATTAAAGCCTAATTAATCGCAATTAAAGGTAAATGAACATTTCATACCTTTAAAAAAAAGTGTACTGAGTCGACTCTTCTTTTTGAACTACAAAGGCCCTTCTGATATGGAAAAGCAGAGCATTTTATAATGAACTGAACATCACTTTCAATAATACTTCTTGCAATCGTCAATTTTATACCTTATTCTAAATGTTTCAGGAATCAGTAACGCACATCAATTTTTCTTGAAATATTGAATCTCTATAATCGTCCATATTACTATTCTCAAACCACCCGCTTTGAGTCACGGCATCAAACATTAAGTAATTGACTCAAATCCTCCTAAATTATAATATCTTACTAAGCCACCATGTTATAGCCAGGGATGGGTTATATTGGTGATGCTTTATTAAAAATTGGCGTATCATTTTTAAATTTTTACATTTACGTGTTAATAATAAAACAAAACTTCGCGATCATTTCACGACAAAAATAAAACAAAATACATGTCTCGTTTGTACAATGACCGACTTTGAAGTTCATTTGCACAAAAAATATTAACTTATCTTACACAATACAAATACTGCATTACACGCAAAATTGAGTTATTATCATCAAAAGTTGATGGGATGTTTAACAGAGATGCAAGTTATTTTGAAAGGATATTAATGTTTGGTATAAAATATTAAATTAAATATGATTGAGCCCAACAGTTTATACCATGACACCAAATTGAAACATACACATTTACAACGTTTTCAGGCCATTAAAGATCTCCCCAACAACTACTAAATTATAGTGTGAAAAAAATTTCCCTGTCCGCATACCATGGTAGTCATAAGGTTTGGACGGATATCTCATAAAAGCTGTGAAACTAGTAGACTATAGCTGTAAATGCAACAGAGCATGCAGTACATCAGTTTCATTATTATACCTATACAAATTTAGAACTTGGTTGCAGAATTTAACATAACTCTGAAATTGAGGTAGTTGCTTAAACGCAATCTTTACCAAATCGAGATTAATTTCATGTTTTGCAATTAGTTTTGATGTCCAAAAATAAAATCGAATGCTTTTATTACCTTTATGTCGTCAACATGTAAGTTATGCAATTAATTTTTACAATACATCAATTTACGATTTTCGCGGGAGAGCAAGAAATTCGTGAAAATTCGAGAAACAATTACAGGCTTAAATATTCTCTATTTATTGTTAAACGTATAGGTACTTCTAGTCGAAGGTATAAAACATTTTTTTATGTTTATGCGTAATAACAAAAAAAAAATGACTATGGTTATAGCTGTTGAACTGATAGTATTGTGTTACCGATAATCTTAGCTGACGATGGGTAAGTTCATTATGTGGCGGTATATACTCCTCACCACTTGGTTTGAAGCTTGGGCTGGCAACACCAAGCATAGCTTAGGTTGGCTATGCCACGTCATTCTAACATGGAAGTTACCCTCTCCATCTAGCTCCCTTCGGCACGGCTGGCCTGCCCTGATTTTCGACTCAGAGACCGATTGCAACCTTTGACGAGCCAACAATTCTGGATTTGACCAGTTGCTTACGTCGTCGACACGAGTGAGACCACGTTAGATCATATTATATTTGGTAATTTGAGGCAATATTTTTAACATTTATATAATTTCAGTCTAATTATATAATATATAATTCAATAACAGCCTGCCTTAAAGCAATATCTGTATGTAACAATATATAAAAAGTGTATTACAATCATTGTATATGTTTATATTATTGTATCTATGTGTAATAATGTTATATGAATGTATTACGTAATTTAATACTGTAGGAGCTGTGAGAAATAGGTCAAAAGTTGCTAACAAAGAGGTAACAATGAGGTAACTTTGAGGCAATAATGAGTTTGAGAGTTTAAATGTTACTTGTGGTTCTTGGAAACAATAATGTAATTTTAGTGACAGTTTATAAAATAGCCAATCAACAACCAGAGAAACCTTTAGTTAAATGAAGGTATTCTATTGGAGTAGGATTAGCCAATCAGAAACTGAAAAGGAGAAACATTTACAAATTGAGAAATCAGTTGCCTACAGACAGCGTTACTAACCAGACGCAAAAAGTGTCCTCGAGAAATATAATACGTATTCGCGTGAGACGAAAATAGTTTACATGTTAAAAAGGGCAAGTATTTAATAATAAAAACAATATCACAGCGCTCTATATCAGTGAAGTGATATTTAAATCGTGTCAAGCATTAATAAAAGGAGTGAAGCAAAATTATAATCTGTGAAAGCCTACATTCTTGCCGCACCATAACCCTACAAAGAGAAACATGTCTCTAACAATAATACTGACGCAGCCGAGGCAAACATACATATAATATTTAAAGAAACAGTCAAATTACAAAGTTAATATTTTTTTAAATTTGGTATATATGTCACCTGAAAGTACATTTGCGGCGAAGGCTACCGGAAACTGTTTGCTATACGTGCGGTTGAACTACAAGTTCGGCTCTCCAACAGTTGAAATATAATACAACTCCTTCAATACAAACTACTTCAAAATGGCTTTCCATAGTGAAGCAATAAACTTCTTCAAATGTATTTCTTTATATTTAACTTTGGTAGACTTTAGGTATCTCTCGTTATATATATATATATATATCGTCTACCATTCAAAATTCCAAATTTGATTTAACATTGAGGGATAATCTGGTGATTCTTTCAACTCTCTTAATTTTTTTGTAACTTGTTATTCAGCTGTGTTAACAGCCATGGTTTAATCGGGCTGTTAACTCACTGCGAATTAAACTTTTCTTATGTTCTATGAATTGAGTTGTCCAAGCAGTGAATTACATTGTATGTGGAACTAATTACGTTAAATTTAGCTTTTCATTGCTTTAAAACCTGAGCTGTAATTAAGGGTTATGTACATTATACTCGCTTTATATTCAAGTGTAGATCACTTGTATTGAATGCTCTCTTTTAAACATTTGTTTTATGTTGTACACAAGGGTTATTTATGCATGTCTTTGACTAGCTCAGTTTATTACGTAATGCAAGGAACAAGAACACGATGCTTTAATATCTAAATTATGTTGCTGAATTCTCATTTGTATATAGCCCACAGCTCAGCTCACAACTATTTATTTCCAATAGTTGACTGCGCAGATCACAGGCAAATAATTTATATATGTTATACGCATCTAACTATATTATGTGTGTGTTAAATTGTTACAAATCGTATTCATACGGTTGTTTAATTATTATTACTCATACTAGTTTACCCTTTAAGTTATTTATGTCCCTATTGATCTCAGAGTTTCCTTAGCCTCTTTGACCCAGTAAGATTCCAAGTTAACCCAGCCACATAGGAAGCTAGAGGATTACAAAAATACCCATGTCAAGTGATTTATGTAACTTGACCAGAAGAATTCGTTGCAATTAGAAATTGTTTTTGTTAATAATTCATTGAGAATATTAAAAAACACGATCGTGAAAACAGCAGTGTGTAATACGTGTGTGCGAAATGCAATAGAAAAGACTCGAATTTGTCTCGTCTTTTTAAACTATCCCTCGTTTCAGTAATGCATTTCCCACATTCATATCGCGGTATACTGCAGCCATTTATTCGTTCATGTGCCAATTCGGATTATAATACACTAATGCATAGAAGCGGCAGAAAGCTTTAAAAGCAATAGGTTGGGCTTGATCTGAAAGCAGAATGATACAGAAATATTTCATTGTGCAACCTTTCGCAGTGATTTCACCGCTCGAGTGGATTATCGCTGCAAAAACTATTACGATGGAGTTAAGTTCCATGTTTTAAAATAAATAAAATAAAATATGTGTAAATCATTGTAAAATAAATATCTAATTTAATTTATTTTTAATAGTTTATTACCTAGAAAGAATTTCACCCAAATATTATTTCCTACTGTATTGGTTGCTGTAGAATGTTTTTAATTATTTAATGCTTACGCTAAACCATGTTCTATTAGTTTTATTTTTTCATTACTTAAAGAACTCGTCACCGTCCTCTACACACGTATTGGACCGTATAGGCCCGTTACACCCTCAACAAAGACTGGTCCGACCATCTGTTTCTTCGTCACCCTAAGTTTTATTTCCGGCTGGTTTACAATTTATTATTGATGTTGGTATTCTATTGCTACCCATTTGCTTTAAATGAGCCACCGTTCACTTCTTAAAATAAATTATTATATAATTTATATTCTCCACATTCAAAGCGACTTCTTATATCCTCATTTTTAATTCATTCTATTTTTTATGTCTTCTACGTTTCTTAGGAACCTCATTTTTGGTGTTTGGAATCTTCTTTCATCTGTAGCTTACGGGTGTACACTTCAGATCCAAATAGACACGTGGAGAGTGCAAGGGTTTTACATACTTTGTTTTCTCTTTACTTTATTTTTGAAATTTCTGTTAATTGTTCCGTTAATACGAAACATCTTGTTGATTCTTTTGTGGCGTTCGTAATTAAAATTATATAATATACAAAGCCAAGAAAGTTAAAAAATGTAAGTGGTCTATTACATTATTATGGATAACAAATTTGATTTTTATAGAAGGTCCCCAAAAGGAAATATCTTTTGTTTTTTGAGGGAATATTTGTGAAATAAATTATTTGATAATATTCTCCCATTCAAATACATACTGTTTTTTGTAATGCCATTTCATTTTTAGCAACTAATTATAACCTGTTTGTCCACAATAGCTTAGTAAATAAAGCATTAAAGCCACATGTGGTAAAATACAGAACTATAATGGTTACACCACTCAATGATTTTACATGTGCAGTCCTAATGCCTTTTGAACATAGCTAATCTAGCGTTATAACACATCGGTCAAAATGTTCCGGGACTAACTACTAAAAAAAGTTTTTTGTTTCAAAATTCGAGTTTATTCATCGACATAGTATCATTTAAGAGTGATGCGTTAATCCCAATGTTTCTCTAATATTTCGATGTCTTTCTTATAGATCGAACTGTCGAGACCTGCAAAAAGCGCTCCAGTTTCAGATTTGACTTCATGATTTGTGCCAAATCTCTTTCGCTGGAGCATCCTTTTGAGACTTGTGAGCAGATAATAGACGCTGGGAGCCAGTTCTGAAAAATACAGTGAGTGGGGAAAGAATTAGAAGCATATCGCGCAGTTCTGTCACCGTAACCATTGACTTGTGACGCGGTACATTGTCTTGGTGAAACAGCCGTTTCTTCTTGTTTTCATCCTTCAATCGGTCCAATAATGCTGTGTAATGTTTGCCATCGACGGTTTTTCCTTTCTCCAGGTAGTCGATGAATATTATGCCATGAACATCCCAAAAGACGTTCGCCAGAACCTTTCCGGCCGATTGGTGTGTCTGGTTGCTTTCACCCACTGCTTTCCACTCAGATGAATGTCAGTTTGATTCTGGAGTGTAATGCTGTATCCATGATTCATCCATTGTAACACACAGACACAAAGGTCCTTTTTATTCGCTTAAACACTTTATTTTTCTTCCACTGTGAGCAAACGTGGTACCCATTTGGAAAACAATTTACAAATGGGCAACCATCATGTTCGAAAGTTCATGCAACAAACTGTATGCACTACCTTTTGATACTTTTAGGATGTTAGCTATTTCTTGCAACTTGAGTTTACTGTTACACATTTTGAGATTTTCTTTATCTTTTCTGGTGTTGTCACCTCATTTGAACCTCCCAAGTGATCATCATCGGTGTCCATATGGCCCCGTTTAAACTCGGCAAACAACCGACAAATGGTTCTTTAGATGGAGCAGATTCCTTATAACACTTTTGAACCCATTGTTGAGCTTGAACTGTATTGTTTCCCAACAAAAAACAGTGTTTAATCAACACACGAAATTCGGTTTTTTCCATTATTTTGAAAATGTCACAAGCAGCATCAGTGAAACATAAATATCTCGATAAGTAATGGTCGAACTGTCATAAAACTTCGACACGTATCCTTTGAACGTTAGTACTAACATACATAGGATGTTTGATTTTTGACAACATTCTTTGGGTTAGTCCCGGTACTTTTTGACATGTGTTACAAGGTGATCCTGTACGGACATATTGAGGTTTCGTTTAGGGTAAGCCTCTGGTTTTTGGAACAGAAAGAGAGTTCAACTGCGCCGCCCGTTAGCTAAAGAGAAACCAGAATCTCTTTCGGAGATAAACCTGAATGTGTTTATTATCAAAATCATAATTTTCAATATGTATTTTAATGTGGGTTAGCCAACCATGTATGCAATTTAAGTTACATTTTTCATCACTTGTCGGCTATTTATACGTAATTTGGCAGCAGGTGAGATAAGAATAGCCCAGTTCAAGGTTGCTGCCTAGTCGGTCTTGTTTAATTTTAGATTCACTGTTCAAGCTCAATTAACAGCAGTTACAATACCAGGCGAGAGCTCCTACTTGAATCAACCTTGCCGTTTATCTCAGTTTTGTATATATATTTCTTACTCCGCTCACCAGCTACCGTACCTTTTGAGGCTTAAATAAGTTGTCCTACATTAAAATAGTGAAATGAGTATACAGTTGGTATCTCTGAGCGAGAGCTGCCTGTACATTACATTACTTTTATTTTTAAAATGTCTCCACAGCACCGAACATCATCCCTCACAGGAAATTAAACATCAGTGCATCACTCTCTTTTCCAAACAGAATTCAATCAATCTTTCCCCCTTCTCTTTTCTTACTTTTGTGATTCACATTAACAGAAGCATTTAACTTTTTTCTTTCGTTTTTCAACACTGCAAGCTCCTGTTGTTAATATTAAAGTGCGTAAAGATAAGAAGCAGAAACACCATTTACTATTCCTGTGCTTTGAACGAAGAACATGTTACTCAAGTTTGTAACGAATCCTACTTGTAAGACACAAAAATGCATTTCTTCATAGAAAACTAGTACATCTCTATTTTGCAGCCTGTGTAGTATATTTATGTAGTAAAATCATACAGGCATAAAGTAAAAAAAACGTTTTATGTGTTGCATTCACATGACATTTGAAGAAGGTTATTTTTACGTTATTGTTATTTGTCCCACGTTTTGGGAGCCAATTTGAAGTAGGTTGTATTGAAAGAGTTGTATTATATTTCAACTGTTGGGGAGCCAATTTTGAAGTGATTGTAACCACGTAGAGTACCCGGTAGCCTTCGTCCCAAAATTTAAGAATATTAACTTTGTAATTTGACTGTTTCTTTAAATATTACTACATATTTATGTTTGCCTCGGCTGCGTCAGTATTATTGTTAGAGACGCGTTTCTCTTAGCAGGGTTATGGTGCGACAAGAATGTAGGCTTACACAGATTATAATTTTACTTCACTCCTTTTATTAATGATTGATACTATTTAAATAGCACCACTGATATAGAGAGCTGTGAGATTCTTTTTATTAATTAATTACACTTTTCAACACGTAAACTTACTTTTCGTCTCACACGAATACATATTATATTTCTTGAGGACACTTTTTGCGTCTGGTTAGTAACGCTGTCTGCAGGCAACTGAATTGATTTCAACCGTCTAAACTTGCAAATTTCTGTATTTCAATTCTCTGATTGGCTATTTTACAAACTGTCACAAAATTCACACCATTGCTGCTCCACTAAGGACTAGTATTATCTAAACCTTCTTACTCACTACTGCCTCAAGGTTACCTCATTGTCAGCAACTTTTAACCTATTATTCTCACAGCTCCTACATTATTAAATTACGTAATACATTCACGTAACGTTATTACACATGCATACAATAATATAAACATTTACAATGACTGTAATATACACTTTTTATATTCTTTAAGGTGGGCTGTTATTGACTTTATATTATATAATTAGACTGAAATCATTTAAGTGTTAAAAATACTGCCTCACTTTCCCTACTCACGTTTCTACAAATTATATTAACTTCTTCAGATTATCCTACTCCTTGGAGGACTTAGAAGCCAATGCCTTGGATCAGCAGCCTGACGAGGAGCAAGCAAACTCTAGCATATCCGGAATGGGTGATCAGCCCAATGCTGATATGGCGGTGAACAAGCAGGAAATGGAATGTAGTGATGAAAGGGATGATAAGAAAATTTGCGGATCAAATTATCCAACCCAGCATTCGCCTAGCGGCCGAGAAAAACCGCAAAAATACCTTCGGTCAGGTTGGTAGACCCTGGAAGTTTGAACCCGGGGCCTCACGAATGCTGGCCACAGACGTTACCGCCTGTGCCATCCCATTCGATCATCTTATTAACAATTATTAATACATATTATTATTATTATTATTATTATTATTTTATCTACTTTTTGTAGATCGAGATAATCTTTAATTACACACTCGTTGTAGAAATAAGGATATAGTAAGCTAAAGCAAGAGTCAGATTTTTAACAATCGTAGTTTCCATGCTCCTTGGATAACCACGATAAAAAGATGAATAGCGACTTATCACTTGAAAAAAAAGGTGCACGTATTTTAGAATCAAACGAATAAAAAATATCTTGGAAATGGTTAATTCCATAAAAAAGACGAAAATTGTGTAGTTTAACAAGATCTACATTTTTGTGTAGTAAGATTTCGTCTATCTCTTACTGTTTATCAATTATACAAAAGTCATTCAGAATGAAGAGGACTTCAAGGCTATTCGCTGAGAATTCAAGTTATACATTTTATTGTCATGCATATAACTTGAAGGGGTTTAGTTGTTGTAGCGGTTGCTCCACTATGGACGCCAATTTGAAGCTGTTTTAGACCACGCACGTAATGGATGCCAATTTTGCGGGAGATTGTTTCTAGGAGTGTTCGCCCCACGTATGGTACAAAGTTTCCGGTGGCCTTTGCCCCACTTTTATTTTATGTGTAATAACTATTTTAATGTTATTTATTTAAATATTATATATGTATGTATATGCCTCGGCTTCGTCAGTAGTCAGTCGTATCTCTTAGCAGGGCTGGTACGGCTAAAGAATGAAGGCTTACACAATTTATAATTGTATTTCACTCCCTTTATTAATCTTTCACGCGATTAAATGACACTTCACTGATATATTCTCCTATAGAGCTGTGAGATTATTGTTAATTGCACTTTTAATAGGTAAACTTTGTATTATTCTCACCGCAATGAAATTTTCATGTCTCACATACTGACCCGTACCAAACCGAACCGAACTGCTAGAGTACGCTTTCTTGTAGTGTCTACCGCTTGAATTTGTATATTTGCGCTATTTCTACTATCTGATTGGCTAAGCCAACTCCAATAGAATATATTTATTTAAATTTAACTTCTCTAGCTTTTGATTGGCTATTTACAAACTGTTTTAAATATTACATTAATATTGTTCCAAGAACTATTAGTAGCCTTTTTAAACTTTCTAATTTATTGTTGCCTCAAGGTTAGCAACTTTCGGCTTCTACTTTGTAATTCTGTTTGCTACGAAAGGCAGCTTGCTTCTATTCCCACAGCTCCTACATTGTTAAACTACGTAATATATTCACATAACATTTTTATACATGTACATAATAATATAAACATAATACAATGAACTGTAATATACACTTTTTGTATATTATAGTATACACACACTGCTTTAAGGCGGGCTGTTATTATATTTTATATTATATAATTAGACTGATATCATTTAATTGATAAAAATACTGCCTCAATCTTAAACAGTGTATTTTAATAGAAATCGTGTAAATAATGTATTTTGATAAAATAAAAAATGACAAACATTTTCCATGTAAAAGGTAGTTTGGGCTGGGGGACCTTCTTGAAAATCTTCGTGTCGTATATTTGTAGATACTGGACTTAAATACCAAGACTTTTAATTTTTGAGTTACGCTGTTCAAGACAAGAAACACTCACTCACGCACGTGGAAACTTTTCTTAAAATGCTTTTTTTTGGATACAGAGCGCCTCAAAACATGTATTTACATGCATCTCTGTACCAATTTAGCTGGAATGCAACGCTTAAGTTTAGAACTAAAGTAAAAATGTATAACAAAGACATTCTTTCCAGTAGATACGTTAGGTTTAAACACATAATTTAATAAACTGCTATATTTCAAAAGAAATCCAATATAGAAATGCAAATTGTAATGGAAACATTTACGTTCAGTAATGCTTCAAATTATAAGAAAACAATGTATGATTTAAAAAAACAAGTCTTAATAATGAGGTTGTAAATGGGTAATACTCAAATGACAATCATCTATTAATTTGTGCTAAACGTAAAACAACTTTGTCTCTGTCCTAGACATTCTACAGCAAGACAAAACAGGATTTCTGAAAATATCATGAAGGAACTTGAGATAAACCTTCGATACTTTTTTGATGCTTTTTAAATTTTGCATTATTTAAAGTTGTTTCGTTTAACTTTATGCTAGATAAGGAATGAAAGGAGTCGAGACTTCACGTTATTGCCTTGCAGTATCGCCAAAGAGTTGCTGGACTATAGTTCTTGATAGACCTTGAATGCTTCTCCTGTGCGTGAATGAATGCAACATTCCATATACTTTTGGGGGTAAATGAAAACATGCAAAACAATGGGGGAAGGAGTCGAGGTACTCATGTAATATGCAATGTTAACTGAGTTGGGAATTACATTGATTTAGCTGACACACTAAACCACGTTTCTGCAATAGCAAGTCTTGGTGACTCATTCTCAGATGTATCGTTTACCTACTGCGGTGACCTAAACGTATGAATTCAGCAGAAAGAAATCAGAACTAAAGACATGAGAGAATATAGCGGATGGATATATTTGTTGTTTCCTTCTATCTGTTAATTTATGTTTACGCAATTCAAACTCGGGTCACAAGCATAGTTTACAGGTATACTGTACACTAATTTGCATAACATGGATAGAGAATATTTTAAAAGAAAGTTTTCAACACAAGCAAAGATATAATTAACCTTGCCTAATAATAGGGAATACGTATATAACCTGTGGCATTATCAATACAAAATTGCTACCAATTGGAGAATGTCAAACAGGAACAATTTCGGGATAGTATACAACACAAAATTGGTTACATGCATTTATATACAGAAAACTACTAAGAATATCATTCAGTGAACAAGATATCGCCCTTACAGATTTTTATAAATTCGGTATCGAGTATTGAGTGTCGGTGCTCAGAAACCAATATCGATATCGAGTAATAGTGGTATCGTCTCATCACTAGTAAGAGTAATGTTTCACTAAACTCTTTAATTATTGCATAATTTAAAACTTCGATAATACCGTAGTGCTGCAGTAGCGTTGCTGCCTGCGCGGGTTCCGAGTTTAATTCCTTATATCGCTTTGGGAAATTCTCCTCTGCTGGGACTTTGGTAGGGTTTGCATTCAGCTTCGTCACGACTCTAGTGACCAAATGAAGATCTAATCGAAGAAAAAGTAATCGCAATATCACAAACCGCACCTAAGTGGCCAATGACTAGCATATTATATGACATCACCTTTACTCCATCTGCCCACGAGCTGTGCGAAAGAAAGCAGAGGACGCAGCGTGAGGGACGTAGGCCCTGGCGCGCTTGGGTTATTGCACAACTCAGTGTGGCACTGCATAAAGCTCTGTTACACTGTAATGATTCGGTTTCGTTAGGTTGGCTAGGGTTAAATCACGCAACGCATCCCTCTTGAATACGAAGCAGGTACCCATTTTGTAGCTATAAAAAAAGGATTTCAAAAGAAGTGGACCCCATCTCTCTCTTTCCGGTGGGACCAGCTCAATTTTGTTATCATGTAGACCTCGCGAGTGTTAGTAAGCATTTCGTGCAACAGATATTCTTCTAATTTCTAAATTATCGTTCGTGTACAAGAAAAATCTGACTCCTGTATGGTTATTGTGTAAGTGTATGTGTGCAAAGAACTGAAGAATGATAGTATAATGGGACATTCAAGTTTAGTAAAATAGTTTTTGTATACACTAGAATGTTACGTTTTTATTTTAACGGAATTGCACACACCTTTGTTGTACGGAAAACTTTGAAAGGTAATATATAATTAAAGAGAATTGTCCCAGGTTGTAAATCTATTGGAGAAAATCTTACTTCATTAAAGGTAATAAAGCTGTTTAAATTCGCGATACTCGACAGCGATACTAATTTTTGTGCTCCGATACTCGATACTAGACACTCACTTTATAAAAAGACTGTAAAGGCATAAGCTTGTTCACTGAATGACGTTCTTATTAGTAGCTTTGTGTATAAACGCATGTAACCAATTTTGTATTGCACGCTAATTCTAAAACTGCTCCTGTTTGATATTCTTCAATTGGCAACTATTTTTTGTCTTGGTAATGCTACAGGTTATACATCCCATATTGTTAGTCAAAGTATAGATAATAATAATAATTTCTGTGCTTCCCTTTTTATGTAACTATATTTTGTGCTAAAAACTTTATTTTAAAGGACTTTTTCTCCATAGAAAAACAAATACTAGCAATTCTTCTTTATTCTACAATTTTGAAAGTATAAAAAATATGCATTTTATATTAAACTCAAACAACTAAAAATAAAATTTGTGTTATATCATTCTACCACTATTCATAACTACCACATGACATATGTATTTTTTCATCCTGTAATAAGAAATTAGCCATCTAACACTCAGAAACATAGTAAGTTTGTGGTTTAAACCTCTGTACTACCCACCCCATATACATGTTTAATACAAAATCATATTAGAAACAATTACAATTTTGAAAAAAAAGTCAAGGAAGTATTATATGATATTCAGAGATATAATGGAAACAATGACTTTTGTTTAAGAGCACGAGCATTCTTGAGAGAACAAATATTTCTTTTGAGGCAGTATTTTTAACACTTAAATAATTTAAATATAATTATATAATATATAAATTCAATAACAGCCTGCCTTAAAGCAATATGTGTATGTAACAATTATAAAAAGTATATATAACAATCATTGTATATTTTGTATTGTATCCATGTGTAATAATGTTATGTGAATGTTTTACGTTTTTACGTAATTTATTAATGTAGGAGCTGTGAGAATAATAGGTAAAAAGTTGCTAAAAATGAGGTAACAATGAGGTAACCTTGAAGCAATAATAAATTAGAAAGTTTAAATGTTACTTGTGATTCTTGGAAGCAATAATGTTTTTTAGTGACAGTTTATAAAAATAGCCAATCATTCATTCATTCATTCATTATCTGTTTACCCTCCTCTTATATAGGACTTACACCCCCAAGGACTTACAGGCGGGTGCCTGGGGTCAGAGGCCCGTCGAGGAGCAGACACTCATGGATCAGACAGAACATCCAGGATGGGTGATCAGCCCGATGCCTGGTATGGGATGAAGGAAGTAGATGAAGCGAAATGTAGGTGAAATGGATGAAAGGAAAGGTGATGATGGAGCAGTTGGTGGAATGAATGGCGGGGGAAACCGGAGAACCCGGAGAAAACCCGCCCAGACGCCGCTTCGTCCACCACAAATCCCATATGCAGGTCCCTGGGATTGAACCCGGTCCGCCTCGGTGGGAGGCGAGCGGTCTAACCACTCGCCCACGGCGCCGCCTAATAGCCAATCAACAACCAGAAAAAGCTTTAGTTAAATGAAGGTATTCTATAGGAGGTAGGATTACCCAATCAGAGACTTGAAATACAGAAATTTACAAGTTTAGGCGGTTGAAATCGGTTCAGTTGGTTGTAGACAGCGTTACTAAACAGACACAAAAAGTGTCCTCAAGAAATTTAATAAGTAAAATAGTTTAAAGTATTAAAAAGTGCAAGTAATTAGTTAAAGAATCTCACAGCTCTCTATATCAGTGAAGTGTTAATTAAATCGTATCAAGTATTAGTAAAAGGAGTGAAGTAAAATTATAATCTGTGTAAGCCTACATTCTTAGTCGTACCGCAACCCTGCTAAGAGAAACGCGTCTCTAAAATAAATACTGACGCAGCCGAGGCAAACAAATATAAATAATATTTAAAGAAACAGTTAAATTACAACGTTTTTTTTTTAACTTGGGGCAAAGGCCACCTGAAAGTACATTTGTGGCGAAGGCTACCGGAAACTGTTTACTATACGTGCGGTTGCAACGACTACAAGTTCGGTTCCCCAACAGTTGAAATACAATACAACTACTAACCTTCTCAAATTGGCTCCCAAAACGTGTGGGCAAATAACAATTTAACAACCCTACATTTTCTCACTTTACGCTGTATTATCTCATGTCTTAAGTTCTCACCTATTTCTGCTGGATTCACAGATTTTGGTCACCGGAATAGGTAAATGTAATGGCAGAGAGTGAGTCATCAATCCAGGCTATCGCAGAAATGTGATTTAGTGCGTCAACTAAATCAGCTTCACTCATGACTCGGTTAACGTCGAATGTTACACGAGTACCTTGCTCTCATTTAGACACAAGAGTCTATAGAATGTTGCATTCATTCACCTACAGGAAGCACAGTCAAGGTTCATCTTGAACTATAGTCCAGCAACTATTTGGGTATACATGCGGGGCAACAACTTTAAATAATGCAAAACTTACACTTAAAAGTATCGAAAAAGTATCGAAGATTTGCAAAGTATTAAACATACTTCGATTCCACCGAGTATCGATAGTATCGAGGCCCCATCCGTAGTTTTCAATTTATTAGTTAAATGCTATTAAAAATAGTTCGAATTTCATGTTTTGCTTCCCCAGGTTAGCTCCGTGCCATATTAATCCAGAGATGACCAATTGGTAAGAAAGGGGAAAGGAAATAATGAGAATATTTTTCCGTTTATTAAATACAATAGAAAAAAGTTGGTTGTCAAAGCGACAGTACATAAATTATTAAATTATACGATTGTTGACTGACCACAAAATTTTACAATCTATACCATTTTCATTACATTTTCAGGATAAAAAAATTCTCAATTGAAATTAAGAAAAGTTAAGCTGTTTCACAAAATAAGAAGCGTAATTGCAGTAGGTATGAATGGAAAAAGGTTTTCAGGTCCACGAGGAGGTAGGTATATAGATTATCCAATAGTAGTAGCAGTAGGAGCATCGACATCATTGCCTACAAGACATCACCTGACATAGCGTATTAATCATAGATCATACTGTGCGCTTTGAATCCCACTGTCAACAGGCCCGAAGAAGTAGACGCAGAAGAAAAGGTCATTTATGAACCCACTATCTCCTATTACAAGGATAAATACAATTTAAATAAAATCTGAGTCACAGGAATGATGATAGGAGCTAGAGGGACAATACCCAAAAAGTTATACACGTTTTGGGTCGAGTATGGCCTAGATAAATGCCTACTTTATCAAATAGCAATAATGGCTATTAGAGCATCAATTCTCATCCTCAGAAATCATTTATGTTCAATATAATATCGATACACCGCTTTACAAATCATTGAAATTATTATATATTTATCTTTTTTAGTTGCATAATAGGATTGCCTTATACTACTTTTATGTTCCGATTTAAATTCATTTATATTTCTATTTTAAGTTGGTTTTCATTCCTTTGTAATGTTAATTAAATGTCGTCTTTATTGTTGTTAATTTAAGTTTTAAATTTGCTAATTATGTAGGGGTACTTTATCTATATGGCAGCCCTAAATTGAGGGAAGTCTTAATATATAAATAAATAAAGTATAATAGTTCCAAAATGTTGTTACCGCATTATTAAATATACAGTAAACAACTATACATACCTGTTCCAAGTGTCGTCTCTGTTTAAAGTTTTTCAACAATCGAAACTCTTTTTGTTTCTCCTAAAATTATTTTCGAGATACTTCTTCTCAGAACACTATTTACGTATATAAGTTTTACATGTCCTCTGTTTTGCACCTTTTACTTTCTTTACCAGATTCCGCCCAATGGGTGTCTCCACTTCAGAAATGGTTCTAGTCATCGCTTGGTGGATTGAGGTAATATCGAAGATCATAGACCATATTGGGAGCGTTAGAAACAACTTTCTCTAACATGCACATACCTAATGGATATATGAACTTTACTATTCCAACCAAAAATTCGATTTCGAGATATCATGGAAATACAGTGTTGGGGCCCCGTGAACCCAACATTTTTACTTTCTCTACCACCTATCTACCTACAGTTAGGAAAGAAGGTTTTGTACTTCATCCAAAAATTCCAGATTGATATTTCATGGTGGTACACGTTTTGAAGTCCCTTTAACCCAAAA
Organism: Deroplatys truncata; assembly: GCA_030765065.1. Classification (NCBI taxonomy): domain Eukaryota; kingdom Metazoa; phylum Arthropoda; class Insecta; order Mantodea; family Mantidae; genus Deroplatys; species Deroplatys truncata. The sequence goes on from CM060983.1 coordinate 76,352,269, forward strand.
ATATTTATAAAAACGTCTGTTTATTCAAAAATAAAGAGTAGGTTAAATACCAAGCATGTCTTCCAAGGACAAGACACGAAGATTTTCAAGAAAATTATAAAATTCGTATGCTAAATTTTCTGGGAATAGCTTGCAACATCCTTTACATTCCGAAGGTATTTTTTATAATTTTGTCATTGTTATCATCATCAGCATCATCATCATCATCATCATCATTTCTTCATGGGTTAGGAGCTTTATCCTGTTCCTACCTCGAGTCTCTTTCCATCTCTTCATTAGTCTTCCAATGCTTCAAGTATACACCATTTTGGGGTAGCAGTTTTTTTTCTATCCCTTGTAAGTGAACTTTCATTTTGTTCCTGTAATATTCATTGTACTTGTTTATTCGACAGATACCTAAACTTCTCTTATCATCTTCACTTTTTATTTTGTCCATTACTGCACATCCTTTAATTCCTCTTAAGATTTTGCAATTGATTATTTACTTGTTTTACTTTCCTTGATGATATTCCACATTTAACTGGTAAACCATAAGAGGTAGACAAAAACATAATACGCGAAGACTGTATAACTGTTTAAAACAAAATTTATTTCATATAACTTTCTTGTGGTATCAGCCATTTTTGATATATGAGTTGTTAAAGGTTTAAATTTTCCAGTATGTATTTCATCTTCTTTAAAGTGTTGTCGCTAGTCAGTTGTTTCCCGCGATGTCATGCAAAGAGTATCAAATTTCAAGCCCAGCACATGACGGTCCGCTTTCAAACATCCGACGAGGATTCGTTTCCCACATCTCTTTGTATCTATAACAAACCTTGTGTAATGAAATTATTTCTGTAAATGTTTATTTCGATTAGAAAAATAAACTTTCATACGAAAAGTTTGTTAGAAGATGTATAAAAAAACACTATATGTATAGGCAAGGCTACGTGTATAGAAGTTTAAGCTTGGTCAAATCATATGGTTTTTTTTTTACCATCTATTTTTAATGTTATAAAGGTATTTATAAATACGCAGTTGGCAGCAGCGGTGAGAATGCAAGGAGCGGTCATGGATTAGGGATCCCTAGAGTGGGATGGGTGTACCCGCAACTTATGATCCCTGAATGTCTCCAACTTCCACTGCTAATGGAAAAGTTTCCTTCCCGCTGCCTCCAACTCCCTACTATCGTTAAAGAAAACATGGCTACTTCACAGGATTTAGGAAATGCAGTGGCAAACCGTGAGTAGGAGTAGAGAATAGAGACGAAAGCGCTTAACTCAACTAAATGTCTCTCTTGTCTTACAGTCATGGTCAAATTTATTGCATCACAAGAGTTCGGTGCTCTTGGTATATGCAAACGTATGTTTCATGGCACTCGACCACATTCTGTATCCATCGAAATGTTTATTACTTCCTCTGTCGTTTGCCTAAGGTAAAGCAATAAGTTTAAAATTGGTAATTCAGTTTTAAAGAAAAACACATTACCTTAATCTATTGAAAAAGTGATTTTGTAAGATTTTTGATTTTGAATTTATGTATTGCCATTACAATGTACTAATTGGCCACGATATGAATGCATGCTGTGGGAAGAGGAACTAAACAGTTCCAGGTGGGCGGAGTATCGGAAGGACAGTTAGTTAAAGAAAATATCCACAGTTCTGAATTGCATTTACTATCAAGGGCTGAAGCCTGCAAAATGTAGTACTGTTTTTATTATTTAACTGTACATTCCCCTATCGCCCTGCCCCTCACTCTCCTCTAGCCACGTTACGCAGTTTCAGCAAAAAATATGGCGACCCCGTCCAAGCGCATTCATAAGGTGGCCGACTAGTATATAGGAGTCTTAATGCAATAAAAACCCTTAGTGGTAGAATCACATGACTTTTATTACTCACTTTCGTTTATTTTATGTGGTTTCTGCAAACTAATCTTACGAAGGTTTATTTTTCTATCTACTTCATGCCAATCGAGATGACCATTTACAGATATGGTTTCATTATACATTTCGTTGTAGGTAGAATGGTGATGGAGGACACCGAATCGGTAGCCTAAAAGCGAGTGGCTATATGCTGGCCTGCCATACTCTGACATCGCGAAAAACAAAGGAATAGGGATAGCGCTTTGAAAATGACAAAGGTTTTGAAAAATCCAAACCAATAATGATGAATACCCCGGAGAGGGTTGATTGAAACAAAAAAATTTATTTTAAATAAAATGTCTGTTTTAAAGTGACCTACATTTTTCTAAAGTACGCTTTTGTTTATCTCTTAGCGTTTAAAGATATACAAATTTATAGAAAATCCTTTCGAATGAAGAGGACTTAACAGGTTACTCCTGAAAATTCAAGATATAAGTTTTATTTTTGATGTAAATATATGAAATATATTGTATTTTAATCAATATCGTTCCAGTCATTTTTAGAAAATCAAAATTTTCGAAAAATTATCCCACTAATTGGTATCGGCTCTTGGTGATTATTTCTATTTGTGTTGATTTATACATACTTTTTATTACTGCTATTAAACTAAATGGCAGATTTTCCTTCTTTATAAAATTATATAGTCGTTCTCTTGATACTGTATCAAATTCCTTGTTATAATCAATAAATAATAGATGTGGATTTTAAAATATATGATGATATACAAATATTATGAACTAAGCCATTTTTTCAGTTAATATCTGTGAACAATATCTATCTACTTATGCGTATAATTTCTCAAAATCTGTGCTATTTGCAAATCAAATCAATTGTTTTAGATATTTTTAATTATGTGGCACAAATTTACTGGTAGGTTCCTGTCGGATTCCTGGATTCAAGTTTTAGAGCTTCCCAGAGTTTTCAAAAATAAATGATTCACAGATCTATCCCTCTGCCAAATTAGCATGCTGAGTAGTTTAAAATTTTGAATCCGTAATATTCTCATCTGATCCGATCTTAATTGAAGTGGTATACTTGTAATATTATTTAATTTGTTGAGCCCCACGTTTGGGAGCCAATTTGCGATGGTAAATTTATAATGTTTGTGTATGTGTGTTTACTCCACGTGGTGAAGCCATTTTGTGACGTGTTCTTTATAATGTTTGTTAGCTCCATCTGGTGTTAGCAATTTGCGGCAGTATTAGTGTTTGTTTGAAAGAATGCTACTGTTATTTTATTTAATTTTTGTTCACTGTCCTCCGGCTAGCTATGATCTTTTTGTTCGAGCACTTCTCTTTATACAGGTTGTGTAAACGGAAAGGAATCTTTTATCCAAAGATAACACTGATGAAGGAATTTGTTTTACACTTTTATTGTCGAACACATTCACTATCACATTTACACATTGATCTTGACACTCACCAAACTGAAACTGTTATAATAACTTCATTACTGATCATTCCTAATTCGCGTACTTCAACCTTTTTGTATAATTAACTTTACAACACTTTAGATTTTTCATAACTCTGCTACGCGTAACTTGCGAATCGATAGCCGACGTGTACTTTACAAATATTTCTGCTGAACTGAAGGCGACGTGTAACGTACAAATATTTTCGGTGAACTGACGGGTTTTACCTCTAACCTAGCCCTTTTTATACTCCTACACCCCGATATGCCTAAAGATTATAACTGAGTTGCTATTGGCTAATAAAACGCGCCAACATTAGCGTCTATTTTAATATCCAAGGAAAATTATGAATACATATGCTTTAGGGAGAATGTTCCAGCAAATTCTAAAGAAAAACGCGCCAATATTACGTAACTTCCTCGTCTCCAATAATGATACACAGCTCACCCCCTCGCTGCATTATTGTACGCTATTATTGTCAGTTTCAGTAAGGCAGTATAAACTTACTTCTCGACAATAATTACAATCAACAAACATCTTAAATCAATGACACACAAAAATGCATATTCATACTATAATCATTCTTTACATTTAAGTAATTTGTGATACAAATTACTGCATCATAATGTTGAGCCTTAATCTTTCCTGTACCAAACGGAAAAGCTTTTTAATTATACTTCCCTTAGATGAAGAAAGTTTAATTCAAGCGTGAAATTTACGTAAATTGTTTTTAATTTATTTGCCGGAAGTGGTTCAAATCCATTTACATCTTATATTTAATTTATATAGTTCGAAATAAAACATTGCATTTTCATTGTAAAAACCGAACTTCAGTTTCTACTTTCCCTATCACGTACATAAGAGGTAGGGATGGTATTGCATTCTACCCAAAAATTTGATACCGAAATTTTACCGGGAATATATGCTTTGAGACCATCCCCTGAATAAAAACCAAGCATTTTTAGAAAAAAGTCAGTGTGTGTATGTGTGTCCGTTTGTGAACAGCATAACTCAAAAACGAAAATTGGAATAAGTACCAAACTTAGTATTTAGGATCAGTACCTTCCAAAGATGCGACACGAATGTTTTCAAAAAATTCCCAATCCCAAACTAACTTTACATGGAACATTTTTCGAAATTTTTGGTTTTTTAAAAAATTATTAACCATTTTTATTGAAATACAATATATAATTTCTGGGCAAACTCTGTGAAATTCTCTTCATTCGGAAGGAATTTTGTATAATCTTGTATAATGGTAAACGTCAACCATAGACGAAAACGTACCACACCAAAAATGTAGATCTCTTTAAAACACACAATTTATTTCAAATAGTTTTTTTGTGGTATAAGCCATACATCGTCTAGTTGCTAGCAAACTCCATGAAAATCCGTCGGTACATTGTTTTAAAAACAAAATTTGTCGCACTATTCTCTGTGCGGATATTGCGTACCAAACTCAGTTTTTAACCGGGTGCATAGGTGCTTCATGAATAACATGTGGATTTTCGCTGGCCCAATAGCGTGAGTTATTTGAGTTCACATAGCCGGATAAATGGAACCATGCTTCATCTGTGAACCATGTGATGGACTATATGGCAGGATTTTGCGCAATGAATGCCTGAAACCAACGACAATAATTCAGTCGTCTATCCTTATCTGGTTCCTGTAACTGATAGACAATCGTAATCCTACACGGCTTTAGGCCTGCACTTTTCGCAGTTCTCTGACACATTGAGTAGCTGTACGCTGTCTCCTGCGACAAACGTCTTAATTATTTTTTGGGTGACTGATCCAGTCGTGCTCTTACGTCAACACAACAACCGTGGGAAGCCTAGATGAAAGAGTTTTGCCTTTTTCACTCACCAGAGATCCAGTTGTTTCCAATTTGTTTACCAGTTCCAGTATTTTGTTTCTTTGGGGAGGATTTCGAACACCAAATTCTCTCTGGTATGTCCTTTGAGTAGCTGTAATTGAATTCGTAATCCAGTATTGCTTTACAAGGAAGAGTCGTTCATTTAATGCGTACTCCATTTTCACGTTGACTATAACAAAAACAGTTGCCGACAATAAAACTAACCATTACGAATAAGACATGAACATCTGCGCATCTAGTGACAGACAATCGAAATTGCAGAACATTCTGCTTAATTTGATGCTAAAATTGGGACATTGAGGGAAATTCGAACAGAATAATTAAAGAAAGAAATGTGTTAGTTCTTCATAAATCACGTTGTATTATTACCCTTCTTGTTGCTGTACTTCATTTTATCAAGGGTTGCTTTACTATCCGTGTAAACTACAGCTTTCCACACTTTGACTATTAATCCATTATTGTCGAGAATTTTCTGAAAACCTCATTAAGCAGGTGCCAGTGTAGGAGGAGCGCCTGTATATCTTTAGTCTTGGTTTTACACTGTGTTAAAATATAACAATCTTTCTCTTTATACACACTTCATGAAACAGTTATTGTGGCTTGTACAGTCAGAGCTAAAAGCATATCATTATAGAATGAATCAATAGGCTATATGACTTCTTTTCTTTTGTTTAGAGATTTTTATTTTCAAAAATATTTTGCATGCACACTGACAGTAAACAAGTAGAAATGTTAAACACTTTATGACAAAAATTCCATGGCTAAGCTTAAAAAATACATAAGTGTGCCTCTTAGAGTGAAACAATGCAAATAGCAGAGGAGGAAGAACAGAAAACAGAAACGAAATAAAGAAGGGAAGCGAGGCGTTTTATTTCATTATGTTCTATTTTTACCACGCTCTCTGTTTTTACCAGACTTCATAAATCGCTCCAACCCTTTTTTTGAGACAGTGTTTATGAACAAAGTTTTTCCCTTTTTATCTTTCGCTCATAATAAAAGGCCTTTGGAAACGAACCACGTCGTAATTGCGGCTATTAAAAGCTTCTCTAACTGTCCTACCGACTTACTTCACTTAACGTTCTGCGTTCCAAATTTTCAGGGTGGGAGAACAGTCCGGTACGCTAAAGCTCCCATTCCGGATGCACGGGCTTTAGTGCTTCAGTGGCAAAATGCTATAACACTCGTCATACCGCTCATATTTCATCTTTACTGCTTAACAAAGTAGGAGAAATAAAAATCTGATGGGTTGCAATCACATGACTTTCTCTACTATCTCTTCTACAAAGTATTCATACAACGCTTATTATTCTATCTACTTCTTGTTAATAGAGAGAAACTTTTCATTACACATTTCGTTATAGTTATAAGGAGGATACAGTAGGCTAAAGGGTAGTCGGATTTTAAAAAGGGATTGCTATGTAATGGCTTTGAAATTCCATGCTCTTTGAATGACCATGGGAAAACATCTTGTGTTGCACTCACATGACTTTCCCTACTCACTCTTCTACAAACTATTCTTACAAAAGCACTCATTCTATCCACTTCTTGTTATCTTATCTTCCGTAACGGAGGGGACTCGGCACCGATACAGAGTAGACATTGTACCTATGTCCACAAGGGGGGTCCCCGGGAGGGAGGGATGAGGTAAGAAGAGACACCGGGCGCCGCAACCAGGAGTGACGGCACAGCAATGATAGGGTCCCTACGTTTCCAGACGCACCGACGTCGGACGGGCAGTACATAGGCCGCGCCTTACACAGAGGAGGTCAACCTCCCTCAAGGGGATGGAGGAGAAAAGTCCAGAGAGCATCCTTTTCTATGTCACGCCGCAACGAAACCCGTTGCCAACACTTCCAACCTGAAATAGACCTAACGGGATGAAGGCTGAATGAAATGGATGGACAGAAAATTCGGGAACTGAAAGAAAACACTCCTGTATTCACCTGACGACCCGGGAAAATCCCCGAAAAAAAATCTATGTGTCAGAGTGGACGGTCATCGGGTATCGAGCCCAGGACCTAATGCGGCCTAAACCATCCTGCTCGGTCCACTTCTTGTTAATCCAGACTCCCTACTTACTCTTCTACAAACTATTCTTGAGAAAGCTTTTCATTCTACCTACTACTTGCCAATCCAGATAAGCTTTAATTACGAATTTACACATTTCGTTGTAAGAAAAACAGGTAAAGAGAGAGTCGGATTTTTAAAGAGCGTGTCGCTATATTATGCTTGAAATGCCGTACTCTTTACATGTATACGAGGGGGCGGGATAGCGATATTCCATTTGACGAAACCGTAAGTATGCAAAATTCAAACCCATAACAAGGAATATCTTGGAAATAGTTAATCCATAAAAATCTTTATTTCATTATATGCTTTAACGAGATTTACGTTTTGTGTAGTAACATTTTGTCGTCTATTACGGTTTACCAATTATAAAAATAGGCATTCAAAATGAAGCAAAGTATTCACCAGAAAATTCAAGATATTTATTTTATTTGTCATGCAAATTACTTAAATATATAGTATTTTAATAACAAATCGTTAGAGCCAATTTTGAGACAATAAAAAATGCCGAAATATGTTCCATATAAAGGTATTTTGAGGTGGGTAGATATACTTGAAAATCTTCCTGTCTCTTCTTTGGGAGATACTGAATTTAAATACCAACTTTGACGTTTATCCGAATTTTCATTTTTGAATTATGGTATACACACGAAAATTTTAATGTTTTGGGGGGAATTGAAAACGTGTATTTCCGATGAAATTTCGATGTGCAATTTTTGGGTGGAATGCAATACCTTCTCTGCCTACTATGTAAAAGGTATAATTATTTAAAAATTTAATTCAATGACAAAGAATACCACGGAGAGAATTAACGCCACCAAAATTAATTTGGCATAAACTGTGTGCTTTTACAACATCTATGTTTTGTGTAGCACGATTGTTTTCTCGGTCCTACGGTTTGCAAATTATAAAAAGCTGATTCATAATGAAGAGCAGTTCGAAGCTATTCTAGAAAATTCGAGAGATACATTTAGTTTATCATGTAAATATGCTAAATGTGTCATGTAATTGTAAGCCCGTTAGAACCATTTTAAAGAAAATTAGAAAATAACGAAAAAATTTCCATGTAAAAGGTAGTTTGGAATGGGGTAATAGTTTTCAAAATGTTTATGATATTAAGAGCGCGGACCTTTCTCTAAGCATGCTTTCTTTAGATTCAGAAGACTGAAAATATGCATTTCAGTTGGAATCTCCTATCGAATGTTTCGGGTGGAATGCAGTAATTCCTCTGCTTTCAATAGTTAAGTACCTACTAGTCGGTCGCGATATGAATGCGTACGATGGGAAGAGGGACTAAACAGTTACGAACAATTGGGCGGGGCATCGGAAGAACAGTCAGGTAAAGAAAAATACCCGTAGTTCTGAGTTGCATTTACTAGCCAGCTGAGGCCTTGCTCCTCATACCCCTCTGATCCCTAGCCTTGATGAATGTAAGTAGTATAAACAAAAACACTGGCGCCCTCCTCCATGTGCATTCATAACGTGGTCGACTAGTAGTACAGAAAGCAAACACTGAGCAAATATGTCTTAAAATTTATCCTAAATCTCATATAAGGCAAGATTTATAACGCAGTTACTAGGTTGTAACGAGATACTTCCTAGTATATTGGAGAGGATAGGAGTCTAAAACTGTTTTAATACATTTAAAGTAATAGTTGGAAACATAAATAATCTGAAAGTTGTACTAAAGAAACTAAAAAGCTGAAATAAATAACATATAAGCATTAAAATTTTCCACGTTACACTTTTATATCTCTTTTAGTTGACGATTGCAAAGAGATTACCAAATTATTTTAGAGTTTATTTGTTACATTTAATTATTTAAAATATGCCTACTCCTTAGCATTTTTGTGGAGTAGTGTACCTTAGCCCTATAGGGATGGTTTAAAGAATCATAACCTGGCATTTCTTGGTTTCCACTCCATTCGCTCAAATAATACAGTTCTAGCCAATCGAATGGCACAGTGAGTAACTCGAGATATTGGTCATGGATAATCCGACCTCTGAAAGCCCTTCTGAGCCATTGTCCGTGAGAATGCTGTGTGTATGTTTGTTTGATAAGAGGAGAAACGCAATGTAATGTGCAACAGCAGATAGACAGGCACCCTCCTCTTTCTGCTATTGTTGCGCTGGCCTCTCCCAGCCAGTTTCAATTTCGTACATTTCCACAAGAAATATTACGTTTTAAAGATGCAGGACATTGACTCCCCTTGCCTATCCACCCATTTTTCTCTCCTCGTTTCTGCTCGCTGTTTTTCTCACTTATTTATGTGCCATGGAGTGGGTAGATACAGTCTGCGCTCCAAGTCAAAAGCATAACGCTAACCGCTCTCTCTGTAACCCACATTTTCTGTTTTTGCTCGTATACCGGACGAAGCACTTGAAACCATCATCCTACACAGGGTGTTATAAATGGTCTAATTTTTATGCGGTAGTATAGGTCATTAAAACAAGCACACTTGGGTGCAAAAGAGTGATGCATAAAGGAGCCTCCTCTATGCGACGCCCTTCAACCTCCCCTCTTTATAATTTTAGCCACTGGATTGACACCTAACTCCAAAATACTGAGAGAAAGAAATTTTCAAAGAGTTCTTTTTAATAAAAAATATTTCTGAAATTTGTGGAGCAAATCATAGATTTATACCCATTGTAATTGAAAGTTTTAACCAATAATTTTCTTAATTGAATTTCAAATTATATTTATTTGCAGCCAGACGTGATTCACTCAAGAGCTACTCTAAGAATAGGGATTAAAACTGATACTACTTCTGCTAATAAGTTGACAGTTAGCATTATCAGTTAGACAATTGTTATTTCTCTCAAACCGAGGGGATGGCTCGGGTGGTAACGTCTGGACCCGCATTTGGGAGGTCATGGGCTCGATTCCCGTGGTCGACTTCCTGAGTGGGTTTTTTGGGGGGATTCTCTGGGTCGCTAGGCGAATGCTGGAAAGGATCATAAGTTCCTCGAATTGCACTCGTGGTACTTCTGACGTTACTAGAAGTACGCTGGGCCGAACATTCGAGCCCCTCCCGAATAGGAGCTGTTCGGATTGGGTTGGACTCGGCGGGACAGTGGGAGATTGGGTACGCTTGGCTAGTTTATCCACCCAGGCGGGGTTGTGAGACGCGCCGATCTTCTCCGGCACCAACCATGAGTGAGAGTTGGTAGACGGCATGCTAGATTGCCGTTGTCCCCACCGTGGTTAACGGTAGTCGCCCCGTTTCGGGATGTCGTCCGTAAGTGGCGTATCCATTTCCATACTCGCGTAAGCGTGGGGGCCTTTTTAGACTCAAGATATGAAAAAAACCCACGGTTGGAGAGCGACTCGACTGGCGCTAGCCCTGGGTTCTGGAGGGGGGCTTGGGTTAAGGCTCTTTGCCCTGGTAGACCTTCGTTCAACATGTCTCCATTTCACCTCCATTCTCATTCACTTCACCTTTCATCCGCTTGGTCTCTTTCAGGTGGTAGGTGTTGGCGGAGTTCTCGACGTGTGCACGGCAGGGGAAAACGGTGCTCCGTCGAAACCTTTGTCTCCCGGAATGGGTGCGTCTCCGGGTTCCGGACTCCTCAAGGGATGTGTAAGCCCACAGCGAGGGAGGGAGCTGGCTGCACCAGTAGCATGGTAGGGACCCTGCCCTATGACTGACGTGCATCCTGGTCCGCCGCCCTCTGTCTCCTCTCACTTCATCCCTTCCTCCCGGGGACGCTCCATCCGAGGCATAGGTTCAGAAGGTCTATGTAGGTCGACGTGAATCCCAATGAGTCATCCTATTTCTCATAAGGTCATGTGTAGTCTAAAGTTTGAAGTTGGTTAGAGCAACAGCACGGAAAACTGAAGATCCGTGATTTAAATCTTGGCTATGGCATTGTGTATTTCAGTCTGATTCTCCTTTCCATGTTCTGAGTTAATTACCCTTTATTTAATAATAATAATAATAATAATAATAATAATAATAATAATAATAATGGGAATATTAATAAGGGCGAAGATTGTGGTCGAGTTACTTAAATACACGTTTTGACTGTCAAGAACAAATCAATTAGTCATTGTACAAGCATAATACGTTTTATATTATTACTAATATTATTATTTTGCAATTATTTAAACGTTTGGACTGGACTGGATTATTGAATGGAGCGGACACCTAGCACTGCAACCCTCAAGGAATCTATTGTACGTGCACTCCCGGGAGGAACGATGAGGTGAGGGAACCAAAAAGTTACACGGGTTGCACGGCGCAAATAGATAAGAGACCCACAGAGTTCCCTAACAGTTCCCGGCTTGACCACCCTATCACGGGAGGTCCGTTCAGAGACATCCTTCCAATGGGACCGGGGAAACATTTCCAAAGCGCAAGCCTCTATGCCATCTACCCGACATCGACCGAACCACAGCCCCGGCATCAACCTTAAACATGAAATAGAAATGAAAATAGAGGAAACGGTAGAGAGCAGAGAGTCGTGGTAGAATACACCACTCCAACATTCGCCTTTGTCAACCAGGGAAAACCACAAACAACCTATGGTCAGAGTGGGCGCACATCGGGAATCGAAACCGAGACTTCCCGAATGCCAGCCTCACACGTTATCACGGAGCCATCTCGCTCGGTTATTTAAACGCTTACAAACCAAATTAATTAGTGAATTTGACATATTAGCCTCTTTCTTCAGCACTTTTCCACTGAAGGGTTTAAGGTTTATCAAAGTGTTGCACACAATTCATCTTATGCGATGACGGATAATTTTAGACTTCGTTTCCGTGTATATATCGCAGAAAAAAAGTTGCGGACATTGGGCATTTTAGCGCTACAGGTAACTCATTTCTCACTCGCCCCACCCTCTACAATATCGAGACTCAACGCATATTAAGTAGATTATAGTAAGTTCGTTAGTTATATCGATCTTCTTCTTTTCCTCTGTTACTTCACGATTTGAGCTTCAAACCGTTCCGGATACAAACTGCTGATACCATCGTTTCTTTGCTCTACCTGGTTTCCTCTTCCCTGCTTTGGGTATCCTGTTGTTTAGCGTTCTGTCTAAGTGTGACTTCCAATTTTCTTTATTCTTTATTATGCTATTAATTATTGTACTTTTAGTTCTTTGCGAATGTTCATTTTGGTCTTTCTTTCCAGTTCTGTACATCCTGCCATAGATTTCGGGAATATCATTTCTGCTGCTTTTAGTTTTTGCAAATATTGATTTGTATTGATCCATGTTTTGGATCCATATGTGACAATACACATTGCCATAGACCTATGCAGCTTAATTATCGAATACAGTCTTGTCTTATCTTTTAATGTTCGTCTTTGCGTTCCAATTATGTGATTAAATTTGGTTATCTTTCCTGTGTGTCTACTTTTTAATGTACGATATTCTACACCCAGATGCCGGTCCTCGTAGCCTGGTTGCTGGAGCGTATAGCTTCGGCGCTCTGACAAGCTGAGCGTCACGGGTTCGAGTCCTGTCATGGGCTGGGTACTTATGTGTTTTTGTGTTTGTTTGTTGTATATGTGTAACAGTGATTGCTGTAATAAGCGGTAAAGTAAACAGGAAAAACAGAAAGACAGGGAAACTTTAAGAAAGAAAGAAAATTAAATATTTACACTTGTTCCACAATCCTACTTACCAGTGCTATTTTTTGAACGGACGGAGTATACGCCTCTTAATGCCATTTTTGTTGGCATTTTTCACGCTAATATAGCTATTTACACAATAATAGTTAAATTTATTAGAGGATATTTCTGATCCTGAACATAATATAACTTAACATAACATTGGTTTATATTTGTTTCAAGCCAGCCATACGAGAGGACATAAATCTGGACAGAATCGTGTGTTAAAAAAAGAAAAAAAGCCTACGGAACAAAAAATGCAGTTAAGATCTGCAGGAATGGGTCATCTTTTTGGACCAAATGTACATAAATTCTAACAAACATGTGTTTTGAAATATTTTTGAGGCATTATAAATTACATGTTGTTAGCAAATTCTAGATATATCTTCCCTATGTTATAACACAGTTGACGAACAGAAAGGATAGATTGTTATTCCTTTACCTGCTACATACCAGCTAGCAGTCGATATTTAGAACATATAGTATTCTGTTCTCTTGTTAGTACACTTATTTTAGATTTTTTTTTCTAAAAGTACAGTATGATTGTTAGATCCGTTCTTCTTGTGTTGATGAGGCAACTCAACTCTCCAAACTGGGTTCTCTTTGTCGACATTTATATGATATAATTGTAAAGACGTTTTTGGTTAAGCAAATAAATAAACTTATTAATTTTGGGCCTCGTATTTATGACTGTTTTACTCATTTAGACGAGTATTACAAAACCTCAATACAACCGATTTTAAGACTTTGTATAAAATCCGTTATCTTTCAAAAGAAAGTAATGATGATTTCTAAGTTAGCGAGTAGCGTTTGGAAAATTATAACTTGGCTTTAGGCCCTAACTACGTGTTACATGCGATTAAGACATCCTATGAGTTGAATGGAGTTTTTACTTAACCTTACAAGATTTTAAGATTTGTGGTAATGAAAAAGAAATAATGCTAATGAGCATGATTTTGCTCGTTATCTTGCACCTACGCCATTTTAAAGCTTTTTGACATACTACATTTAGTATAAAGCATCTTAAAATTTATTGTAAAATTAATTTTACAAGTATGTAATCGGGTTAACCAGGAAAACACTCGAAAGGTGTAATTTATAGGCCCATATTTATGCTATTAAACCTTCTATTTAGTTTTCCAAAAATTATTAACACCCCAGAGGTAGAGGTAGATTCCATGGAGGGGGACATCTCGCGGGTTGCGATCTGCACGGATCCATTGCGGTTATCACCATCCAGGGGAAGGAATGATGTGAAGGAACCACAGGAGGCTACATGCCATAGGCAGCAAGGAAACAGACACGCGCGGTAATTCCTAACATTTCCAAGGTTGCAGACTCTCCCACTACTGGAGCCGCCGAGAGAGGGCGAAGAACGACCCACCAATCAAGCAGCCCTCTGGTGTCCATAGGGAATACTGTTTTCAGTGAACATGCATCCGCGCCATATCCTCCACCGCCATACACTACGAAACCTAGAAAGCAGCCTGAAAGACGAGAAGTAAACAGAATGAAAGGGAAATGATAGAAAGGAAATCATGGTAGAGAAGAAATCACCCCAGCATTTGCTTACCGGTCCCGAGGAAACCACGAAAAAACGATGGGTCAGAGTGGATTGTCCTCGGGGATCGAACTCCTGAATGCGAGTCGCACACGTTACCGCAGCGCCACCCCGCGGTTTATTAACGCCGCAGAACATTTTTATTACCTGTTTTCGAAACATCATGTGATATGTATGATACACGCAAGGACAGAGGGAAAGGGAGGGAGAGAAGTCGACGATAACATAATAATTCGAGAGGAGCTGCGGCTTCTCCAGCACAAGCAATAAAATGGATAAAATCTCACGATAGTCACAACTTAAAGCAGTCATTCTGACGTCATTATAGTCAGAAACGTGTAAATAATTCTTGTGACAGGTCGTTGCAACCGAGTATGTCTTATGATGCAGTGAATGTTGCACACCTACTAGATTCGAATTCTAGACAAGTGAACGTTGTTAAACCTATCAAATTTCTTAGCAATTATTATTATTATTATTATTATTATTCCAGCCATTTATAGTTTTGAGAAATTATGAACGATCAAAATTAAATGGCAGTATAAAAATCCAAGTTTTGGATGTGTACCTGAATACGCAAAAGTCAGCTCAGAAAAACAAAGAAAAACTGAATTCGTTAATTTTTGTCTTATCTATTTCTTATTTATAGTAAGTAGAGGAAGTATTATATTCCATCTAAAAATATAATATCGAGATTTCACCTGAAATAAATGTTATGAGACCCACTGAATCAAAAACAATTGTAAAAAAAAAGGTGTGTGTGTATTCCTGTGGACAGCATAACTCTAAAGTATTTAAGTTTAGTGTCTTCTAAGGATGCAATACTAAGACTTTAAGGAAAATCCTCACCCCAAACCACCCTTTACAGAAAGTTTTTTTTTAATCTTTTTTATTTTCCAAAAAATGGCTGTAATCTTTTTGATTAAAATACCACATGTTTCAAGATAAAACAAATAAAATCTACATCTTGAAATTTCTGGTAATAGCTTCTGAATTCCTCTTCATTCCGAATGAATTTTGTATATATTGTAAACCCAAAGAGATGGACAAAACTTACTGCACAAAAAAGTAGATCTCGCTAAAACACCAAGTTATGTCAAATCGATTTTTGAGACATTAAACATTTCCGATATATTATTTATTACTGATTTGAATTGTCAGACGCTTCTTGCTTTTTCAGACTGCTAAGCAGCTACTCGCTTTTGTAATGTTCATGCAAAGAGAACGGTATTTCATTATTGCTTGAGCCTACTGTATTCCACTTATACCTATAAAGAAATGTGTATTAAATTCATTCCTTCAAAGGTTTATCTGATTAAAGTAAACAGAAGTATAGGCATTTGTATGAATAGTTTGTAGAAGAGTGTCTAGAGAAAGTAATATGAATGTAACACGCCGGATATTGAGCTAGGTGACGCCATCATAACGCGTGCGACTCGCATTTGGGAATTCCGGATTTAATTCCCGAAGATCGCCCACTCTAACCTATGGGTTTTTCCGGGGTTTTCCCTGGTCGTCAGGCAAAGCTGGAGTGGTTTCTTTCAGCCGCCGAATTTCTTGTCCCTTCATTTCGTTCCATTCATCCTTCACCCCGTTAGGTCTATTTCAGGACTGGAAGTGTCGGTGATGGTGTTTCGGTGCGGCGTAGCAGGGAAAAAAGAATTCTCTCTGTGGATTTTTCTCTAACCCTCGGCTTTCGGCTGGTTGCCGAGGTATACAGGTGTCTCAATGTGGAAACTGTGGGGACCTGTCATTGATGTGCCTAACTCCGGCGGTTCCTCTCTTCTCCTCCTCCTCCCCTCCCGGGGGCGCTCTCTTATGCGGCATAGGTACAATATCCTCTCTGGAGCAGTGCCGAGTCCCTTCCAATAATCATGAAGAAGAGCGCATAGATTATGATTAATATTGTTTTTTTTTTTTTTTTTTTTTTTTGCTATAATCCACAGTTCACACGTTTCTTTAGTTTAAAAGGAACTGGAAGATGAGGATGACTATAGAGTTATATTTTGACCACACGATACGTATGGGCAACAAGTGAGCATAATCCAGTTTCAAACTATATTGCTTTCTCTGCTTACTTGATACTGCAGCCGTAGATTCAAGCAATTACACCTGGTCTATATCGATTAGTTGAGAGGAAACACAGATGCCCAAACTCCGTATACTGCCTAGGAATTCCCAGTGGAGATGTTCTGATTCTCTCCTGTAACTTCTAGGAAAAAAAAAATCTCTCGATAAGCATACC
Organism: Deroplatys truncata; assembly: GCA_030765065.1. Classification (NCBI taxonomy): domain Eukaryota; kingdom Metazoa; phylum Arthropoda; class Insecta; order Mantodea; family Mantidae; genus Deroplatys; species Deroplatys truncata. The sequence goes on from CM060983.1 coordinate 76,368,941, forward strand.
AGGAGTGGAATATTCTGCGTAACGGAGTACCGGATAAACACATCGTTTCATTACCCTGTCCAGTATTTTATTCTTTTGATTCAGCTCTCATGAAATTACCAAGTCTTCTTCTTCACTTCTTGGTAGAGACTCCTGAACGTTGCGAATTTCACAGATCATCTTCGAATAGCATCCTGAGAAGATGCTGACTTCAAATATGAAATTTAACCGAGCGAGATGGCTCCGCGGTAACGTATGACGGTCGCAATCGTGAGTTTTTGATTCGATTCTCGTCGGGCTCGACACTCTGACCAAGAGTTTTTTGTAGTTTCTAGTAGTCGGTAGGCGAATGCTAGAGTGGTTCTCCTTTTATCACATGAATTTCCTGTCCATAATTTCCTTTCATCTGCTTCACATCGTTTGTCTTAGGGTTGTAGGACCAGGCGACGGCGGTCGGTGTGTTGCGACAGGACGGTTGAATTTGCGCTTTAGAAATATTTCTCCCTGGTGTTTGTGGAACTGCTGGGAGCTGCATCCTGGACCACCAGGTTGCGATTGGCTCAGGTATGGCTAAATGGTGTCATTATTGGTGCACTGTTGGAATCGTTAAGGACCCCGTTCTTGCTAGCGCATATTGTCGTCCAGATCTGGTCACACTTCGAGTCTCCGCTTCATTCCTTGATCAAATTGAAAGCACAGAGGACCCGCTACGACCCATGTGCGGTGCTGTGCTCCAATACTGGAGCTCCCCCAGTATGAAATTTGGTATTTTCGTTTGAGTTATGTTGTTTTGTCTTCTTCCCTATCAATAAACACGCGCGCACACACACAGCAAACTTGCTTGGGTAAGAATTACGACATGGGGTCGGGGCATATTATTGAGATATACTATACAGTTTGTCCATAAAAATACTGTAATACTCCAAACTGCCACCACCTCGTAGTTTTACGGCACGTAAAAGAACCTCAAGCCCGATAAAGAGGCCTCTGAGTAAAATTTACGGTCTCTCACGCCCAATATAAAATGGGACGCTAAAAACCATAGCGTCCATGAATAAATCTCGCTCTCATTTCGTAAGAGGTAGACAAAATATTGCTACATAAAAAATGTAGATCTCCTTAAGCAACACAATTCTTGCCAAATTTGTTGTGGCTTTAACCATTTCCGAGATATTATTTGTTATTGGCTTAAAATTTTTTTGTTTCTTTCTGTTTAGTGCTTATTCAAATAGAACAGAACTTCAAAGCCGTCATAGCGATCGACCATGTAAAGATTTTATTATCGCTTTAGATTACTGTAGTCTTTTTATAACTACAACCAAGTGTAAAGGAGTAATGAAGGTTTATTTGTATTAACAAGAAGTATATGGACGAATAAGCTATTATAGGAACGGTTTATACAAGAGTGAGTAGAGAAAATCATAGGAATTGAAGAAGTTGGTTTGATACGTTATTTTTACCACACTTTGGGCGTCAATTTGAAGTAGTTTGTATTGAAGCAGTTGTATTATATTTCAACTGTTGGGGAGCCGAACTTGTAGTTGCAACCGCACGTATAGTAAACAGTTTCCGGTAGCCTTCGCCCCAAAGGTACTTTCAGGTGGCCTTTGCCCCCAAGTTTAAAAAATATTAACTTTGTAATTTGACTGTTTCTTTAAATATTATATATTTATGTTTGCCTCGGCTGCATCAGTATTATTGTTAGATACACGTTTCTCTTGGCAGGGTTGTGGTGCAATTAAGAATGTAGGCGTACACAGATTATAATTTTACTTCACTCCTTTTATAAATGCTTGATACGATTTAAATAACACTTCACTGATATAGAGAGAGAGAGCTGTAAGATGTTTTATTAAATACTTGCACTTTTAGCCTCACACGAATACGTATTAAATTTCTCGAGGACACATTTCGCGTCTAGTTATGAGCACTGTCTAGAAGCAACACGTCTGGTTATGAGCACTGTTTGGAGGCAACTGAACTGTTTTCCACCTCTTAAGTTTATAAATTTCTGCATTTCAAGTCTCTGATTCGCTAATCCTAGTCCAATAGAATACATTCATTTAACTAAAGATTTATCTGCTTGTTGATTGGCTATTTTTAAACTGTCTCAAAATTTACATTTTTGCTGCTCTAATAATGACTACTAGCATTTAAGCTTCCTTACTCATTATTGCCTCAAGGTTACCTCATTGTTAACTCATTGTTAGTAACTTTAAACCTATTTCTCACAGCTCCTACATTATTATATTACGTAATATATTCACATAACATTATTACACATGGATACAATAATATAAGCGTATGCAATGACTGCTACATACATTTTACAAACTATTAAATACACATATTACTTTAAGGCGGGCTGTTATTGAATTTACATATTATATAATTTGACTGAAATCATTTAAGTGTTAAAAATACTGCCTCAGAATCTAACATACAATTTTTTTATTTTCCCTTAGTTTTCTTTATAAAACTAGCGGCTCTTTATCACGTTAACTTAGTCCTCATATAAGTTGTTTGCCAATTTAACCCACTGACACTATTTCTCCGCTGCCCACATTCTCCACCCTCGAAGGATTTAAAGCCGTGCGTGGAAGGAAATGTACCGTTCGATAGTTATATTGGAACTGTAAGGAACTTAAAAGTCCCCTATTTGAAACCACACCGAGAGTGGTTTACTGTTTTATGCCTAGGATGTCATTTTAGAACGACCACGCATTCTTTACGCCTTTGTCGCTTCCCCCAGTAAACGACGAGAACCAGCCCTCCGCTACCTGGGAGCATTAGGGCAAATGTTTTACGCATTAAATTAACCCCGTTCTGTTTTGCTGTTAAAACTATGAGCTATGAACTATTTCTACCTTCTCTATCAGGTACATAGTAGTCTCCCAAAAGTTCGATATCGAGATTTCACAGGAAATACATCTTTTGAGACCCCCTGAATCCAAAAAAAGCATTTTTGGAAACATGTCCGTGTGTGTGTCTGTGTCTGGTGTGAGTCTGAACAGCATAACTCAGAAACGAACAGTCGGATAAACACCAAACTTGGTATTTAGGTTCAGTATCTTCCAGAGATGCGACACGATGGTTTTCAAGAATATCTCCCCAACCCAGATTACCTTTACATGGAATATTTTTCGAAAATTTTAATTTTCTCAAAATTAGCTCTAACGATTTTGGTTAAAATATCATATATTTAAGATACTTTCATGACAAATAAAATGTATATCTTGAATTTTCTGGAAATTTCTCCAAAAGTATTCTTCATTGTGAACGACTTTTGCATAACTGGTAAACCATAAGAGATAGACAAACGTTTACTACACAAAAAAATGTAGACCCCGTTAAAATACACAATTTATATCATATACATTGTCGGGTGAACCATTTTCGAGATATTGCTACTTAATTTTCCAATATTTGTACTTTTCTCAAATTCGTTATTCATTTTTTATGTCTTGGACATGCAAAGAGAATGGAATGCGCCACATAGCAACCAGCGGTTAAAAGATTTGACTGTCGCTTAAAGCCTACCATATTCCCCTTGCATCTGTAAGAAAATTAGCAATAAGATTAACATGAAGCATGTGGAGAATAAGCGTTTGTAAAAATAGTTTGTACAAGAGTAGAGAAAGTTATGTGAGTGTAACACATCAGATTTTTTTAAACGGTTCGGTGTGAGTGAACAGCGTAACTCAAAAACACCAAACACCAAACACCAAACTTAGTACTTAGTTTCACCACAAAGGTGAAACACGAAGATTTTTAAGAAAATGCCCCACTTCAAACTACCCTTTACATGGAATGTTATTCGAAATTTTTTATTACCTAAAAATGACTCTAGCGATTTGGATTAAAACACCACATTTTAAAGATATTTACATGATAAATAAAATGTATATCTTAAATTTTCTGGGAGTAGTCTATGAAGTCCTCTTCATTCGGAAGGAATTTTGTACACTCTTGTATAACTGGTAAAGGTTAACGATAGACGAAAACGCACTACACAAATGTGTAGTTCTCTTTACAGCACACCATTTATTTCTAATAAGAGTTTTTGTGGCATAAGCTATTTCCGAGGTATCCGTTATGAACGTTTCGAATTTTTTTAGTACCATTTATACCCCTCTTTTAACTACATTGGTCTTATCGGCAGCCTTTCTTTGGGACTTATTGCCTATTGGCAGTGGTGTTAAGTCGTGTAACTCTTGTGGTTGGGTTTCGTGGGTGGTTGGGTTTGGTCTTTAATCATTAGATCATATACACATTCACACTCTCATTCACGGTTCCAGACTCTGGGGAGGATAAGGAATAATCTTGGCTAGAGAAAAGTTTCCACCCCAGCTGGGAATCCAACACGAGACCCCTAGCACAACAGGCAGGTGCCCTACCGGCTGAGCTATGGGGCCAGCCGTTTCGAATTGTTAAATAATTTGTAATCATTCACTTGTTTCTCGCGATTGTATGCAAAGAGAATGGAATTTTAAGGCAGCGTATAGCGTCCATTAAACATTTGACTGTCGCTGTTCTCTTTGTATCTATAACGAAATGTGTAATGTAGTTATTTTTGCATAGATTTATTTCTGTTAAAATGAAGTAGATAGAAAAATAAGCTTTAATAAGTACCATTTATATCCCACTAATAAACGATAGAGGGTAGAGAAAGGTGAATGTATCACATTAGAATGTTTTAATACTTAACGGTTACATTAATGCATGACTGTTAAATCACAACCTGTGATCAACTAAAGAATGTATCATACATCACTAATACACATAGGTATAGGCTACAGGCTACACAACGGAAGGAGCCACTTCGCGCACTGCGACCTACAGGAGAACTATTGTGGCTACCACCCAAAGGAGGAAGGGATGAAGTTATGGAACCACAGGAGGCTACAGCTGCAGGCAGACAGGCCACAGAGATGCGCGGAAAACCCCAACAGTTCCTAACTCGAAGACCTATTCACTACTGGAGCAGCCCAGAGAGGACGATAACCAAGAAGATCTCTTAGAGCCCTCGGAGAATATGCTTTCTCTGGAGCAAACATCCGCACTCTTTGTCCGGCACTGCCTAACGCCACCAAGCCTAGAAGCAAACCTGAAACACGAGAAGGAAAGGGAATGAAAAGGAAATTATGGAAAAAACTACCTCAGCATTCGGCTACCAACCAGGGAGAATCACAAATAAACTCGAGGTCAGAGTGAACGGTTGACGGGAATCGAACCCGAATGCAAGCCCCAAACCTTACCGCGGAGTCATCTCGCTGAGTTTCCTCTACAGTTACTCTACGATTCTCGAAGTCGAATGCAGAGGAATTGTACATAAGCGACATACAAAACTCCCTGAAGAAAATACTTAATAGTCCTGAAACGTAGGTTTATAAACACAATTGACCTGCTAGTAGCCAGAACGACTTTTAATTATGGTATACATTTATTTTCTATGATGGCGGTGTGGCAACAGCACTTATAAGAGAGAAAAACAGGAGTAGCTTAGAGGGCTCTGAGGTGTACGAGGGCAGTCCCAGAAGTACCCGACCTGATATATATATATATATATATATATATATATATATAGAGTGGTTGTTATTTCAAAGAAATGACTATGGTAGAAAGTACCAACCTTGTAAAGCTATGGTTTGACGATGCTACGTTGTTTAGTAATTGTTTGGCAGCCATTAATAGTGAACTCTCTCAGCGAATTTGTAAACATAGATAAAACTGGCTATCGTTATGTGATACAATACTTTCATTTGAAGGAGCTTAGTTTCAACTAATATTAAAGCTGATCTAGATTCTACTCCGGGGAAGTCTGCTCCTTCGTTTACAATAGTAAAATATTGGGTGGCAGAGTTTAAGCGAGGCTGTAGAGCTGCCAAGACGAACATTGCAGTGGTCGACCAAATGAGGAGACCACGCCAGAAATTGTGAAGAAAATCCACAAAATGGTATTGAATTATCGTCGACTGAAAGTGCGCAAGCTAGCAGATATCGTAAGCATTTCAAAAAGTGCTGTACATCGCAAACTAACTACAAATTTAGAGATGAGAAAGCTGTGCCACATTTACTCACAATGGAACAAAAACGGTGTCGTGAGAATGTTTCAGTCTATGTTTGGCGATGTTTCGCTGCAATAAAGCCGAGGTTTTGCGTCGATTCATAACCATGGATGAAACATGGGTCCATCGCTTCACACCTGAGATGAAGGAGCAGTCAAAATGGTGGATTGAAACAGAAGAATCGACTCCAAAGAAGATGAAGGCAGTTCCATCTGCAGGCAAGGCCATGGCGTCAGTTTTTTGGGGTGCCCGTGGTGTAAATTTCATTGATTATATTCAAAAAGGAAAAGTAATCAATGGCGAGTACTATGCAACTTATTGTAGCGTTTGAATAATGAAATCAAGCAAAGCGGCCGTATTTAGCGAAAAGAAAGTTCTGTTTCCTCAAGGCAATGTACCAGTTCACATATCCATTATCGCCATGGCCGAAATCAATGAGTTAAAAGTTCGAATTGCTTTCTCATACACACTATTCGCCAGACTTAGCCGCTTCTGATTATTTTCTGTTTCCAAAGCTGAAGAAATGGCTTGGTGGTGAAAGATTTGCCAACAATGAAGAGATGGAGTTTGCAGTTGGTGGCTATTTTGCAGAACTCGACGGTTCTCACATAAAACAGGGTATCGAAGCTATTGAACATCGCTGGGAAAAGTGTATCGAGCTGAATGGAGACTGTGTAGAGAAATACAGATGTTTTTCCCCCAACATTTTTCTGTTTTCTTTGTTAAGTCGAGTACTTTTAGTACAGCCCTCGTATATCAATGCTTGCTGTTAAGCCACGTATGTAGTAATCAGAAATATCCGTTACACTCTAACAGAATGGATTTATCACAAAATTATCAGTTGTTTTGTATTAAAAGTCGAAATAATTGAATTTTAAGTTAAAATAGTAACACCTCAATATGTTTCGTATCTATTTATAGATGCAATATTGTAAAAGGTATTTTATTTCACATAAATTAAATTTTACTTAATTCTTGTCCCTATATATGGGAAGTAACTGCAATTGGAAACACGTTTTGTGCCAACTTTGTATTATTTGTGTTTCGGCTAACTTCAGGTGAAAACTGTGTGCGAGATTTGGAGCGCTGCCTGGTCTTCTTTAGTTTTAGTTCGGCAGGTGACGTCTTTGTCACGTACCGAGCTACGCTACCGAGTTTAGCTGCCCAGATAAATGACTTGTTCTCCAGACCTTCACCTGTGTGTGCGTTGGTGAATAACTTTAATGAGTTCCTTCTAAATATATGTAGCCGTTTCTAGAACAAGTACGTACAGTTTTTGTCAGTTTTTCATCTTTTGGTGTTCTAAATTGCTTTAGTATTTTATTGGACACAAGTGGAGAACTAGATTTCTTTGCTGATTTTTTTTTTATTTTTATTTGAGGGGAAAAGTTTTTAAAGAGTAGTATTCTTGAATTTTAAATGTTCTTGTTGTTTGATTCATGACAAATTAATTCTTGCTCGTGTATGGCCATTGTCAAGCTATTGTTAGGTAATGAGTGTTTATCAGAATTTTATTAAGGGCAATATAACTCATGACTGTATGCTGCTACTTAATGATGACATTATGAGTGTATCTCTCTGCAATAATGTAGACGTATATTGATAAATGGTATTGGTACCAGCTTATCCTATTACCCTGGTCGTATGTAAAGTTCTTGTGAAATGCTCATAGACCGAACATTTCAGTATATCTGATGACATTGAATATATCGTGCAACAAGATGCCTCAAGAGAAATTTGTATTGCTCTTTGTTAATTTCTGAAATATATGAATAGTTACACCATTAAATGATAAGTTACTTGTTAGAAAGTTAACTTTGTTGACTATTCCTTCCTTATGGCCTATTTGGGAAATCCCTTCTACATGGTAACTTACCCAACATAATAAGCAGTTTTATTCGTTTACACATTTTAGACTTCATGACCAAACTTTGAATTGGAAGAGAGGTGTAAGGTTGTCTGCAAGGTACTCTGTATACTGACATTAAAACTGATGTAATGTAATTTCAAACAAAATAATAGGGTCCTGTTACCAACTCACCATGAAGGAAAACCATAAATTGGTTTTGTAAAGAGTTAAAAAGCCTAATCAAGATATTTTTACAAGATAAGATAACACAAAAACAAAACATTGTTTGTAATTGAGTTTAGTGTTCCTAAAGTAAAGATCAGCAAAATAATGGTACGTAATGACTTGATTTAAGTACTTCTAGAGATAACAACGAAGAAAAAATTCTGGTGGCTTTACGGACACGCATTTAATGTAGGGTAACTGTGTACGATAATCAGTTCGTTTCTGTCCTGCTTGTTTCTGGAACTGTCAAAATAGTGTAATCATTACAGAATAGCCATTTAACCATCCCCACTCCTGTTGGAGCTTTCCCTTAGTGGTCATTATTGCTAATCGTTGAAAAATATTCAGTCAAGCTTGAACAAATTTTGTACCAGGTTTTCTTTATTAAAATTTCTCGATTCACCCAGGGTGTCAGGCAGGATCCAGTATGCCGACTCGTGGACAATAGTAAACCAATTGACGTCTTAGCGAACATTTGCAGTGGACAGCCCGCTGTGGACTAGCGCCTGAAGTGAATGTTGCATTGCATAACAGCGAGAAAGAAGAAGTTGCCTATACAGAGAGGCGCTCGAAAAGCAAATGTGGAATTGCTGTTCGTTGCTTTTCAGCAGAATGTTTTAACGTTTCACTTCCTAAGCCATCATTCAGCTAATAAGGTATGTAATAAATTGTCGGTTCCTATTACATAATTTCTACGTTCCTTGGACGAAAGGGACTACAATTTCGGACTGTTCGAATTCTGCAATTTGGAAGAGTCACCTAAGTATACTCCAGAGTTATGTTTCAATGAACTGCGAAATTTACTCTATGACAGTTGAAATTCATTTGGAATTACTCTCACCATTTTGACTCTAAATCTGTTATAATAAACATTTTAGGACCACTCCAGAAAAAATAGTAAAAAATATAGTTAGTAGAACTGTTTTGAACATTGATTAAATAAACACATAATTTATAATTTTAATCAATTAATACATTTCATTTAATTTTTAAAGGTACCTTAAATCTGCAAAAATGCCATAACTTTACATTCCAATATTCAAAATTCAATAATTTTGCTATATTTTCGCAAAAAAACCTTGACTTGCACCTCACTCTAGAGGCAATACCGACTTTCAGTTGACCAAATTGTCAACGGCATTAGTGTTTGTGTTTTTTTTAATAGTCCAACTCTCAATTATAACAACCTCCAACATTATCTTATCTTTCTGAAAAGTCGACATTTTAGAAAACTTACCAGACATCTGAAACTTTTTTTTATTTACAGAATTCAGTATAATAAATTGATCATAGGGTAGACATATTATGTAAGCTCTGAATTTAGCCGTGAGTTATCATAAAACTAGTTTTAAATAATTAAGAGCTATTTTTTATGGAATAAGTGCATTAATATGAGTTACCAAGCGAGGTGGCGCCGCGGTAGTGTGCGTCTCGAGGTCCCAGGTTCAATCCCCGACGAACGCCCACTCTGACCTTTGGGTTTTGGTAGTTTCCCCGGGGTCGCCAGGCGAATGCTGAAGGAAATCATCTACCACGATATCCTTTCCGTTTCCCTTTCAGATGGCACGGATGCATGCTCAATGGAAAGAGTATTCCCCGTGGATACTAGAGGCTGCTTAATTGGTGGGCGTATCATCGCTCTCTCTCTCTCTCTCTTTCTCTTTCTCTCGGGATTTCCAGCAGTGGCACGGCTCTGCGAGCTTGGAAATGTTAGGGACTTCCGCGCATCTCTGTGGCCTGTCTGCCTACGGCCCGTAGCCTCCTGTGGTTTCTTCACTTCATCCCTTCCTCCTGGGGGTGGAAGCCAAAATAGATCTCTGTAGGTCGCAGCGTGCGAGGTGTCTCCCTCCATTGAATAATCTATACCTATTAATATGACTTAATGGTTCCACTATTGGGATTTGCAGTTGTATATCAGACAAGGTCACTAACACTTTGTTGGCTCTTTTCTTGCAAGTTTAAAATGCATAGCACAAAGGCAATTCATTTTATTTATCCCATTAAAGTATCCCCTATTACTACTATTGAAAAGGTAGAATCAAACTGAAAATGTCAATTCCATAACACGCGTCGTTGGCTTACCGTGCCTCTGCTTTAACCAGTGGAATTATCATGTGAAGCCGTTCTCGGTGCGCTCCCTGCTTCAAATATGTATAACATTTAATGTTACCTGCTATGTTGATGAGTTTTATGACGTAATCTCGTAGCTCGTTTTGTGTTGACTTGTGAGTCAGCTCTCCTATGGTATAGCTATGAGTTCTTCATCGCAGGGTGTGCGTGTGTGTATTTTGAAAGGATAACACCACTTTAGTTAGCTAATAAATTAGTTACCGTAAGTCGCAGAAACGTTGCTCGGAAGGGTCCCTCTCAATAGCACTAAATCTTGCTCAAGTGTGTCTCTAGGCGTTACACTACTTAAAATGCATCTCACATTCCCAAGGTTCATCACACCAGTAAGTTCCAGAATTAAGTAAATAAGTGACTTTGATTTAGAGTGCATGCTCTTTTCTTAACTTAAGCTTCGCCTGCCTATCGCTACCCCTACCAACGTCCCTTCTCTTACGGTCCAATCTTAAAACTCTAAGTAGTGTGTATCTGACACTGTTTCTATGTGGAACTTCCCCGAATCTCGGAATTTCATTTATAATTTACAGAATTCTTGCCTACGTGACTTTGCAAATGTGAACCCAAGCTCTAACTGTATACTGAGGCCTGCGCTGTCGGCTGTTATTAATGACTTTGCTTAACATGACTTGCTAATTCCCTTTTTCTTTCCGTACAAATCTTTCAACTCAGGCTTATTACTTATTGTAATTATTTCTTTATCTTCCTTCCATTTCTTCATTTCATGGCATGTTGCCGTGGTAACTCAGTGACATGAAAAGCCGTAGAATCCGTTGTTGAAATCCCGGCTGACATTGAATTTTTCAGCCCATTTATACCTTTTCAACTTTAACCTATCACGGCATATTTGAAAGAACAACTAATTATCATCATCATCATTTGTGGTCGTGGTGGTCGTCGTCTTTAAATTCAAGTTTCAGGTGGAACAAAACTATGAAATACAAATACAGAACTCGTTTTCTTTCTTTCTTTCTTTCTTTCTTTCTTATATCAGCTAACCTTGTGGCGTTCATCTTAGAGATATACAGATGCGCTCGTTTTGATGGGACTAGCACAGAGTGATCGAGGAACTTTGTTCAGACATCTGCCCAGTGTCAGTCCTCATTTCGACTAATTGGTTGTTAAATTACCTAACACTCTTGCATCTATACGTCAGATTGGACGTGACGCGTAACTGTTTTAATAGCAAACCTTCTTGCTATGTATTTCACAATCGAGTTTAACTAGCAGCTTAGAAGTAAAGAAAGCAAGAAAAGACTGTTTTTGGGTGGAATGTAATTACCTGGAGCACTGTGGAAGAAAACTTGGCACGATTTCCTAGACTATAACCTATCCAAGCAGGATATTTCTCTCTGGTGTTCAATAATTTTAGTACAAAAAGTATAACTGTTTAATCACTTTTTTTCTAGACTTTTGTTGTTTCTTTTCTTCGTACAATACACATTATTACAAATAAAACAGCAGAACCTGCAATTATGCTCATGTTATTACCTTAAATACAGAGATACTTTTCTTTTTCCTCTCTCTCCCTCATCCTCAGTCTTTCCCTTCTTCTATTCCTCTCTCTCTCCTTCCCTCTAAATATCTCTCTCGTCTCTGTTCCTGTTTACAATCCTCAAACACCTCTCTCTCTCCCTCTCTGTCTGAACTTGATACACCATATGATGTTTTGAAAACTCCTAATAAATATTTTTTTCCGGAACGTTGAAAAAATTAAAATATGAATAAAAAGAAATAATAGTAAAAATGGTATCTTCTTTGGGCTATACTATTTTCCATGACCCTAGATGTGTAAGAATAATAAATGGGAATGAAAATGTCTTATAGCTTCATAAATATTTATCCCGTAAAATATTTTTAAAAATCGCTTTAATATGAGAGAGAGAAAGTCCTTTTTGTTTGGTTTTTTTTTACTTAGTGCTCTATTAAAACCTTATAATAGGGGAAGTAATTAATAGATCACAGGACTTATTCCCTAAGTGAAGAGCCTAAGATATGGGAAATACCAAATTCAAAACAATTGTTTTGGGTATTCTCGAATGTAAAGGTAACATAAACGCATGAATGTGCATAAAAAATGTGTGATTTCTTTTTTTAGTTCAGAATGAGCCCAATTTTACATGTTAACATGTAAATTACCAAAACTAATCAGAAAGACTTAATGTGTGTATAGACAGATAAAAGTTGGTAGGAGTGTTGGCACGGAATGCTGAGCATCTGTGATTCTAATCCCTGTTACGAACCTATTTTTCTTTTCCCAAGTTAAATGCAGACTCTGTTTAAATAACACAAAGCTAAGAATGTGAAGGTAGCTTTTTAAAAATAACCGACTGCTGCTGCTGCTACTTTTGAAGCTCGTAAGTTTATAAGTTGGCGGTTTCTGTGCCAGGACATTATCGTAAATCCAATCGCAGCGCTAATGCATAAAGGTCATTGTTCCACAGTCCCGGGGTGCAACAAATTTGCAATTTAATGCGTAAAGATATTGTGTACGTCTTTGCGGAGCAATAAGTAGAATGGAGCAAAGAGGAAAAGAGGAGAAGAAACGTTAACCGTCCAGCATTTGTTTCCCGTTTTAGCTGTGCCTGCCTGCCTGCCTGGCTGGCTGCTGGGCCGAATGGGGTTTCCATGGTAACTGGGGGCCCTCCCCCGCTACACATCGATCCCATCAACTACGTGCAGCTAAACTCGCTCTTCTCCTCAACCATTTTCACTTTCCATCTATTTGGTTCTCCACTTTCCACCTCTCTACCTCCGAAAACCATTCCTTCTCCTCCTCCTCTCTTATGTCTATCTAGTTAATGTTCACGTTTAAGAATGTTTGCCCCCTCCTCTTTTGATGTATACCTTTCTCTGTTTCTCTCCTTGCCGAGATCGCCCGCCATAACACATTCTGACGCACAAAAGAGATTTAATCATCGTTGCATTTTGAGCAGCGCCAGGGGCAACGCAGGAGAGCACCTATATACCGGGTGTTCACCAAGAATCTCGGCCTTCCTTCGCTATGTGGGGGCAGCGTGCTTACCTCCTAACCCAGAGAGAGCGATTCTGAATCACCCTAGATAGGGCTTCTTCTATCTTGAGGAGATGTCTAAGGAGTAGGTCTGAGCTCAGAACCTAGTTGTTTCGCATTTACCTTACCCCTTTCATTCAGATCTCCGAAACGAGAACGTCCATAGATATGTTGTTTGGCCCCACACGACTGTTTCTAAAATAATTTAAAATTAAGTAGTGCTGACGTAATCGGCATTCAACTATTCTATTAAACGTCCTTTTATCAGTAAAAAAATTTGTGTTACATTCACATGACTTTCACTACACCTTATGGTTTATTAGTCGGTATACAAACTATTCTTACTGAAGGTTATATTTCTATCTACTAATTTTTAATCCAAACAAACCTTTACAGAAACAGCTACATTACACATTTCGTTATACAAAGAGAACAGCGTAAGTCAAATGTTTAAGAACTGGAGGCTATAGGCTGGTCTCATAATTCCATACTTTTTCCATGCAATTTCAAGAAACAACTGATTGTTGACAAGGCTTTAAGAGAATGACCAAGAAATGATCCATTCAAACCTTTAATAACGGATGTCTTAGAAATGGCTTATGCCACAAAAAACTTATTTAAAGCAAATTGTGCGTTTTAAAGAGAGATGTATTTTGTTGTGTAGTAGGTTTTAATCTATCGCTTAACGTTTATCAGTTAAACAAAATTATACAATATTTCCTCCGAATGGAGAAAACTTCACAGCCCATTTCCAGAAGATTCAAGATATGGATTTTATTTGCCATGTAAATGTCTTTAATATGTGGTATTTTAATAAAAATTGTTAGCCATTTTTTAGAAAATCAAAAGTTTCGAAAAGTTTCATGTAAAGAGCAGTTTTGGATTGGGGGATTTTCTTGAAAATCTTCGTGTCGCATTTTTGGAAGACACTGAGCCTAAATACTAAGTTTGGTATTTATCCGACTTTTGGTTTTTGAGTTATGCTGTTCACAATCACAGTCACACATACGCACAGACATACCATGGACTTTTTTTTCTAAAAATTCATTTTTGCATTCACAGATCCTCAAAACATGTATTACTGGTGAAATATCGGTATCAAATTCTTAGGCGGAATGCAATACCTTCTCTACCTACTATGTACGTGGTAGAGAAAGTAATAACTGAAGAGAAAGAAGAAAGAATAGCTTCTTTATAGGAAGAATAGTCCAGAAATTCCAGTTTTAATTCACAGCTGGAGCAGGGGAGTTTGTCATTAATTAGAATATCTTCCCACTTTTCGTAGAGTTAGAAATAGGGATGATTGTGTGAATGCACGTGTGAAATATGAATACGATCCAATGGTAAACAGCTGTTTGCTTTTTTGACACCAATTGTTTCTGAATTCAAAACCCTCCACATGACCTTAAAGTTAAATGGGCCAACAGAAATGATGAAAAATTCTGTGTCTCGCTCGCACAACTTCCATTACTTCACATAGTACCTTATGCAATATTGTGTTCATATAAAAATTATTCATTCGTTCAGTTTACGTTATTCATGATAAATATTTTTACTTGGAAGTAAGTTTAAATTAAGCAGTATTGACTTGGTTGCGAGCAAGTACTGAAAATAAAACATAACTGTTTGCATATAAGTCAGTATTTGTTATTGAGGAACATGTGGGGAAAAAAGAAGGATCTCGTAAGATACCTTATACATGCCATAAAAATGTTTCACCTGGGAAATCTTAAAGTTATAACTACGAATATTTCAAAAAGACCTAATGCTACACAAAAGTTATTTGACTAAATCGTGTAGTTCAATGAGCTCTCTATTTTTCGTACACCAAGTTTTTTCGTGTCTCTTATAGTTATGCAGGATGTTAAAAAAAATCCATATTTTGAGAAGTGGTAGTATCGACCAAAACAAGAAAACATGTCCAGTAAACAGGGGCTCTAAGATGCATACCTGAAGAGCTATGCGCACTTGTTCATCTTCGCTACTGTGAAACGTCTCTTCTACTGAAAGCTCTTTACTGTTGTATATGACCTACAGAATACAAATTGTCTTAGGTTTCTTGTCTAAAATAAATTCTAGTCAGAAAAGTAGACAATTTATGAACTGCGGTTTAAAAGAGTACTATTTTGTGTATTTTTAACTGAAACGTCCAGTTAAATTGATATTTTTAGAAATTATCATTCAAGTGTAGTTCCAAATTAATCTAAATAGTGATACAAAACAGTTCTGTCTTTATACTTCCTCTGTCCCAAAATAACAATCGCATTTTTTGCTATGAGGGTTTGGCATTCGCTTAGATACCGAGGCAATTCCTTCGCCTGCATGTTATATATTACTACTTGGGTTACGAATCAGGTGCGTAAACATCAACATGATATGTTATGGAATCCAATAACATTTGCTTAGTATGTTGCGTAGAGACCTCGCGCCTTTCTATGTTTCGAAGACAGTCGGTGGCAGTTTCTATGTTTGGTGGCAGTCCCAGGTTCGATGCCCGCTCGGGTTGGAGTCGAACGTGGTGTAGTGGTAGATACAGAAGTAATGCTAAAATACACTATACCTGTTTTCTCCATCCAACGTGGGTTCGTCTTGTCCTAGCTGGTTGATTTAACTACACGGTGATTCTCAGCGGGATGTTTGCATGGACTCTGCCTATAATGATTGTTAATAATCTCGTCGATTTCAGTGGTGGTACTAGAAGCTAAGAGGAGAATTTACTACTTACTATAATGTTTGGTTTATGGCTATTTATTGTCACTTCTTCAATATAACACTGCATAATGTTCCTGTTCACTTATCACTTTGTATAGGACACCATTTGCGCGCCAACTTTGACGGAGTATCGTGGATTCCTCGTCTGTATTTAAACGCCAACTGTTTTATTGTTGGGGTGAATTTCGACTATTTAAAGACCACAATATCCCACCTAAAGTTTTGGTATCGGATTTCTTATTGGTCAGCTTGTATATATCATGTGACTTTTTTGCCGGGCTTCTCTGGGTAAACTGCCGTTCTGTGTTATTTTCCTTTACTCCATACTTCCGGAGCGGAAACAAATAGAGTCATAAAACCCTACCCTAGACTAACACAAAAGATCCCGTTTTCGCTGCACATGCAAACAGCATATTTCTACCATAACTGCAGAGTACAAGACATTCTAAACTTAGTTAAACAGGAACATTATGTACACGACAAATATTACATTTTACAGAAATTACTATTTACATGGTTTTCACATTGTACACATATATCATTATACATCAAATTATACACTGAATAAATTAGCACATAATAAAATTAATTCGGGTACATTCTGTCTCAATGTTGCACCAGCTTTTGCGTTCATATTGCCAATAAACAATTACTTTAAAAAATGCAGGTATTATTTTGGAACTCTACACAAGTCAAAAGAAGGAAATAACTCCACCACAGTGGTATTGCACTTCGCTGAACTGACTTCCGCGTGTATTCAAAGTTTCCGCAAGTCAAGTGTAATAATATCGTGGTTGAGACATAAATGAATGGCGAGGTGAACAACGTTCCATAACATTATGCTTACATTGTTTACTCGTCTGCTTTGTAATGCAAGCAACACCCAGAACTTGGGAAGTGAAGAAGTTGCCGAAGTGTCTAGGCGAATGACCAGATCAAACAATCATTGCAAAGTGGGACAGGAAGTTTAAGGGGACAAGGTACTCTAAATGGACAAAAAACACATTGTTTGTTTTAAGCACTAATAGAATCTATATTATTTCCATTTTCAGAAAATATATACTTTTTGGGAGTTAAGAGGTTTTTAATACATTTAAATACAATTTAAATGCTAGTCTGCATTCCTTTAAAGCTGCCATGCAATGCCCCTTTTTAGAACATTTTGTATCTTTCAACAACTATATTGTGCCTAGCGAGCAGTTCAACAATTAACAAAATAGCCAGAGATGGTAATTAAAAAATCTGAAACAGTCCAGGAATGAAAGTGCAGATGATTATGACCCTGGAGTTTACTGAAGTGTGTCAGAACTTTAATGTTCAAACGTTAAATTCAGTTTTTCTCAAAACAACTTGTATACCTTTTTCTCAGAAAGTATGAGAGTTAGAGAGCTGAAATTATCAGTACACGTATACACCACATAGCTCAAGTTTCTGAACCACAATCATAATTTTATAATGTATATTAGTGATATTAAGAGAGCAACAACATTGCAAATTTTCCACATTTTTGACTTTGCAAATAATTTTTTTTTCACTTTCTAGTGAGCTGATGTACGTAACTAAATAATTGAGATTCGAAGATAGCTGATTATACAAAGAACAAGCATGCAAAAGTGTGATTCTCTATTGCATGTGTTATCAGAGAAAATGGTACATGAATTCACATGTTTAAGAGTAAATTTTATTATTTTTCTGCTGAATAAAATAATTTTTATGGACTCAACTACATAAGCTATCAATGCAAACAACCACTTAAAATAATTATTATAATTTACAGAATAATTAATAAAAAGTTCAGGAAAAACCATTGAGAACTTTAAGAGCAGTAGCAATTTAACACACTTAAGGTGTAATTTTCATGTGTTCAGACTACCTTGTCCCCTTAAGTACTCACCGTGATAGTTAAGTGGTAAGTAGACATCGGATTTGTATGCACTAAAATATCTAAAATTAGTATGAATTTATGCCTTAGTATGCACTAAGTGTGCAATAAAATTGTTAACCTTAAGCTTTTAGGTGCTTACAATGTGCATGGTTCCTTAGACATCCTTCCGGTCGTTTTATTTTGATTTGCAGTCTAGAATGATAATTTTCTACAAATATGTAAGTGTACATTTGTGACGTTTATTGGTTAACACAAGTTTGTATGCTGAGAAGGATCTTTCCACGTCTACAGATGTTATTGGGCTAAATTTTAAAGCACTTACTACCTCTCGAGAGATTTCTTCAGGAAGCACTACGTTTTCACCTTAAAGATATTTATTCACAAATCACAAAATCTTAAGGACAGGATTTCTCCATAATACGCTGCACTATTTACCGCTTTATTTTCCTGCATACCTTTAAATGAGATCTCTCAAGTTTACTGTGAACTTCATTGCGAGTTGATAAAGATTCAATTAAGACAAACCAGATTTTTCGATTTTTTTTTCTTAGCTTCAGCTATAACTTTTAAGTCTGCCTTGATTACAGCCATGTCCTTTTGCAAATACTGTCTCCATAGTAAGACATTATGATTTGTCACTAATGTTGAGGCAGTATTTTTAACAATTGGATAATTTCAATTAAATTATATAATATTTAATTTCAATAACAGCCCGCCTTGAAGCAATATGTATGTAATAATTTGTGAAATGTATGTAACAGTCATTGCATATGCTTATATTATTGTATCCATGTGTAATAATGTTATGTGAATGCATTACGTAATTTAATAATAAAAGAACTGTGAGAATAATAAGTTTAAAGTTGCTAACAATGAGGTAAACTTGAGTCAATAATGAGTTTGAGAGTTTAAATGCTACTAGTCATGATTAGGGAAGCAATAATGTAAATTTTGTGTCAGTTAAAATAGCCAATCAACAGCCAGAAAAAGCTTTAGTAAAATGCAGGCATTCTATTGGACTAGGATTAGCCAATCACAGACTTGAAATACAGACGTTTACGGGTTTGGACGGTTGAAATATGTTCAGTTGCCTGCAGACTTTGATAGTAACCGGATGGAAGATGTGTTCTCTATAGAAATATATTACGTATTCGTGTGAAACGTAAAATAAGTATACGCGTTAACAAAGTGCAAGTATTAAATAAAAGAATCTCACAGCTCTTGATATCAGTGTAGTGCTATTTAATTTGTGTCAAGGATTAAAAAAAAGAAGTGAATTAAAGCTTAAAATCTGTGTAAGCCTACATTCTTGTCGCACCAACGCCTGTCTAAGAGTAACGTGTGTCTAAAACAATACTGACGCAGCCGAGGCAAACATAATATAATATCTATAGAAGCAGTTTAATAACAATATTAATACTTTTTTTTAAACTTGGAGCGTAACAACAAAAATACATCTTCAAATCGGCTTTTCATACATAACAGCATATTATGTATCAAACAATCTTCTTCAAATTGACGCCCAAAGCATGGTGCAAACTCCAACAGTAACGTAAAAAACTACTTCAAATTGACTTCCATACGTGGAGCTAAATAAATAAACAACTCCTTCAACTCCAACTTCAACAACAAAACGCTTTCTTCAAATGGCTTCCCAAGCGTGAGGCTAATAAATAAATAAATAAACCACGTGAATAATACTACTTTTTCAATGTTTAAACATTAATTTTAAAAATAAAAATAAAGAATACGTGTATTATACGCTCAATGTATGGAATATAGAGAAATATGCAGCAACAGCGGAAACATGCGCTTTAAAACTTCATGCTCGTATACAAGCATAGCAGAACATGAAGCATATTGTAAAAGTTAATTCCATATCACAAGTAAAAACAAACCAAGTATGCGTTTGCATACATCTCCGATTGATAAGCATATATAGGGTGGACCGTTTAAGTTGAGATTGTACAATATCTCCAAATCTAAGCGTTGTAGAAGGATGTATCTTGACATTATGGGGGAAAGTAAATATGATTAGTCGTGTTTTATTTGGAGGACTATGTTATGATCAACACTAATTGTAGGTTCCTATTAAAAAAATTAATTTGACCCTAAAATGACCATCACTACACCCTCCAAACAAAATGCCACCAATGGCATTTACTTTTCGGCATAATATCGACAACTTTTATTAAAGACATTTCTTTTTACATTGCTTAGTTTTGGAGATATTGTACAGTCTGAACTTAAATGGTTCACCTTGTATACTGATAAGCCTCGCAGTTTTCTACACGCCGTAGAATTACAGTATACTTCCATAGCAGCCATAAGTTCTAGAATTTTAACAGGAGAAAGTTCCAACAAGAAAATATGAATATGTTGTTTACTTGTCTTACCATCAGGAGAGTTCTTTAAGGGTAATCAGTACAGAAATTTCTATTTTCTTTGAATTTAAACTAATTTAATTGAAACTCTTGTGGGAAGTGTTTTCAAGATAATTAATAAGAAGTTAATATTTTTGGTCCTAGAATATAAATTTCAAAAAAATAAATTTTCGAATAAAGAAAGCTGAGTTACATGTAAAATGTCCCCATGATGAAAATGTGAACATTTTTAAATGTTTAAGTTCTGCATATTATGTTCGAATATCGTTTGTATAATATTAAATCCTTTCCTGAAAAAATAATATAATAAATAACACTTTTAATTTTGAAAAAATAAGCTGTAGATTAAATAATTAACACACTTAAACCAAAAATGTACTTTATACAAAAAACACTCTTTAGATCTCTTTATCCACCTTCAAGGAACGTCCTGGAAAGCTAGAATCAAACAGAAAAATCCAGAATTTGAACTACGGATCTTCGGCTGACCGTACCGGTGCTCTAACCGACTGAATTACAATGACAACATGCCGCCACGATATTTAATTTCCCGACTGGCTCATATTGTTTTCTGGTAAACCATAGGGGGCTCTCAAGTTAATTTTGAGATAACCTAATCCAACAGCGATTTAAAACTCATAAGTATTTCCAGTCCCGAGTATATAGATTAACACTACTGGGTTAATCAACGCCTTAACGTGACCCAAGAAAATTATAATATACATTAAAAGCATTAAATTCAAATGGGATCTACAGAGTAGAGTATAAACAATAGGTCAGTAGTTGAATATCGCAGTGTTGAGATGTCTACAGACTTATATTACGACCTCTTAATCTAATCTAATTTAATTTAATGGATTCTTATCTAATGTAATATAGGTCAGTAAACATTTTGTTCTTTCACACTTGAAATCGAAAAGTTAGAATAAAATTAAAGTTTAATACCATAACGGCGACGTGAACAACGTATACAAAATGAGAAACGTTAATTTTAGGAGGAGTATTGTATTTCGACTGTTAGGAGCCGAACTTGAAGTAGTAGCAACCGCACGTATGGTACAAAGTTTCCGGTAGCCTTCGCCCCAAGTTTAAAAAAATATTAACTTTGTAATTTTGAGTTTCTCTAAATATTATATATTTATGTTTGCCTCGGCTACATCAGTATTATTGTTAGAGCCATTTTCTATTTGCAGGGTTGTGGTGCGACTGAAGAATGTAGGCTTACACAGATTTTAAGTTTTTCTTCACTCCATTTATTAATGCTTGACATGATTTAAATAACACTTCACTGATATAGAGAGCTGTGAGATTCTTTTGTTAATTACTTTCAATTTTTAACATGTAAACTATTTTCTCACACAAAATAAGTATTAAATTTCTCGAGGACACATTTTTCGTCCAGTTATGAGCACTATTTACAAGCGATTGACTTGATTTCTAGCCCTTAAATTTGTAAATTTCTGTATTTCAAGTCTCTGATTGGTTATTCCTAATCTAATAGAATACTTTTATTTAACTTAAGCTTTTTTCTGGTTGTTGATTGGCTATTTTATAAACTGTCACAAAAATTACATTATTGTTGCTCCAAGAATGACTAGTAGCATTATTACACTTTCTTGCTTATTATTGCCTCAAGGTTACCTCATTGTTACCTCATTGTTAGCAATTTTAACCTATTATTCTCACAGCTCCTACATTATTACATTACGAAATACATTCAGATAACATTATTGCATGTATACAATAATATAAACATATACAATGACTGTAATATACACCTTTTACATCTTGTTACATACATATATTGCTTTAAGGCGGGCTATTATTATTATTTTTTATTATATAATTAGACTGACATCATTTAAGTGTTAAAAATACTGCCTCAAAAAAAATCAATGACAATAACCCGTACCGTTCATGAATAAAGTCGTAACTGTTAATGCTATGGTCCCTTGTTATGTCATAATTCAAATTTATGTTTTGTATGTTTATTTATTTTTAGAATCGGTATTCCTCAACACCTCAATATCCGTTTTCTCAAAATTGTGATTAAACGGAATGCACTAGTAAAATGTATCATGTGAATGTGTTGCATACATATGACTTTTTCTACCTTGTATCACTTATTATGGGTATATAATTATTTTTATGAAAGTATATTTTCCTATTCATTTAATTGTGATCGATATATATCTTTCCGGAAATAGCTACATTACACATTTCGCCATAGATACAAAGGAAATAGAATACTCAATGATAGCTGGACGCTATATGCTGGACTTAAAATTCCATACTATTTCCATGACATCGTTAGAAACAACTAAAAATCGCCAGTATTTTAATAAAATGGATATCTTGGAAATAGCTGATGCCACAAAAAGGAGTTATTTCAAAAAGTTGTGTATTTAAAAGGATCTGCTTTTTATGTAGTAAGCTTTCGTCTTTTGCTTAACACTTGCAAGTTATTCCCAGAACATTTAAAATATGTTTTATTTGTCGTTTACGTATCTTTAGAGCTATGTTTCATAAAATCAAAAATTTCGAAAAATGTTTCATGTAAAGGGTATTATGGGGTGGATTTTCTTGAAAATCTTCATGTCGCATCTTTGGAAGGCATTGAACTTAAATACCGAGTTTGTTATTTACCCGACATTTCGTTTTTGAGTTACGCTGCCCACAGTGCATTCACAAACACACGCACTCAAGGGCCTTTTTTTTCTAAAAATGCTTCTTTTAGGATTCAGGGAACTCAAAACACGTATTATCGGTGAAATTGTGGTATCGAAATTTTAACGGAATTCAATACGTTATTTCTACGTGGTTGAAAAAGCATGTCCAAACAAGTTCCTCTCGGGACTCGAGAACCAGTAAACCTAACAGTATTTTTCGTTCGTTTTCAGTATAGCGTTATTATTATTATTATTATTATTATTATTATTATTATTATTATTACAAATTCTTTTAACCCTTGAAGTAGGTTGTATTGAAGGAGTTGTATTATATTTCGACTGTTGGGGAGCCGAACTTGAAGTTCGTTGCAACCGCACGTATGGTAAAAAGTT
Organism: Deroplatys truncata; assembly: GCA_030765065.1. Lineage (NCBI taxonomy): Eukaryota > Metazoa > Arthropoda > Insecta > Mantodea > Mantidae > Deroplatys > Deroplatys truncata. The sequence continues at coordinate 76,392,242 of CM060983.1, forward strand.
TCCCGTAGCCTTCGCCCTAAGTTTAAAAATATTAACTTTGTAATTTGACTGTTTCTTTAAATATTATATATTTGTGTTTGCCTCGGCTGCGTCAGTATTTATATTTTTTGAGACATGAATGTCTTAGCAAGGAGTGTTGCCACTGAAGAATGTAGGCTTGCACAGATTATAATTTTACTTCACTCCTTTTATTAATGCTTGACACTATTTAAATAACACTTCACTGATATAGAGAAAGAGAGCTGTGAGATTTTGTTATTAATTACTTGCACTTTTTAACACGTAAACTATTTTTGTCTCACACAAAATACGTTTTAAATTCCTCGAGGACGTGTCTCGCGTCCGGTTAGAAACACTTGTCTACAACTAACGCGTCCAGTTATGAGCACTGCCTACAAGCAACTGGCTTGATTTCTATCGCCTAAATTTGTAAATTTCTGTATTTAAAGTCTCTGATTGGATATACAATACAATACAATACCTTCATTTAACTAAAGCTTTTTCTGGTTGTTGATTGGCTATTTTTATAAACTGTCACTAAAATTACATTATTGTTGCTCCATGAATGACTAGTAGCATTATTAACCATTCTTACTCATTATTGCCTCAAGGTTACCTCATTGTTAGCAACTTTTAACCTATTATTCTCACAGCTCCTACATTATTAAGTTACGTAATACATTCACATAATATTATTACATGTATAAAATAATATAAACATATACAATGATTGTAACATGCACTTTTTATATATTGTTACATACACATATTGCCTTAAGGCGGTCTGTTACTACATTTTTCATTATATAATTAGACTGAAATGATTTAAGTGTTAAAAATACTGCCTCGCCCTTTATTGTATCAGTCAACCTTTATATCCCAGTTGGGTGACTTGATTAATTAAGCCTCTCAGCTCCGTGAATATTTCCTTATCCTTTTAAGATACACTAAATTAACTGTGAATTTAGTTGTCCCTGGGCTTATATTAGCATTACATAATATTAATTTGCGTACCACAGATCTCACACTTTTGTCCTTGACAACAGGATGTGGAACATGTCAACAAGTTTACATAATATTTACAATATTATTTATAGAATTATTAGTATTAATTAGATTAGGAATAATTTATTCATTAATAGTATAAAATGAATGTTAATAAAGATACTACTTCAGCTTCATTTAAAATGTTTCTTAAATGTTTGATTATTCAAAGCATCTTCATTCAAAATTTCTACAGGTCTGATACATTTCCTGTCTGTGCCCCAAAAAGCGGGGTTTATGTATAATTCCCATAGTCGACAGCACTCTCGTATCGGTGGGAAGCTAGACCCTGTTTACATTTCGCATACCACACTGACTGTAGTGGAATGATTTACCCTCACCCTACTGTTACAGCAGCATACTACACACCAGTATTGGCCAAACTGAGGAAGCACATTGCAAGGAAACAATCAGACTTCATCGGACTGGGTAGCGACTTCATCATGACGACGCGCGGCCTCACGTCGTAATCAAGTCATGCAGTTTTTGACTAAATGGAACATTACCTGTGTACTGCACCCGACTTATAGCCCCATATTGCATCCCGTGATTTTTTTTCCGTCAAAGGCAAAGCTTCGGGGCATTGAGAACTCTATAGCAGTGCTCAAGAAAAGTGAGGCGATTTTCAAGGGCCTCGCAAAGAATGGCCTGCACCATGCCGAGGACTACAGAGACTCTATAGAGAGTTCATTGAAGTAGGAAAAAGATCATGTAAACATTGAAATGGGCCAATAAATATCTGTGAAAAAATTTGCTGTGTTACACTCATATGACTCTCTCTACTCTTGAACAAACTATTTTTACAAACGCTTATTCTCCATATGCGTCATGTTAATTGAGATATGGAGATGTTAATCCTATTGCTAATTTTCTTGTAGATTCAAGGAGAATATGGTAGTATTTAAGCGATAGTCAAATGTTTTAAGAGCTGATTGCTATGTGGAGCATTCCATTCTCTTTGTATGTCCAGTACATAAAAAATGAATAACGAATTCCCATTTGAGAAAAAGTATTGGAAAATTTAAGGGAATAACCAGCAATATCATAATACATAAATCGTGTATTTTAACACGATCTACATTTTTTGTGTAGTAAAATTTTGTCTATCTCTTATGGTTTACCAGTTATGCAAAAGTCGTTCACAATGAAGAATACTTTTGGAGACATTCTCGGAAAATTCGAGATATACATTTCATTTGCCATGAAAGTATCTTAAACATATGATATTTTAATCAAAATCGTTAGAGCCATTTTTAAGAAAATTAAAATTTTTCGAAAAATGTTCCATTTAAAGGGTAATCTGGGGTGGGGGGGTTTCTTGAAAACCTTCGTGTCGCATCTCTGGAAGATACTGAACCTAAATACCAAGTTTGGTGTTTATACGACTGTTCGTTTCTGAGTTATGCTGTTCACAGACATACACAGACACACACATAGACACACACGGACATGTTTCCAAAAATGCTTTTTTGGATTCAGGGGGTCTCAAAGCATATATTTCCGGCGAAATCTCGGTATCTAATTTTTGGGTGGAATACAATACTTCCCCTAGAGAAAGTAAAAATTAGTCTAGTCTTTATCAGCCCTCGTATGTTGTTTTAATTGTATAGTCCCTTTAACTTCTATGGTCATATCGGGGGCTTGAGAAACAATTGATGGTGTTATTCCTTGCTGATCTGCAGGTTTTCTCAACGTTCGTTTTATCAGTATTTTATTATCAATATACTACATTCACTCCCTCGTGCATACTTCTAGAATAGGGAATAACTCTAGTAAAATAAAACTTCCCCGCCCCAACCAGTAATCGAACCCAGAAACACTGGGGCGAGAATCCGGAACGCTGAGTGCATATCTTGTTGAAAATCAGGAACACATGCTTTATACTTTTCGTGGAAAACTATTAGAAAAATATAAAATAATTGATAATTTTGAAGAAGATATATTTACAAATCCATCCTTAAATCGAAAATTTAATTTTTTTTCAAAAAATACATCCTGAGAACTCTTTCCAAATTTAAGCACTAATATATCGAAAACTTTAAAATACATTGAACTGAATTTTAAAAACATCTTATATGAAAATCAGCTAAACAATGACAAAAATTACAATTAAATTAAATGAAAACGGTAGAATTTAGCATTCTCAGTGAAGGGTTACCTTAAACGCTAAAGATTGTGATAAGAAAAATTTATAAATATATGTATCAATATGAACCAGCTGAATCAATTATCAAATTGATTTTTTGAAGTTATGCAACCTACTAAACGGCATGGGTACCTTAGAAACATTTTCGTTAGGACTATCAATTCACCTACATATCGTCAGAAAATACAGTACTTGGCTACTAAAAGCTGCACAAGCTTTCTAAGTGATGTTATAAATTTCTACTATAGTTTAAATTGCAAAATCTCTGAGAGAAACAGCTATAAAATGGGCCCAGTGTCCCAATCAGTGGAAGGAAAATTGGCAGATCTGTAAAGTCATAAAATCAATATGCTGCAACCAATTACAGACAGGTCAGTATTCAAAATGGGTTGTACAGTCATACCGCACACGTGTTTTACATTTATATTTCATTGTGCACTTCATAAAGAATGCGTAATAGTCGACGCTTTTTGATTAATAACGTAATGTCTAATAGAGACTTAAAGCTTTAGTGAAGCAACATACACACTAGTCCACCAATTCGTACAGTAACTCTCCTGAGGTATATTTCACTGACAAATTGGAGACAAAAGGATCAAAACTCACTTGCCACTCTTCCTTCCATCCCATATCGTCCCACAGTCAGGTAGCCTGGCCAGCCCGCATGAGTATTATCAGTGGCAAACTGCAAATGCGTAGCGTTAAACTGTGATGGAATATCGCTTATTTTAATTATTCTAACTTTTTAAAGCTGAACTTAGAACTATTATACTTAGAATATACGTGCCAGAAATTTTCCATATTCAATCTGTCCGTGGAATAGGATTCTGGAGTGTTAGTGCGTGAATTCATAGACTACCTGTATAAAACAAATTTTCGAGATGTAACAAAGTTTGTCGTATATAAAGCTAGATTGTAATTTAAAACTACCTGAACTTGAAGGTCCAAAGCAATAGAGTAGAATGAATGTTACTCCTTACAGAGTGACACAAGGTGGATAAAATTTTTACCTGTTTGTGTCTGCGCCATATCGCTGTGTGAAAGTTACAATTTGCTATATCAGTTAAGATTTTTTTAGATGTGAGTGTAAAAACTGTGTACTGTTATCCTTGGCACAACTGGAAAGCAATTAACATTAAATAAATATGAATTATATACAAAACTGATATAGTATAATGAATTAATGATTCTTAATTAGGAACCCCATCAACTCAGAAGTATAAGTACAAAAAGTAAAACAAAAAGAAAAAATAAACCTTTCATAGCATCAACTTTAAACCACCAATCTTGGAATCTCAATCATTATTTTCGGAGAACTGATTCACTCAGCCGCGTAGAACCTTTAAGAAAGATGTTTTTTATTACATTATTTGCACCACGCTTTGGGCGTTAATTTGAGGTAGTTTGTATTGAAGGAGTTGTATTATATTTCAACCGTTGGGGAGCCGAACTTGTAGTGTTGCAATCGCACGTATAGTAAACAGTTTCCGGTAGCCTTCGCCAAAACTGTACCTTCAGGTGCCTTTACCCCAAGTTTAAAATATATTAACTTTGTAAGTTGTAAGTTCTTTAAGTATTAAATATTTATGTTTGCCTCGGCTGCGTCAGTATTATTGTTTTAGAGACGTGGATGTCTTGGCAGGGTTGTGGTGCTACAAGAATGTAGGCTTACAAAGATTATAATTTTACTTCACTCCTTTTATTACTGCTTGACACGATTTAAGTAACACTTTACTGATAGAGAGAGAGCTGTGAGATGTTTTTATTAAATATTTGCAGTTTTTGACGCGTAAACTTATTTTCCGTCTCTCACGAATACATATTAAATCTTTCGAGGACGCATCTTGCATCCGGTTACAATCACTGTCTGCAGGCAACTGAACTCTAAATTTGTAAAATTTTCTCCTTTTCAGTTTCTGATTGGCTAATCCTACTCCAATAGAATACCTTCATTTAACTAAAGCTTTTTCTGGTTGTTGACTGGCTATTTTATAAACTGTCACTAAAATTATATTATTGTTGCTCCAGTAATGACTAGTAGCATTATTAAACATTCTTACTCATTATTGCCTCAAGGTTACCTCATTGTTAGCAACTTTTAACCTATTATTCTCACAACTCCTACATTATTAAATTACGTAATGCATTCACATAACATTATTGAACATGTTTACAATAATATAAACATGTGCAATGACTGTTACATACATTTTACAAATTATTACACACACATATTGCTTCAGGCGGGCTGTTATTGAATTTACATATTATATAATTTGACTGAAATCATTTAAGTGTTAAAAATACTGCCTCACTTTGGAACCTTTGCGAATACGCTCCACAAGAAACGTTTCTGTAGCTTTCTGCGTTCAGATCTAAGTCAACCTGTTGCTTGCTGAGCATAATCTGCAGATTGCAGATAGGGGTAACTGATTCATCTGGTATAAAACGTTTTACGAGTGCCAATGTGTATAAAACAGTCTTACGTAAGTAATTTGAAACAGGGAGCTTAGGATCGGAGGTATGAGATTATGGGCTACTGCAGTAATTTCAAGTTGATACTAAAAATTAATCCATTAGAATATATTCCTACCTTCCAAGTAGTTGAAATAAATCGTTGTTAGGGATAGCGAATAGGGACCTTAACCGAAAGGAAATTTCGCACCGTGGCCAAAGCAAGGCCTAAACCTGCGGGAGGAGGATGCGGTGAGAGAGTACAAAGAAAGTTCAGATCTGATGATGGCAGCGTAGCGTAGAGGGTTCCCTGTCGTTTCCAGTTTGAATAACTCCCGGTCATCCCTTGGATGCCTCCTTTACCCTCGCGCACAAATTTGGGCTGTAGATTACATGCAGTTCTCTCTTCAAAACCCATCCATCATAGGCTCCGCACATCACCGTTCACCGTCCCTAGCCCTGCAGCCTAGAAAGACGAAAGGCAACTAAATGAGAGGAAATAACGTCCAAGAAAATTCTTGGTATTACAATTCTACATTCGATTACCGACCTGAAAAAACCACCAAGACAACCAGAGTCAGGATTTGCCGGTCCAACAGGAATACCACCCGGGACCTCTTAATGCGAAACTGAAACTTTATTTGCAATGTGTTGTTACATGAAATGATTCTAATCTTCAAAGTAAAGAACATTCTATTTTATAATCTTGAGCCACCTTTCAGCAAGGTTTGTTATCCCGCAACGGTACCAGTTACTGGTTTTTTATCCGTAGAATTCGTTGATACCAATTTCAACTGCTTCAAAGTTTTCAAAATTTCTTCTACATGGGGGAATGGACCATGGATCTAAATAGATGATAATCTAATGGCATAAGATCAGGGCCATATTCTGGATGCTGTAGCAGTTCGATTACTTCCAATTCCTGGATTTTGTTCATTGTTGTTTTAGAAGTATGAAGTCTCGCATTGTTCGCTGCAAGAGAACTCTGTTTGTATTAAGTAATGTCGGATAATTCTGTCTCAAAACTTGATGAACACGTTCCAATTGAGAATAAAGATCCGCACCGACTGCACGTCTGTTTGGAACCAATTTCGAGTGAATCACACAGTCAAAATTCCACCAGACATATATAATTATTTTGTAGCTGAAACGATCTTGACAACAACGTCTGCAAACTGATGGGGATCGAGCCAATGTTTCGAGGTGTCAGGATTGCGGTAATATAACCACTTTTTATCATATATGACAATTCTCCTGATAAATATATCATCCCAAGGATCAGCGATGGGCTGATGACAGATATCCACTCTTCGTTGAGCCTGATCACGTATCAAATTCATGTGGTACAAATTTACAGCTTCAGAACAATTTTAAGTCTCGTAATAGGCGCTGTGGGGAATTTTGAAGCAGCAAGTTCTTCCGACATCCTGAGCCACTCCGTCTGATAACCGTTTGCCAATAGCCAAAGAGGATTATTTTCATAATTTAGTATTAAAGTAATCAGTAAAATGTCAACTCATAAAAGATAACACCACATCTCTGCATTGAAGTGTTATAAATACAAGCTTATTCAGAAGGAAGAGGCATCTTTTATAGCTTGTTTCAAACAAGCCGTGACCCAGATTCCACACTTCACTGAGGGAAGCTCAAAGTTTTAAAAGAAGCCAGTGAACCTTGATTCAGTGGAATTAAGCAGAGCTGGTGGTTTATAGAAAATGTTGAACACAGAAAATATAATATTTTTACTGCAGTTTGCGGTGAATCTATTGTTCAAGTGCTACTAGTTACTTTTGCAATAATTTTAATAATAACCGCCATTTATATGTTTGTAACTTGAGATCAATTGATTTTTGTGCTGTAAGAAGTGGGCTATAGCTTTGATGTTTCTGATCAGCAAATAGTGTTCTTGTTAGGTTGTTTCATAAGGAATGCCTTTTTTAGTTTATTTTATATCATATGTGTATTCGCTTTTATTTTAGTCAAAACTATTTATAGAGTGCCATGGTTATTGTTCCGTATTGTTAACATTTTGGCAATCAGCAGTTGGTAACACAATATTTTAAAATAGAGGCAACAAAGTTTGAGGTTAAGAGTCCTTCTGAACACTACTGGAAACAATTTTGCAAAGCTGCTAAAGCAGGTTGAAGAATATGTGAAGTCGAAGGTGTAAGTGTCGTTAGTAAGCGACGGGCATAACGATGTTGTCAGTGTTTCAAAATCGAGACGAAAACATTAAAGATTTACAACGTCCTGGAAGACGCAAGTTATGGAATATTTAAAATACATGCAGAGTTTTGAAAGAAAATACAGAGGCAATCAGAGGTTGCCAGAAGAACCTTCTGCTTCAGAATTGAACCACAGTGCCTATTATGAGGCTTAAAAAATCGTTCAAAAGCTGTAAAGTGTACCACATGAATTTGGCACCTGATCAGGATCAAAATAGAGTGGATATCTGTAGTCAGCTTATCACTGATCCTTGGAAGAATCACCACATGTGATATATTACCGCTCTGACACCTCGAAGCATTGGCTCGATCTTTTCTGCTTGCAGAATTGTTGTTAATAAGAGTTCAGCCCCAAAATAATTATATGCGTCTGGTGGAATTTTGAAGGTGTGATTCACTCGGAATTGGTTTCAAACGGACGTGCAGTCGATACGAATCTTTATTCTCAACAACTGGAACGTGTACATCAAGTTTTGAGACAGAGGTATCCGACGTTAGTTAATAGAAACAGATTTCTCTTGCAGTAGGACAATGCCAGACCTCATATTTCTCAAAGAACAATGAATACAAAATCTAGGAATTGGAAGGAATCGAACTGCTACCAAATCCAGCATATGGTTCTAATCTTATACCATTAGATTACCATTTGTTTAGATACACGGTCCATTCCCTACATGGAGAAAGCTTTGAAAACATTGAAGCAGTTGAAATAACCAATTCTTCAGATAAAAAACCAGTAACTGATACCGTTGCGGGGTACAAAATCTCGCTGAAAGGTGCTCAAGATTATAGAATCTAATAGTCTTTACTTTGAAGATTAGAATAGTTTCCTGTAACCACGCACTTCAAATAAAGTTTTGCTTAAAATTTGACATTACTCTGAGACACTATCAACACATACAGCCTGAACGCTTACAAAACTTAGAGTTTCTTTGTACACTGATATTTTCTCAGTTACGTATACTTAAAAACCTGAACTCCTTTTTGAGTAATTGCAAGCTAGAATTGCAAGCTATTTGAGAAGTGTCAGTGGCGTGCATACCGTAAGGTCTGACATACAAGTTTTAAATATTTCATCTTGGGTGCACTATCCCAAATTACTTTGTATGTATACATTAAAATGAAACCTCACAGAATGTGCAAAGGTAGAATCAGACTGAAAAACGCGATGCCATAGCCATTTTTGAACCACGAATCTTCGGTTTGCCGTGCTCCTGCTCTCGGTTAGCGACAAGGCGATCTCAAATTTGAAATAGCATAGAATTTCGCCACAATTGTGGTTTAACGAGAAAATTGTGAATTGGGTTCAACTAATAATAGTCAACTTCGGGATTTAAAATACTTGCGAAATTGTAAGTGACTATTTGGATATGCTATCTCAAAAATTAATTTTAGAACTCTTTTTGGTTTACCGAAAAAATATGTGTAGATTAAAGAATTTAGTGTCGTTCCGGCATGTTGCTGTAGTAGCACAGCTGGTCAGAACAGTGGTTCAAATCCCGGCTTTGGCATTCATTTTTCAGTCATATTCTATCTTTTCAACATTAGTCTACACTCGTAATATTGGAATAATAATGATAATTATCACAGAATATACTTTGGCATATAACACATAGTGATAAACTTAAATATTTATCAGTTCTTATTTCTGCACTAGCCAGGTATTCTCCACATATATAAATGAAATTAGGCTGATTGATATTTAGAACCGAAACACATTTTGAACAGAAGTTGAGTGAAGAGGAACATAATGATAACCTGATGTTGACACACCACAAACAGTTGCCGATACAGGATTGAACCCAAAAGCTCCAGGGTGATACCCTCGTACACTAACCGCTACATCGAAGCGGTTGATCCCTTTACATTGCACAGCTTGGAGAAAGTTGCCAGCTCTTTGTTCAACAAGTAGTTGATGTTACCACCCTCTCTCGACCACGGCCTACCCCTTTCCACCCCCGCAGGAGAATCAATACAACCACCACTAGCCGCTCTGAAGAGATTTTTAAAAGCTGGAGACTTGGCTCTTCTTCCCTTCTGGATTATGTTCCTTCCATCCTGACATATTCTCGATTTTTCCCTTTCAGTAGGGTGGTTCTGCTGCGTCACAGTACGTTACTCCTTCCCGGAGATTACCTCCCTTCCGCTTCAGGACGATATAGCCTCTAACTCTGATGCAAATCAAGTGCCAATCATATTCAAATACCTCAAACTTGGAGTGTTCCATTTCAAAAGGTCTTGCACGTTCCGCGCGAGACGTTACCTCACGTCTTAGTATACCCCAAGTCATTAAGGTGATGAAATACAAGCCCACGATACAATTTCCGACCTAATACGAAATAAGTGCAAGAAATATTTGGGTTGCGTATGGACATATCCACGGCGGCCAAACCCACTTGAGTAAACTGCCCACTTATTTGATTCAGGGAAAAGCTTGCACTTAAAGAATGGTATATTGCTTCAATTATTTTTAATCATTTTATTGAAAACTTATCTAATGAAATGATGAATTGAGAGTGCATAAATAACCTAATATTTGTTAGAGGAGACTTGTAAGACATTATTTTAAGTATTGCCCCATCTAATTTTACTTTCTCTACTACGTACAGTAAGTGGGGGAAGTAGTGCATTCCAACCAAAAATTGGATACCGAGATTTCGCAGGAAATACATGTTTTGAGGTGCACTGAATGCATAAAAAGCGTTTTTGGAAACATGTCGTGTGTGAGTCTGTGAACAGCATAACTCAGAAACGAACAGTCACATGAACACCAATCTTGGTATTTAGTTTCAGTATCTTCCAAAGATGCGACACGAAGGTTTTAAAGAAAATCCCCCACCCCAGATTACACTTTACATGGAACATTTTTTGAAAATTTTAATTTTCTCAAAAATGGCTCCAACGATTTTGACTAAAATATCATATATTTAAGATTATTTTCATGACAAATGAAATGTATATCTCAAATTTTCTAGGAATGTCTCCAAAAGTATTCTTCATTGTGAACGACTTTTGCATAACTGGTAAACCATAAGAAATAGACAAAATTTTACTACACAACAAATGTAGATCGCGGTAAAATACAAAATTTATGTCATAAATTTTTTTGTTGAGTGAACAATTTTCGAGATATTGTTTGTTATTCCCTTAAATATTCCAGTATTTATACTTTTTCGAAATGGGAATTCGTTATTCATTTTTTTCCCCTGGTAATGCAAAGAGAGTGGAATACTCCACATAGCAACCAGCTCTTAAAATATTTGACTAACGCTTAAAGCCTACCAATTCCCCTTGCATCTACAAGAAAATTAGTAATAAGATTAACATCTCGATATCTCGATTAACATGAAGGATATGGAGAATAAGCGTTTGTAAAAATAGTTTGTACAAGAGTAGAGAAAGTCATGTAAGTGTAACACATCAGATGTTTAGATAAGTTATTATCTTGTGTGGTGTGATTCGAAGATATGCTATCTGCTTAGTAATAAAAAACCCTTATGCATTGCATTCACTTCACTTTCTCTACTCAGTCCTCTACAAACTATTCTTATAAAAGCTTATTCTTATATTTACTTCTTATTAATATAAACTTTCATCATACATTTCGCTGTAGTTATAACAAGAATACACTACACTAAGGCGATATTCAGATTTTTAAAAAGATGTCGCTATGAATTTTTCGTGCTCTTTGCATGACCACGAAAAAAAATGAGTAGCGACTTACCACATGAAAAGAATAGTATTTAAAGATTCATACTACTAACAAACAATATTCCGTAGAATTAATTGTTCTTCCACACAAGCCGTGTGTTGGATAAGGTTGGAAAGGTAGAATCAGACAACTGAAAATTCGAATGCCATAGCCGGGATTTGACCCACGGATCTCCCGGTCTCCGTCCGGTTTCAGTCGTCTGATTCTACCTTTGCAACCCTGTCCAACACACGGCTTGTGTGGAAGAACAATTAATTCCATTAATTGACCTAATAGTGGTTTAAACTATGAAACCCGGGACTTAAAGTGCCTACAACATTGTAAGTCGCCATTGGGGTATGTCATCTCAATACAATTTGAGATCTCTTTGTTGTTTACCGGGAAAATGCGAATCAGTTGGGGAATTTAACGTCGTACCACATGTGGCTATGGTAGCTCAGTGGTTAGAGCAGCCGGACGGAGACCGGGAGATTCGTGGTTCGAATCCCGGCTATGGCATTTATGGCATTGAATTTTTCAGTCGTGTGATTCTATCTTTCCAATATTCCGTAGGTGGTTAACGCCACAAAATAATTATTTAGCATAAATTGTGTGCTTTAGCGAAATCCATGGTTTCTTGTGTAGTAAGATTTTGTCTATCTTAATTCACTGGTTATTCAGAATGAAGAGATCTTCACAGAAAATTCAAGATATACATTTTATATTTGATGCAAATAACTTAAGCATATAGTATTTTAATAAACATTGTTAAGACCATTTTAAAAACATCAGACTTTTCGAAACTTTTTTGATCTAATGTGTATGGAAGATGGAGGAAGTTTATAGAAAATATTCGTGTATCATCCTTAGAAGTATGAACTTAAATATCAGGTTTAGTATTCATCCGGTTTTTCGTTTTTGGGTTTAAACTGTTACACACACACACACACACACACACACACACACACACACTGAAGTAGAGTTGTTTATTTTTGCTCCATATGGACGTCAATTTTGAAGAAAGTGTTGTGTTGATAATTTACGTAGGAGTTTGCACCACGCTTTGGGTGTTAATTTGAAGAAGTATTGTTTATTACTTAATATACTGCTACGTATGAAAAACTGATTTTTGAAGATGTATTTTTGTTGTTACGCTCCAAGTTAAAAAAAATATTAACCTTGTTATTAAACTGCTTCTATAGATATTATTTATGTTTATGTTTGCATCGGCCGCATCAGTATTGTTTTTGAGACACGTTTCTCTTAATCAGGGCATGGTGCGACAAGAATGTAGATTACATAGATTTTAAGTTTAATTCACTTCTCTTTATTAATCCTTGACACAAATTAAATAGCACTTCCCTGATATTAAGAGCTGTGAGATTCTTTAATTTAATGCTTGCACTTTGTTAACGCGTATACTTAATTTTCGTTTCACACGAATACGTAATATTCTTCTAGAGAACACATCTTCCATCCGGTTGCTATCAAGATCTGCAGGCAACTGAACATATTTCAACCGTTCAAACCAGTAAACTTCTGTATTTCAAGTCTCTGATTGGCTAATCCTAGTCCAATAGAATACCTGCATTTTACTGGCTATTGATTGGCTATTTTTAAACTGTCACAAAATTTACATTATTGCTGCCCTAATCATAACTAGTAGCATTTAAACTCTCAAACTTATTATTGCCTCAAGGTTACCTCATTGTTACCTCATTGTTAGCAACGTTAAACTTATTATTCTCACAGCTCTTACATTATTAAATTACGTAATGCATTCACATAACATTTTTGAACATGTTTACAATAATATAAGCATTTGCAATGACTGTTACATACATTTTATTACAAATTATTACATACATATTGATTCAAGGCGGGCTGTTATTGAATTTACATATTATATAATTTAATTGAAATTATTAAAGAGTTAATAATACTACCTCAACACATACATACATAGGGACGTTTCACAATTTTTTTAAAGATTCAGAGAGCCCCAAAACGAATATTCCGGTATAGAATTTTTAGGTGATTAGATTGTACAGGAAGATGTCTACGCAGCTAATGCCATATGCCAATACGTTACCTATGCAAACGGTCCAGGAAGGTGACTATGAAAATAAGGTCATATGTCTGTTATATAATTGGCAGGTGAACCAACGAAGCTACAGTTGCCGTCGCGATATGACTAAGAAGAAGTAAAAGGACGTTAAACAATCAAAGCAAAACAAGAAATAAGATGGGGTTAAAATATAGCACTTGGACGTCGCATATAAATTTGTAATATTACTTTATATGAATCTATAAAAATACCAAACTATGATACACTGATTGCATCTGCAGTTCTGGTTTCTTCATATTTTCTTACTTTGACCGATTATCTTAATTGGAATTTAAATTTAGCATTTTTTCATTCCTTTGTGAGCATCATTACATTACACGTCATCTTACATTACACTTGTCTGTACACGGCTACACACACATATAATATAACATGTAATCTGATGTGCAATGTAATGTGAATCCTTAGTTTGGATATTCTCCAACAGTATCATATAAAGCAGGTTGTTTCAATCTCCTTGGAGTACTCACTTGGTGAAAGTCATAGCACAACTGTTTGCGCTTCCTGCCACACCATTCCAACACTGCATTTAGCCGTGACGACAGCTTGCCCCAATGTCGAACTGTACTGCATGCTGCAAGCAGACTCCTGCGAGTCGTGAATACTCCGTTGCTCTGTGGTGCGCACCCAAGCCTGTCGAATGATTTGGAGCTATACGTCCTCATGTGGTTTTTACTTCCAAACTGAAAGATTCGAGTCCAGCAAACAAAATTTCATATGTGTAGTGAAGAGAGATACTTTTATGTGATATAAAATAATAAAACGAAATGTTTGTTATGAAATCTAAAATGTTTGAATTCCTAGGGGAAACTTTTAAAAAAACTACCCTGATAGGAAAGTACTGATACCGTGAAAAGAGCTCAGAGAACTGCAATAAAATACAAGTATTTTCATTTCGAATAGTAGATTAGATTAATTAATGTAAAGATAGAGTAGGGATATATGCAATAACACGGAAGCTTGGGGTCCATTGTATTATTCTCAATCTTTATTGTTTACAGTTAAATAGACCAGTACACTACTAACTAGACTCTTTCCTAGGAGATCTACTTTTTATTTCATATTCCGTTTATATGCCGCCTTTAACATCTCAGGTCATACCCGCGGCTTACCTTTGGCACAATTGCCCATCAGCAATGATGTTCACTCGCTTGTAGTGATGTAATCGTTGGGTTGGTATTACTTTTGGTTATTACATTAAATTAACACCGCTTTCACACTATGTCATGCTTCCAGACTCCAGGGAGGCAGGATGGTGAATACTCCTGGCTAAAGAATAATTCCCACACTCCAGCCGGGAATCGAAACCGGGACCTTCGAATTTTGAGGTTAGCACGCTAACCACCAGACCACAGAGAGTCAGGTTTACTATTGAACCAGTCCACCCTAAATGTTTCATTTCTTCGTCTGGCTAGCTGTCGAAGATTACACGAAAAGCAGCTTCTTCCTCCTCACCATATATGAAAAAGATACCCATTATGAAGGCGCTTTCTTAGTCTACAGTGAGCTATAAAGAGGCCTATTATTAGCCTTGTTTGATTTCAGACATCTTTAGTAACAGATAGTTAGTCTCAACATTTCCTTTGCTTTTTTTTAAGTTCCATTTATACCCGCTCTTTAACTGCGATGGTTTTATCGGTGGCAGTTCCTATGGAACATATAATTGCTTAGGCAATGCTTGTATTCGCTTGTCGTTGGGTTACTGTTAAACTTTGATTTTTTTATTCTTTTTTTTCCATTAGATCACACACACATGCACATACAGTCCCTTCAGACGTCCAGACTCTAGGAAAGATAAGGAATAATAATAGCTAGAGAAAAATTCCCACTCCCCAGCCGGGTGTCGAACCCAGGGCCCCTCACACAGCAGGCAGATGCTGTACCGACTGAGCTAAGGGGCCAGTGCAGTTATTTGTAACTTACTATGAGATGGTTCTCTTTATAGTGGTCCGAATACTGTAAGTAGTATTCATAATCGGTGGTCAACATCCTTGTAGACCTTTTGTAGTGTTCATCCCATTGGGTCATATATTAAATTCTCCACAAACTTCAAACCTGCTCTTTCTTTGTTTCTTTCACCCAAAAGATACCATACCAATATTTCATGGAAATACACGTTTTGAGGACCCCTGAATCCAAATAAAGCACTTGTCCTTGTGTGTGTGTCTGTGATCGCATAACTCAAAACGGAAACGTCGGATAAATACGAAACTTCGTATTTACGTTCAGCATGTTTCAAAGACCCTTTACATGGAACATTTTTCAAAATTTATTATTTTCTGTAAAATGGTTCTAACGATTTTGATTAAAATACCATATATTAAAGATACTTACATGGCAAATAAAATGCACATCTTGAATTTTCTGGGAATAGTCTGTGAAGTTCTCTTCATTCGGAAAGCATTTTTTATAATCTTGTATAACAGGTAAACGTTAAGCTATAGGCAAAAATGTACTACACAAAAAGATGTAGATCTCTTTAAAACACACAAATTATTTCAAATAACTTTTTTGTGGTGTCAGTCATATCCGATAGATCCGTTATTAATGGTTTGAATTGTTCAGTAACTTTGTCATTCTTTTCAAGTTCCTTTCGGTATTCCAGTTATTTATCACAACTGTATGCAGAACATGGAATTTTAAGGGCAGAACACAGCGTCCAGTTCTTAAAAATTTGACTATCGCTATTGCCTTTGTATCTGTAACAAAATGTGTAATGCAGTCCAGAAAGGTTTATCTCGATTAAAATGAAAATAAACTTTCGAAAGAATAATTTGTATATCCACTAATAAGTGATAGAGAGTAGAGAAATTCATGTGAATGTATTTTGTCCAATATTTTATGTGATTAATTCATATTTTAAGTATTCTATTTGATTAAACAAACCGTAATGGTTAAATACATTATAGTATGAACATTGATTTAAAAAGCAGCTTAAATTATACATAGCAACCTTCATTTACGAACAGTAAAACTTGCACGTAAAATATTCAGGTTCAAACAAATTTTGTACCAATCAGATTGTTTAACGCATGTACTGTCGTCAAGCACAGCGAGAAAATTTACTGAGTTCCCAAAGCTCCGTGAAAGAGGAAGTGTTGAAAGAAACAAGATAATTTCTTTAGTATCGACTCAAATACCATGCCATCCTCAGTGAAATTTGGCATCGATTACTTAATTGTAAACAACGATAGTAAACATTGTGAGCGCAATTAATTTAAAATGGTATTATAAGATTGCCACAAGAAAGAAATACAAATCTCAACACGCTAATAGCCCCACTACAATAAGAATGTGTAACACATTGTAATTCGTTGTACAGCTATATATACCAAAGTACAATACAACCAACTTGGGTAAAAAATGCAAAACAGCCAACTTGAGTAAAAAGTACAATACAACCACCTTGGGTAAAAGTACAATACAACTAACTTTAGTAAAAGGTACAATACAACCTACTTGAGTAAACGTGCAACACAACCAACTTGGGTAAAAATGCAATGCAACCAACTTGATATAAAGTACAATACAACCAGCTTGGGTACAAAGTACAATAAAATCTGCTTGAGTAAAAATTGGAATACAACCTAATAAAATGTAAAATACAACCAACTTGAGTAAAAAGTACAATACAACCAAATTGGATAAAAAGTGCAAAACAACCAAATTGGATAAAAAGTGCAATACAACCAACTTGGATAAAAATGCAATACAACCAACTTGGATAAAAAGTGCAATACAAACAACTTGGATAAAAAGTGCAATACAACCAACTTGATAAGAAGTACAATACAACCTACTTGTGTAAAAAGTACAATACAACCAACTTGAGTAAAAAGTACAATACAACCAACTTGGGTAAAAATGCAATACAACCAATTTGGGTAAAAAATGCAAAACACCAACTTGGGTAAAAAATGTAATATAACCAACTTGGGTAAAAAGTGCAATACAACCAACTTGGGTAAAAAGTGCAAAACAACCAACTTGGGTAAAAAGTGCAATACAACCAACTTGGGTAAAAAGTGCAAAACAACCAACTTGGGTAAAATCTGCAATACAACCAACTTTCGTTAAACGTACAATACAACCAACCTGAGTAAAAATGCAATACAACCAACTTGATAAAAGGTACAATACAGCTTACTTGAGTAAACAATGCAATAGAACCTAGTTGAATAAAAACTACAATACAACCTACTGGGTTAAAAAGTACAATACAACCAACTTGAGTAAAAAGAACAATACAACCAACTTGAGTAAAAAGAACAATATAACCAACTTGAGTAAAAAGTGCAATACAACCAACTTGGGTAAAAAGTACAATACAACCTACTCAAGTAAAAGGTATATAACGACCAACTTTGGTAAACGTGCAATACAAACTACTTGATAAAAATTACAATACAACCAGCTTTAGTAAACAGTATAATACAACCAACTTGGGTAAAAAGTACAACACAACCAACTTGGATAAAAAGTACAACACAACCAACTTGGATAAAAAGTACAACACAACCAAGTTGGAAAAAAGTACAATGCAACTAACTTGAGTATAAAGTACAATACAACCTACTTGAATAAACAATGCAATAGAACCTACTTGAGTAAAAAGTGCAATACAACCAACTTGGGTAAAAAGTACAATACAACCTACTTAAGTAAAAGGTATAATACGACCAACTTTGGTAAACGTGCAATACAAACTACTGGGTAAAAAGTACAATACAACCTACTTAAGTAAAAGGTATAATACGACTAACTTTGGTAAACGTGCAATACAAACTACTTGATAAAAAGTACAATACAACCAGCTTTAGTAAACAGTATAATACAACCTACTTGGGTAAAAAGTACTACACAACCAACTTGGGTAAAAAGTACAACACAACCAACTTGGGTAAAAAGTACAATACAACCAACTTGGATAAAAAGTACAATGCAACCAACTTGAGTAAAAAGTACAATACAACCTACTTGATAAAATAAGTACAATACAACCAACTTGGGAAAAACGTGCAATACAACCAACTTGGGAAAAACTACAAACCATTTATGTCACTTACAGCAGTACATCCCTATTCGTTTCTGCAAGCCACGGCCTCAGAATGAAGAGACTCTATTCTCCAAGCTACAAACAATTAAAAAATTTTACAGAATACCGTACAACGTCAGATGTCAATGAAAATAACATCATATAAAAATTATTACTTCAAACTGCAACCTCCGGGATAAGAAGCCAGAATGTAGTGCCTATCAGTCTCGTGTCTTACTATTTCCAATTCTGGTGTCTTAAGAGTCTACATGTACTAATGTATATATATGCTGAACATTAAATTGCGAAAACGCCAAACTTACACTCTTTTTATTTCCATATTTACTTATTTTCTTAATTATTTGGCCAAAGAATCTACGATATTTGGTCTCAATTTATATCAGAGACGGAAAACTTGTTATGAAAAAGTTTTCGCGTTGTTTGCTGCCTTAGTGATAAATAAATTATTGCACAGTGGTAATATGTTTGTCAAAATCAGCATCTTTGGGCATAGCATCAGGATATTTTGGCGCTGGAGCTCCAATAGAACAACAAATCTAGGGACAATTTTTCGGTTTATGCCTTCCACAGTTTGCGGCTACACGTCCACGGAGCATGTTTCGTGGGCATGTTATTGGAATATGTGGGACACCGCACATTGGCCCACATTTGGGGCGAGGTTCAAAATCCGTGCAATCAGAAAAGCCTCTAGTAGGTCGTGTTTCTCTTCATCATACTTCCAGAATGATATATGGAAACGAATACTCTGGTCTAAAGAATATAACTGCTGGAGTGCGTCAAGGAAGTGTACAAGGCCCAACTTTGTACTCTTATTCAGCAGGGATGTTTCATTAGATGACTACTTTTACCGATGATAAAGGAATAATAACTGTAGGAGAAATGTCCATAAGCATGCTCCAAAAAGCTGTGAATAAAGTCAACAAGTGAACAAATAAACGGTGTGTCAATTTAAACGAGTTTAAATCTGTACATATAAACACTCAATATAAATAATCAAATATTGCCGTATGCTCAAATAGTGAAATATTTAGGCATGATTTTGGACTCGAGGCTAAATTTCAAGACGCATGTTGAAGCTAAAAGAAAAGAGTTAAACTTTTGAGTATAAAAAAATTTTACTGGCTCATTGGGAGGAATTCAGAGCATGATGTGCATAACGAGTTGCTAATATATAGTGTGATAGGAGACCCAGATAGCGTGAATGCGTGTTCCGCACACTGTCTATTACACTGGGAGTTTTCGTTCCTAACTCCCACGTTACTTACGAGTGATAGCAACATGAACTATAAGTGGTGTCCATCTGGTTAAGACATTCCTGGTATCTTCGAATGAAATTTCTATTCACACGCATAAGTTCTCCCTGCGTAATGTTCATAATTTCTGTTTTCATATTGGCCTTAAGTTCGTCTATGGTGTGGTGTGGTTTCTATAAGCTGTATTCTTTAGAATTTCCCTCAAATAGATGCACCAATTTCGTCAACTTTTTCCTCCGCTAGAACATCTCGTTTTTGTTTCTTAGGTTTAGCGATTCCGTTGTCCTAAACTTATTAACTACAGGGCTAACAGTTTCTCTACCAGGAAATTTCTTCTGAAATTGTCTACGCGCCTCTCTACATGATTCGGTTTTTAGTATAGCAAAAATTTGTTGTTCAAGCGTGAATTTTGTTGGACCAATAACAAGACATTAACACTCTTGAGCAAATCACACGCAACACGGAAGTCTTGAATAAACTTTCAGCTTTGAGATACACAAAGCTCTCTTTACAACACGAACACAAAGCAGGACTTAAGTACAGCTGACAAAAATAACCTTAAACGCGTCGTGCGCAGCCAATGGCGCATTAGAAAGCTACCGAGGTCACTGCAGTACAGCGCGGTACGCACATAGTCGGTCTGCGGCCTCACCTTAAAACGACCGCACTGTATAAACAGGAGCTGAGACCACTTTGGACTTACAGTATAAGGCTCTGGGACTGCAACAAGAAGACCAAAATCCAGTACACACAAACTTTTCAAAATAAACTTCCAAGAATAAAGCTAATGCACCATGATACATGCGCAGTAATCATATAGTACAAACCTCAGGAATGACGTAGTCTGAGAAGAAATAAAACAAAATCTTATGTGTTACATTCACATGAGTTTCTGTACACGTTTCTCTAGAGACTGTTCCTAAAGATTTACAGAAGTAGTTTTATTACACCCTAGGTACAAGGGAAATAAAGGAACATAATAAGTTTATACAACAGTCAATTCTTTTAAGAAGGGGTCACCATGTCATGGCTTTGAAATTCCGATCTCTTTGCATTGTCACTAAAAGAAAAAGGAAACGGCGGCTTTCAGTTGAAAAAGCATAAAGAATATCTCGCAAATGGTTAACATATTGGTTAAGATTTTCAAGAAAACGACCCCCCCGACTACCCTTTAGATGGGACATTTTTCGAAAGTTATGATTTTCTCAAAAATGACTAACGAATCTCATTAAAGTATCATATTTTTATGGAATATGAAATGTATATCTTGAATTTTTGGGAATGACCCCGAAAGCCCTCTTCATCCTGAATAACCTTTGCATAACTGGTAAACCGTAAGAGAGCGACATATTTTTATTGTACAAAAAAATATAAATCTCGTTAAAACACAGAATTTATGCTACAAGTATTGTCGGTACCATGTTGTATTACTAAAGGGTTTACATTACCTCCTTGACCATTACTCTCCTGTATGGAGAGTACGTAATAAGACGACCTGTCCGGTGCGCTCCTACTCACTGACTAGCCAAAACAACCCAAGCCACGCTTACTGCAGCGTGGGGGACGCTATTTATGCTCTACCCCCACCACTCTTACGTCATCCCCGATCCAAGCGACCAACGGACACTTATGCACTAACAATGCCTGCATTCGCCACAGTATTTCTATTTTTGTTTTTGTTTCTTTTTTTTCGTGTGAACCATTTCCAAGATATTCCTTGTTATTTGTTTTTTTTATGTTCTGGACATGTAAAGAGAATGGAATGCTGCACATAGCAACCAGCTCTTAAAAGAATTGACTATCGATTAAAGCCTACCATATTCCCCTTACACCTACAAGAAAATTACCAATAAGTTTCTGTTAATGTTTATCCTGATTAACAAGAAGCAGATGGAGAATAAGCGTTTGTAAAAATAGTTTCTACAAGAGTAGAGAAAGTCATGTGAGTGCAACAAATCAGATTTTTTTATTTTATCGAGTACAGCAATACATGGTGTATCTAACAACGTAATTTATTCACTGCAATATAAACGTGAAACCATCACAAAATTATGTTTTGCTATTTTACTTGGATATCTTGGATAGCAATAGTAAAAATAAAGATTGACATACACAGTTTGTGAACTTAAAACTTACTATAGTCAGAACGAAAATAAATACGCTAGTTGTGCTGTTAATTATTTTTATGTACCTATATTTGTTTAATAAAATTCAATATTAAGTGGTATATTTTCATCCCCAAGCACAGTAATTCTTGAGCTGCAATCTAACACAAGTAATAATACTAATATAGTAGTAGTGGTAGTGGTAGTAGTTTTAATGTGAACAGTTGTAGTCTACCATTGTGAAATACAGCATTCGCATGGGCCTCATGGCCGTACATGCTTTTCTTGTCCCTTGATACTTACGATAAGTGTATAATGGAATGGAATGAGAAGTGGAGGGAATTTGGCACTCATCTGGGGAGTCAGGATATTGTACCGAAGCCCCCACGAGAAGGGACGAGGTAAAGGGAGACACCGGGCGGCCTAAACCAGGACTGATTGCACAGCAATGACAGAGGCCCTAAGGTTTTCAGATGTAAACAGTTGGAAAGGCAGACCGGGGACCCCGCTCCACATATGGTCCAATGCCCCTTTTTGGGGGGATACAGGATTAAGGTCTGAGGTAAAACAAGAATATGTATATAGGTATTAGGAAGGAAAAAGGAAGAGGAATAGAAGGATTTGATGCTGTTGTGGCGCTATTTAATGGGGCATAATGGTGAACATGGTGGCTGGTATCGCCGAAGCAAACCCGCTGATTGTGTGCGATTACTTAAATGAGGCGGAGTTCTCCGCTGTGGAGGTTAGGTATCTGTCATGGCCGAAGCCCTGACAGGGACGTATGAACAGTGGTGACATAACAGGACATGAATGCTCCGTTCCCGGGCCTGTTACCCCCGGGCATTCAGTGTATATCCAGGGGGATCTGGACATCGTTGGCGAGTATGGTGGTGCGGTGGTTGTTGTGTAGGTGGCGTGATGTCGTCCCGGAGGATCCTAATCACTCTGTTGGCGTGTTCTTCATACTTGTCTTGTATGTACTGGTTTCCCAGTTGAACAATGCGCTTTATGGTTGTGTCCAGTTCGTCGGTGTCGTTCTCGTGCTTTGCGATGATTTTGCCAGTGATGGAGGTGAGTTTCTTGGTGAAGTCTTCTAGAGCAGTGAGGCGTGTGGAAATGTTCAGCAACTCGGCGTGAAGATTTTGAATTGCTTCAAAAATGCTGTTGTTACTGGTCGTGTTCTGCTCAACTAGCGCGTTGGTATTCGCCAACTGGTACTCTGGTTGAGAGGTATCGATCTGCGGGATAGATTGCTGGTCTGCGGTGGTGGAATGTTGATCTGGTGTCGTGAAGAGGTGGTGGTCGGCGATGCTCTACGTGGGTAGAGTGGGCAGACGGCCTGGCCGGTGAAGTGCCCCTTGCCCCCACAGGAGTCGCAAAAGCGGCGGCGATGCGTTAAGTCGTGTGCCTTGCAGTCAGCGGTGAGAATCCCGTTGCCACAATAGTGGCAGCGGGGAGCGGCGTCACATGAAGTGTCTGAATGCCCGTAAAGGCAGCAGCGGCGACATGGAGTTAGGCGCACACTGCGGCTGACCTCGAGCGACAGGGTTTGCCCTAACAAGGGCAGTCCTGCGCCCAGGGCCGCCGAGTATTCGTCCTCGTCCATGAACGTGAGTTGGACCAGCGGTGTTGGACCTCTGTTGTTGCGAATCCTGGTTGCCTTGGCCGCAGACGGCCAAAAGCGCTGCGCGGCGGTTAGCAGTAGTGTGTCAGGGAGCTGACAATGCACGCCCCGGACAATAGTGGAGTAGCATGCAGCCACGCTGTTCAGCTGCGTGTGTGGCTGGCTGCGTTGGCTGGAGAGATAGCGCTGGCGCATGGGCTGGCGGCGGAGGTGAAGAGGCGGGAAGCTGTTCTTCGGCTGCGCTGCTACTTCACAAGGAGGGGGCTTGGAGGCTGCGGCTGTCTTCTTCCGCCCCATGTTGCTTGGAGGAGAGCTCGAAGCGAAAGACCCTGTCACGGGCAGTCTTTATATCCCGGCAACCTGCCGAAGGGCGAGGAACGGCGGTGTACAGGGAGCATCCTTTTCCCCTGCCACGCTGCACCGAAACACCATCGCCGATACTTCCAACCCTGAAACAGTGAAAATGGGCTGAAGGATGAGTGAAATGTTTAGTGGAATGAAATTGAGGGGCAGGAAATTCGGGGGATGTAGATCCTCCCTAGCATTCTCCAGCGACCCGGGGAAACCCTCGAAAACCCCATGGGTCACGAAGGTCGGCCACGGAAATCGAATCCACGACCTCCCTAATGGAGACCACAGACGCAACTGCCTGAGCCATCCCGCTCGGTAAGTGCATAATATTAAATATATACTTTTGGTTACTACATAGTAACATAAAAAGAAAAAGAAAAGAGGGATAAAATAATACGCATGAATTGCAATTACAAACATAGCATCAAATATATACAGTGCTTTGATCCTTAAGAGCTGGCTCCTATGAACCGTTCCCCCTCTTCCGCTCTCTAGGGCAATTAACCTCCTTTGCCGAATCTTAGATAAAAGAGACCCCATTTTATGATACCCTGCTTCCAAAATCCAAAGCAGGCCTCTATTCCTTATTGGACTCCAGAAACTTGGTGGTAAGTGTTGTTTTCTTAGCAATTCCGTTTCCCTGCTCTTAGCCAGAATATAATTCCATGTTTCCCTTTCACCACAGAGTGGACATATTCTCACTTGTATAAGTGTCATCAGTGTCATCAGTTAATTTGTTGCCTTTCCAAGTGCCCAATCTTTGCCACGCTAAACCACTTCTTTCCTCTAGCGTAAAGGTATCTAAATAGGTCTCCCTCCTCCAGCCCTGCGGTTTTTGACATTGTAAGTTAAGTGAAATTTTAGCAGTACATTGTGATTCTAAATTCTGTATCAATAGCACGTAGTCGTCTCTGAAATATCTTCCATCCGCTACGTCCCATATTCCTCCTATGTAGCCAAATATACCGTATTCTAATTTCTTCTAAGCCCCTGCGCAATTTCGTTGCCCAACACGTTATACATACAAGTATAACATGCTATTTCTGTTTCATGCTAGTTCATGTTAACCTCGGTTTACAGAGCGAGATGTCTTCACGGTAACGTGTGAGGCGAATGCGGGGATGGATTCTCATCTCCCAGGATTTCCTTTCCATCATTTCCCTTTCATTATATTTCCTTCTCATCTTTCAGGTATGCTTCTAGGTTTCCTGGCGTATGGCGGTGCCGGGCAGAAGGCACGGATGCTTACTCAAAGGAAAGAGGACTCCCCGTGGGGCAATAGAGCTGCTTGGTCGAAGGGTTGCTCTCGTCCACTTTAGCAAGCTCCAGCAGTGGAACGGGTCTTCGAGCCCTGGAACTGTTAGTCTGGAACACTGTTCCGCATGTCTCTGTGGCCTAATGAATTACATCTTTTGATCTGATTAAAATTCGTGTTAAGGTATTCATAGATGCCTCCAGCCTGTAGCCTCCTGTGGTCCCTTCACTTCATTCCTCCTGGTGTGGTGTTAGCCACAATAGTTCTATGTAGATCGCAGGCACGAGGTGTCCCCCTCCGTTGTGTACTCTATACGTACATTTGTTTTATAATCACAAAACAAAAGTTATCACAGGAGGGTTTCTGGCTGAAATGTCCTAATTCCCCTTAAAGGCTTTCCTATTAAATACATTTTACAATATTCGCATTATGTCTCATATGTCCGGCGTGTTTACGATGTAAATAAAGAGGATACTAAATTATAGCTATATATATCTCTATTTTCAAAACCATTAAGTCCACTAAAACTATAGTTATAGTTAGATTCACTACTAACCGAGCTGAGCATGGGATTTTCCCTGGTTTTTCTTGGTTGACAAGGCGAATGCTGAAGTGGTGTCTTCTACCGCTGCTCTCTCCATTTCCTCTCATTTCTTCTGCATCTTACACATTACAGGTTGACTCCGGGGTTGTGTGTCGGTCGCCGGCGGACAGATGGCGCGGATGCTTCCGCTTTGGAACTCATTCTCGGCTCCGACAGATAGCAGCCGTTCGAGTCTCCACTGCTAGGTCAGTTTTCTCCGGTCTCAGCTTGAGGAGAGCTTGTGAGTCGCCCTCCAGTGGCTTGGAAGGTTTGCTCCCGAGCTCTCTCCGACCGGGTGTTCAAGCCAGTAACTATTAGGGAACTCTGCGCGTGTCTATCGTTTGTGCCGGCCGGTCCTGAGGCCCATACGTCTCCTGCGGTCCCTTCATTTCATCCGTTCCTTCCGGGGGGTGTAACCACAAAAGATCCCTTGCGGGTCGATATACTAGGTATCCCCTCCGTTGAACTAATTCCTAATCCTAGATTCACTAACCTGTCCATAATAAGGACTATCACATAATTTAAAGTACATCCAATGATGCGCTGCTTTCAACTTAAAGCAAAAGCATTTCAGATCATTTGTGGTTGCAAAATACTTAACTCAAGTAATGCTTATAATAAAATTGAAAAAAAGTCAGGAGTTTTTTAACTTATACGAGGGCTGTATCAGAAGTACCCGTCATAACAAAGAAAACACTTTTCCTAGCATGTTCAATAGCTTTCATACCCTGTTTATAGTGAGAACCGTCGAGTTCTGCAAAATAGCCATCAACTGCAAACTCCACCTCTTCATTGTTGGCAAATCTTTTACCACCAAGCCATTTCTTAAACTTCGGAAACAGAAAATAATCAGAGGAGGCTAAGACTGGCGAATATGGTGCATGAGGAAGCAATTCGAACTTATATCATTGATTTTGGCCATGGCGATAATGGATGTGTGAATGGTGCATTGTCTTGATGAAACGAAACTTTCTTTTTCGCTAAATGCGGCTGTTTTTGCTTGATTTCATCATTCAAACGCTGCAATAAGTTTGCATAATACTCGCCATTGATTGCTTTTCTTTTTTTGAAGATAATAAATGAAAATTATCCCACGCGCAACCCAAATAAACTGACGCCATGACCTTGCCTGTAGTTGGAGCTGCTTCGCCTTCTTTGGAGTCGATTCTCCTGTTTCAATCCACTGTTTTGACTGTTCCTTCGACTCGGGTGTGAAGTGATGGACCCATGTTTCATCCATGGTTATGAATCGACCCAAAAACTCGGCTTTATTGCAGCAAAACATCGCCAAACATCCACAGAAACATCCTCACGACACTGTTTTTGTTCCATTGTGAGTAAACGCGGCATACAACCTGTGCACAGCTTTCTCATGTCTAAATCTGCAGTTAGTTTGCGATGTACAGCACTTTTTGAAGTACGATGTCTGCTAGCTCGCGCACTTTCAGTCATCGGTCATTCAATACCACGGCCTCGCTTAAACTCTACCACCCAATATTTTACTGTTGTAAACGAAGGAGCAGATTCCCCCAAAGTAGAATCTAGCTCAGCTTTAATATTAGTTGGACTAAGACCTTTCAAATGAAAGTATTGTATCACATAACGATGGCCAGTTTTATCCATATTTACAAATTCGCTGAGAGAGTTCAATTATTAATGGCTGCTAAATAATTACTAAACAACGTAGCATCATTAAACTTCAAACTTAAGCTTTATAAGTCATAGTCATTTGTTTGAAACAACTGCTATATATACGTCAGATCGGGTACTTCTGGGACTCGTATAATGCTTATTCGTGTAACCATACAAAAAACATCTATTTCCCAGTTTTCCTCTGCAGATACAAGTGCATCATCCGAACCAGGCTTATCTTAAATAATGCTACCGAAGATGTCGGATCTGGCTCTTTGTAGTATCAGATCAAATGACTTCTCTATTCGTTAGCCTAGCTCACGGAAGCCTACGGAAGGTAATGGCATTTGACTTCAGCCTAACGTTGTTTGTCATGGTGTATAATGTTATGTGAAGTTTTCTAAAATTGTTTTTTCTGTCTAGTTATGACGGTGTACTCGTACACTATACAAACACGTGTGTTTATTGTGCTAAGTTTCGCTCGAACAGTCACAGTTTCACATTGAATCTACACAGGACTTCTCTGGTGTCACCGTTCCTATCAAATTCTCTAGTACATCTTACGCAACATGGACAGCTAATAGTCCTGAGCGAGAAAAAATTAAACGGTTATGAGTCCTGTCGTGAAAAAAGTCCAAGAAAATCGCTAACTTGTATTGCTACGTGTTCTTGTTGGTAGAAGAATTCATGACCAGCTTGTCTCCCGGATCTAAAACCATGCAATAATTATCTGTGAGAAATGCTTAAAAATAAAGTTTATACAACATATCCCCGCATGCTCTACGAATTAGAAGGCAATATTCTGCTGTAGAAATTCGTCGAGTGTTCAATAATGTGTTCAACAGGTGCCACGCGCTGTGGGGCAATTCAAACACCTTCAAACGAATTTAAACATCAAATATTAATATTGCTTCCCTTGTTAAATTTATCTAGGGAAGAAACGCTGGGCCGGTATGTCAGTACTGCACGAAAGCAGATCAATGAAATGGGAGCTGCGGGTCAACGGTCGCGTCATTCGAAAGAAAACCTGTAATACGTAACTGATACCTTACTGATAAATGGATATCATAATTAACAGAAAGCAGGTAGAAAATCCAGTTTTTATATAAATAATTTGTAGAACTGGTGCAAAACAGATTCCACATGTGTTACTTTCTCTACCCTCTATAACCTATTAGCGGGTATACAAATTATTGTTATGAAAGTTAGTTTTCTATGTACTTAATTTTAATCGAAATAAACCGTTCCAGAAGCAGCTGCATTACACATTTGTTATGGATACAAAGCGAATAGTGATAGTCAAACGTTTGAGAACTGGAACACCACGGTTGCCTTAAAATTCCATACTCTTTCCGCGACATCGCGAGAAACAATTGCAAATCGACTGGACTTTAAAAGAAAGACAAGGTATTGAACAACTCTAACCATTAATATCGGATTTATGAAGATGATTTTTACAACAAAAACAGTTATTTAATTTAAATTGTGGTTTTCTATAGATCTTGAATGTTTTGCAGTACCTTTACGTCTATCAGTTAACGTTTGTCAGTTACACAAGATTATACAAAATTCCCTCTGAATGAAGGGGACTTCACAGTCTATTCCCATAAAATTCAAAATGCATTTTTATTTTTCATGTGAATACTCTTAATATATACTATTTTAACAAAAATCGTTATAGCCATTTTTGAGAAAATGTTTTTTTTTAATGTTCCATTATATGATAGTTGGGGTAGAGGGATTTTTTTGAAAATTCGTATCACATCTTTGGAAGATACTTAAGTAGAAGGTTTGGTATTATCCTACTTTTCGAGTTATGCTGTTTATACTCTCTCTCTCTCTCTCTCTCTCTCTCACACACACACACACATACACACACATAGGCAGGCCCACACTACTATGTACGTGGTAGAGAAAGCAAAAATCGATAACTGTGAAAGGAGATATACCATAACATATATACGTATAAATCAATATCAAACAAGAATTGTAAATAATATGATTTTACTCAGCAAGAAAGATGTTAGAATATTTAGCAGCCGAGAAATGTACAAAGCAGATTGTAACTTAGATAAGTAAAGGATGGACGAGCTAGCTAATTCCAGGTAAAAGTAGTTCTAGTTAGAGTCCACCACCTTTCACCAAGCTAATGAGTAAGGATTTTGAAGGAATAACGAGAAATAGAAAGAGTTAAATATAGAAAGGAGAGAGACAGCGATACTGAGTTTGCCTCCTGGCGCCTCACTGAGACACGTGTACGAAAAGTTTTGGAGTAGAATATTTTCATACATAATAAGGTAACGCGGTCTGAGAACCAATTAGAAATGTTGTTACATTTTAAGGCACGAAGGTGAGCGTCACTAGGTTTTGGTATAAAAGGTGGAAGTAGGCCCCAGATTTTCACTCTCTTATACAATCTCTTCGACAGTCAGTTATACACTCTGGATGACGGATGCACGTGTGTGCATATGGGTGGGGAAGCGTGTGCAGTTAGATTAGGCTCCTAATTTTTGATTATTATTATTATTATTATTATTATTATTATTATTATTGTGGGAATTGTTAAAGATGAGATAAACAAGCAGCCCATAAGTATCCTATTGATAATAAATCACATTTTAAGGTAAATGCAGTGTATTTTAATTTGCCTCACCTACGAAAACCTTGAGTTCAGCGAAATTAGTTAGATAGGTAATTTATTAGGAATGGAGAAATCATCAGCCGGTGAGTAGAGGTAACCGGAGACCAGAACACTGCAACAGAGGGCATCAACCCACAGGAGCAACGTTTTCCCGCTACAGCTGGTCAGAAAAAGATGTGTGTGTTACAATACTTGTGCATCAATCTCCCACTGGGCTCTTCTAACCTTTGTAAATACTGCATTTGTTTCCTTAAGTTACTTCTTCATGTAAATGAGTAAAAACACGAAGTGGGCACACTCAGAAATAGTATAGCACATAAATCGTGTTTTATACTACGACTGACAAAACCAAATATGCCCAACATCAATAAAAATTTATGACAGAAATTGAAGCTGCGTAGTCTAGGAAGAGCAGAATCAATTTTCTCCTCGTATTTCTTTCCCCATTTCTTGCCGCCTATAATCTGTACGTCCTCCATTTTTCTCGCTTTCTGGTGAAAATGAGGTGTAGGAGAAAAGAGCGTCGCCATCGACTTTGTGCTTATTGATTCTCGGAGCGTGAGTGTGTATACGTGTGCAACATACACGCATCATCTCCCATCTCTTATTGTACGACTGTCTCCTGTTATTACTTCACCTACCCTGCAATATAGCAACGCCTGCTCTTGATTGGCAAATACAGATCAATACTTTGTGGGGCAAGCTTCCAATTCTATTTATGTGTTATGCTATCGTCTATGACTTTGAGAGTAATGCTAGATAAACCCAAACTCGTTATAAAGAGATCTGGTGTGTTATATTAACATAACTTTCACTACCCTCTATCCCTTATTAGTGGATATACAAGTTTTGTTTTCCTATCTACTCCATTTTAATCCAGATAAACCTTTCCGGAATTAACTACATTACACATTTCGTTACAGATACAAAGGAAATAGTCAAATGTTTTAGAACTGGACACTATATACTGGCCTTAAAATTCCATACTCTTTCGATGACATCGCGAGACACAATGGAAAATAGACAGGACATTAAAAGAATGACTAGTAAACAATTCAAACAATTATTAACGGATACCTCGGAAATGGCTGATACCACAAATAGTTATTTGAAATTGTGTGTTTTAAAGAGAGAGAAATGTTTTGTGGTACGTTTTCGTTTATTGCGTAAAGTTTATCAGTTATGGAAGATTATACAAATTTAATTCCGTATGAAGAGAACTTCACAAGCTACTCCCGAAAATTTGAAGATATACATTTTATTTAACGCGCTGAGGAGCTCAAAAAACGGTAAAACACCAGCAGAAGATGGTATATAGAATGAGCATCTGAAAATGGGGATAGTGCTATATACCGGGGTAAAGCCGAAAAGGTTTGCAGCTAGATATTAAATTTTAGGTACCCCAGCATAAACATTGGGAGGCATAGTTGCAGAGGAAACAAGAGAACCAGAACCTTTACTACATTTCAGAGCAGGCGTGGGATATTTATAACAAAATACATAGGATTTCACATTAATTACCTGTGGTTTATTGAATATTCACACTGTGCCTCCTCAAAAGATTAAAAGATAGAAATTGGAGGGAGATGTTACACACACGAGATCACATTCACATGATTCACACACGCTTCCATGCCAGACACCGGACTCGAAGTCTGACTGACTCTACGCTACGCACACCACACAAAGAACTAATAATGCTTACTTCCTCCCTCTCTCCACCTCTGGCCGGGAGGTGGGGAGAGATGCAATAATGTGTCCAACGTGACAATGCACACACATATACGCCACAATAGCACACTTACTGAAGCCGGCCACAGCAGTTTCAACAAAATTCTACATACAGAAGTAATTCCGGACCAATGGAAAACAAGCAAAATCACATTACTACATAAAATGGTGCCAAAGATGAACTCGATCATTACAGACCCTCAGCCTGATGTAGAACCTATAAAGTATTCTCGAATATAATTACAAGAAGAATAACAAGAATTGTAAATAAAAACCAGCCTCACGAACATGCAGACTTTCGTATGGGTTACAGTACAATGAACCACCTACAAACAGTTAAACAAGTCATGGAGAGATTAGAGGAGTTCAATACACACCTTCACCTGGCATTTATAGACATCACGAAGGCCTTTAACACGGTGCAACGCACAAGGGTAATATATGCACTAGAAAAACAAGGGGCTGAATCCAAATACAGCCGGGTGCTCGCCAAGCTCTACAGCAAATTGCGAGCCAAAGTGATCACGGGGGGACAAGCATTCAATTGAGATAGGAGAGTTTGGCAAGGAGACGCATTATCCCCCAAATTATTCACAAACCTGCTGGAAGACATATTCCGGGAATTTAATTGGGGCAAGAGACACGGAATCTTAATAAATGGGCACAGGTTCACTAACCTAAGTTTTGCCGACGAAGTGGTGCTATTCGCCTGAATGATACAGTGCTACGGAAGCTAAACAACATTAGCGGAAAGCCAGTCTATCAATGAACATGAACAAATACAAGTAATGACTAACAGTCAAACCATACCATTCAAAACAGACTCCAAATAACTGCAATATGTGCCAGAATATGTTTGTTTAGGACAATTGATAGGAATCGGTACCAACAGGGATAAGGAACTAAGCCGCAGAACAGCAATGGCATGGGAATCTTTATGGACCCTAAAATTATTTTACTATAAAAGAAACTAAAATCAAAAAATCAGAATCAAATCATAAGCTCCTGTATTTTTCCATACCTACCTGGAGCTTAACGGAAACGCAAACGAAACTCATTCAAATATGCCAAACGAAGAGAAAAGTGCTAGGAATATCACTTAGAGACAACATACGGAACACTAGAATATAAGAGAACTCACCAACTTGGCAGATGTTTCTCAAGTGAACCTCCAACCTGAAATGGCCATGTGGCGAGGCTTCAGAGCACCAGGTGATCATACATAGCTACAATGTGGTCACCATATATCCGAAAGAGACGCCGAGGAAGACCCGGAACGAGATGGGGCGACACCTTTAAGAAAGCAGTAGGAGCCCAACGGACAAGGACAGCAAGGAACCGCGATGACTGGAAAGACATCCGAAGGTGTCGACAGCAAGGGACGAGTGTGAACATCCAGTGTCCATTAAAAGGAAGTGGAAAGTGAGCGTAGTGCGGGAGTGAATTAATCACTGGGCATAAACGACAAATCTCAAAGACGAAATGAGACAATTTCACGTATGCGGACTAGCTCACCGTATGAGTTCTAAACGTGCCTTTTAATATGTTGTACTTTAATCAAAATCGTTGTAACCATTTTTTAGAAAATAAAAAATTCGATCAATGTTACATATATAAGGTAGTTTAGAGTGGGAGGATTTTCTAGAAAATATTCGTGTCGCATCTGTGGAAGATACTGAACCTAAATACCAAGTTTGGTATTTATCTCACTTTTCGTTTTTTAGTTATACCTGTCACATCCGTGCACATTTGTTTTGGATTCAAGGGTCCTCAAAACATCTATTTCCGGTAAAATCTCAGTATTTAATTTTTGAGTGAAATATACCATCTTTACCTACTATGTACATGGTAGAGAAAGTGAAAAGGCTTATTCTTTTATCTACTTATTGTTAAAAAAACACAAATGTTCATTATATTTACACATTTTGTTGTAGGCATAAAAAGAGTACTGTAGGCTAAAGTGATAATCATATTTTTAAAAAGGGAATCGCTATTAAAAGCTTAGAAATACCATGCTCTCAGCATGATCACGAGGAAAAACTAATAACGGCCTAACACTTCAAAAAGTGTAAGTATTTGAGAATTCAAACCAATACCAAAGGTTATCTTGGAAATGCTTAATGCCAAAAAAGTAATTACATAAATTGTGTGCTCTAACTAGATGTACATTTTTTGTCTAATAAGATTTTGTCTCTAACATTTTACCAATAATATACAAATGTCACTGAGAATGAAGAGGACTCGAAGGCTATTCTCAGAAAATTCAAGATATAAATTTTGTTATGAAACTATCTTAAGCGTATGGTATTATAATCAAAATCGTTAGAGGCAGTTTTGAGAAAATAAAAATGTTCGAAAATGTTCATTAATGTAAAGCGAAGGATTTTCTTCAAAATCTTCATGTCACACCTTGGAGGAAGATGAACTTGATTGATTATTGCACAAGGCTGTAAATGGCGGATCTAATCCCCACCTCTGCACTGAAGCGTCTGCGACTAATGATACAGCTGATCCTAATAATTGAGGTTTATAATACATATATAAGACCTTTTTCTAAAATTGCTTCTTTTAGGTTCAGGGTGTCTCAAAACACGTACTTCAGGTGAAATTTCAGTATAGATTTTTTGAATGGAATGCAAACACTTCCTCTATTTGTATAACATCGGTAAACAGTAGAAAAAGTAATAAAATACGCTAAGCCATTGTCGGAATTCGAACAATGGATCTTCGACTCCCTGCCGATACTCTTTAACATTCGAGCTTCCAAGGCGAGATACCCCGCTCGTTATCAACGAAGAACCGACAATCGGTGGTTCGTCTTCCATCCATAACATTGAATTTTTCAGCTCTGATTCAATTTTTACTTTCTCTACTACCTATAGTAAGTAGGGGAAGTATTGTAATGCACCCAAAAATTCGATACCGAGATTTCACCGGAAGTATATGTTTTGAAACCCCCTGTATCCAAAAAAAAGCATTTTTGGAAACATTTCGTATATGTGTGTGTGTGCGTGTGTGCCTGTGACTGTGAACAGCATAACTCAGAAACCAACAGTCGGATAAACACCAAACTTGGTATTTAGGTTCAGTATCTTTCAGAGATGCGATACGAAGGTTTTCAAGAAAATCCCCCCAACCCAGATTACCCTTTACATGGAACATTTTTCGAAAATTTTAATTTTCTCAAAATGGCTCTAACGACTTTGATTAAAATATCATGTGTTTAAGATATTTTCATGAAAAATGAAATGTATAACTCGAATTTTCTGGGAAGGTCTCCAAAAGTATTCTTCATTGTGAACGACTTTTGCATAACTGGTAAACCAAATGTAGATCGCATTAAAATACACAATTTATGTCATACACATTTTTTTTGTTGAGTGAACCATTTTCGAGATATTGCTTGTTATTCTCTTAAATTTCCCAATACTTTTTCTCAAATGGGAATTTGTTATTCATTTGTTTTTTTTGTCCTGGACATACAAAGAGAATGGAATGCGCCACATAGAAACAGCTCTTAAAATATTTGACTATTGCTTAAAGACTGCCAATTCCCCTTGCATCTACAAGAAAATTATCAATGAGATGTTTCGATTAACATGAAGCATATGAACAATAAGCGTTTGTAAAAATAGTTTGCACAAGGGTAGAGAAACTCATGTGAGTGTAACACATCAGATTTTCTAACCAATGTCTATACACGACTAGCACGAAGAACAATTACCAAGACAAAAAATACGATAAATTCCTATCCTAAAAGCTGATGTGTTACATTTACAGGAGTTTCTCTAAGCACGCCATTACCTTTCATATCTACTCTACAATTATTAATAAAAACATTTTTATTTTCTCTAACCCAGATCCCTGTCCGCTATAAAAAGTTATTGCATTCCATACTGAATTCGATGTTGGAATTTCACCGTAAAAAGAAGCCTTTTTAGAAAAGTAAACAGGTTGATGTAAAGTGGCGGTGCAGAAGTGTTTTTCACTAGGACATTATGTGCGTTCTTTGCACGCGAGATCACAGAATTTGCATGGTTGAGTGCTACTTCGGAACTGGAAGCATACCAGGGAGAGTCTATCGTTACGATATTGGCCGCTGTGTGAATGGCTTTCTCCGTTCTTGCCCAGAATTTCATCAAGTTCCGAGACAAAACTTGATAAAAAAACCAAAAACGGTGCTTTTATTAACAAAAAAGAGAAGCAACTAAATTAGTGAAAAATATTTATGAAGATTACTTCAGTTGTGTTTTTATTAAAAACGTTACAGTTGTGGCATTAAAGCCGAAATATTCTATACTGCAAAAACCGTTCAGTTATTTGAGTTACCTATCAGCATACATGCCCAGATTGTGAGTTTACGAGACGCAAGCGAAAGAAGTTCCAAATGTGAATACAGGAGAGTTACGATACAAGTCCCATTTCACTAAGGTGACTCGAAACTGTTGAAGTCCACCTCTTCCACTCATATTTTGCTAGTCCTCTGCCAAAGGCACTGGTGATAAACTCGCTTCAAAGTAGTGACGCCATGTGCAGACGACCGACTGGGGGAAACGACGGAATAAATGTGAAGACCCGTATATATTTCTGAATAATTTACATAAGAATAAAATATTACATCTTTCATTTTCTGTAGAGATTTCTTCATTTCGGATTAAATTTATGTCGTAGTTAATCCCACCAGCGGTTGTGAATTTATCTGATGATAAAATATAACAGATTATGTCAACAATAACTACTTTCTCACTTATTTTGTTTAAAATCAAATCACCATTTTGTGAGCTGTCTTGGCATGTCTACTAAATAATTGAGCATTTGAATGTTTTGACTACCAAAGTGTGGATAAGAAAATAGTTAATCTCAAAATAAGTTAACATCAGAACACAATAAAGACATATTTTTAGGAATATAATTTATTTCGAAATTGACACTGTTTGAATTTTCATTAATTAAAACACATTTGGATGACGTAGTCTGTTAATTAGTTTAAACCGATACTTTTACGGTTCAGAAAAGATCTGGCGCTTTATCGTATCATCTAGCATTCTCTCAAGGATATTATGAGAAAAACGACCGCAATTGGTGGATATCCGAAGCATTGCTAAATCTTAAAGTCAATATTGCCGACTTATAAATGGAATGGTCTTTATAAAGCTAGAACGCTGGGCTAAGTTTGCAACTTTTTAAAATATATGATTTGAATAAAAGCTCTTCACTTTACGTATGTCCTCATACTCCACCAAATATTCGACTTTATGGCATGGAGATGCTTGCCTTTGAAGAATATGTATATATGCCCCAGTATGGGAACCAACTTGAAGAAGTAATTGTTTACGTATGGGAGCCAACTTGAAGAAGGTGATTGTTTACATAATTTGTTTACGTAATTTATTAGCCTCACGCATGGGAAGCCAACTTGATGTAGTATTGTTTTTGCACCACGCTTTGGGCATTAATTTGAAGTTGTTGATTACGTAATAGTTATTGTTGTTACGTAATATGCTGCTACGTATGAGAAGCTGATTTTAAGATGCATTTTTGTTGTTACACTCCAAGTTTAAAAAAAATATGATTTAACTTTGTTATTAAACTGCTTCTATAAATAGTATTTATGTTTATGTTTACCTCGGCTGATTCAGTATTGTTTTAGAGACACGTTTCTTTTAATCAGGGCGTGGTGCGACAAGAATGTAGGCTTACACAGATTTTAAGTTTTAATTCACTTCTCTTTATTAATCCTTGGTACAAATTAAATAGCACTACATTGAAATTAGGAACTATTAGATTCTTTTAATTTAATATTAGGACTTTGTTAACGCGTATACTTATTTTACGTTACACAGGAATACGTAATATTTCTTTAGAGAACACATCTTCCATCCGGTCGCTACCAAGGTCTGCAGGCAACGGAACATATTTCAACCGTCAAAATCCGTAAGCTTCTGCATTTCAAGTCTCTGATTGGCTAATCCTTGTCCAATTGAATACCTGCATTTAATTAAAGCTTTTTTTGGCTGTTGATTGGCTATTTTTAAACGGTCACAAAATTTACATTCTCGTTGCTCTAATAATGACTAGTAGCATTCAAACTCTCAAACTCATTATTGCCTCAAGGTTACCTCATTGTTAGCAACTTTTAACTTATTATTCTCACAACTCTTACATTATTAAAGTATGTAATGTATTCACATAACATTATTAAACAAGTTTACAATAATATAAGCATTTGAAATGACTGTTACATACATTTTAAAAAAAATATTATATACATATTACTTCAAGGTGGGCTGTTATTGAATTTACATATTATATAATACAATTGAAATTATTCAAGTATTAAAAATACTTCCTCACCTTCTGATCAAGCAGTGACATATCTGGGCGTTCATCTTGATCGTCGGTTGCCATCACATCAACAATAATCTTAATCAGGCATATTCTCGTCTCCATAAGCATTATCTGATGCTAAAATTCAAATCTTTACTACGATTTGACTGTCCTCTGTTGCTCTACGAAAGCATCCTGCGGCCACTCCAGTAGAGGATATAGGTCCATTCTGGCGCAATTTTGCGTTTATATGGGAAAGGATAGGGAAAACGATGGTATATGCGGAGGAAAATGCGTTTATATGGGGAAGATAGGGACTACGAGGATCGATGCTAGGCTAAGACATGTAACAACCTGATTGCGCTATGTAACAAACTCATCACGCTATGTAACAACCTGATCACGCTATGTAATAGTCTCATCACGCTATGTAACAACACGTACCAACCATGTAACCACGTAACAAAACGTAAGAACAACACGTAAACCAATCCATTGCTAAATCAATCTAAACTAATTCATCCTTCATAACTTAGACAATAAGTACGAGAGCCTAGCCTAGATTAACCCGACCAATCCTAAACGTTCCTCTCATCATCTATTCTACTCGGTTATCGACTAACCTAATCTGGCTAACCAAAGATAACCTCAACTTTCTTTTAGTGAAATTGCAATGTTTTATTCAGGTTTTATTATTCGAGAGTTTTAATTGAAAAGTTTACGTCAACATACCTTTATTTTAGTTTGTTGTAGGCGTCTCTCCCCTTTTTATCTAGGCTTGAGACTAGCACTAGGATTGCTCCTAATGGCAGGGTTACCACCTTCCCTTCCATCTTCTTCTTTCTTCATCGGTCGTCAGCTAGCTGCATATACAGCACACGGATAACCTTCATTTTTTCAAGATTGTAGACTCACGAGAAAATCTTCATATTCAACTTAAATTCTCTTATACACTACTTGTAATGCTGTAATGTCCATAGGCGTATGTCGTTATTCCGTCCTCAGCAATAATTCTTTTATCGTCGTATGGTGTCAATGTAATTTTATTCACTTGTACTGTGGCAAGAGCATGCTGTCGCGACAGGATCAGATTCATGGGCGTTCTGGTAATTTCTCTGGTTTTAAGGCAGTCAGTATAGCTCTCGAACGTGACGTACTGCTTAATAGCACTACGTTTTATACCTTTAATCTTTTTTATCATTGAACCGTCGATATCTAGGGCATACATTTTAGGTCGTAGCCCTACAAAGCGTTGAATGATTTTACCATTAGCCTCATCTTTAAATTTCCCAAGTACCTTCTTGTTTAGAGGTGAATAGCATATATGGCTTGTAGGATAATCAGCAGTATCTAGGTGCTCAAGAAGACGTAGCTTATCCTGGTACACATCTTCAGTTGTAACACGATGAATGAACGAATCAGTGTCCATATACATAAGCTTCAGGTTTTCAGCTCCATAATACGGTAACAACACATCATAGTGATACCGGTACATTAATGTCTTGGAGATATCCAACACACTCATACCGATGTATATAGGCTTGTTGAACACGATCTGTCGGGAGGCCATATGTACAGCAGCTAGATTAGAAGCATATATAGTCCTGTCGATAAACGTTGGCTTTGCAATTAACTTTTCCAGAGTCTTCTCATTTGTCACCAGCCGTATATCCATACGATTACGCAGGTTCTCCATAGTTTTTCCGAACATAGCATTGTTGAACAATTTGTA
Organism: Deroplatys truncata; assembly: GCA_030765065.1. Classification (NCBI taxonomy): domain Eukaryota; kingdom Metazoa; phylum Arthropoda; class Insecta; order Mantodea; family Mantidae; genus Deroplatys; species Deroplatys truncata. The sequence goes on from CM060983.1 coordinate 76,432,220, forward strand.
GAGATCCTTCTCAAAATCATTTGCGGCCTGTTGTCGTAGTCTGTTGTTAAATTCCACATACGGTTTTAACCATCGAGACTGTTGGAATTGTAGCACACGATGGATTTTTGTTAACCGTAGTCCATGATCAAGAGCTTGCTTCAACGCCATGTAATGTAGTACATACTTATTTCGAGGTCCTAGATGAGGTATCAGTTTCTTTGTAGGAGAGTCCTTAGGCCTCATACACTCGGGCAGGAAAGGCAGATCGTTGTGTAGATCGTGAAGTTCTGCAGGATACTCGACGTCGACTTCTAATATGTAGCCGTAAGGATCATCTTCTTGTAGTCTTTCTAAGTCAATTTTTTCAGGTGATACCCACTCAAATCTACCATAAGGGAGAGCGTGACTCATTGCCCACCCATATTGGTTGTTGGCGTCCTCATAGGTAATAAATTGGGTTGGTCTCGACGGATCATACTTCTCCATGTAGGTGTTATTAGCCTCTGCATAGCGGTGGGAAACTTGACATAAACCTCCTCTTATACCAGACTCCACCATGAGTAATTGATCATAATCCTGTAACAATTCCAGCTGAATTCCAGTGTACAGTAACATGGCATCCCATGTAAGTCCTGGAGAGGTGAAATAATGTGCAGGGTCGACTTTGTGTGTTTTGAGTGTTTGCTCCCTAAATGTCTCAAAGACATCAGCTAGGAGAAGCACATCAGAGATTAAGTAGAGGTCGCTGTACTCGCCCAGGTTTCTGACATTAAACAGCTCCCAGACATTTTTAGCATGATCGTAGTCAGCATCACTAATTTCCTCTTCATTTAATTTATTGTAGAAGGAGTCCTTAGGAGGTAAGCAGGTTTCGTTCAAGACGTCCCATGAAGTGATGTAATCATAGGGAAATACACCCTTACGGGTCATCAACTTCAACTTGTCTTCTCCGAAGTACTTCAATGTCTCAGGATACGATGTTAGATTTTTTACCAGCTTATCCAAGCTTGTACTCAGGAACCAAAACTATCTACAAACCGTAGCTTTATATCACCGACATACTTGGAGAATGATATATAGCTTTCTTCAGAGCTAGGAATTACTTCCAACCGCTCACTTGTACATCCCAGCTCCTTAACAATGAAGTGTGAGTCATATCCACTGAGGTTGTGCATGAAGACAGGGATATATTTAGGTGTTTTGCAGGCTAAATTACATTCATTATGCAGACTCCCCCGATATTCACCACTGATGTGATCATAGTCGCGTACTTTATAGTTCTCTTCAGTAAAGGTTTTTCCACACAAGTAGCATACTGTAGAGGCGTTAAAATCCATCTGCTGTTGATCTGTAAGTTTCAGGGGCATGACAGATTTGTATATATTGTTAATCTCCTTTGCAAGGAATGACAGGTATTCCATAAACTTCTGAGCAGCATCAACACCACGATATACATAGGGATGCTTAGGAAGACCAGTTTCCAGATGTTCAACGTTGGTTGGTGGTTTAACGTAAAAACAGAAGCTCATTGCTGTGTGCTCTTGATAAGGGGTTGTATAGGAAGTTTCAGGACTGGGAATACACGTATGACATGGAGTGAGAATACTCTCAAAATCCGCATAGATGGCATAAGGTACTTTCGGCATCCTCTCCACATTTTTAAACTGTACAATTGATTTCTCCTTTGTAGGCATAACTACCCTTGCAACACCATGCTGATTACAGATAGCTGCATGTTCTTCCAGTTTTTCCAGCCCACTTTGTCCATATCGATTGTCAAAATGTGTAAAGCACCGCTTACAGGTATATATCACTCTACCATGCTTAGTTTTTTGACGTCGAACGAGCTTCTCAAAATTCTTGATATATACATAGTGATGTTTTCCACTACTGTCACTCAATAGCCGGAGGTCACAGTGGTCAGGTAGTTCAGTGTCAGTAACCTTTATCGGATACACTTCATGCTTCTCGTCCAGACCGAAGACGTTGATAGACATCCTATTAAGCTTCTCAAATTTAGGTATTTGAGAAAGTGGAGTAGGATAGGAAACACAGCTGAAGTCGTACTTATCTTGGAATTGTGCGTATTTGCTCACCCGTTGTGCATCCTTCTCAACGAATTTGGCCAATACAGAGTACATGAAACATAGCTCATCAGTTAAACTCTGGATGTTAATGCAGGCTTTTCTTGCTTCAACAGAGGGAGGTAGGGGTATGTAGCTACTTCCTCGTAACGGGTTGTACTTGTTAATACGAAGGCGCACCCCTTCCACAGCAAGCAGAGCCCAGTTGCTTCCCTTTAGTTGTGATTCCTCCATTTCAGTAACCAATTTCTTCATTTTGGTTTCCAGCATAGAGTCCAGATCCGTTTCTAGGAAAACAGCTTGATTTCTGGTTTTAAATGTCTTGTCACAGGTTTCTCCGATACTGTTAACAAATCTACACTCAGCTAACAGATTAATTTTCAAACTCTTGTGAATACCAAGCTCTTTACGCACAGCCTGGATTATCCGCTGTTTTGCTTCATGCAGGTATATATTCAGGTCCTTAATCGATTCACATCGTATAAAATACGATTTCAAACGTCCATGGAATGAAGTTTCATATTCTTTCATGTCACACTCCTCCATCGTAGATAACAACTCTTGCTTTGACGGTTCTAATCTACGTTTCTTCTCAGGTCTGTTTATTTCACACGCATCTTCGTGTCGACGACCCTTATAACTGTCTTTGAAGGCTACATTACAATATTTACACTTGAAGAGCTTTTTACAACGTAGCTCATGTCGTCTTTTATCATATCCACGGAGGAACTTCTTACAGCATTTACCACAAGAATATCCCGAGACACTAGGAATGATATCCTTATACGAGGACTTATTCATTTTTCTTCTTGATATAATAAGGTATTTACCTTTCTTCAAGGAAATGTCCGTCTCTTCACCTTGATATCACTTAGAAAGCTGATTATTTTCTGTGAGAACAGCGATGTTAACACCTCAGAGATGATCAACAGAATGAATTTCAATGCTAGAGGTTGCTCTATTTATAGAGGAAGCACGAACCTTTAGGCATCAATTATATAACGTATTAACCCTTCTTCAAGGAAATGTACTCTTCTTCACATTGATAACACTTTAGATTATTTTCTGAGAGAACAGCGATGTTAACACCTCAGAGATGATCAACAGAATGAATTTCAATACTCAAGTTCGCTCTATTTATAGAGAAAGCACGAACCTTTTTTTAATCAATTATATCCTGAGTATTAATACTTAAAACGGTGATGAAGCGTGTAAGCTCTTATATATTTCAATTCGTGTTACACTGATGTTCGAGCGTCTCCGTATAGCTTCGTATGCTTAGAGAGAAAGTGTAAAGTATTGTGAAGATGTTATGTATTGTTCGGCTATAATCGTACAGATTCGGAAAGCTTGACTGGTGAAAGTGATGAACGATCCGTGGACCGAGCAGGAGGCAAGCATTCCCTTCGCGCAACGAAACCTAGATGCAAAAGAAAGAAAATCGTGTTAGATGAGAAACCACCCAGACATTCGCCTGCAGACCATGGAAAACCATGAAAAAATATGTCAGAGTGAGCGTCCAACGGAACTCGAACCAGGGACTCTAAAAGCATACGTGAAAGATACAAATTATATAGAATGAAAGGAAATCGGTGACGATGAGAAACCACTCCAGCATTCGCCTGCAGACCAGGCAAAACCATGAAAAATATGTCAGAGTAAACAACCAACGACAATCGAACGAGGGAAACCATCAGATTACTCTAGAAGCATAAAGTTGCAAATGAAAGAAAATCGTGATAGATGAGAATCCACTCAGGCATTCGCCTGCAGACCAGGGGAAACCATGAAAAGAAAATCAAAGGTCTGAGCGACTGACGGATAGAGTGTGCGACCGACAGGGAAATCAAACAAAAGGTCTCTAGAGACAAAAAAGATGCAATTGAAAGGGAATCGTGATAGCAAGTACCACTACAGCATTCAACAGCAGACCAGTGAAAACCATGAAAAGATTCGCGATCAGAGTAAACAATTGATTGAAATCTATCCCCTGAACCCTAGAAATTCGCGTGTAAAAATACAAAATAAATTGGATTGAAATGGAATCATGATAGCAAATACCACTACAGAATTCGACAGCAGACCATCGAAAACCATGAAAAGATCCGTGATCATAGTAAACAATCGATGGAAATCTAACCCCTGAACCCTAGAAATTCACGTGAAAAAATACAAATAAAATGGTTTGAAAGGGAATCGTGATAGCAAATACCACTACAGCATTAGGCAGCAGACCAGCGAAAATCGTGAGAAACGTAAGGTCAGAGTGCTTGTCCCTACGGGAATCGAATCCGAGACATCTCAAATGCAAAGTGCTGCCGTTATTGTCTGAACAAAACAGTAAAAACAGACCTCATTAGCAGTCGACAGTGCTTAAACACGTTAACTTTCACCATATGACGTCACAGTCGGGGACAGTTTGACTATCGCCGCCATGTCGGGAACATGCATATTTTAGACATCTCATATTTTAGAGTCATATACAGAAGTTTCATACCAACGTACTCACTACGCTCGCAAACATAATCTAAAATTTCATCGTTGAAATACTTTGGAAATAGTGTAGAAGTTTTTCCGCCCTTATTTAATTAAATTCATGTATATACCCTATTATTTAGTGATTTTTTCAATAATTTCTTCCTCTCATTCGTCAAAAATCAGTGTACAATACGCATTTTTATACGTTTTAATGCTCGTTTATGTTTAAAACCGCTGCATTTGGCCGTAATTACGAGCAATAATTTTTTTTCAGATTTACTCAGATGTGTAGCTTGTAGAATCGAATTAGGAAATGTTTTAATAACTGTATTGTATTTTTTTTAGCTTAAAGTATCTACATTTTTTTAAAGTTAGCATGTCCGTTATTTGCATTTAGTATAAAGATTGTTATATTTTCATTTTTAAGACTTCCTTTGTTAAAGATAATGTCTTGCAATCTATTTTTAAATTTCTTTAAAACCAAAGCGAACGTTAACAACTATAATGGCTGCCTTCATGTGTCGGAAAGCTAACATGGCCACAGTCGTCTTTTAGAAGCGGACCTTACATGTCGATAAAGAAGCGAGCGCCCGACAGTGCGAGGTACAGAGAAGACCTTCTTTCAGCGTCCGACAGATAGCGGTAAAGTAGGCCGTGCCATGAGGTACCAAACACTGAGAAAGAGATAGAGGGTGGGGGGCGCGGAACAGACGCGCTGGGAGAGAGAGGTGAGGCCCTTCAGTTAGGCACAGCGCGCCGTAAGGTTCGGACCTATACGTAGTGGCATGCATATACCAACGCAGCGCTCGTCAGTGTCTTACGTAATTTAGTTATTTACGCTCACTATACCATTTAAATATACATTCATCTAAGAGATATAATATTCGTCAGGATGACAGATGTCCAAATATACATAACAAAGAAATTAGTTACTGATATAAATGTAATATCGTACGTTCACCATTTTATTTTTAATTACTTTTTTATTTTATTCGAGGATGATTTTCTATTCATGTCACTGGATTCAATCCTAGTCCTCCAACCCGACTTGGAACAACAATCAATAACGCGCTACAATCCCAGGATATATTCGGTAATAATAAAAAAAAATTTTATTAACACCGTCAAATAAAAAGCTCTGTAAACGTATGTATTTCCCCTCACTTCCCCTCTTCCCCCACCCCACGTTCCGTTGGACGCTCACTCTGACATATTTTTTCATGGTTTTCCATGGTCTGCAGGCGAATGTCTGGGTGGTTTCTCATCTAACACGATTTTCTTTCTTTTGCATCTAGGTTTCGTTGCGCGAAGGGAATGCTTGCCTCCTGCTCGGTCGACGGATCGTTCATCACTTTTACCAGTCAAGCTCTCCGAATCTGTACGATTATAGCCGAACAATACATAACATCTTCACAATACTTTACACTTTCTCTCTAAGCATACGAAGCTATACGGAGACGCTCGAACATCAATGTAACACGAATTGAAATATATAAGAGCTTACACGCTTCATCACCGTTTTTAGTATTAATACTCAAGATATAATTGATTAAAAAAAGGTTCGTGCTTTCTCTATAAATAGAGCGAACTTGAGTATTGAAATTCATTCTGTTGATCATCTCTGAGGTGTTAACATCGCTGTTCTCACAGAAAATAATCAGCTTTCTAAGTGTTATCAAGGTGAAGAGACGGACATTTCCTTGAAGAAAGGTAAATACCTTATTATATCAAGAAGAAAAATGAATAAGTCCTCGTATAAGGATATCATTCCTAGTGTCTCGGGATATTCTTGTGGTAAATGATGTAAGAAGTTCCTCCGTGGATATGATAAAAGACGACATGAGCTACGTTGTAAAAAGCTCTTCAAGTGTAAATATTGTAATGTAGCCTTCAAAGACAGTTATAAGGGTCGTCGACACGAAGATGCGTGTGAAATAAACAGACCTGAGAAGAAACGTAGATTAGAACCGTCAAAGCAAGAGTTGTTATCTACGATGGAGGAGTGTGACATGAAAGAATATGAAACTTCATTCCATGGACGTTTGAAATCGTATTTTATACGATGTGAATCGATTAAGGACCTGAATATATACCTGCATGAAGCAAAACAGCGGATAATCCAGGCTGTGCATAAAGAGCTTGGTATTCACAAGAGTTTGAAAATTAATCTGTTAGCTGAGTGTAGATTTGTTAACAGTATCGGAGAAACCTGTGACAAGACATTTAAAACCAGAAATCAAGCTGTTTTCCTAGAAACGGATCTGGACTCTATGCTGGAAACCAAAATGAAGAAATTGGTTACTGAAACGGAGGAATCACAAATAAAGGGAAGCAACTGGGCTCTGCTTGCTGTGGAAGGGGTGCGCCTTCGTATTAACAAGTACAACCCGTTACGAGGAAGTAGCTCATACTCCTACCTCCCTCTGTTGAAGCAAGAAAAGCCTGCATTAACATCCAGAATTTAACTGATGAGCTATGTTTCATGTACTCTGTATTGGCCAAATTCGTTGAGAATGATGCACAACGGGTGAGCAAATACGCACAATTCCAAGATAAGTACGACTTCAGCTGTGTTTCCTATCCTACTCCACTTTCTCAAATACCTAAATTTGAGAAGCTTAATAGGATGTCTATCAACGTCTTCGGTCTGGATGAGAAGCATGAAGTGTATCCGATAAAGGTTGCTGACACTGAACTACCTGACCACTGTGACCTCCTGCTATTGAGTGACAGTAGTGGAAAACATCACTATGTATATATCAAGAATTTTGAGAAGCTCGTTCGACGTCAAAAAACTAAGCATGGTAGAGTGATATATACCTGTAAGCGGTGCTTTACACATTTTGACAATCGATATGGACAAAGTGGGCTGGAAAAACTGGAAGAACATGCAGCTATCTGTAATCAGCATGGTGTTGCAAGGGTAGTTATGCCTACAAAGGAGAAATCAATTGTACAGTTTAAAAATGTGGAGAGGATGCTGAAAGTACCTTATGCCATGTATGCGGATTTTGAGAGTATTCTCACTCCATGTCATACGTGTATTCCCAGTCCTGAAACTTCCTATACAACCCCTTATCAAGAGCACACAGCAATGAGCTTCTGTGTTTACGTTAAACCACCAACCAACGTTGAACATCTGGAAACTGGTCTTCCTAAGCATCCCTATGTATATCGTGGTGTTGATGCTGCTCAGAAGTTTATGGAATACCTGTCATTCCTTGCAAAGGAGATTAACAATATATACAAATCTGTCATGCCACTGAAACTTACAGATCAACAGCAGATGGATTTTAACGCCTCTACAGTATGCTACTTGTATGGAAAAACCTTTACTGAAGAGAACTATAAAGTACGCAACCATGATCACATCAGTGGTGAATATCGGGGGAGTCTGCATAATGAATGTAATTTAGCCTGCAAAACACCTAAATATATCCCTGTCTTCATGCACAACCTCAGTGGATATGACTCACACTTCATTGTTAAGGTGCTGGGATGTACAATTGAGCGGGTGGAAGTAATTCCTAGCTCTGAAGAAAGCTATATATCATTCTCCAAGTATGTCGGAGATATAAAGCTACGGTTTGTAGACAGTTTTCGGTTCCTGAGTACAAGTTTGGATAAGCTGGTAAAAAATCTAACATCGTATCCTGAGACATTGAAGTACTTCGGAGAAGACAAGTTGAAGTTGATGACCCGTAAGGGTGTATTTCCCTATGATTACATCACTTCATGGGACGTCTTGAACGAAACCTGCTTACCTCCTAAGGACTCCTTCTACAATAAATTAAATGAAGAGGAAATTAGTGATGCTGACTACGATCATGCTAAAAATGTATGGGAGCTGTTTAATGTCAGAAACCTGGGCGAGTACAGCGACCTCTACTTAATCTCTGATGTGCTTCTCCTAGCTGATGTCTTTGAGACATTTAGGGAGCAAACACTCAAAACACACAAAGTCGACCCTGCACATTATTTCACCTCTCCAGGACTTACATGGGATGCCATGTTACTGTACACTGGAATTCAGCTGGAATTGTTACAGGATTATGATCAATTACTCATGGTGGAGTCTGGTATAAGAGGAGGTTTATGTCAAGTTTCCCACCGCTATGCAGAGGCTAATAACACCTACATGGAGAAGTATGATCCGTCGAGACCAACCCAATTTATTACCTATGAGGACGCCAACAACCAATATGGGTGGGCAATGAGTCACGCTCTCCCTTATGGTAGATTTGAGTGGGTATCACCTGAAAAAATTGACTTAGAAAGACTACAAGAAGATGATCCTTACGGCTACATATTAGAAGTCGACGTCGAGTATCCTGCAGAACTTCACGATCTACACAACGATCTGCCTTTCCTGCCCGAGTGTATGAGGCCTAAGGACTCTCCTACAAAGAAACTGATACCTCATCTAGGACCTCGAAATAAGTATGTACTACATTACATGGCGTTGAAGCAAGCTCTTGATCATGGACTACGGTTAACAAAAATCCATCGTGTGCTACAATTCCAACAGTCTCGATGGTTAAAACCGTATGTGGAATTTAACAACAGACTACGACAACAGGCCGCAAATGATTTTGAGAAGGATCTCTACAAATTGTTCAACAATGCTATGTTCGGAAAAACTATGGAGAACCTGCGTAATCGTATGGATATACGGCTGGTGACAAATGAGAAGACTCTGGAAAAGTTAATTGCAAAGCCAACGTTTATCGACAGGATTATATATGCTTCTAATCTAGCTGCTGTACATATGGCCTCCCGACAGATCGTGTTCAACAAGCCTATATACATCGGTATGAGTGTGTTGGATATCTCCAAGACATTAATGTACCGGTATCACTATGATGTGTTGTTACCGTATTATGGAGCTGAAAACCTGAAGCTTATGTATATGGACACTGATTCGTTCATTCATCGTGTTACAACTGAAGATGTGTACCAGGATAAGCTACGTCTTCTTGAGCACCTAGATACTGCTGATTATCCTACAAGCCATATATGCTATTCACCTCTAAACAAGAAGGTACTTGGGAAATTTAAAGATGAGGCTAATGGTAAAATCATTCAACGCTTTGTAGGGCTACGACCTAAAATGTATGCCCTAGATATCGACGGTTCAATGATAAAAAAATTTAAAGGTATAAAACGTAGTGCTATTAAGCAGTACGTCACGTTCGAGAGCTATACTGACTGCCTTAAAACCAGAGAAATTACCAGAACGCCCATGAATCTGATCCTGTCGCGACAGCATGCTCTTGCCACAGTACAAGTGAATAAAATTACATTGACACCATACGACGATAAAAGAATTATTGCTGAGGACGGAATAACGACATACGCCTATGGATATTACAGCATTACAAGTAGTGTATAAGAGAATTTAAGTTGAATATGAAGATTTTCTCGTGAGTCTACAATCTTAAAAAAAATGAAGGTTATCCGTGTGCTGTATATGCAGCTAGCTGACGACCGATGAAGAAAGAAGAAGATGGAAGGGAAGGTGGTAACCCTGCCATTAGGAGCAATCCTAGTGCTAGTCTCAAGCCTAGATAAAAAGGGGAGAGACGCCTACAACAAACTAAAATAAAGGTATGTTGACGTAAACTTTTCAATTAAAACTCTCGAATAATAAAACCTGAATAAAACATTGCAATTTCACTAAAAGAAAGTTGAGGTTATCTTTGGTAAGCCAGATTAGGTTAGTCGATGACCGAGTAGAATAGATGATGAGAGGAACGTTTAGGATTGGTCGGGTTAATCTAGGCTAGGCTCTCGTACTTATTGTCTAAGTTATGAAGGATGAATTAGTTTAGATTGATTTAGCAATGGATTTGTTACGTGTTGTTCTTACGTTTTGTTACGTGGTTACATGGTTGGTACGTGTTGTTACATAGCGTGATGAGACTGTTACATAGCGTGATGAGGTTGTTACATAGCGTGATGAGTTTGTTACATAGCGCAATCAGGTTGTTACATAGCGTGATCAGGTTGTTACATAGCGCGATCAGTTTGTTACATAGCGCGATCAGGTTGTTACATAGCGCGATCAGTTTGTTACATAGCGCGATCAGGTTGTTACATAGCGTGATCACTTTGTTACATAGCGCGAACAGGTTGTTACATAGCGTGATGAGTCTGTTACATAGCGCGATCAGGTTGTTACATAGCGTGATCAGTTTGTTACATAGCGCGATCAGGTTGTTACATAGCGTGATCAGTTTGTTACATAGAGCGATCAGGTTGTTACATAGCGTGATCACTTTGTTACATAGCGCGAACAGGTTGTTACATAGCGTGATGAGTTTGTTACATAGCGCAATCATGTTGTTACATAGCGTGATCAGGTTGTTACATAGCGCGATCAGTTTGTTACATAGCGCGATCAGGTTGTTACATAGCGTGATCACTTTGTTACATAGCGCGAACAGGTTGTTACATAGCGTGATGAGTTTGTTACGTGGTGTTACGTCTTGACACGTGGTTACGTGCTTATGTTACGTTGTGTTACGTCTTGTTACGTGGTTACGTTAGATGATGATAGGAATGAATAGACAATGAGAAGATCCAGAGCAAACAAGGTGGCAATAGGTTAGGACGTATACTTCACTGTGAAACGATATACAGTTTGTCCCTCTCCGTCTCTCACACTACTCTTTAACATATAAAAAGTTTGTAAGGTTTAGAAAAAAGTATATAAAAGTGTTGTAACGCTGGATGATAAAAGTTTTATAATCGAATTACTCTCTATATTACCGTATAAACCTACATTCCTTCTCCTTCAAACCCTGTCTATCCTTGTATCTCTCCCGTTTTCCACATTTCACCCATATAAACGTATACTCTGCTCCTCAACCCATGTCTAGACTAGCACCTCTCCTCATATGCCCCAACCGCTCTCATATAAATGCATTTTCCTCCTTGAAGACTCTCTCAACCTAGCACTACCTTCGTTTTCCCTATCTTTCCCATATAAACGCATACTCTGTCATTCAGACCTTCCTGTCTAGCCTAGCGCTTCTCCTCATATTCCCTACCTCTCTCATATAAGACGCATTCCCTACTTCAACCCTGTCTAGCCTAGCATCGACCCTCGTATTCCCTATCTCTCGCATATAAACGCCTACTGTATCATTCAAAACTCCTAGCCTAATACCTCTCCTCGGTTCGCTATCTCGCTCATATAAAACGCCATATTCTACCATTCAAGTCCTGTTTAGTATATCATCTTTCCTTGTATCCCCTATCTCTCTCGTATAAAGCGTATCCCTCCCTCCTTTAGCATCTGACTAGCCTAGCATCAGCCCTGGTATTCCCTATCTCTCCCCTATAAACGCATTTTCCTCCTTGAACTGTCGCATCTACCCTCGTTTTCCCTATCCTTTCCCATATAAACGCAAAAAGTAGCCTAGCTTCTGTCTATCATACCATCTGTCCCCGTTTTCCATATATTCCTCATATAAACGTATACCGTACTCCTTAACCTCTGTCTACACTAGCACATCCCCTCGTATACCCTATCTCTGTCGTATAAAGCATATCTCTCCCTCCTTCTGTCCCTGCTCTACCTCAGAACTCTCCTCGTTTTCCCTATCTCTCCCATATAAACGCATTTTTTCCTCCTTGAAGGTTCTCTCGACCTAGCATATACCCTCGTTTTCCTCATGTCTTCATATAAAAAGCCATACTCTACCCTTCAAACCCCGAATAGTCTAGTACCTCTCCACGTATACCCTATCTCTCCCGTATAAACGCATTTTCCTCCTTGAACGCTCCTTCAACCTAGCTACTCCCCTAGTTTTCCTCGTCTCTTCATATAAAAAGCCATACTCTACCCTTCAAACTCTGAATAGTCTAGCAGCTCTCCCATATAAAAGTCATATTCTGCCCTTCAAGCCCTGTCTAGCATAACACTTCTTCTCGTATTCACCGTATCTCTCATATAAAGCACATCCCCCAGTCCTTCAACCCATGTCTTAGCCTAGCATCGATCCTCGTAGTCCCTATCTTCCCCATATAAACGCATTTTCCTCCGCATATACCATCGTTTTCCCTATCGTTTCCCATATAAACGCAAAATTGCGCCAGAATGGACCTATATCTTCTACTCACTCCTCCTATATGCCAGTCCAATATGGGGTTGTGCTTCTTCTACTCAGGTCCAAAAGCTTTAGGTGTTCCAGAACAGGATGTTGCTTATACTTGTGAACGCTACATGATACATGCACAACTTCACGTGAATTGGGAATCACGTGAGAGCACAGCTCTACTGTACTCTGTCTCAGACAAGAAGGATCCTGTCGTAAACAGGGTGGAGCCACGTGTTTGACGTAATGTGTGCACATAAGTTTAGCAACGCTAACTTCTTAACAATAAATCGAGTAAGACATTGCCAGTAACTTATTAAATCTATGTATTAAAGAATTTCAATTAGCGTGCAGTAGCATAAGATTATACATCGCGAAACAATGCGCGATCATTTGCCTCTCGCCACTTCTTAGGATTTTCCTCGGCTGTGTTTTATTTCAGCAGATTGACAGGCCTGCTCCATGATGATATGCTGACAGCTTTTAAATTGCATACAAGTGTTCTGGGCTCGTGAGGTATACGAGAGACGTAGGAAACACAGTATCAAATATTAGAAGCAACTCTGCACGTTAAACAATAACATCTGAATCAGAATTCACCTCGAGACCTACTTTGTTTCTAGAGGGTCGAATTGTATAGGAATACAACTTATGTATTATACAACTATTTTATTAGTAATACAAAGTTAGACTGCATATTGCTTAAAATATGTTAATACTGTATAATTGTGCCTGTATTCGGTTTAATCTATGTCTCTGTGCTTATGTATGTGTCCGTTGTTAACATTTCTTTCATAATTCACGAGCCTAGAATACATCTGTGGTGTATGTGCAGGATACAGAGAAATGAATCTAAACATTTGTAGACTTTTCTCTCCCCGAAACTAATTCACGCTGAGCAATGATATTAGAAAACTCCTTAGTGACTCAGGAGTTTAGCTACGTCCTGTGTTTGACGTAAGCGAACCTACGTTAGCACTTGTGGGAGTACGGCATAGGAGGTGCTGTGAGCCAATTTGGCGGCACGGCATTTGCAGGAATGGTCCTGGGTTCGATACTAGCTCAGGGACTCGCATGGAACTTTGATCTAAGATTGGTGGTTAATACAACTGGTACATTTTCCTGCCTGTTTATTTCCCGTCACCTTTTTTAAAATCTGACCTCTGATATTACCTCGCCACACACACACGCGCGCGCGCATTTCTTTACTACTTTACTTCATACAATCGCGCCTACCCGCCGACACTCACATTTGTTTTCAGAACAACTACTAAGGAAATACCAGGAACAAGTGTTTTACAAAATTCTCTTTCTTTATTTCGAAATCTTCCTATCCCCATTTCTCTACCACATTATTTCCACCGTCCTTCTTATTGGTTGCTTACCTCACGTTTCCCCCTGAACTCGAATACTTGCAGCTATCAGAGCACTGACCTTCCTTTTGTGTGCACCTGTTTTTCAGGCAACCTAATGGTACATTAACAAAGCGTATTCTGTTCTCACTTGGCTACAATGTGGCCGGGGACCAACCCTGTTTCCTGCCTGCTGCTTGCACTGTCTTTTCAACCCATATACATCTTCATATGTAATACTCACTTCCCAGTCTTATTTAGTTGTACTTACATTTTGATCTGTTGTTTTACATCATGTTCCAAAGGTAGTTATCCTTTTTTCCCGGAACAATAATTATAACGCGAAGTAGCATCAGTACTAGATTATATTGCTGCATCAAACAAAACAGTTATCATATTTTCAATAAGTAAATCTGTAAAACCTGCATACATATAAAACAATATATTTATGACCATATGCATGTGAAACATTATTTGGACTGCACCTGTTGAAAATGATTTTTAACTGCTGGTGTTAAGCTATTTGCATCGTAGACAAGAATCTCCCTTGTCCACTGTACGCTTACAGTTCAAGGACAAGGCCAGTCTCATGAGTCACAGTACAGTGTTCTACATTTTATAGGCGGTTATTGTGCGAAAACAAGTAAAGGAAGACACCCATGAACTTCCGTCCACCAATCAGCGGCCTAAGAGTGTTCCGTCTCACTGTCTATCTCTTTCTTCCCTCCCATATGTTTACAAGAGGATCATTCATGGTTCAAACAGATTATACGATTCGCAATTTCTTTGCTTACCTTCCTCAAGTACCTGGTGCTGCACACTTGGAGTGGGGACGCCGTATAGGTGCTGAGCCTCGACCGAAGCCGCGCTGCAGCAGGGTACTGTCTAACCTTAATGACACAGTGTGGTACTTGTTTCCTCTTCCCAAGAATTGACCCGTGTTCGATTTTTAGAAAGGAGTATTTTAGAAGGAGTTGTATCGTATTTCAACTGAAGTAGTTGCAACCGCACGTATGGTACCCAGTAGCCTTCGTCCCCCAAAAATTTAAAATATTAACTTTGTAATTTGACTGTTTCTTTAAATATTATATATTTATGTTTGCCTCGGCTGCGTCAGTATTTCTGTTAGAGACATGTTTCTCTTTTGCAGGGTTGTGGTGCGACTGAAGAATGTAAGCTTACACAGATTATAAGTTTTTCTTCACTCCATTTATTAATGCTTGACACGATGTAAATAACACTTCACTGATATAGAGAGCTGTGAGATTCTTTTATTAATTGCTTGCACTTTTTAACACGTAAACTATTTTTATCTCACACTGAATACATATTAAATTTCTCGAGGCCGCATCTCGTGTCCGGTTAGAAACACTGTCTACAACCAACGAGTATAGTTATGAGCACTGTTACAAGCAACTGACTTGATTTCTATCGCCACATTTGTGAATTTCTGTATTTCAAGTCTCTGATTGGCTATTCCTAATCCAATAGAATACTTTTATTTAATTTAAGCTTTTTTTCTGGTTGCTGATTGGCTATTTTATAAACTGTCTCAAAATTTACATTATTGTTGCTCTAATAATGACTAGTAGCATTATTAAACTTTCTTACTCATTATTGCCTCAAAGTTACCTCATTGTTAGCAACTTTTAAACTATTATTCTCACAGCTCCTACATTATTAAATTACGTAATACATTCAGATAACATTATCACATGTATACAGTAATATTAAACATATACAATGACTGTAATATACACTTTTATATATTTTTACACACACAAATTGCTTTAAGGCGGGCTGTTATTGAATTTATATATTATATAATTAGACTGAAATCATTTGTGTTAAAATACTGCCTCAAAACGGGTACTCGCATATCAGCATTCCCTTTAATTTGAATTATTTGGAGTGATATTTTATTTCTCATTATATCTACAACGTGATTTAACACTTAACCGTGCTGAGCAATTGTTTGCACCAAAGTAAACAAATTATCAGAACAAAAAACGCATTTAATTACTAGCCAGCCACGTTAAGAAATCGCTTGGCGGAGGGAGCCCTTGTTTTTCTTGACACTATCTAATGTTATCAAAGCTAGGGATCAGAGGGGATTAAGGCAAGGCGTAGGGGAATGCACAGGTGCACGATTTAAAGAGTAGGGGAGAGGGGGCAAGTTGGTACAAACTTTTAAGTTTTATTTTTTTATATTTATTACTGCAACATTTCAACTATTCCTGACACGGTATTGTTCTGTACATTTCTTTAACAGTATCTATTAATAGGTTTGTTCCAGCACACGGTTCTGAACGGGTTCGGAACTAATCCCAACACATGCTAATGCACATGCGCCAGTCCGGTACGCTCACAGAACTAATTCGGAATTTTGTGTGGTTGGAACACTACTTGAACCGTTCGCGTTCTGTCAAGGCCTTCTTCGTTGCACGGTCAATCAGAAGACGATCAAATATTTACGTTTACAGCGTTGATGAATGAAATCAAACTCCGCCGATGTACATCGTAAGCGTTTCTTTCATACGGATTCCAGTCCTAATATTCGAGCAAAAATAAATCGCGTTCGTTTATCGGCTTAAAGCCATTGATACTGAGTTATTGCGAATAACAATTGTAATTTATAGATATTGTATTTAAACCAGAACCCGGAAAAAGTAATTTAACACAATTCCAATTTAACATTAGGTTTCCTGCTACAGAAGCTTCTAAACACAATGTTTAATTTAAAACTCCAATACTCTGAGACAATGACACCCCACATAAATTCTATTCCGAACGTAATTCAAATAATACAAAACTACATGGTACCAATGTATGCTTATGATCAGGGTTAGGATTTTTAGTTGCAAATTTCAGATGAAAAAAGGAAGGGAAAAGGTGCTCAAATAAGGTGAAAAAGGCACAATAAGGTGCTGGTTTATTTAAGGGGATGCACAACTGAAATTGCTATTTTCTAAACTATCTATTCAATTGGGCTGAAATTTTTATTTCTGTATATATAATTGTTTTGTGAATTATAGCCCAGTCTTAATAATTCTCGGAACTGCGCGGTTGAGGTTATTGTTGTCTCTGCCTGCCCAGGCTTCGTCTCCACGTAAACAGATGACGTCTCTCACAGCAACAAACTCACATTCACGAACAGCAGGCTACTGATTCTGGTGGAATAGAATCACTCATTGTCAATTGCATTATTGCGGGCTACTTTATAGCAGTAAAGTGAGAAAAAGAGGTTTTCGTCGAACACACAATTATTTTCCATTGTTGCGGGTGTGCTTTCAATTCCCGCGCGGCGTTTACTGAAAGAGGTAGACTTACTATTCGCACGTACACAGCAAGCTGAGGAGACGTTAATTGAAAGTTAAAGAATAAATTGGAATGAAACTTAAAAGAAAAAAGGGGATTATGGGCATGGTTGGGAGGAAATGGTATAAAGGTGCCAAAAAGGGGTAAAGGTCCCAAAATAACGGAATAATGTTTAAATGGAAATAATCCTCTTCTTCGGAAGTCGATGCATCATTAAAAAGATCACTGTCACCTTCTAAATCACTCATTATTGTTATCTTTGAACGCTGTTTTGCTACCTGGCTTTGTTAGACGTTTGTTCTTTTCCTCAAGTATGTCGCCATACTACTCAACAGCGAGCAACTGCTTACCAAACACCTTTGCTATTCCGTATTGAGAAATAAACACGCATGGAGGAATAAATTACATATTAAACTTTATTTTCTACTGAATACAGAGAGTTTGTCACTTTTTCTATACTCTCTGTCAGGTTTGTTCCAAGCGATTAGAATCGATTCTGAATTGACTGAGTATGCGCTGTAGACCATACAATTTGCGCATGTCTGGAATTTTCAGTACCTACTCTTAGTCCCGAACCGATTTCACTCGTTCCGAACTAGTTTCCAAATACGTTGGAACAGCAAACTGGAAATTCAGAATGGGTTCTGAACTGATTCTCTGTCGTGTTGGAACGCCACTTAACTACTGCGCACACTCAGATAATTCGGAATCGATTCTGAATCGTGCTGGAACAAACCTAATAATTACGCCATTACTTTACTGTAATTTAAGACTAAACATTTTGTTTTTCTAAACATTGCATAGCGAGTCAGTTTACCACATCTGGGAGGCAGGTTGGCACAGAATGCGGGGTAAGTTTGCTACATTTTATTTAAATGGAAAATGTGGGTTTTAAATAATTTATTAGAAATAAATATCATAATCAAGTTAAGAACAATTTATTACATATTTATCATAGTAAAACACACAGGACAGGGTAAAACGTTTGAGACCTATCAACAGGACCTTAAAATAAGATATAACGTCTAAAGTTAAATATTTAAATGGCAATAATAAAACGAAACACTGTACACAAATTAATAAGGAATGCCCAAAAAACAATTTAGACACAGAAGTTGTCTTTTGTCATTAGTGTATCTCTCGTATGCCCACAATTTACACTCCAGACACTGAATTCAACCGTCACCTGATAGGCTTGTAGAGTAGGACTTCATGCAATATAAGGAGAAAGTTTCGGCAGGAGTGTATTCGACAGCCACGTACACGCTTTCAGTTTCAGTTTGTGTGAACTCCCTTCCATTATCAACATTAGGCCTATCCGTTGCATACGCAGACAGAAGTCAATATCCTGGAAAATGCTTTCGTTGAATGGCCAGATACCTGCTGCCTGGAACACTGACTTTATATTGGCCGGGGTAGCACCAAGATTAGCTCAAATACGAGAGAACATTAATTAGTATTAATTAATAATGAGCTAATTTTAATTATATGCATATTATATTAACATCTGAAGTGATGTAATTCATATTATAGTACTAATAAACAACGCTACCTAGGTAATAGGATAGGTCACATTGTGCCAAACTGCCCCTGGCCTTTTTGTTTTAATGGAAGCTGGATATAGCGATCAAGAACAGCGAATTAAAGTACTTAAAATACCATTCAATAAAGCCATTTGAAAGCACTTCCATACAAAACATTCAGAAGCTATTTAATACTGAGCATGTGCTCAGGAAAAAAATACCCCATGAAGTGAATATTTACTAACCTCGCGGAAAAAACAACCTCACCGCATCCTTCATAACTTATCACAAAGGATTTTCGCTTCCGTGAGAAATTTATTTGGAGACAAGCAATACTATGTCTATATTTGGCCGCAATCTGTTGACTAAGAGCTAAAATAAGAGCCACGTGCCAACCTTCCCTGTAGCCAAACTGCCCCTCCCTCGCCCTACTACATTTTGCAGGCCTCAGCCTTAATAGTAAATGCAACTCAGAACTGCGGAGGTTTTCTTTACGTGACAGTCCTTCCGATGTCTCGCTCACTTGTTCCGTAACTGTTTAGTTCCTCTTCCCACCGCACTAATTCATATCGTGACCTACAACTGCGTAACACTTTTGTTTAGGTTCAACCGTTAATCAGACAGGTATTTCCTCTTGCTGATCAGCATTTTTCAAAATAAGCTGCAAATTTATGAAATATCAAGGTCCGTTTTTACTTTCTCTACTACGTATAGTACGTAGGGGAAGTATTGCATTCCACCCAAAAATTCGATACCGAGATTTTACAGTAAATACATGTTTAAGGTGCACTGAATGCATATAAAGCATTTTTGGAAACATGTCCGTGTGTGTGTGTGTGTGTGTGTGTGTGTGTGTGTGTGTCTGTGTCTGTGTCTGTGAACAGCATAACTCAGAAACGAACAGTCGGATAAGCACCAAACTTGGTATTTAGGTTCAGTATCCTCCAGAGATGCGAAACGAAGGTTTTCAAGAAAATCCCCCACCCCAGATTACCCTTTACCTTTAACGACTTTGAATAAAATACCATAAGTTTAAGACATTTTTATAGCAAATGAATTCTATGTCTCCAAAAGTATTCTTCATTGTGAACGACTTTAGCATAACTGGTAAATCATAAGAGATAGACAAAATTTTACTACACAAAAAATGCAGATCGCGTTAAAATACACATTTTATGTCATATACATTTTTTTTGAGTGAACCATTTTCAAGATATTGCTTGTCATTCCCTTAAATTTTCCAATAGTTACACTTTTTTTCAAATGGGAATTCGTTATTCGTTTTTTTGTCCTGGTAATACAAAGAGAATGGAATACTTCACATAGCAACCAGCTGTTAAAATATTTGACTATCGCTTAAAGTCTACGAATTTCCCTGCATCTACAAGAAAATTAGCAATAAGATTAACATCTCGATATCTCGATTAACATGAAGCGTATGGAGAACAAGAGTTTGTAAAAATAGTTTGTACAAGAGTAGAGAAATTCATGTGAGTGTAACACATCAGATTATTTTATTTCTCATTTGGACATGCAATGAAAATTTCAAAATTTCCAGCAAACATAACGAGCTTATTTTTAAACATTTGACTGTAGTACATGCGTCCTGCATGCTTCTCAGTAGTCATAAAAAGACGCTCATTGAAACCATTTTCGAGAGCATTTATCATAGTTAAAGAGGTTTATTTCTCTACTTCTTGTTAAGTATAAATGGACACAACAAGATTTTGGAGCCGGAACAGGCAAACGGACTAAAACCTTGAAGTAGAAGAAGTATAATTTGCAAAAAAATAAATTACAATGTGTAGAGAAAGTAGTAACACATCACATTTGAAGAAAAGCGTTAAATCTGTATGTATGTATGCATGTATGCATGTATGCATGCATGCATGTCTGTCTGTCTGTCTGTCTGTCAAATAGAAATTCGGGCGACTACCAAACTTCAGCTTCCTTCAAGCATGCTACATGTGGTTTTCAGGAAAATTTCCTATACTCTAAACTAACGTTTACTAGTAAAAGAGGAAGATTTTTGTATTTTCTGACAAATTTCACCTAACAATTGTTTATCAAGCTATCGCATATTTGAGATGCTAACATAAAAAAGTAATAACTTGAATTCCCTATGACTAGCATATGAAGTCCTCTTCATTTTTATTGAATAAGGGACAATCTCATATAACTGGGAAACTATAACAGATAGGAATTTATTCCTGAAGAAATTATGTACTTCTTTAATACTGTGGTTTATACCGGATACGTTTTTCGCCACTCACAGAATGTTTTTGTTGTTGGTTTGTATTTTCTGGCGCTTCTAGCTGTGTCTTTTGAAATGTTCTTCCGTTTCTCTTCAGAAGGCACAGGAATTTCTAAGCATTAAAGCATAAGAAATAAGGTTGAAATGTCACTGGACTATAGACAGGGATATTGCAGATAACCATCCCCCATCCCTCGTACAGTCTTTTGGCGTTTGTAGACAGAACTGTCTATCAGTGACCCTTGGTCTGTGTTGTTTTGCATTTTTACTTTCGCTACTACGTAGAGTAAGGAAAATTGCATTCCACTCAAAAATTCTATATAGATTTCACCGGAAATACATGTCTTGAGGCCCTATGAATCCAAGAAAGCATTTTTAGAATAAGACCCGCGTGCGTATCTGTGAAGGGTATAACTCAAAACCGAAAAGTTGGATAAATATCAAACTTGGTATTTGAGTTTAGTATCTTACAAGGATGCGAGACGAAGATTTTCGAGAAATTACCCGCATCCCAGAGTACCTTTTATATGGAATAGCTTTCGAAAATTTTGATTTTCTCAAAAATGGTTCTAACGATTTTGATCAAAATATTGTGTGTTTAAAGATACTTGTAAAAATAAGTTATGCGAGTGTAACACGTCAAATTTTATAGTGATAATGGTTTGAGTGTAGATAAGTTGAAGCTATTTGCTTAAGAATAATTACTATGCCTATTAATCAGACTCATCCTCCGTGGTCTAGGGGTACCGTGCTAGCCTTTAGTTACCGAGGTTGCGGGTTCGAACCTCGGCGGAAGGCGATGGTTTTTTTTCGACATAAAAATCCTTAGTATATTTCCTTCGGAAGGGAAGAAAAGCCTGTGATCTTGTGTTTTAGATTTACGGCACGTAAAAGGACCTCAAGTCTGATAAAGAATTCCCGGTCATTCACACCCAGTATAGAAAGGGGCACTAAGAACCATAGCAGTTACGGAGTAATTAAAACTCAATTCAACCTGCTCATCAGTGTAAGCAAAGAGTATATAAAACGAGAAAAGTGACAGGTGAAAACCTGAACGAAGTCACCCTGGTGTCAGATGTGGGATAAAGATTAAAAAGTCAAGTTTGGAGGAAATGTTTAAAACTTATTGGCCAAAATGGAGAAGATGGAGAGAGAAATTAGAATCAGGAATGGAGGAGATAGAAAATGAACTGAAGGGGTGAAATCTGGACATAATATCTTATAATATTTAATTGGATGACGGGATTTTTGAGGATGGGGAGCTATTAATGGAGTCAAAGAAAACTAATGATTTATCACGATGCGATAGTCGGTGAGGTTTTCAACGGTTGGTTCAAAAATAACTTGCCTTCACTTGCACCGAATAGTACAATTGTTATGGACAATACCTCGTATCACTCTGTGAAATTAGAGACTGTGAAATTTCCAATAGGGCGTGGCTTAAAAAAGACATAATCCAGTGGCTGGAGCAAAATGGCATTGACTTTGAAAAGGACATGGTTAAAGATGAGCTGATTAATGAAATCAGGAATGCCTGATTATACGAATGATATGACAAACTTATTTTTGACAATCTGGTGGAGGAATCTCGCCACATAATGCTTAGACTTCCCCCTTATCACTGTGTTTTAAATTCTATCGAGTCAGTGTGGAGCCAAGTTAAGTGCCATATTGCTAGAAATAACACCACTTTTAAGTTCCCCGAAGTACGAAAGCTAACAGGTGAAGGAATAAGATTGGTTACACCGGAAACGTGGAGGTCATTCACACGTCACGTGGAAGGAGAGGAGCGAAAACTCTGGGAAGCGGACGGCTGAGTGACTTCATTGTTGATCGTCTGGTGATTAATCCCTGCAGCAGCAGCAGTTGCAGTAGGAAGAAGAGGAAGAAATATATCTGGAAAGCATTCAGTTCCTTCCATCTGATTAAATAAGGTTATCTAACACAAACGAAAAACTGAAATTCTGAAATTATGTTATGTCGGTCACAAGTGTTGTTCAAGCTGGCCAGCATTATTATGCTGCATAGCCTTTGACATAGCGCTTGGACGTTTTAAATCTTTAGTATTGAGTGATATACCTACTTGCAGTGATTATTTTTATATTAATGCCATTAGTTGTTGTTGTTATTGCTACATTAATAATGATTTTATTATCTACCGGCTCTTTTGCAAGCGAAGTAACGGAATGAGTCGAAATAATGGCAGTTCGCAAGTAGTCGGTTAGTCAGTAATTTACTTTTAGCGCTAAAAACCAGTCAGAGCGGTAACTGCCTAGGAATACGTTTTACTCAATGTTTACGTGAGTATTCATTCTTAGCGTATGGCCAATATGGATGCTACGTCAATTTGCTTTCTCTAAATGAGCACCAGTATTAACCGATAATGCTATTCAGCTACTTTATCAGCAGTTTAATACTGGCTCCAACCTATATGCCAACAATACATTGTTACTTCAGTGTGTGTTCAACTGTGACTTGTTGATTATGGCTAGTGATATTTCTATGTTTCATAGTGACAGTTACTTACGCTAATAAAATTGCATCTGGCAAAACTCATGGATGTAAACTACCCGGACAACTTCTATAAAGTGTGTCGAAGGTTCACGCAAAACCATTAAAGAAGCTGTAAGTACTTTAATATTAAGAATGCATATAAACTATATTTTGATTGTGTTGTTAGTAATTAGGACAAAATCCCTGCACTCCATATTGCTTGTATTAGCTGCAAAACTACTGAAACAAAATGGATAAAAAGAAAACGCCCAGCTATGCCGCTTGCTGTCCCTGTGGTTTGATTAGAGCAAAAACAATATGATCATTGGCATTTATGCCTAACAAATATTCCAGAGCATTACAGTAAAACAAAGCACAAAATAAAATATCCTGTATCTTCA
Organism: Deroplatys truncata; assembly: GCA_030765065.1. Classification (NCBI taxonomy): domain Eukaryota; kingdom Metazoa; phylum Arthropoda; class Insecta; order Mantodea; family Mantidae; genus Deroplatys; species Deroplatys truncata. The sequence goes on from CM060983.1 coordinate 76,456,207, forward strand.
GCGTACAAACCTTTACCTCGTTGGAAAGGGTTGCCTGTTCCTATCTGTTCGTAATCCGCTGTATCGGAGTCATCAGACTAGGGTGAACTTGAAGATGCAAGACCCACAGAAGAGTTCATCCATGAGTCACTTGACGAACCACCATAGCTCATAGTACAGGAGGAACTGAACGGCTTTATCCGTGATTTAAAGCGGCAAGCAGAATTGCTGAGGTCACGATTGCAGCAATGGAACATATAGCCCCAAGGATGATGGTTTTCAACTTTTAGATCAAGGAGTAGCAATTTTTCTGCATATTTTGCAATAAAAAATTCAATATGCGCGCAAATATGTGAATGCTTTAATGACTGCACTAGGTGTCCATCGTAATCTACAAGAATGTCGACTATTTATCCATTAAAAAACCAGCTTAAAAGCAGTACTATTGCCCAATGGTTACAAACTCCCATTAGTGCTTGTGCCTTACGGTAAAGGTATAAAAGAAACGTATAAAACCATGCATGGCTCCCTGTTGAAGGAAATCAAATACGAAGACCATGAATAGCAGATATGCTGTGATTTAAAAGTTGTCGATATACTTACTGGCTTACAAGGTGGGTATACAAAACACTGCTGTTTGTCGTGCATGTGGGAAGATAAGACACTAAGAACCACTATATAGTAAAAAACTGGACTGGGAGAAAGCCATACATAAGTGGAAAAAAACAATGTGAAATATACTCGAATGGTTGAGCGTAAAGCAAATTCTGTCTCTGCTTTATATTAAGCTGGGTTTGATGAAAACTTCGTGGAGGGTCTTATTAAAGAGAGTCGGGCTTTCAATTATTTGAAAGAATGTTTCCCAAACTTGATGAAGAAAAATTAAAAAAAGGTGTATTTGTTGGCCCAAAGACAAGGGAACTCATGAAAGATCCAAAGTTTGATAAAATGCTTACAAATCTAGAGTTAGCTGCTTGGTCCTCATTCAAAACGATTGTGTATGGCTTCTTGGACAATAGAAAAGACGATAACGGTGTTTCATTGTGAGCGATGTGGTGGAAAGCTACAAGAACATTGGATACAGAATGTCGCCAAAAATTCAACTCTTACATGAGTACCTTGATTTGTTTCCAAGAAAATTTGAACGCAGATTGTGACGACAGGGTGAACAACTTCACCAGGACATCCTTAGTATGGAACTTCGGTACCAGGGATAATCCCCCAATGGGGGATTCCCACTGGTTTCTTCTTGGGGAAACCGATGAAACACCATACAAAAGAAAAGCATCATCAACTCATTTGATCAAACATACTGAATGAATTTATTGTGAACTTATACTATTGTGTTCCTCTTAGTCACATTACCACGCATGCATTGCTAAATGAAGTTGGAATTTTATGCTTGCATTTCAAATAATAATTGCGTGACAATTTCTTTATTACTGTATTTGCAGTAGTGCTGTGTGTCTAAAAAATGTGATGTGTTAGAGCAAAGCTAACTACGCCATTGGATTTAGCATCCTCAAATTAGGTAAATTCACTCATCTAGAAACCAAATACACAAGCAGTTTTAATTTGTTGAGTAGTGTTATTATAACAGGCTAGCATTGAAGCGTTTGCACTTTGCTAGTTCAGATCGTAAAATTTGGGTTAAGATGAAATTAAAAGCCTTATCTCGTGAATGCTGAATTTATGAATCATTATCTGAGAAACGATTTCAGATAATAGACTGAAATTCTTACAAGATATAAATAGATACCATCTAAGTTAATAGTACGAAATGTAGGATGTTCTTTTTCTTAACAATGCACCTTTTATGCTTTTTAACCTTTTTAAAATTTAAAAAAATACCTTATTAACAGCAAAGAATATCATAGAATTAAGGTATTGTTTCATCCGACTAAAATCCTATTTGGCTACCTTTAATAGTTTATGAGAAAGCTGATCACTTCTAAGGTATAGATGATTCAACAGAGGGAGTGATTTCCCGTGCTGTAACCTACACAGATCTGTCGGCTATCATCCTCGAGGAGGAAAAAATGAGGTAAAGGAACCGCAGTAGACTACAGGATAGGCGGATAGGCCACACAGACGAGCGCAAGTCACTAACATTTCCAAGCTCGCAGACCTGTCCCACTGCTGGATCCGCCGAGAGAGGGCGATGAAGGACCCACGAATCAACTAACCCTCCGGTATCCACGGCGTGCCACTGCTGCAGTCACCCACAGAGGGCGTGATTGACCCATCAATCAAGTAATCCTCTGGTGTCCACGGTGTCCCACTGTTGCAGTCGCCGTCATAAGGCGATTAACGACCCGTCAATCAAGTAAATCTTTGGTGTCCACGGCATGGCATTGCTGCAGTCGTCAAGAGAGGGCGATGAACGACCCACTAATCCAGCAGCCATCTGTCGTCCAGAGCATTCCACAGCTGAAGCCACTAATAGAGGGTGATGAAGGACCCACCAATCAAGTAAGCCTCTGATGTCCACGACGTCCCGCTGCTGGAGCCATTGCGAGAGTGCGATGAACGACCCACAAATCAAGTAGCCCTCTTGTGTCCACGGCATTCCACTTCAGGAGCCGCTGAAAGAGGGCGATGAATGACCCACCAATCAAGTAAGCCTCTGGTGTCCACGGCATCCCGCTGCTGGAGTCGTCGCGAGAGTGCGATGAACGTCCCACCAATATAGTAGCCCTCCTGTGTGCACGGCATCCCGCTACTGAAGCCGTCGCGAGAGTGCGATGAACGACCCACAAATCAAGCAGCCCTCTTGTGTCCACGGCATCTCAATGCTGGAGCTTCTGAGAGAGGGCGATGAACGACCACAAATCAAGTAGCCCTCTTGTGTCCAAGGCATCCCACTGCTGGAGCTGCTGAGAGAGAGCGATGAAAGACCACAAAGCAAGTAGCCCTCTTGTGTCCACGGCATTCCAATGCTGGAGCTTCTGAGAGACGCCGATGAACGACCCACCAATCAAGTAGCCTTCTTGTGTCTACAGCATTCCACTGATGGAGTCGCTGAGAGAGGGTGATGATCAACTCATCAATCATGTAGCCCTCTTGTGTCTAAGGCATTCCACTGCTGGAGCCGTCGCGAGAGGGCGATGAACGACCCACCAATGTAGTAGCCGTCTTGTATCAACGGCATCCCGCTGCTGGAGTCGTCGCAAGGGTGCGATGAACGACCCACCAATGTAGTAGCCCTCTTGTATCAACGGCATCCCGCTGCTGGAGTCGTCGCGAGGGTGCGATGAACGAACAACCCATATAGTAGCCCTCATTTGTCCACGGCATCCCGCTGCTGAAGCCGTCGCGAGAGTGCGATGAACGACCCACAAATCAAGTAGCCCTCTTGTGTCCACGGCATCTCATTGCTGGAGCTGCTTAGAGAGAGCGGTGAACGACCACAAATCAAGCAGCCCTCATGTGTCCACCACATCACACTGCTGGAACTTCTGAGAGAGGGCAATGCACGTCCCACCAATCAAGTTGCCCTCTTGTCTCCACTGCATTCCATTGCTGGATCTGCTGAGAGAGGGCGATGAACGACCCACCAATCAAGTAGCCCTCTTGTGTCCACGGCATTCTACTGCTGGAGCCGTCGCGAGAGGACGATGAACGACGCACCAATATAGTAGCCCTCTTGTGTCCACGGCATCCCGCTGCTGAAGTCGTCGCTAGAGTGCGATGAACGACCACAAGTCAAGTAGCCCTCTTGTGTCCACGGTATACCAATGCCGGAGGTACTGAGAGAGAGCGATGAACGACCACAAATCAAGTACCCCTCTTGTGTCCACGGCATCCCACTGCTGGAGCTTCAGAGAGAGGGCGTTGAACGACCCACCAATCAAGTAGCCCTCTTGTCTCCACAGCATTCCACTGATGGAGCCGCTGTGAGACGCTGATGAACAACCCAACAATCAGGTAGCCCTCTTGTGTCCACGGCATCCCACTGCTGGAGCTTCTGAGAGAGGGCGATGAACGACCCACCAATCAAGTGGCCCTCTTGTCTCCACTGCATTCCACTGCTGGAGCTGCTGAGAGAGGGCGATGAACGACCCACCAATCAAGTAGCCCTCTTGTGTCCACGGCATTCCACTGCTGGAGCCGTCGCGAGAGGGCGATGAACGACCCACCAATATAGTAGCCCTCTTGTATCAACGGCATCCCGCTGCTGGAGTCGTCGCGGGGGTGCGATGAACGACCCACCAATATAGTAGACCACTTGTATCAACGGCATCCCGCTGCTGGAGACGTCGCGAGGGTGCGATGAACGACCCAACAATATAGTAGCCCGCCTGTGTCAACGGCATCCCGCTGCTGGAGTCGTCGCGAGGGTGCGATGAACCATCCACCAATATAGTAGCCCTCTTTTGTCCACGGCATCCCGCTGCTGAAGCCGTCGCGAGAGAGCGATGAACGACCCACAAATCAAGTAGCCCTCTTGTGTCCACGGCATCCCACTGTTGGAGCTTCTGAGAGAGGGCGATAAACGAACCACCAGTCAAGTAGCCCTCTTGCCTCCACTGCATTCCGCTGCTGGAGCTGCTGAGAGAGGGTGATGAACGACCCACAAATCAAGTAGCCCTCTTGTGTCCACGGCATTTCACTGCTGGAGCCGTCGCGAGAGGACGATGAACGAGCCACCAAAATAGTAGCCCTCTTGTGTCAACAGCATTCCGCTGCTGGAGTCGTCGCGAGGGTGCGATGAACGACCCACTAATATAGTAGCCCTCTTGTGTCCACGGCATCCCGCTGCTGGAGCCGTCGCGAGAGAGCGATGAACAACCACAAAGCAAGTAGCCCTCTTGTGTCCACGGCATCCGAATGCCGAAACTCCTGAGAGAGAGCGATGAAAGACCACAAATCAAGTAGTTCTCTTGTGTCCACGGCATCCCACTGCTGGAGCTTCTGAGAGAGGGCGATGCACGATCCACCAATCAAGTAGCCCTCTTGTCTCCACTGCATTCCACTGATGGAGCCGCTGTGAGAGGGTGATGAACAACCCACCAATTAAGTAGCCCTCTTTTGGCCACGGCATTTCACTGCTGGAGCCGTCGCGAGAGGGCGATGAACGACTCACCATTATAGTAGCCCTCTTGTATCAACGGCATCCCGCTGCTGGAGTCGTCGCGAGGGTGCGATGAACGACCCTCCAATATAGTAGCCCTCATTTGTCCACGGCATCCCGCTGCTGAAGCCTTCGCGACAGTGCGATGAACGACCCACAAATCAAGTAGCCATCTTGTGTCCACGGCATCCCAATGCCGGAGCTGCTGAGAGAGAGAGCAATGAACGACCCACCAATCAAGTAGCCCTCTTGTCTCCACTGCATTCCACTGCTGGAGCTGCTTGGAGAGGGCGATAAACGAGCCACCAATTAAGTAGCCCTCTTGTGTCCAAGGCATTCTACTGCTGGAGCCGTCGCCAGAGGGCGATGAACGACCCACCAATATAGTTGCCCTCTTTTGTCCACGGCATTCCACTGCTGGAGCCGTCGCGAGAGGGCGATGAACGACCCACCAGTATAGTAGGCCTCTTGTATCAACGGCATCCCGCATCTGGAGTCGTCCCGAGGGTGCGATGAACGACCCACCAATATATTAGCCCTCTTTTGTCCACGGCATTCCGCTACTGGAGCCGTCGCGAGGGTACGATGAACGACCCACCAATATAGTAGCCCTCTTTTGTCCACGGCATCCCGCTGCTGGAGTCGTCGCGAGGGTGCGATGAACGACCCACCAATATAGTAGCCCTCTTTTGTCCACGGCATCCCGCTGCTGGAATCGTCGCGAGAGTGCGATGAACGACCCACAAATCAAGTAGCCTACTTTTGTCCACGGCATCCCGCTGCTGGAATCTTCGCGATAGTGCGATGAACGACCCACAAATCAAGTAGCCTTCTTGTGTCCACGGCATCCGACAGCTGGAGCCGCCGCAAGAAGTCGATGAAGGAGCCACCAATCAAGCAACCCTCTGGTGTACACGGCGTCCCAGTGCTACAGCCGCCAAGAGAGGGCGATGACCGACTCACCAATTAAGTAACCCTCTGGTGTCCACGGCATCCTACTGTTGCAGCCTCCAAGAGAGGGCGATGAACTATCCACCAATCAAGTAACTTTCTGGTGTCCACGGCAGACGACTGCTGGAGCCGTCGCGAGAGTGCTGAACGACTCACCAATTAAGTAACCCTCTGATGTCCACGGCATCTCACTGATGCCGTCGCCAAGAGAGAGCGATTAACGAACTTCCAGTCATTGTCTGGTGTTTACGGGGAGTAATCTCTCCATTGAGCATGTATTCCTCTGTCCGTCGCTGCCATACACCACGAAACCTAGAAGCACACCTGATAGGTGAGAAGGAAACTGAAGGAAAGCGAAATGATGGAAATTAACTCGTTGTAAGAAGAAATCACCCTAGCATTCGCTTGTCGATCCCGTGGAAACCACGGCAAACCTATGTGTTAGAATGGACGCTAACCGGGTTTAAAACCGGAACCTCCCGAATGCGAGTTGCACACGGTACCACCTCGATCGTTATTGATCACTTATACAAAAAACGCAATTCTCAGAGAAAACTGTTCAAAGTAAAAAATGTAGAAAACAGACTCATAAGAATTAAGATGAACTAAAATTTACTTTTCTGCTACATAAAGTATAGAAGTTATAATTTGTGTGATAAAGTACTGCAGAGTATGGACTACAGCTTTCTGAAAAAGGTATTTAAAATATTAGTATTGCACCTCTATATCAAATTATAGAGGAAGCCTACGAAAAAGCTATAAATGTCATTTTTGCCAGTTTTCGTCATTTAAGGATCTGTGTTAGAAAATGCTTACGTTTCAAAATACCACAAAACATTGTTAGGTATAATGTATGAATGCCTTTTTCACACTTCTATATTGGAATGCTTCCTCTGCATCAGATCGTTTCCTAAATGGTTAAAGCAAGTGAATCCTGTAAATGAATGCTCATTATAATCTGTAATGCATATCAGTATTTTTTTTAAATTGTCTGTGTAAATTATGTGTTGAATTATTCACACGCTTAGTTGTGCGTTCACTCAGTTGGCACACACTGGCCTGTGTTCGATAAACTCCGCTCCGGTGAGCTGCATTCCGCAAATTTGCTTGCTCTGATAAATCGATCAACAGCGCTACTGTCCGGCACTGTGATGGCAAAGGCAGTGATTGGCCGATGGATTAGTGTGTTATTCAGTAAATAAGTAAAATCCGTTTTATGTAATGTTTATTATAGCATAAACAGTCGCAGTCACTAATAAATACACGCTAGGAATAAAAGTCATTTTTACTTTCTAAACTACTTACCCATAGTAAGTAGAAGTATTGTATTCGATACCGACATTTCCCCGAAAATGTAATCGAGCGGTATGGCTTAGGCGGAAATGTCTGCTGCCGACCTTCCTGATCCATGCCGGAAAGGATAATTACATCTCTGAATTACCCTCCCTCCATCTAACCTCCATTTTAATGTCACTTTACATTTCATCTGCTTGTTGTTTCAGGGTTGCAGGAGTCTCGGCGTTGCATGGTAGGGGAAAAGGATGCTCTCTGAAACACCTCGTCCCCGGAATGGGAGCAGTCTCCGAGTCCCGGGCGTCGTCTTCCGCGGTCTAGGAGTGTCACGATAGCCTCTAGTTCCCACAGTCGCGGGTTCAAACCCGACGGAGGGCGTTGGTTTTTTCGGGCCTAAAAATCCTTCGAAGGAAAGTAAAGCCAGTGGTCCCGTGTTGTAGATTTACGGCACGTAAAAGAACTTCAAACCTGATGGGGCCTCTCAGCAAAATTTCCGGTCTTACACGCCCAACATAGAATGGGATGCTAAGCACTACAGCAGTTAAAGACCATCCATAAACGCAACTCAATTTAATTTTGAGTCCCGGGCCCCGCAGTGGGATATGCAAGCCTGCACATCCTACCACACCAGCTGCCATTCGGGGAGTTCGGAACCGAAAAAAGTTAGGGACTCTGCCCTTAGCTCTGTCGTGTTTCTGATCCGGCCGCCGTCTGTCTCCTCTCACCTCGCCCCATTAGGGCTTTAGGCACAAAACATCTCCTCCCCATTCGCTCCTAGTCCTAGTCACCGAACTGTAAACATTATTAGAAAACGGCTCGCATGTGTTTGTGTCTGTCTGTGAACAAGATAACTCAAAAACGAAAGGACGATTAAATATCTAACTTTGTATTTAAGTTTATCATCTTTCAATCATACAACATTTAGATTTTTAAAAAAATCCGCTACTCCATGCAACCTTTTATATGAAAAATTTTTCCTACTTCTTTCTTTTTCTCAAAAATGGCTCTCACGATTTTTTTTTAAATACGATATATTTAAGATATTTCCACGATGCATATTTGAATTTCTTGGAATAGCCTGTGAGGTCCTTTTTATTCAGAATGACTTTTGTATAGTTAGTAAACCAGAAGAAGTAAACAGAATCTTACAACACAAAAAAATGTAGATCTCGTTAACGTACACATGTTATGTCAAATTATTTGTGAAGGTAACCATTTCCGAGATATGATTTGTTATTGGTTGGAATTTTCAAAAACTTATACTCTTTTGACATGAAGGTATTTTGTTGTAATTGTTATTTGCAACATGTATGAAAGCCAATTTAAAGTAGGAGTTGTATTATATTTCAATAGTTGGGGAGCCGAACTTGTAGTAGTTGCAACCGCACGTATAGTAAACAGTTTCCGGTAGCCTTCGCCCCAAATTTAAAAAAATATTAACTTTGTAATTCAACTGTTTCTCTAAATATTTAATATATTTATGTTTGCCTCGGCTGCGTCAGTATTTGTTAGAGACACGTTTCTCTTGGCAGGGTTGTGATATGACTTAAGAATGTAGGCTTACACAGATTATAAGTTCTAATTCACTCCTTTTTTTATTAATCCTTGACACAAATTAAATAGCACTTCACTGATATAGAGAGCTGTGAGATTCGTTTATTTAATACCTGCACTTTTTAACACGTAAACTATATTCGTCTCGCACGAATACGTATTTAATTTCTCGAGGACACATCTCGCGTCTGGTTATGATCACTGTCCAGAAGCAACATGTCTGGTTATGAGCACTGTTTGGAGGCAACTGAATTGATTTCAACCGTCTAAACTTGTAAATTTCTGTATTTCAAGTCTCTGATTGGCTATTCCTACTCCAACACAATACCTTCATTTAACTAAAGCTTTTTCTGGTTGTTGATTGGCTATTTTAAAACCGTCTCAAAATTTACATCATTATTGCTCCAATAATGACTATTAGCACTTAAACTTTAAAATTCATTATTGCCTCAGGCTCTACAACCACTGTTAGGTACCGGTTGCTGTTCAAAGTGCCCTCAATATGTAGGGGGCGAGATTGGTTGTTGTAACCAATGGCGCCCCAAACCATCACACCTGGTGTTTGTTCGCTATGCCGCTCAACAATGCAGCCCTACAGGTTGCGCTCACTACGGTACCGCCGGGCACATGTACGGCCATCACTGTAGGACACGTTGAAGCGTAACTCATCCGAAATGACTATATTTTGCCACTCAGCACTCCAGTGACGGTGTTCACGTGTCCATTGCATTCGGAGGAGTTTGTGGTTTCAGGACAATGGAAGCCGACGTAATGGCATGCATGCAACCAGTTCAAACTGTAGCAGACGGCGACGAACCGTTGATGCAGACAAGTTCACACCTGTTGCAGTGCTCCAGCGTTGAGCCTACACTGTGGATGAAGCTGTACGGTCCGTTATGGCCAGATGACAGTCATCCCGTGCTGTGGTTATGTTCCGTGGTCTGGTACCAGCTCTTCGCTGCGTACGACCTTCATCTATCCACTGCTTCCACAAACGCATCACTGTCGTAACAGCGTACCCTGTACGAACCGCAATATCATGCTACGACAAACTCGCTTCCCGGAGACCGATCATTCTGCCCCGTTCGAACTTACTCGCAAGCCAATATGGCTCCCTTTGACGTCTACGAGGCATACTGGCACTCACTTTATTGTTTCCACCTTGTTTGACAGCTCTGCACTGACTACACTGGGCGCAACACTGACCCTGTCGGACCGACACGAGAGGGCTTTGCTCGTCCTACGTGTACCTCAACTCTCTGTAAAGCTAATCACCAGGTTGGAGTTATTCGGGTAATTCTTTCTTGATGTTGCAATTTTCACACACCGCAGTGTAGATGTGCCCATGGTTTGCTATAAAATGTGTAAACATGAATATTAGTGAAAAATTTTTATCTTTGCAATATGTTTTTATTGGAATGTAAACAATTGAACGTTGGGCCATAAAATTTAACATAACCGCACGTTAAACATTATTGCTTGGAACAGTTTTATTGCTTTGTAAAACTATAACTACGAACGTAATACACAGCGTCAATTATTCAGTATAAAGGTTAGTAAAACGTATTGATTAAACTCACAAACATGATAACCAGAAATGTAGAAGGGTGGGAGGTGGCTTTTGTGAAAAAAATGCTTTATATATTTTAAATTAGTGTATTTAAAGTATTTTAGAATCGAAACTCAATTTAATAAAGAAGATAAATTAGCTTGTTTGAACTACAACAGTATCAACATTAGAAATGATACAAATAATACTAATAATAATAATTAATAATAACTCTGGACTATTTTAGGCTTACCATTTGTCTATATTAAGTATAGAAAGATGGTTCTCATTAGGTTTTTTCTTTCTTTCCTTTATTTATTTTTATGGTGGATTTAAAGAATTTTGAATGAAACATATTGACACTTCTAGCATATCTGCGGCGGATAAAGAATGTTCTGCTTAACCTTCCGTATATCAGGCGTGCTACAAGTAGTATTTTTTTATTACTATGACTTCACCTATATACTTCATCCTTAATTACGTTGTCAAATAGACTTCGCTGAATATTTTATTGTAGACTAAAATAAAAATAGGTCCTAATTATACCATTAAGCTTCTTAGTATTGTATTCGGTAGAGTTTTACCTCGCTTGGTATGCCCGGTTACACTTCTTTGGGAACCGGGGCATGCTGGTATTAGAGGAAATGAGATGATAGATACTCTTACGAAGAGGGATCGAGGTTCGATTTTATGGGGCTGGGCCTTTTTGCGGAGTGTCTGCTAGTTAGGTCAAGTATGAGAACCCAGCTTACCCGAGGGCGCATCTTGAGAGCTGGAGTAAGCAAACCACAGCCAGATCGGTCCATGATCTAATATCGGGGCCTTACCGGAAAGTGAGTGAATTTCTCCTTAATTTGACTAGAATTAAGCTTAGAGGGATTATGGGCTAACTTACTGGTCACAACACTGCGCAGACACCTATGCATAATGGGCCTTACATAAGGCTCTTAATGTAGGAAATGTGAGAGGGACTCGCAGCATACACAATGCGAATAAGAAGACCTTGCTGTACATAGGTATGTATCATTAGGGTCCTTCTTTTCGAACCGGAGGAGATAAGAAGGGTAGATATCTAGGACGTGGTCCGTTTTATACGGACCATTGGACTAGAGTGATACCAAAATATGAGAGAGAATGAGCTCTTGAGCCTGTGTGCCAGGCCTCTTTAAGAGGCCACTCAGTTACCATCATCATCATCACTCCGCTTGGTGAAGTTTGTAAACTATTTTCTCTTCTTTGCAAACCTGTATGCAATTTATATTTCATTACATTCATTTGTTTTATTTTGTCAACACTTACATGAAGCAACCTATCAACAATTAAAATGTATTTATTGTACTACAACCATGAGTAGTTTTTAATTCGTTATGTTCCACATTGGTTTTGTAGCAGTATCTAGTAAACTACAGCGAAGTAAAGAATCATTTATTCCTCTCACATGTAAACATGTTCAAAAGGAAGTATAACCTTGAGGAAGTGTATTATTTGGAAGAAATCACTGAATATGTTGTATGTTGCTGTTGATGATAACGATCCTGTTTCTGATGCATCCGAATCCGAAGACTATGTTAAAGTTGAGGAGTTTGATGACGTTCTGGAGTTGGGAGGTGATGGAAACAGCGAGAGCTAAACCTGCCATTAAATAACGATGTTTATAGACCCATCTACACATCTAAAAGCGGAATGGCATGGGAAGTGGCTTGAAAGAGAAATTTTGTAGAGGGAAAAGACAAGATATTTTGAAAATGGAAAGTGGACTTAAAACTTCATCTAAAAATGTGAGTACAGTTGTTGAGGCATTCCTGCTATTCCTTGATTCAAATGTATTGCACAGTATTCTAAATCACACAAAACAGAAAGCTAGTCATATTTATCAGTCTCTAAATTTGTCTAATATTGGATCGCCACTATCACAGAAATGTATGCATTTGTAGATGTACTTCTAATTATGAGTGCACTAAAGGCAAGGCGAAAACCTATATCCATGTGGAGGAGTACAGATCCAATGTTTGAAAGAAACTTTTTCCAGCATCGTTTTCAAGAAATCGTTTTTCTGTACCATTCAAGTTCATTAGATTTGATGATTTATATAGTGATACTCGAAAGAAGAATGACAAATTATGTGCTTTCAGAGATGTAATGACATTCTCCTAACAGTGTGAAAAACATTATTACCCAGACTCTCATCCGACTGTTGATGAACAACTTGTTGGTTTTCGCGGGAGATGTCCATTCCGTGTTCATATGAAATCGAAAGCGGCAAAGTGCGATAAGAAAATATGGATATTTTGTGCTGCTACAACCTATGTTGTCAAAATGAAGGTTTACACAGGAAAAGGACAACAGCAGAAAAAAATCAAGGTTGGCGAGTGGTGGTAGATTTTACGAACTCATTGATATGATATCATAGAATCACTAACGGTAATTTTGAAGCAGCTTTCAGGTCTCAAGAGCTTCTGAAACTTGGACTGACTCTAACAGGAACTCTAAGACAGAATAAAACTAAAATTCCACCAGAACTTCAAGCTAAGTCTGCTAGGAAACAGTTTTCGTCGATGTTTGCTTTCAATCACTTGGTCTCATATGTGCCCTCCCCCCAAAAAGAAATAATGAAGCTATTCTTCTAAGTTCTGAGTACCGTGATGAGAGTTCTGCAAATGAAGAAAATGAATACAAGAAAGATGTGATACTACAATACAGTCGCACTGAAGGAGTAGTAGACACAGTGGACAAAATGGTGAATGAATATTCATGTAAGAGACCAACAAACCAGTGGTCATTCTTGTTATTTATGAACATTATAGAATTGCAGGGGTTAATGCATTTGTGATCTGGAAAACCAAATATCCTGATTGAATGTCAAGTCACTTGACAGGAGAAGGAATTTTCTCCTGGAATTTGTACAAGAGCTCATAAAATCTACGTCGAGGGCAGACTGACGGTTTATCATCAGGAACTGTTGTTGCAATGAAGGACCTACTTGATGCTGAATACGCGGAATAATCTCAGAAAACAGTGGAAGAAAATCTTAGCATTGGAAGGTACAAACTGTGTGTAAGAAACGACAGACAATCCAGGAAGAAATGTGATGAGTGTTTGTTTTGTTTGTAAAGAACATTTTGAAAGTAAAACTGTTATTGTAAGCAAATCCTCTTCACATGGTGTTAAATACATTACACACGGAAATGTGTTTTAAGTTGTTCAATTTCGTCCAAATTAAGTGAAAGATGTTTGAATTTCTTGTAGAGAATAAGCAAGAACACATATTTTAATTGGGGTAAAGTTGTACCTCGCTGGTTTATCCGCTTATGTTTTAAAGCTTGGTATACGAGGTTAAAGAAACATTCTCCCACTCTCACCAGCAAACGATGCCGTGACCTATGGGATAAAAAGTAGAGCACTTTTCACTCGAAAGTCTGGTAGAGGGAGTATTGTATTCCACTCAAGATGTCTATAAAGGGATTTCACCGAAATGCATGTTTTGAACCCCAAAGTTAGATCAAACTTGGTCATTAAGTTCAGCATCTTCTAAGAGTACAGCACGAAGGTTTTAAAGAAAGCCTCCCACCCTATTCTACCCTGTCAATGGAACGCCTTTGGTGATTTTTTATTTTCACAAAAGTGCCCCTAACAATACTGACTAAAACGTATACGTTTAAGATACATGCAAGGCAATAAAATGCATACTTTAAAATTTATCGAGAGTTCCCTGTGAAGTTACCTTCATTCTGATTGAATTCTGTGAAATTTTGTATAGCCGGTAAAAACCGGTAAACCATAACATATAGTTAGTACCTTAGAACAGGAAAAGTATGATTAAACATACAACTTATAAAAATACCTGTTGTGCCATTAACCATTTTGAGATATTCGTTGCTATTGGTTTGAATTTTCCAATACTTTACCATATTTTTTGAAGAGCTGTGTCGCCATTTGTTGTTTGTTACGACGCCATGCAAGGTTATCCGCTTTAAAAATTTCATTATTGTGTTAACTTCCTTTTCATATAAAGAAATGTGTAATGAAACAACTTAAACGTTTATCTGGATTAACATGAAATATATAGAAAAAAAACTTATGTGATACATTCACATGACCTTCTCAAACCTCTATCGTTTATTAGTGGGCATACAAACTATTCTTACCAAAGCTTATTAGTTTCTCTACTATGTGTAATAAGTATGGGAAGTATTGCATTCCACCCAAATATTCAATAACAAGATTTCACCGGAAATACATGTTTTGAGGCGCCCTGAATCCAAATAAAGCATTTTTGGAAATATGCTCTTGTATGTGTGTGTCATTTCTCAAATATCCGTTATTAAAGGTTCATTTCTTTATCATTCTTTAAGGTCCTGTCAACATTCAGTTGTTTCTCGCGATTGCATGGAGACAGTATGGACTTTTAAGACCAGCATATAGCGTCCAGTTCTTAAACGTTTGACTATCGCTTTTGTCTTTGTATCTTAACGAAATATGTAATGTAGTATTTCTGCAATGGTTTATTTGGATTAAAATGTAGCAGATAGGAAAATAAGCTTCAGTAAGAATAGTTTATATACCTTCTGATAAAGATGGAGGGTAGAGAAAGTCATGTGAGTGTAACACATCAGATCTTTTAAAACAAATAAATTATAAAAATGAATTTTGGTATAAGTAAGATAAAGCACTGAGCAAGGTAATGTGTGTGGCCCGCATTCGGAGGTTCCGGTTCAAACCCCCGGAGCCGACCATCGAAGGTTCAAAACATAACAGAATCAAAAAAATTAAACATAAAATGTATCTTAACATTCACTAAAAACAATTGGAAGACACATTCTTATTTATTTATTATTAAACCGGCTTTTTTTCGCAATTTTCCTCGGTCGCTAGGCGAATGCTGGGTTGGGTAATTTGATCCGCGAATTTTCCTATCATACTTTCACCACCACATTTCATTTCCATCTTCTTCACCGCCGTACCAGGCAGTGGGCTGATCACCCATCCTGGATATGCTACGATCTAGCAGAATTTGCTTGCTCCTCGACAGGCACCTGTCTCAAGGTATTGGCTTCTAAGTCCTTGGGAATGGAAGTTCTATAAAGATGAGGCTAATCTGAAGAAGAAGAACTAAGACAAGGTTTTGAATGCCGGGATGAATTTGGTTTGGAAACAAGATATACTTTAAATGTAAATGTAAAAAAATATTGCAAAAAGCTGCCAGTGCCCCCTCATTTTACGGTATTACTTTTGTAATCCTTTGGCTACCAAAATGACACGAGATGTTCACGTAGTCGCGCATTCGAGCAGAGTTGAGCCATTATCTCCTCGGAGCAGATGGTGAAAGAGTGTGCGTTCCATTTTCTGTGAGGGTGACTGTACCACAGAATGTATATCATACCGCATGAAGGTATTTATATGGAGCCAGGGGCGGGGGAGGATAATAGCGGAAGATCCTCCCCTCCACTGCGCCCGGTTTTTAATTACCCGTTGAAGCCTGTCCTACTAGCCCCCACCCCCTCCTCAGCTGTGGTGCAGTTTTCGATAAGCTTCCTGCTCCGCAACCACTTGCATACAACAAGGACACATCTAGCTATTACAATTTGTGTTGTTCTGCCAGCTCGAGGAGGAGTGCTTACCTACGATTTCTGAACGTGCGTCAAGAAGGTGCGTTTATTACCTAGCTGCCGCTTAAGTGCGTTTACTGCAAACACGTTCCTGCGTAATGCTATTTAGTATTGCGTCAAATATACACCCGGTTAATTTCACACCAGACTTTAACTTCGTAACAGTTGCTTACTGATTGCTGATACCCAAAGGGCAATAATACCTTTTATACTTTCTCTACCAAAAACTACGTGGGGTAAGGAAACTTATATTTTGGAATTAGGTATAAAACAGAGGATGGGAATAGCATGGCATAGGTTGGGAGGGTGGAAAGCTCGCAAGATTGCTGATGATGGTGGCAGGAGGATTTGCCCATTATGCGGGGAACAAGAAGACTGGACGCATATTTTGGCAGCATGCGTGCAGACCGAGAGTATTAGGAAAAAATTAATATCGGAAGTATTTTTGGCTTCCAACAGACGGAGGACAGCATGCTGGGACTTGATTCTAAACAGTCAAAACTGGCCAAACTTGGGCACATATCTAATGGAAGTACGTGTACTAAGAGATACGGTGTTTATGTAAATTTTCTTTAAATATATGTGGTGCTTGAGCACTTGTGTGTGTGTGTGTGTGTGTGTGTGTGTGTGTGTGCGCTTGCGTGCTTGCGTGTGTGATTCAGAGTGTTTTTCAATTTTATATGTATGTATATAATGTGGTGATTATAAACATAGTTGTTTCTGGTCGATTCTGCAAGTCACGTATACAGACCAGGTATTTTTCTAGAGAGCATGTACCGTCTTATGACACATGCGACTGTGTTATGCAATTAATGTAATACTAAGTACTTAATAAATACCACTACTACTACTACTACTACTACTACTACTACTACTACTACTACTACTACTACTACTACTACTACTACTACTACTACTACTTTCTCTACCACGTACCTCGTAGGTAGAGAAGGTATTGCATTCCAACAAAAAATTCGATACCGAGATCTCACTGGAAATATGTGCTTTGAGGATCCCTGAATAAAAAAAAACATTTTTAGAAAAATGTCCCTGTGTGTCTGTGAACAGCATAACTCAAAAATGAAAAGTCGGATAAATACCAAACCTGGTATTCAAGTTCAATACTTTCCAAAGATGCGAAACAAATATTTTCAAAAAAAATTCCCCCGTCCCAAATTACCTTTTACATCGAGGAATTTTCGAAATGTTTGATTTTCTAAAAACTGACTCTAAAGATTTTGAAAATACCATATATTAAAGATATTTACATAACAAATAAGATTTATATCTTGAATTTCCTGGGAATAGCTTATGAAGTCGTTTTCATTCGGAAGGAATCTTATATAACCTTGTATAACCGGTGAACGTTAAGCGATAGACGAAAATGAACTATATAAAAAATCTAGATCTCTTGAAAACACAGAATTTATTTCAAATAACTTGCTTTTTAGCAACAGCAATTCCTGAGATATCCGTTGTTAATGGTTCGAATTCTTCTTTTAAAGTGCTGTCAATTTTCAGCTGTTTTACGATCTGTAATGGAAAGAGTATAGAATTTCAAAGCCAGATATAGCATCCAGTTCTAAAACGTTTGACTATCGCTGTTCTCTTTGTATCTATAACGAAATGTGTAATGCAGCTACTTCCGGAAAGTTTTTTCTCGGTTAAAATGAACTAGATAAGAAAATAAATTTTCGTAAGAATAATCTGTAAACTCTCTAATAAAAGATAGAGGATAGAGTAAGTCATGTGAATTAAATGTCTTAGAAGTTTTGACAGTCGAAGGTAAAAGAAGCGCTTTTAAACCTAGATGATATTAGTTAAATATGATATAAATTACCAACTTTGATTTCCTAGCATACCTGAAGATTATTATCCGACAAGCTTGTGGTTTTTATATAATATATTTTTAAAGCAGCAGTTATAGAATCTCAAGAACCAGACGAAATTTTACAAGCAGTAGAGAGGTAACTTTAGAATTGCTGCTAAAAAAAAGTCAAAGAAATAGTACGAAATAGCATATTACGGATATATTCAATTGTGTAAAGTAAGGCAAGAAATGTACAAGCTAATTATAGTGAAAATGTGCCGATAGCATATTGTAAAGCAGCTGCTATGGGCCCAAGGTTATCAGGAGACGGTGCCGGGTAGGTGGAGATAAACAAAGATAAGTAGCGCTCTCGCCCAGCGTAAACAGCGGAAGCGCTATCTTCAGATAACTAGAATCTTCTGGAAGTTTCCTTCCCTCATCTCCAGAACGTGTGTCCTGAACATTCTAGAAGACTCTATGGAAGTTTTCACAGACTATATGAGTTAGTCGGTGTGTGAATCAGTGAACGAGTTAACGAGTGCGTCGTAAAATACTGTTTTCCTACCGAGTTTGTGACGACTGCACGTATCATAAGCAGTAAGCACTGCTGCTGCAGGAGAGATTGGAGACGTCTTGTGTTCGACTCCCAAGCGAGTGAAGTGAACCATCTGAAGTGGATGCTGAATCGTGCGTATTTCATTACGCCGCTACGTCTCGAAGAAAGTGAAGTGACAGAGGAAATTTAACTAGTTCAAATCAGTGAACTGAAAGTTGAACTAGATTAAAACAGTGACAGTGAAAACTAGTGAGGTAACAGTTTAAAAACTGGACAAAGTCACAATACTTTGAAGATAAAGCTAAAACACGGAACATTGTGGGCAAATTATTCTGTGATCAAACTGTGCCTTAATGTCATGGATAGCAAAGATATTTATCTGTTTGCATTTTCGCCAATTCCCTCAAGGCCATTTTTCATTTGCAACCGTCCCCCATTCCACACAGTTCTGCTCTTGCAGTCGCTGTAGTGTTGTTGAGGCAGTAGAGCATCGTTTTAGCTCTGGTCCGAAGCTTTGAGGAAGGGAGGGACTGGAGGGGAACTGTAGAAAGAGACAGATACATACAGTGAGAGTGGGGAGTACCATGCGTGACCTTCACTGGACTGGCCAGAGTGAAACCACTATAATAACGACTACAAACTATACTTTGGCCAGAGTATTTTGAGACAGTGGAAAGGGGAAGGTAGAAAACAGCTTGCTCGTGCTCATGTCTGTTACATGTGGCAGTACTTTGCAATAGCCACCGCACCGGGTACATGAAGTCCTTATCTGCCCCTTCCACTGTCTCAAAAGACACTGAACAAAGTATAATAACATTCTTGAAACGGATGTCTGAAAGTTAGAAGCAAATTAGCCTTCTTCATGTACTATGTTTGTTTTAACTCATCTTGTTAGCGCTGATGCTAAAAAGAAACAAGTGACCATCACAGATACGAAATAGGTAAAAAGAATCTAATTCATTATCTATAATTTGTCTAGAAATATTAACAACTGTTTAAAAGTTCCTACTTTCAGGATAAAATCTCGCTTTTAAATCTTGTATCATAAATAACTATAAATAGAGCTAAAAAAAAGTTCACAAAACGGTGATCGCGCGAGCTATTCACAGCATTAGAGGGCAACCGCGTTTTTTTTTTAAACAGAAATTCAGTGTGGTCATTTTAAGGCGAAGCCACAGACCAGCTATATGCGTAGCACGCTATACTGCAATGACCTCGGTAATTTTCCGATGCGCAACTGGCGGCGCATGACGCGTTCATTTTTATCACCTGTGCTTCAGTCGCTGCTTTGTTTTTCGTGCTGTAAGGAGAGTTGTGCTTGTGCATCTCAAAGGTGAAAATTCATCCAAGACATCTGTGTTGTGTGGATTTGCTTAAGAGTGTTAATGTCTTGTTATTAGTCCACTGCAATGACTGTCGAAAATTCGCGCTTAAACAACGTAAAAACAACATGTAGACAGGTGTGTAGCACAAGACAGTTCTTGATATTCCAGTTCCAGGTAGGATACTGTTAGACGTCTGGTTAATGAGTTTAGGATAACGGGATCGCTAAACGCTAAACCTAAAAAGCGAAAACCAAATGTTCTAACGGAGGAAAACATTGACGAAATAAACTTTATAGGAACAATCCTCACACCATAGACGAACTTAACGACCATATAACAACAGAAATTATGAACATCACGCAAGAAGGACTTATACGTGTGGAAGGAAAATCCATCCTAAGGTACCAGGAATGTGTTCATGCAGAACAACACTTCCAACACTGTTTATAACAAGGTTAGTATTCATATTAGTGCATATTATTATCACTCGTGAGTAAGTAATGCGGGAGTTACGAAACAAAAACTCCCAGTATAATAACCAGTGTGCAGAACACTCGCACGTGCCAAGCGTGGCCTCACCATAAAACGACCGCACTGTACATATACCAGCTGGCTTATCGGACGTTGCACGGTAGCTTTTTAAACTCAAATGATTTAATTAATTTAATTTACCTCTTCCATTCTTTATAAAATTATTGTAAAATTAGAAAATATTCAAGCTGAATCGTTCTATTTATCTCTTGTAATTTTAATTTCGTACAGTCTCGTAAAACATCGGCGGAACGTTTGACTTCTTTAACTTCCCCTCGACAGATTTTAAAGATTTGGAAATTTTGCATAGTCTATATGTATCGCTTTGGCTGTGGAAGAATTCCCGGTTGGTATGGTCGAGTACTTTTTAGATAGTTGTAGTATGTTAAATTTAAAACTTTGTAACTTGTCTTTTGATTCCATAGTTATTAAATAACAAAAAAGCTACACGTTATTTCACATAATACAGAATGTCCTAACATATACAACGGAACAGAAGTGAAGCTAGTGAATATGAAAAATCCGCGCTCCCAAGCCACCAAGTTAACTTCTTTGAAATCGTCTACGAGGATCGAGAAGGATAATATTCTCAGTTGTTAATATAAAATATCGGTTCACTGATTTCTAAGCTAATGGATTTCTTTCTTTATGCACATATTTATCATGCCTGTTAACGAACTTGATTAAAACATAAATACAAAGGAAATAAAGAAGAACTCTCTTGCATGTGGGTTATTAGAAGGTTTTAGCATTCAGAAACTTCATTGCATACATATATAGAATTAGAATAATGGTTACATAGGTTCACAAGAAACGTTTTGAGAATGGAGCAATAAAATACACTGCCGTTTGTGAAAATTGCAACACCAAGAAAGAATTACCCACCTAAATCCAAACTTGATGGAAGTGAAGAAGAGTGTGCAAGCAATAAGTGATTAGGTTTGCAGAGAGATGGGATACACGTAGGCTGAGCAGAGCCCTCTCGAATCGGTTCGACAAGATCAGTGTTGCACCCAGTGTAGTCAGTGCAGAGCTGTCAAACAAGGTGGAACAATAAAGTGAGTGCCAGTATGTCTCGTTAACGTCAAAGGGAGCCATTTGGGCATGTGAGTGATTTCGAACGGGACAGAATGATCGGTCTCCGGGAAGCGGGTTTGTCATATCGTGACATTTCGGCTCGTACAGGGCATGCTGCTACGACAGTGATGCGTGTGTGGAAGCAACGAATAGTGGGTACTGGACCACGGAACATAACCACAGCACGGGTTGACCGTCATCTTCTCCGCATGGCCATAACGGACCGTACAGCTTCATCCACGGTGTTGGCTCGACGCTGGAGCACTGCAACAGGTGTGAACTTGTCTGCATCAACGGTTCGTCGCCGTCTGCTGCAGGTTGGACTGGTTGAACGCATGCCATTACGTCGGCTTCCATTGTCCTGAAACCACAAACTCCTCCGACTGCAATGGGTACCTGAAAACCGTCACTGGGGTGATGAGTGGCAAAATGTAGTCTTTTCGGACGAGTCCCGCTTCAACGTGTCCTACCGCCGCATACGTGTCCTGCGGTACCGTGGTGAGCGTAACCTGGAGGGCTGCATTGTTGAGCGGCATAGCGGATAAACACCAGGTGTGATGGTTTGGGGCGCCATTGGTTACAACAACCGATCTCACCTCCTACGAATTGAGGGTACTCCCCCTGCTTCAGGAATCTCCACAGACCACGTTTCAACAGACAATGCCCGGCCACATATTGCGAGGAATGTATACGCCTTCTTCGAAGAACGACGGGTATCACTGCTTCCCTGGCCTGCACGTTTGCATGACATGTCGCCTATCGAACATGTTTGGGATATGGTTGGTCGGCACTAGGTGCGTCCCGGTCCTCCAGTAACCAGTGTCACGGATTTGTGGGCTTGAATACAAACTGCGTGGAGGGAAATCCCCCAGGAACTTATTCAGAACGTATAGCGGCTCTTAATTGCAGCGCATGGAGGTCACACCAAATATTGAATATTAGGGCTCAAAGGTCATGTATAGATTTGAAATGTTTATCATTTGTTGCTTGTCATGTACCTAAGCTGTGGCATTAAATTCATTGAATTCTTTGTGTTTCGTTCTTGGTGTTGCAATTTTCACAAATGGCAGTGTATTAACAATTTAGATCTGATCATTGCATCGTTTCAAAGTATTCTCCATTGCATTCTATACACTGTCTGATCCTTTCAAACTATATTTCAAATCATGAACTCCAATGTTCTTTGGAGAGAGTGCAAATACATTCTTCGCAAGCAGCTACTGCGGCTTCAGGTGACTCAAATCTTTGACCTCGAATTTTTTCTTCATTTTGGGGAATAGAAAAACGTCGCACGGGCTAGATCTGAATTGTAGGGAGATGGGACAAATATCTGACTCCTGCAGAAATTCTGTTGCTTCTTGTGCAGTGTGAGCAGAGGGATTGCCATGGTGCAACAAAATTCCACGCAGACCGGTTTCAGGACGCTTTTTTCTCAGTTCATTCAACACTTGTGACAAGACATTTTGTGGTGTACCATCTAGCAGTAACAGTCTTTTGTCCCTCAAGCGGAATCGTCACAATGTGGCCACTTGCTGAGAAAAAGGAACCGATCGTCTTATTGCCAACACTTCTCATTCGCTTCACTTTTGTTAGGAGATCTTCTCCTCGGAAGACACAGACCGATAACTGTCGTTTAGTTTCTGAATCATACTGGTAAATGCAGGTTTCATCGCCTTTTGCAATGTTAAATATGTTTTTGAATCTTCCTCTACTGAATTTTTCAATCATTTCCTGGCACCATTGCACCCGTGCTTGTTTCTACTCATTTGTGAGGTGGTGGGGGATCCAGCGACTAAAGAGTTTCTTGACGTCAAGCGTTTCTTTCAGGATTTTTTCACTCCTGCCCATTCAATATCTAGGGCTTCTTGAATCTCACCATATATGAAACGATAATCTTCCCTCAACATTCGCCCTGCTTTCACCACATTTTCATTCATTGTTGCTGTAGGCGTCTGTCCTGCTCGGTCTTCCTTTTCGAGGGAATCCATTCCTCTTCTAAACTCTGCGTACTATCGATTAATGGTGGATTGCGAAGAGCAAAGATCCCAAAATGTACGATGCAATCTTTCAAGTATTTCTCTCCCTTAAACCGACATTAGAATCATAGAAATTCATAGCACCGGCAACCGAGAACAGGTCGCCCAGGTTTACCTGGGCGGAGTGTAAAATCGTCACCTAACCGCAACGCGGGTTTCCTGTGCAATATAATAGATGCGTCAAAATTCGCAAGCTCTTATACCTTGAGTCAGTAGGCGGAGCTTCACTTCCTGCGCTGCCATTGGCTGAGTTCTGGCAAATCATCTAAGCGGAAAAGCGCTCAGGTGACGTTCATGCCTAATGTTGCTAAGGTTCAGCAACCGCTTGCGCTTGGTTGTGAAAATAAGCACGCCGGTTGACAGCGAGATAGGATGTAGGTATAGGATCTGAGGTTTACCAGGATAAGAAGAGGGCGGATCACTGCTGAATGGCCACTCATCCACCTAGTGACCAACTTGCTTAACTTGGGAAATTAGTATCCATTATGCAGTCAGTCTCATGGCATCCTTGGGTAGACGGTAGCTCTTTGGTCTTCTGGGGGCACTATGGTCGTAGCGAATCATAGCGCTTACCAGGTAGCAAGTTTCGTGTGCATGGTGCCAGTTCTGAAGAGCAGTTGGTGGACGCTGCAACCGATCCCCACACGTCGCATCCGTACAGAATCAGGGCGGGATGGTTGCGTGATACAGGCGTAGTTTTAGGTTAGTAGACATATTGTAGCGAAAAGCATGGTACAACTGTGGGAGTGCGGTGTGGCCGAGCCCGACCGTTGCCCTGAAATGTGAGCGAAAGTGAACCCGCAGTCGAGTAGGACCCCAAAATATTTAGCACAGATAACCCAGGGGATTATCCTCCGCCGCAATGTCAGACCCGCGTCGACCGCCAGCCGACTGAGCTATTTCCCGAGTTTGTGGCCATCCTCTACTTCTCGCTCCATCTGCCGATGGCCTGGAGCTGTCACTGGAGTGGAGGATAACAGAACCGGACACTTTTGTTCTGTGCCATTATGAGGACGTTGTCCGCATATTGGCACGTAACGGACCTGGGCCGCAAAGAGAAACGGGCGACAGTATACCCTCCGGGACTCCTGCAGCTATGGGTCTGACTGATGAAACTTTTCCTTCCACTCTTACCCTGAAAACGCGGTCTCACAGGAAACTGCTTATCAGTGCAAGATAGGGGTGGGAGGTCTGCTTCCTTGAGTTTGTACAAAAGGCCTTAATGCTACGTGGTGGCAAAGGCCTTCTGTACGTCAAGCAGTACCGTGTCGTCCTCCGTGGTGTAGTGGTTACCATGCTAGCCTCTAGTTTTCGAGGTCGCGGGTTCAAACCCGGCAGAGGGCGATGGATTTTGTTCAGGCGTAAAAATCCTTGGCGTGTCTTCCTTCGGAAGGGAAGTAAAGCCGGTGGTCCCGTATCGTAGATTTACGGTACGTAAAATAACCTCATCCTGATAAAGGAGCCTCTGAGCAAAATTACCGGGTTTTCACGCCCAATATAGAATGGGACGCTAAGGACCACAGCAGTTAAAGTGCGTCCATAAATAAAACTCAATTTAATTTAAGTAGTACCGCTATGGACTTGAAGTTTTCCTTGAAACCCAGGGAAGCCTTCTCGACCACTGGCAGCAACTGCAAGGTAGTGAAATACCAATAGCGAAAACCAAACTGGTGATCCGGAAGGAGATGCCGTTCCTCAAATAGAGGAATGAGTCGGTTCAGTAGCAACCGCTCAAAGACTTTTGAGAAGTCGGAAGCAAGCTTATGGATCAGTAATTACAGGGGAAGACCGGGTCCTTGCCGGGATTCAAAATGCATACGACTCTCGCCTCCTTCCAACAGGTTTAAAAGTGGCGAAGATAGAGGCATGCATTGAAGATGCTCGTCAAGTGAATCACGGCCTTTCTAGGTAGGTGCTCGAGAATGGGCAACGTGAAGCCGTTGTGTCCAGGGGATTTGCTGGGATTCAGATTCTGGAGCTCAGATGCCACCTGTTTCGGGGTGACTATAGGAAGATGGATCTGTTCTTGGGCGCTGTGGTTCCTCATAGAGGTAGTCCACGGTCTGTTGTCAGTAAAGTCATCGTCCTGGGAACCATTCCGGGGTTCCAAATGAAGTTCTAAATAATCTGCAAACACGGTGGCTTTCTCGTGTGGCTCAAAAGCAAGTCTACCTCGAGGACATATAGTGGATGCTGGTACTGTGTTTTATCCTGCCTTAGGGATTGAGTAATCCGCCAGGGTTTCTTCCCTTGAAGGTTAACGTTCTTCATAGTATTTTCCCAGGCTGTTTTTGTATGCACTCGGAGCAGTCAACTCGCCAGGGTTTTGAACCTCCGGTAAACTGCTCCTATTCTGGGATGGCAGAAACGCTGCCATGACTTCCGAACAGTTGCCTTCTTTAGGCAGCTGCCGGAGTTCATTAGAAATGATTCTCGGGTTGGTGTTGTCAGAAGGGATGCGGTAGGTGTGAGCGAGCACCGCATTCAGGATGTGTTGGGTGAAGTCAGATGCTGTCGCCTCCAGCGCGTCGATTGAATCGATGCGAGGACGCGGGTCAACTAACCGGATCAGTGCATGGACGGCTGCTTCCCAGTCTACCTCATTTGTCCAGTCTGGGCTGGCCAGGGATGGTATGTCAACGCTGGAGTCCACCACGACACAGTCGTGGTCTGAGTTCAGTTCGTTGACCGCCGAGAGCTCGAGATGGAATGGAATGGAATGTTTTTGGTGATCATAATGTCGAGAACATTCGGCTTGCCGCGGGCCGGATGACGGTCCTCTCGGTCCGTGCTGGGTCTCTGCTAATGAGGCGGTAGAGCCCGCGCCTCTCTGGTTGGAAATGCGGCTGTGCCAGTGTTCATGCTTCGCGTCGAGGTCTCCTGCAATTCAAACCACGGAATATAGGTTGAGAAGCTAGTATAATCTGCTTCATAGAAGCGATGATCGGGAGAGTTGTAGATCTCTATCAGCAATGTGCCTAGTCCGCCAATGGCAAGCCGTATGCGGAAATGCTCTCGTTTGAGATCGATCCTAGCGTATGGCGTAGCAACACCTAGTATATATACACAAGTTGTACTGACGACCCACATTGTTGGAGCCGTCCATACTTGCACATGTAGCTAACTGAACTTCAATCTGAAGTTAGGAAAAGCTGCCTTGGCTTATGAATTAGTATCTTTACGTAACTATCCCCCCGTTGGTCGCCAATCTACCATTGTTTTTAATTCTTCAGTTTCCTGACTAGTTTCTTGTAGTTTATTTAACTCTGTGCTAGTTTTATTCAGCTTATTATTTAACTCTCTGCTGGTTTCAGTTAACATATTACTTAACCCTACTCTCATTTCATCTATACTATTACATAATTCTTTTCTCGTTTCTGTATAAGTTTCAGTTAGCTTATTATTTATCTCATCAGTTACCATTTCAGTAAACTTATTATTATTTTTAGTTATTGCTTTTAGAAGTCACATAAAATGTTGTTGTGATAAGTTTACTTGCTCTTGTTGGCTAGATGTTAGAGGGAAAGTATTTCCTTCTATTGTTGTTCCCTGCATTAATATATGTAACACTAAAATATGTATTACATTGCACCCAAAACTTCGATACCGGGATTTTACGCAAATACATCTTTGGAAACATGTCCGTGTGTGTGTTTGTGTGACTATAAACAGCATAACTCAAAAAGCAAACTTAGGATAAATACCATACTTGGTATTTGAATTTAGTATCTTCCAAGGATGCGTTACGAAGATTTTCAAGAAAATTCCCCCAGGTATCCTTTACATGGAATATTTTTCGAAAATTTTGTTTCTCTCAAAAATGGCTCTTACGATTTTGATTAAAATACCATATGTTTAAGATATTTTCATGGCAAATGAAATGTATAACTTGAATTTTCTGGGAGTATCCCCAAGAGTCCTCTTCATTTTGAATGACCTTTGCATAACTCTAAACTTTAAGAGATGGACAAAGTTTTACTGTACAAGAAATGTAGATATCTTAAAAAACACAATTTACGACATCCCTGTTTTTTGTTGAGTAACCATTTCCGGGATATTTCTTGTTCCCTGTTTGAATTTTCCAATACTTATACTTCTTCTCAAATGAGAATTCGTTATTTTTTTGTTTATATTGTATGTCTTGGACAAGCAAAGATCACTTAAAGCCAACTGTGTTTCCATATTTTCTTTGCACCTACAAGAAAATTAGCATTGAGATAATTTCTTCAATGTTTATCTCGATTAATAAGAAGTAGTAAAAATAGTTTATATAAGAGTAGTGCAACTCATCAGATTTTTTACTTTCTCTATTACGTACAGTAAGTAGGGGAAGTACTGCATTCCACCCAAAAATTTCATACCAAGATTACACCAGAAATACATGTTTTTTTGAGGCCTCTGGATTCAAAAATGCATTTTGGAAAAGTGTCTGTCTGCGTGTAAACAGCATAGCTCAAAAACGAAAAGTCAGATAAATACCAAACTTGGATATCTCAAAATGGATAACGCCACAGAACATTTGATCGCACATAAATAGTATCCTTTAAACGAAATTTACATTTATTGAGCCGCAAGATTTTGTCTGTTATCTGGTTTACAGTACACAAGTTATTCAGGATAAAGAGGACTTCAGAGGCCGCTCGCAGACAAATTCAAGATTTTGATTTTATTTGTCATGCAAACACCTTAAACATGTGATATTTTAATCAATTTTAATGATATTTTAATCGTTAGAGTAAATCTTGAGCGAATAAAAACCAACAAACATTTTTTCCATGTAAAGGATGGTTTGAGTTGGTGATTCTTGAAAATCTTAATATCGCAACTTTAGAAAAGACGATGAACCTAAATACCAAGTTTTGTGTTTAACCGACTTTTCGCTTTTGAGTATGTTGTTCAGTCTCTCTCTCATATACACACACGCACGCATACACTACTCTCGTTCCCGAGGTCCCGGATTCAAACCCGGTGGAGGGTGATGGATTATTTCGGCCATAAAAATCCTTAGCATGGCTTTCTTCGAAAGGAAAGCAAAGCACAGCCGGTGGTCCCGTTCGTAGAGTTATGCATGCAAAAGAACCTCAAGCCTGATAAAGAGGCGTCTGAGTAAAATATCTGGTCTTTCACGCTAATATAGAATGGGACGCTAAGAACTATAGTATTTAAAGAGCGTCCATAAAAAGAACATACATACAGTATACAGATCTTTTTCTTAAACTGCTGCTTTTGTATTTAGGAAGCCTCAAAACATGTATTTCCGCTGAAATCTAGTTATCGAATTCTTAGGTGGAATGCAATATTTCCCTATTTAATATAGATAATTAGTAGAGAAAGTAAAAGTTAAATAAGTTCACAAAATGGTGAAGACGTGTGCTATCCACCGAAGAATATTCGAGGTTGTTATGCCCGACTCATGAACGGGAAGTCCGCGATTCAAATCTCATCAGGACCGTGTTCCGCGACTGATTTTTTTTTAAATTTTTCTCATTCCTCGCAACTGGAAATACTGAGGAGTTAACCTAAGCTTAGGCCTGGAAGGTATTATTTCTAAATTTCGTTTCCAATTATAATTTAATTTCATCAAAACTCAAAGTTTTGACATTCAGCGTGGTTGACCAAAACAGTCATATTCAAATTGACAATAATGGCAATTAAGACCTCGCTACCGCTCTTTTCATAAACATACTCGCATCTTAATTACAAACCATTATAGCCTTGTTACATAATATACTATTGTATATCAGCCTTGAGAAACGATTTCTTATTCGCTATCATAACTTTCAATGTTGTATATTGCGACACAGCGGGTATGGCCCAAGGTTATCGGGAAATCAGAGCCGGGCGGTCCGAGTAAACAAAATAACTTCCGCTCGCCAGCGTAAAAAACGGGCGCGCTATCGGGAGATAACTAGACACTTTTGGAAGCTCTTCCCCCTCTCCTCAGAAAGTGTGTGGAAATATTCTAGAACGTTCGATAACCTTGTAGAAATATTCTACTGACTATATAAGCGAACGCTCTCGCGAGAGTAAGTCAGTCAGTGGAGACAGTAGAATGAGTCGCGTCGGTCAGTCGGTGAGTGAGCTAGTTGTGTGGTGAGTTTTCCGTGTGACATCAAGAGCTCTCCGAGCGAGTTGGTGACGACTGTTGTCAGGAGTAGGGAGTACTATTGCCGAGCGATGGGTTGTGGAGATTTTGTGTTCGACTCCCGAGTGAAGTGAACCGTTCGGCGCTAAGAGGCTACGTCACGAAGGAAGTGACTGAAGTGATAGTGTGAACGAAATGATTTCCCAGTGAAGCTGAGCTCAACTTGGAAGTGACAGTGAGAACCGGAAGAAGTGACAGTTGAAAAACTGGACAATATTAAAACAATCGATAATTAGTTAAACAGTATGCAACAAAGTTTACACCGCCGCGAGAGGTCAGTCCAGTCTTTATTATCGCGTAGTTGCACTGTAGATCCACCTTGCTAATTGCTACAGCGTGCCGCAGTCAAAAGCAAGCAACAGTTTTTGTCGTGAGGTTGCTATCAAATGGCTTGCTTGAATTAAAAGATTTATTTGGCTATTTAAAAGCAATTTATTTCCTTACCATTGTTTTTAATGTTAGATTAAAATTTCAAAACTGTTCCAATTTGGCACGATTCTTTCTGAAACACTTGCAGCGCTGCACCAACAAGTCGTTTTTGTCGTCTTTGGAAATAAGATTCTGATCAGATAATGCCCTGCAGCTTGCCCAATAGAGTTTTCTTTTGTGAAACATTGTATGTATATATCATCCATTAAAAGCCACTACACCATCTTCACCTATTAGTTAAATGTACTACTTGACACCCAAAATTGCCGTTTATGAAAATTGCAACACCAAGAAAGAATTTCCCGAATAACTCCAAACTTGGTGGAAGTGTAGAAGAGTGTGCAAGCAATAAGTGATTAGATTTACAGAGAGATGGAAACACCTAGGCCGAGCAGAGCCCTCTTGTGTCGGTCCCGCAAGGTCAGTGTTGCGCACAGTGTAGTCAGTGCAGAGCTGTCAAACAAGATGGAAACAATAAAGTTTGGTACCAGTATGCCTCATCGACATCAAAGGAAGCCATATCGGCATGTGAGTGAGTTTGAACGGGGCAGAATGATCGGTCTCCGGGGAGCGGGT
Organism: Deroplatys truncata; assembly: GCA_030765065.1. Taxonomy (NCBI): domain Eukaryota; kingdom Metazoa; phylum Arthropoda; class Insecta; order Mantodea; family Mantidae; genus Deroplatys; species Deroplatys truncata. The sequence continues at coordinate 76,486,698 of CM060983.1, forward strand.
TTGTCATACCGTGACATTTCTGCTCGTACAGGGCATACTACTACGACAGTTATGAGTGTGTGGAATCAGTGGATAGATCTTATGCAGCATAGAGTGGGTACTGGACCACGGAACATGACCACAGCACGGGATGACCGTCATCTTGTTCGAATGGCCTTAACGGACCGACAGCTTTTTCCACAGTGTTGGCACGACGCTGGAGCACTGCAACATGTGTGAACTTGTCTGCATCAACGGTTCGTCACCGTCTGCTGCAGGTTGGACTGGTTGTATGCGTGACATTACGTCAGCTTCCATTGTCCAGAAACCACAATCTCCTCCGACTGCAATGGGCACGTGAACACCTTCACTGGGGTGCTGAGTGGCAAAATGTAGTCTTTTCGTACGAATCCCGCCTAAACGTGTCCTACAGTAATGGCCGCGTACGTGTCCGTCGGTACCGTGTTGAGAGCAACCTGGAGGGCTGCATTGTTGAGCGTCATAGCGGACAAACATCAGGTATGATGGTTTGGGGCCTCAATGGTTACAACAACCAATCTCGCCTCCTACGAATTGAGGCCACTTTGAACAGCAATCGGTACCTAACGGTGATTGTAGAGCCTGAGGTACTCCCCCTGCTTCAGCCATCTCCATAGGCCACATTTCGACAGGTCAATGCCACGCCACATATTGCGAGGAATGTACAAGCCGCCTTATAAGAGTGACGGGTACCATACGTCCCTGTCCTACACGTACGCCTGACATGTCGTCCATCGAATATGTCTGGGATATGGTTGGTCGACACCTGCTGCATCGCGGATCTCCAGTAACCAGTGTCACGGATTTGTGGGCTCAAATACAAACTGCGTGGAGGGAAATCCCTCAGGAACTTATTCAGAACCTTTTTGATTCAATGCCACGGCTCTAATTGCAGCGCATGAAGGCCACACCAAATACTGAATATTAGGGCTCAAAGGTCATGTATAGATTTGAAATGTTTATCATTTGTTACTTGACATGTACCTAACCTGTGGTATTAAATTCATTTAACTCATGAGTTTCCTTCTTGGTGTTGCAATTTTCACAAACGCAGTGTATGAACCAAACCACGTACTCATCCATGAAATCCGATCGTTAAGTTACAATATAAGTGAGACCGATAAAAGGGTATCCTTTGTATAGGCTCCCTCTCACATTGGCATAAAAGCTAACGAAATAGCAGAGGTAGCTGCAAAAGAAGCACCTAAACATTCCGTCAGTGATTCAATGATTAGTTTGATTCAATGATTCAAGACGTCATCAGTTTTATTAAACACATGTACATGCAAAAATGGAAATTGAAATGTCATCAATTAACAGCAAACTTCGTGAAGCTTGCTCAGACTGTACAAAACCTTTTCTGCATTCCCGAACTCTCAAAAGAAAAAATCAAGTTATCATCACCCGCTTAGAATTGGTCACTCCAAACCACACTAAGGACGAACCTCCAAACTGTACCAGCTTAACAACCCATTCTGCGTGTCCTTATAGACTTTCCACCGTACAGTAGATGTAGACAACAAGCCGACATTTCCAATTTTCCCAAAGCTGTTAACAGACCCGATATGCTCAAGATGACTCTACAGTTTCTAATGGATACAAAACTCTGATTTACTGTGAATGTTCACCTAATTCCACGTTTTCTCAATTGTAAATTAATGTTCATAATATGCTTTTATGATAACAGTTGTGATAAGGCCATGCAGCCAAAACGATCTTAAATAACCTTTAATAAAAACAAGGAGTAACTAGTAGCAATACATTGTTGTAACAAACTTGTGTCGTGTTTATCGGCAGATGGAGTTTGGAGCAGTTGTACTCGCGTATGTTTCGAGGCGGACATGTATTTGTGATTGTTGTGGTAATCCCATTCTTATATTCGGTTCAATTTCATTTTCATAATTTCTGATATTTGAGAACGTTAAAATTCTGCTAAATCCAGAAAACAGTCAAAACTTAAATTATAAAACGAACAGAAATGTTCAACTTGTTTCACGTTTTTAACCAAACGCATTTGTTAAACATTTTGAACTAGCTGTATTACGTATAAAATATGAATGCCCGTAGGAAATCCCTATCGGTCATATTTCACGAAAACAGTTTTATATTCTTATCTTATTGGTATAGATCTCCTGCAGGTCACACAGACTTATACATTTATATTTTTGTTATATCTAATTTAAAAGTTAAACAAAACTGCCTTTGGTTACGACTAACCAATGCAATTTGTGCTGAAAACATTAACAAAACAAAGCCCGCATGCTCACATCTTTTAAGTTAAGCAAGTTTATTCTTCATAGGAAATAAAAGTATTAGTCTCGCCGGCCTTCAGGCTCTTTCTTTAATAAATTCAGATATCTGGTAATATAATAATTCATTTCATTATGCAGTGTGTGAGCTTACCAGATCTACGATGCTCGTGCTTCCCGGCAACCAAAAATACATTTTGACAAAGCGCTACCAACATCAAATTTGACGATCCAAGAGACCTATCCGCAGTATTCTTCATATTGCCACGGCCATAGTGTAATTGACGATGTTCATTGGGTTTTTCATAGTTGTGGCAATGACAATTAGAGGGGCGTAACTAATAACGACATCAGTAAGCATGTATATAACTAAGCATTTCAACTTATAGGTGACGGGGATAGTTAAGGAATGTTCCAACAGAAAAAGTTATTTCAACTTATAAAATTACAATTTTAATAACAAAAAGACCCTTTACCTGCACTTTACATGTTGGATATTTTACAAAGAAACAACTAATCCACATTCTCGCCACGAGTTAGGTGCCACGAGCACACTACTACGCTCTTTACACTTCAATGGTCCGCAGGCTAAGGGAGCGAATCATCACAGGGCCAGTCGTTTTATCATCTTACCCCCACCCTTACTTCCTGCTAACGCTTCACAAGTTAATGGATGACTAGAAACTACTTGAAAGATTCATTGCTGTCAAGCTTAGGTCGACCCTTCCGGTCCACAACTACCAACCTATTCCGGGAGGGCCGCCCCAAGTCAGGCCTATCAAACTAAACCACATGTGCTCGCTACAATATGCTCATATAACATATGTTAGGGCGATTTTCGTATTTATCACTCATACATGTATACTTATATACCATCAGTTACAGTTTGTTTATATCCATTATCTCCAGACAACCACACCGATGCAGGCGGCCAAGGTCATTAAAGAACGGACTCTTGAACTGGAGATAACTCGTATGTGGTTCCCGCCAGGACCATCCTCTCTGACTGGTGTTTTCTTCCATTTTTTTCTTCTCAATCTTTATAATTGGCAAATGCAGGAGAGGTTCCCTAAACTTGGACTTTGAGCGCTTCATTCCCTAATTTACAATCCCAATTATCACCTTATTTCACGGACGTTAAGTACTTCCAGATCAAAAACAGCCAGCATTGATGCCACCTTCCTCCATCAGCAAGGATAAATTTGTATATTTAATTAAAATCATTACTATAATATAATAATTACGTGTTAGTGGCGGGTAAAATATTGTATGCCACACCAGGTTAAAATGTATGAAATTTCAGCAAAATTATGGCCCTAGGCAAGCCTTGGGCGTTACGTTTTTCACTCAAAAGTATATTGCGATACCAGTGAGGTAAGTACATTCTTGCAGAGCAAGGAGAAGTATGAAAATACCCGATTTTGCTAAGCAGTTAATGATCTGTATTGCATACTAGTTTATCGATTATGGTGAATAATAGAAATGCTTACGCGAAAACAAAATTAACTACTGTTCAAGAGTAGTATCAAGGTCGAGCGCGCTAGTCTCTGCGAACTGGTGATCAATTCTACGCTTGGTAGAGTTAACAAAGCCAGTAAATAACTGAAGGTGAGATGGTTGCTTGCGCTGAGAGTTTAATTCAAATGTTGCATGAATTAAATCGCAAGTAAATGTTAACAAATTAAGGGAAGTAAAGACGGTAAGATTTAAATGGTAAAATTCAACTATCAAATGTGATTATATTGCATATCTGCAACAATAAATACACATATCAGAATTAGAGGACTTTATTAATGTCTGCGGTAAAAGTTCAAAACGCACGGAGTGCAAGAATTTCAACTTAGCACGCATGATAGCATTAGTAAGGATACGATAAAAATATCAGATACATTCACATCACCTTCTCTACCCTTCATTGTTTATTATTGGGTATTCAAAGTATTCCTATACAAGCTTCCTTTTTATCTACTAAATTTGAATCTAAATAAAACCTTGCAGAAATAGCTACAGTATACATTTCGTTATAGATGCAAAGAGAACAGCGATAGTCAAATGTTTAAGAACTGAACCCTATATGCTGGCCTTAAAATTCCATACAGTTTTCATGCAATCGCGTAAAACTGAATGTTGACAGGACTTTAAAAGAATGGCAAAGTAATGAACAATTGGAATAATTAATAATGGATATATCAGAAATGGCTAATGACAAAAAAGAGTTATTTGAAATGAATTATGTGTTTTAAAGGAATCTACATTTTTGTATAGTACGTTTTTGTCTCTCGCTTAACGTTTACCAGTTATACAAGATTATACAAAATTCCTTTCGAATGAACAGGACTTCTTAGACTATTCCCAGAAAATTCTATATATACTTTTTATTTTTATGTGAATATCTTTAATATAGGTTATTTAAATCAAATTGTTAGAGCCATTTTTAGTTCGGGTAGGAGGATTTTCTTGAAAATCTCCATGTCGCGTTTCTGGAAAATACTGAATTTAAATACCAGGTTTGGTATTTATCCGACTTTTCGCTTTTGAGTTATGCTGCTCATAGATGTACACACATGGACCTTTTTCTATAACTGCTTTCTTGGACTCAGAGGGGCTGGAAATATTTATTTTCGTTGAAATCTCGGTATCGAGTGTTTGGGTGGAATACAATACTTCATCTATTTACTTATAGAGAAAGTAAAAAACACTGTCGTCAAAAACATAATATTTTAATCACTGATAACAGTGTGAAAACTTGTTAATTTTAATTTGCGCATTTTCACTTGCTAGTTACTGAAAAATGTTGTTGGGTTGGAAGGCGTGCTAAGTTGCCTGTCGAAGATAAGGACACACCTGAATAATTTGTGCGCTGCTGTTGATGGTGTTGCTAAACTTGGCGACGTCATTATTTCCATCCTGCCTTGAGAGACCCTCTTCGCACAGGATAAACTTGCCGGTTTCACGACATAATTTCATTACGTTAGGAGCAAACCTTGCAGCGTCTCACTGGGGCTCTCCTGATGCACGCACACACATATGTAATTTGCTTCCTTTGCAGCTGAATCAGTGTTGTCCAGATTACTGAAGTGCGACCTTATCTCATGTAGACTATAAACAATATTTCCTCTAAGCTTTTTGGTTACGAACTTATTTTAGAGCGTTCGTAACTCAATATGTGATAACTGATTTGCACTCTTAGGATCAAAACACATTAAAACATTGACCTTTTTATTTCTTTGCCATTTTATACCACACCAACAGCATAGAATACTCTTAAATATTATAGCAGTCCCTAATAGTGATAACTAGTATGCTTTTGGGGGATTTCTTTGCAATTTTAGTCTATACCTTCCTCTTAAACAGCATACGAATACTCTTAAATATTATACGAGTCCCTGATAGTGATAATGAGGCAGTATTTTTAACACTTAAGTTATTTCAGTCTAATTATATAATATATAAACTCAATAACAGCCCGCCTTAAAGCAATACAGTCATTGTATATGTTATATTATTGTATACATGTATAATAATGTTATGTGAATGTATTACGTAATTTAATAATGTCGGAGCTGTGAGAATAATGGGTTAAAAGTTGCTAACAATGAGGTAACCTTGAGACAATAATGAATTTGAAAGTTTAATAATGCTACTTGTAATTCTTGGAAGCAACAATGTAATTTTAGTGACAGTTTATAAAATAGCCAATCAACAACCAGAAAAATCTTTAGTTAAATGAAGGTATTCTATTAGACTAGGATTAGCCAATCAGAAACTAAAATGGAGAAAAATTTACAAATTCAGAAGTCAGTTGCTTGTAGACAGTGTTTCTAACCGGATGCGAGATGCGTCCTCGAGAAATTTAATACGTATTCGTGTGAGACCAAAATAGTTTTACGTGTTAAAAAGTGCAAGTATTTAATAAAAAAACAAATGTCACAGCTCTGTCTCTATATCAGTGGTGTTATTTATATCGTGGCAAGCATTAATAAAGGGATTGAAGTAAAATTATAATCTGTGTAAGCTTACATTCTTCAGTCGCACCACTCCCTGCTAAGATATTTATGTCTCTAAAAAATATAAATACTGACGCATCCGAGGCAAACATAAATATACAACATTTAAAGAAACAGTCAAAATTACAAAGTTAATATTTTTTAAACATTTGGGGCAAAGGCCACCGGAAAGTACATTTGGGGCGAAGGCTACCGGAAACTTTTTACCATACGTGCGGTTGCAACTACTTCAAGTTCGGCTCCCCAACAGTCGAAATAAAATACAACACATTCTTCAAATTGGCTCAAAAAGCGTGGTGCAAACAACGCAAAAATAAAAATTACTTCAATAACTAGTATGCTTTTGGGAGGTTCTCTTAGCAGTTTTAGGCTATACTCCCCCCCTTAAGCGGCACACCATTTTAACTATTAAAGAAGTCGAAAATGACAAATACTTCATTTTTTGTACAAGAGGGACCTTCTTTGTAGTTTTAGGTTATATTCCCCCTTAAACAGCATAAAAATATTTTTAAGTATTAAACGATATGTGATAGTGATAACTAGTATGCTTTTGGGAGATTGTATTTACAGTTTTAAACTATACCCCTTAAACAACATACGAATATTTTTAAATATTAATAAAGGAGCCCCTAATAGTGACAACTAGTATGCTTTTTCGGTGCATTTCTTTGCAGTCTTATGCTATACCTCCCCCTTAAACAGCATACGAACACTTTTAAGTACACTGGTCAACAATGAAAATGTTAAATACACAATTTCTGCTGCTTCATATGTATTTGCGTCTGCGAAATGCAAAAATTAAAGTAGAAATGTTCCATGACACACAAACCTTTTTAATATTAAAAAAAACTGTTTTCATGTTTATTAGCATAAGGGGTAAATGTACTGATTAAAACAAAATACTTTTATTTCATTAGGTCATCAAATGACATATTTCATTTAGGCATTGTTGTCTGTGACTTTAGAAATGACAATGTTCAACAAGAGCTTCTCCTCGCAAAACTGTGGATTTAGCCCAGGTCTATGTTTACTCCAACAATGATAAGGAAAGGTCATCTTGAGGAACATTTCTCTTGAGTGTCCAACAGGAAAGTACAGTAGAAAATCTACTTCATATTCATTTTGTACGTAAAATGTGTTCTAGCTAAGGTGTTACACATAGCCATTAAAATACATAATACTAGAAATGTTATTACTGAAAAACTGAGTTTGAAGGAAAAGTTCTGTAAAAAGATTTGAAATCAGCACAAAAAAGTCAGTAAGAATCACCCATTGTACTTCTTTTAATATCAAATATCTTATATTTTGTTGATCAGTGATATTAGAGTTCCTGATAGCGACAACTATACTGTATTCACTCTTGCGCCAAAACAAACCCACGTGACCGGTGCGCCGTGGTACGACACGGTAGTAGTGCGCGTAGGAATGTAGTCCCATGCTAATTATCTAAATTTAAGAATGAATTTATCCTTAAATGGTATAATATTCTATACAAGTACCTAAGAGTTTAATTAACATTGATTTATACTGATAAAAAGAGCTACAATTTCCAACATGCAATACGTATGAGTCACCTGATCCTAAAATGCGTAGAAGATTGTTTACAGCCTGAAACCAGCAGTTTTTGTTTAGTATCATAGAGGACGGTGCATTTGCTCTGGCGTCTTCTTGACTTGCATAAAGCATAAGCCAGGCAAATCATCGAGTAGTGTTGAAAAAAACAGTGTTGAATGTTATTCATAAGTTATGTGAGAAATATCCAACATTTTCCGTGAAAGAAGTGGTGAAATTAGCTGAGTTCACCGGTGTTTCGAGTACAAGTATAAACAGTGCACGTAAAGAAAAATCTGAAACAGAAAAAGTGTTATACCAAAAAAAGAAAAAAGGAGAAGAAAACGTGTGAAATACGCGATGCAAGAATGTAACAATTTTGTGAAGAATGCAATGTGCCTAACAGTGCATAATTTCGTTTTTTAAAAATTATCCGCCAACAGTTGATAAAGTGCACTTCTAGAGAGTGAGTAAACGTAAATTATTGCATACCTGTTGCTTTTTCCTTTCGCACTTTCTTTTAGAATTAACTATTATATGTGCAAACTTTTATTTTGTTGTAACTGTCAATCTAATCTCCTTTAATCCCGAACAAAGTACGCTAGTCACCGTTTAAGTTGTCGGAATAAGGGCTTTATTTTTTGCATTACGTGCCGCGTGTACTCGCCACAAATGGTCGTGAAAGTATGAGTATCTCTAATGCGAATGGCGGAAGGATACATAAAACGGTGCACTGGTCACCTGGGTTTTGTTTTGGCGCCGATCAACCTAAGAGTGAATACAGTTTATTATGCTTTCGGGGGGATTTCTTTGCAGTCTTATACTATACTCCCCCCTTAAACAGAACACGAATATTTTAAATACAATGGAGTCACTGGTAGTGACAACTAGTAAGCTTTTGAAAGGATTTCTTTACAGTTTAAGGCTGTATTCCCCCTTAAACAGCATACGAATGTTTTTAAATATTAAAGGACTTCCTGGTAGTGACAACTAGTAAGCTTTTGGGGGGATTTCTTTGCAGTTTAAGGCTGTATTCCCCCTTAAACAGCATACGAATGGTTTTTAAATATTAAAGGACTTCCTGGTAGTGACAACTAGTAAGCTTTTGGGGGGATTTCTTTGCAGTTTTAGGCTGATTCTCCTTTAAATAGCATTCGAATACCTTTAAATATTAAAAGAGTCCGCGATAGTGATAATTAGTATGCTTTTGGGAGGATTTCATTGCAGTTTTAGGTTATACTTCCCTCTTATATAGCATTGGAGTATTTTTTAAATATTTGATTCGTGCTTTAGCCTATCTCGTTGACCATGATTTCGACCAATAATGTTTATCAACGCATTAGATATCAACATATCAACCAACCGTGACTTATTTGCACTATAAATATAGCATCCAGAGGAGTTGTTAATCACGAGGGACAATAGTGACAATTATTATGCTCTTTGAGAAAGAGGTTGAGCCGTTCATCTATCCCAGCTCCTCAATTTTATTAGGCCTAAAAAAATTGTCCAATATTTCCAACTTTGTATGAAAGAGTGGGAAACAATTCCTGGTGCTCACACATGAGACATATTATCCCGGTCTCTTGAAGCTGGTAGTTAATCTTGTAGCACGAGTAATTTGTTGTCCTTTGCTAGGTCGTCTTGATTTTCTTTTTCCATTTCTTCAGGTCACTAGCTTGCTGCTCCTTTCGGACTGTAAGCTCGAGGAACAGATATTGAATTATGAACCAGAGGTTGGGACGCGCTGGAAGACAGCTTAAAGGAGAGCTCGATCAGTGAAATCGTTCCGGTTTCATATCTTTCCCATCTCAAAACTAAGCCTAATGGAGTTAATGATAAAGGAATCTTAAACAAGTAATTTGAGAAGGGCCACAGGTGTAAACTGTTCAAATTATGGGCTATTAATGTAATGTTATTGCAGTTTTGTATACAGAAACTCATATTAAAGCTAAATAGCCTCAAAATGTGCATCAGAATGACTTCAGAGCTCCATAATAGCCGATATAAACAAGGTTGTTAATATTCCTATAAAACTACATTACAGCAACCTAGTGTTAAATAATCAACAAAATTATAGGCTTAACAACTGATTGCAGCCCATTAAGTTGGTGTGCTAGAAATAAAGTAAGTAGGTATTACTTGTTTATTTTATGTACCACTTACCTATGCTGGTTATAGGGTGTACACCCCGCGCACTGCACTCTGCAGAGATCTATTGTGGCTGCCACTCCTCAGGAGGAAGGAAAGAACTAGAGGAACCACAGGCGGTTACAGATCGCAGGCATAAAGGCCACAGAGACGCGCGGAAGTCCATGAAGTTCCCAGCTCGAAGACCCGTCTCACTACTGCAGTTGCCCAGAGAAGGCTATGAACGACTCGCCAACCAAGCAGTCCTCCACTGTCGTCGGGGAGTACTCTTTCCTTTGAGCAACCTCCGCGCCATCTGTCCGGCACTGCCATACGCCAGGAAAGCTAAAAACACGCCTGAAAAATTAGAAGGAAACGGAATGAAATGGAAATTATGGAAAGGAAGTCGCTGTAGATGAGAAACCACCACAGCAATCGCCTATCGACCAGGAAAAATCACGAAAAGTCCAAAGTCAGAGTGGGCGGTCGAAGGGAGTCGAACGCGAGACCTTTAGAATGCGAGCCCCAGACGTTACCGCGGAGCCATCTTGCTCGGTAACTATGCTAGGTAAGGAAGTAATGAACATTTTTAGAAAATGATCTCTCTTTGTGTGCGTGAATGACATTAACTGAAAAACCGAAATCGAATAAAACCAAACTTTGTATTTAAATTCAGTATCTTCCAAAGATGCAGAGGGAGACTTTTAAGAAAATCCTACCATCCCAAGTTATCCTTTAAAGGGAACACTTTTCGTTATCTATTATTTTCCCAAAATGCCTCACGAGTTTGATTAAAATGCCATATATAAAGACATCTGGTCTTGTTTACTTCATTTCTGATCTTGATTTGATTCATGCACCGCAGGTCTGTGACTCTGCTAAAACCTATGCGGGCTGGTCCGGTTACCTGGCAAAATGTTAACTATTCCTCACCTTCCTTTCACACCCAGACTAAATTAAGTGCTGTGCAGGGAATTCTAGGAGTCGCAAGTAAGATAATGTATATACTGAATTTTCTGAGAATAGACTGTTAATTACTCTTCATTTTGAATTCTTTCGTATATTCATATATATATATATATATATATATATACCTATGTATGTGTGAATGAGAGAGAAAGAGAGAGAGAGAGAGAGAGAGAGAGAGAGAGAGATGTGAGTCTGAGTCTGTCTTAACTGTGAACTCAAAAACGAAATGTCAGATGAATACCATACTTTGTAGAGTTCAGCATCTTCAGGATGCGACACAAAGGTTTTCAAGAAAATCTCTTCACCCCAAATAATCCTTTACACAGCAAATCTTTCAGTCTTTCTTTTATTTTTGAAAAATGTGTCTAAGATTTTCATTAAAAGACCATATGCTTAAGATACGTACATGACAAAAAAAATGTATATATTATGCATATATTAAGTTTTCTGGGAGCAGTCTGTGAAGGCCTTTTCATTCTGAATGCATTTTATATAATTTTGTCTAAATAGGTACGTAAGTGAATTACATATTCGCTTAATATACTCGGACACTTTGGGGACGTGGGTGCAACAGAAATAATAATTGTGCATTGCTAAGCTAAAATGTTTGGTTACAATAGTTTTATTGTGCGAATACAAAGAAGAAGAAAATAACAAATGGGAAACAAATAAATAAACATTCCACGGGTTTTATAAAAACGCTCAAGCAAATTTTATATTACTTCAAATAATGTAAATAGATTCAGAAAGTAATGTTAAAACAATTTCACATGTCATTAATTGTTGTTATATCAAGTTCGATATTGAAGGTATTTATTGTAATAAAGTTTATTTAATACGTATAATATAAATAACAAAAATGAAGCCCAAGGAAAACCATCAGGGATAGAAACATTTTCTTAAAAGGCGGCCAAGTCGTGGATAGATGTTGAAGTTTAAAGAATTGATTATCATTCAACTACATTACTAACAATGCCAAGAAGAGACAAGTCAAGTAATAACATACCTAAGGTATTGGTATAATTGATACTTAATAATTGTAATAACGGATCAAGCGCAATAAAGGGGAGGTTGTTATACTCCCCGTACAACAACATATGCAAGGACAACTTTGTTTGTTACAATAATGAATTTCAGCTATTATTATTAAAAAGCTTAAAGAATTGTTTATCTAAAACTGTTAATGTGAATTTATATATGTAATAGTATTATCTACGAGCAGAAAATTGAAACTAAATATTACCTTGAGTAAAAACAAAAACAATCTTATTTCGCTACCAACTAAATATATTGCCAATCCAAAAGCACTACAGCACGCTTGTTGCATCGGTTTACCACACATAGACTTAAGGAAATATCAAAGTCGAGGGCAAAGAACCCTACGAAATGGAGATCTCATCCGGGGATATATACAGATTGTTTAAAAAATAGAGGGCATAAATTCAGGTATACATTCTCCATATGTAGACAATAAAAAGCTCTATTACAACATGTGTCCAGAAATTCTTGGTTTGTGAATTACGATCTTCAAAACAGTGATATTCACCGAAACGTTTTTCTTCCCGCAGGTGGTTGCCGTAACGGAAGATAATAAACTCGGCACCCTGACAGTTCATTCCGAGGCAAAGGGTACATTAAGTGTTGTGTTTTACGTTCCACTAAGCGACATGTGCTCAAATCAGGAGCTGCCAGAAATGCAGTTCATGCACGGTAAGGCGGACGGCAATGCTGCGCTGGCTCGTCGTTTGTACCAAGAGAGGTACCCACAGCGATGATGTCCAGATCGGAAGGCATTTGAACGTCTCCATGCCATATCTGCGCTCATGGAAAATTTACATCTCCTGGTATGGGGAGGGGAGGAACAAGATCTACAACTCCAGATGTAGAGGAGGAGATTCTGGATTCTGTGCACACGACTCCTTCTCAGTACCCGAAGGTTAGCGTTGAAAGTGAATGTTCCTCATGTCTGGAGACTGTTGCGAGAACAACAGTTGTATACTTATCGTTTGCAACGTGTATAGGCTCTGTCACCAGCAGATTACCTGCTCGATTGATGTTCAGCCAGTGGTTCGTGCAGCAGTGTGCTACAAATTCGGTCTTTCCTGCTTTAGTATTATTTACAGATGAAGCACAATTCACACCGGATGGCATTAAACATTTCCAAGATCAGCATGTATGGGCATATGAAAATCCACATGCAATTGTTCCATCTCATCACCAAGGATTCACTCAGCATGTGGACCGGTAACATTGGTGATCGGTTAGTTGGGCCCCATGTACTTGTAAACAGATTTACGGGGCATACGCGCACATGCACAAACTTCCTGCAAAACACCATACCTCATGTGTGTGAAGACACTCCACTAAACGTTCGTCATCAATTCTTGCATGATGGCGCTCCTGCACACTCCAGTCGGTACTTGGATCGAAGGTTCCTGATCGATTGATAGGTAGAGGTGGCCCAATTGCTTGGTCACCATGCTCATCTTACTTGAACTGTCTATTTCTACTTGTGGGGTCATTTAAAAGCGTAGCTGTATTCGTCTCCGATGCCTGACATGAAATCCCTTCGGAATTGAATTGTAGCCGGTTGTGAGAAAATACGCAACACTTCTGGAATTTCGGGTCGTGTTTGCACGGCCATGAGACGTCGATGTGAGGCCTGTATTCAAGCAGGAGGTGGACAGTTTGAATATCTTCTGTAAAGAAAATTACCTGTGGTAAAAAATACGTTCCGGTGAATATCACTATTTTGAAGGCCATAACTCAGAAACTGAGGCAGTATTTTTAACACTTGAATAAATTAAATTAAATTATATAATATGTAAATTCAATAACAGCCCGCCTTGAAGCAATATGTGTATGTAATAAATTGTAAAATGTATGTAAAAATCATTGCATATGCCTATATTATTGTAAACATGTTCAATAATGTTATGTGAATGTATTACGTAATTTAATAATGTAGGAGCTGTGAGAATAATAAGTTAAACGTTGCTAACAATGAGGTAACCTTGAGGCAATAATGAGTTTGAGAGTTTAAATGCTACTAGTTATTATTAGAGCAGCAATAATGTAAATTTTGAGACACTTTAAAAATAGCCAATCAACAGCCAGAAAAAGCTTTAGTTAAATGCAGGTATTCTATTGGACTAGGATTAGCCAATCAGAAACTTATAATACAGAAATTTACAAGTTTAGACGGTTGAAATCTAGTCAGTTGCCTGCAGACCGTGATAGTAACTAGATGCAAGATGCGTCCTCTAGAGAAATATAATACGTATTCGTGTGAGACGAAAAATAAGTTTACGTGTTAAAAAGCACAAATAATTAAATAAAAGAATCTCACCGCTCTAAATATCAGTAAGTGCTATTTAATTTGTGTCAAGGATTAATAAAAAGGAGTGAATTAAAACTTAAAATCTGTGTAAGACTACATTCTTGTCGATCACGCCCTGCCAAGACTTCCATGTCTCTAACTACTGATGCAGCCGAGGCAAACATAAATATTAAATATTTAAAGAAATAGTTTAATTACAAAGTTAATATTTTTTTAAACTTGGGGCAAAGGCCACCTGAAAATACATTTGGGGCAAAGGCTACCGGAAACTGTTTACTATACGTGTGGTTGCAACGAATTTCAAATTCGGCTCCCTAACAGTTGAAATACGATACAACTCCTTCAATACAAACTACTTCAAATCGGCTTTTCATACGTAGCAGCAAACAACGTAAAGAACAATCCTCTTCAAAACCAAGCATTTTCGGACACATGTTGTAATGGACTTTTATATTGTCTAAATATGGGTAATGCATACCTGAAATTATGTCATGTATTTAACAAAATCTTTGCCACATTGCTATACAGGCGTCACTGCAGCATTCCGAGAAGATTGAAAACAAGAGCAGGGCATCTCACTGAGAGGCACATTTACATCCCACTGTAACTAGTGACCACCCACTGCATGCTATAAAACATCAAATGTTGTGTATGTAGCTTATACAAGATTATTTTCTCAAATATGTATTACTAGCCGTACAATTATAACTACCCCTTTATTAAGCAACAATGTGAGTGAGATTCCTTTGATGTCACTGGTGAGCACTGTATTATACAGAGAATAATTCAAAATACGTGTTAATTGAGAAAACATCAAGTTTATCTAAGTATTGGTTCGCAAATGAATAGTTTTCAAACAAATATCTGTTACTGGCTGAAATATAATTCGTAAAAAACCTCAACGTCCCTATATCGTTACGGTAAGGATCAAATTTCATTATTTCATTCGTAGTTTTTCTTTTTCTCTTTATATCTATCCTGATGCTATGCTACAGTGAAACTTGCTGTAAAAAGGATCCACATGTTTGTTATGGAGTTCTTTTTCCTTATTTGGGCATGTTACGGCTGATTCTTTAATTTAGCTTGTCTTATTTCTTAACTTGTAGCATATAGTTCCAAAACGTGCTTTTCTATTGCTTTCCTCATAGTGTTTTAGTGTATATTTGACTTTAAATTTCAGTTTTTCTAACATTTTGTTTAGTAATTTCAATATTTATAATGCTCTACCCGTCAAAATTAGTCCTGCACCGTGGCGCTGTGGGCTAGGATGAGGAACTCTGGTTCCCGGCCACCGAAAATGCCCGGGTTCGATCTTATCAATGCGGGGTGCGGATTTCAAGTCCCGGAGTTAGGACCGGTTCCCACTTAGCATCATGAGGAAAGGGAGGAACTGGGATAGGCAGCGATCCCGACCGCGTAGGCCAACATTCTGGTTGGGAGATGCGTGATGCTAGCCACATCATCTTCCAGTATAGTTTGGATGATCGCCCAGCTCTGCCGTACGTATGTGAGCGTGAGGCCAGCAGTTAGGTTGGGAAGTCTAGGCTCTTCATGTGCTACAGCGCCACGGGATTATTATTATTATTATTATTATTATTATTATTATTATTATTATTATTATTATTATTATTATTATTATTACCCGTATAGATTATTTGATTTTTCGCTCGAGGTAATGGACTTTAGACAGTATATATTTATGAGTTAGATGTATTAGAGAATTTCCATCAACATGACAGTTCAGTTAGGAATATAAAATCTCTCAAGGGAAGGTTGTCAGCTCACAGCCCGAATTGGAGCCTTCCATTAAGAATTTATACATGGATTCGTTTTAAAATGCTCTAAAGGAGAGCAGCCATTTGATTGTGTGCCATTATAGAGCATAATTCTGTTTGAACAAAAGCTTTTAGTTCATAGTGAGACGTAATGTAATCGGAGAAAAAGAACAGCCTATTCTTAACCACATCAAAATCAACGCTTCTCTGTCTCGTTCTTTAGTAGCATTAGCTTTAGCTCTGGACTGAAACTTGCATACAGCTCCAGCGAAGAATAACACAAAGTTTCTATGTTTCAATATCGCCGAGGACAACAATTCTGGTACTCAGAAAAGAAAAAAAAAGAACAACGCATTCTTCATAACCTGGGACGAGAATGCATTTCTTTGGTTGCTGTGCCGGTCGTTAAAGAACAAATAGATATATAGTTTCTTAGATATAAGCATATGCAAATCCTTCGTTTGGACGCGTGGTCACATTACGGGGAATTGCTTGCCCTGAATTACATTGGGCAAGCGATTCTCCGTCCCAGGTTCCCTCCACTTTCCCTTCTATCTGTGTGCCGACTAATCACTTGACGTGAAGTCTATATATAGAGGTTGATACATTGCGTGACCCCATGTTTCAGTGCTACGGTGTGTTAGTGTTGTTGTAATGCCAAAAACTGCGTATCCTTTAGCACACGGAATCTTCATGTATGATTCCTATGTGACAAGAGGCTCTTATAGAGAATTGAGACGGCGATTTATAATGAAATGGTATTATTTGTCACTCATGAAGTTATCTATTAACACATTCTTATAATACAATTTATCATGTTTTATCAATTATTTAAGTCATTATCTGTTAAAAAAAATCTGATGTGTTACACTCACATGACTTTCTCTACTCTTGTACAATCTATTTTTACAAACGCCTATTCTCCATATGCTTTATGTTAATCGAGATATCGAGATGTCAATCTTATTGCTAATTTTCTTGTAGATGCAAGGGGAATATGGTAGCTTTTAAGCGATGGTCAAATATTTTAACGCTGGTTGCTATGTGTCGAATTCCATTCTCTTTGCAAGTCCAGGACATAAAAAAATGAATAACGAATTTGAGAAAAAGTATAAGTATTGGAAAATTTAAGGGAATAACAAGCAATATCTCGAAAACGGTTCACTCAACAAAAGAAATGTATATAACATAAGTTGTGTATTTTAACGAGATCAACATTTTTTGTATAGTAAAATTTTGTCTATCTCTTATGGTTTACCAGTTATGCAAAAGTCGTTCACAATGAAGAATACTTTTGGAGACATTCCCAGAAAATTCGAGATATACATTTCATTTCTCATGGCATTATCTTAAACATATGATATTTTAAACAAAATCGTTAGAGCCATTTTTGAGAAAATTAAAATTTTCGAAAAATGTTCCATGTAAAGGGTAGTCTGGGGTGGGGGGATTTTCTTGAAAACCTTCGTGTCGCATCTCTGGAAGATACTGAACCTAAATACCAAGTTTGGTGTTTATCTGACTGTTCGTTTTTGAGTTATGCTGTTCACACACACACAGACACACACACAGACACACACACACACAGACACACAGACACACACACGGACATGTTTCCAAAAACGCTTTTTTTGGATTCAGGAGGTCTCAAAACATGTATTTCCGGTGAAATCTCGGTATCGAATTTTTGGGTGCAATGCAATACTTCCCCTACTTACTATACATAGTAGAGAAAGTAATAAGATAGGTTTATATATATTGTACAAGACAGAATTGTTAAGAAATACTTCCATTATAAGTTGCTTTTCCTAACAGCAGTTAAAGAGAAAGTCGCTGCAGACCTTCAATACAAAATATTTTTGTATTCTTTAAGAGCAAGAAAGACTTGAACTAGTTTTTTGACTCAAAAATAAGGAAGGGTATTTTTCTATTATGTTACGTCATGTGAGTTTGGTTCAACGAATCACATTTGAGTAAGTAGCGCTCTAAATCTTCGAAAGCTGGAAAACGCGGCTGCAAATAGCCAATAAGAAAATTTAGAATTAAATAAGTGCGCCAAGTTGTAATACTATAGAAGCCCCAAGTTAGACAAATAGTCACGTCAGTTTGTCATCAGCTTCGAAGTGAACACGCGGTAAGTAAAACGCGCTATATTGCAGAAAAGGAATAATTCATAATCTTTATACATGTTGAAGTGTTTCTCTAATAGGAACGTAACTTACAATAAATGTATATCTTAATCTATTAATTTGCAAATGTTAAATGTGAATATTAATTTATACAGTAAGTTTACCTCTCTTCATAATTAAATTCTATGGTGTAATCATTTCATAAACTAACTCTTGTGTTACGAGTTGATCTCCATTACCTCTCATTGCTTTAACCAGCTGACATCGACGCATCATCATCTAATTAGTACAGCATCATCTTCTAACAGATTCTTCCACCACGACAGAGATACGACGAGGAAACAGAGAGAGAGAGAGAGAGAGAGAGAGAGAGAGAGAGAGAGAACGAGAGAACAGCCGATCCATCATCTAAGGTAACGTAAACAGACTACCTAATTCAACACGCGGAAGTGGCAATAGACATAGAAGCGGTTCATAATCTTGGGAATACATTGAAGGGAACGAAATCTATTCTTAATGAGAAACCGAAAGTAAATCACCGTGTTCTTACACAGAAAAAACTCGAGAGATCACAGGAAAGTTAGAACGAAGACCAATGAAATATCTGAGAACACTTCCCAGCAATCAGGAATTTTGTAAATCTCTACTTAGAATGCCATTAAACTTTTAAAATTGAAACCCTATAAGATAAATGTTCTTCACGAATTGCAACCACGTGGCGTGAGAAGAGTTAACGATCACTCTATTGACCCGCGTTTACATCTCGTGAAGAATTAATTACCACTAATGTAAATGTTCTTAAAAGGCGTCAGAGATGCGTGGCGGCACAAGGACATAATTTCCAGATCTTCTATGACGAAGGATGTGGTTATTGTAGTCATAATTTGCATGAGATATCTGTGCGCTTGCGTCTAAGGAATTATGAATATCCCACTCTGTCGGCAAACAGCGTATTTTCCGGTGTCGAAAATTCCCGTTACCTCTGTGTGTCATTATTAATTTCAACAATGTAATTCAAGTGACAGTTGATATTTCCTCTATGGAATGCGATTCTTATGGGCTGTTCTGATAATAGCTTCTCAACCAAGTTTGTGATGATATAAAATAGCCTATCATAAATTATTGTCTAACTAACTTATGCTGTCGAATTACTTTGCAGACTTTATAGAGTTAAAATCCAAAAGCAGCCATAAAAACATTTTATTAGTACAATTTTGTTTTTCGGAAGAATCTATACATATCTGGAAACATTTTCTTGGTTACCTAATAATATACCCATCAGATCTTAATAATGAGAAATGCTCAATAAAATGTTTTCCTTAGTGTTGTCAAAACAGAAGTGATACTGATAAAAACAGTATCACCTCACTTTTCTTGTACAGTTCGGCTTTCACTGAGCCTTCACGTAGTTCACACTGTCGCTTTACTAAGGTGAACTAGTTCAATTCTCCGTCACTTCACTTCCTTCGTGACGCAGTCTTTCTTTCGGACGGTTTACACGCTAGGGAGTCGAACAAAAGACCTTCACATAGTCTCGCTCCGCAGCAGTCGCCACAAACTCGCTAAAAGAACGGCACCCCCGGCCGCACCGGAAACACACCCGTCAACTCGCTCGTTCACTAACTGATTGACAGCTCCTCTCGCGAAAACGCTCGCTTATATAGCCAATGAAAATGTTGAAGACTTCTCAAACGTTCGAGGAGAAGAAACATCTAGAAGGTTCTGGTTATCTAGCGATAGCGCTTCGGGTGTTTACGCTGGGAGCGCTACTTATCGTTATTTATCTCCGACTGCTCGGCGCCGACCTCCCAATAACCTTGGGCCATAACCACTGAGTCACACAATGAATCACTGACATTTTTGTAATTTTTTTCTTTCTCTACTACATGTAATAAGTTGGGAAAGTACTGCATTCCACCCAAAATTTTGATGTCAAAATTTCACCAGAAATATACGTTCTGAGGCCCCCTGAACCCCTTCAAAGACATTTATAAAAATGTTTGTGTGTGTGTGTGTGTGTGTCTGAACAGCATAACTCGAAAACGTAGAGTTGGAAAAACACCAAACTTGGTATTTAAGTTTAGTTAGTATCTTCCAAAGATGCGATAAGAAGATTTTTAGAGAAAATCTTTCATCGCCCTTTAAATTAGGTATAGGACCTCGATACCGTCGATACCTCGATACACTCGATATTCCGAGGTATCGAGGTATGACTAATACTTTGAGATAAATCTTCGATACTTATTCGATACTTTAAATTTTTAAGTTTTGGATTATTAAAAGGTTTATCGTTTTAGATAAGTAATGAAAGGAATCGAGACTTCATGCTATTGCCTCGCACATGTCCCCAAAGAGTTGTTGGACTATAGTTCTTTATAGACTTTGACGGCGTTTCCTGTGGTTGAAGCAATGCAATATTCCATAGACTCTTGTATCTAAATGACAACAGGCAAAACAATGGGGAAGGAGTAAAGGTACTCGTGTAACATGCAGCGTAAACTGAGTTATGAATGAAGCTGATTTAGCTGACGTTTCTGCAACAGCCTGGCTTGGTGACTCACTCTCAGCCATTACATTTACCTACTCCGGTGACCAAAATCTGTGAATCCAGCAGAAACAAATAGAGCTTATAGATGTGAGATAATACAGCGCATGGGAATGTTTGTTATGTTTAGGTGTTTGAGTTTCGTGGCACATATATAAGTTTGAGGTTTATGCAAAATATATTTTTTTTATACTTTCAAGGTTACAGAATAAAGAAGGGTTAAAGTATCATTTTTCTATGGGTAGAAAATCCTTAAAAAGAAAAATTTTGGTACAAAGTATAGTTGCATAAAAAGGAAGCGAATAATGTATTATTATTATTATTATTATTATTATTATTATTATTGCGTATTAGAATTATTGCATTTTCATTGGCCTTGAATAACAATAGGGGATATACAATCTGTCGCATTATCAAGATAAAAATTTCTGCTAATTGGAAAATGTCAACAGGAGTTAGTATGCAATACAGTATTGGTCAATGCGTTTATACACAGATTACTGCTAAGGACATAATTCAGTGAACAAGCTATCACCTTTACAGTTTTTTTATAAACTGAGTATCGAGTATAGGTGCTCAAAAATCAGTATGGTATCGAGTGTCGAGAAATAGTGGTCGTCCCAACCCTACTTTACATGAAACATTTTACGATTTTTGTTATTTTCTAAACTGTAACTAATAGTAATATATATACATATCTTGAATTTTCTGGGAATGACATGACAATTACTCTTCATTTGGAAGGAATTTTTATAATCTTGTATAACTGGTAAATGTTAAACGAAAACGTACTACACAAAAAAGGTAGATCTCTTTAAAACAGAAAATTTATTTCCAATACCTTTTTATGGTATAAGCCATTTCTGAGATATCCGCTAATAATGGTTTGAATTGTTCAATACTTTTCATTCTTTTCAAGTCCTGTCGATGTTATTTCCGGCGATCGCATGGAATGAGTATGGAATTTTAAGGCCAGCATACGGCGTCCAGTTTTTAAATACTTGACTATCGCAGTTCCCTTTGTATAAATAACGAAATGTGTAATGTAGCTATTTCTACACATGTTTATCTCGATTAAAATGAACCACATACAAAAAAAGCTTTCGTAAGAATAGTTTGTATACCCACTAATAACGACAGAGAGTAGAGTATTCATGTAACAATGCTTTTTATTATATTCGCCTATGGCAGACAGATTTTGAGCTTTCTGGATGAAGAATATGGAATTTAAGATCTGATACATATCGCTTTAAATGTTGTGTGTAATCCTATGAGCACTTTTTGGAGTGAGTTTTTTGGATGCATGCCGAATGACGCAGAAAGATTTTTTGCTTCAGTCTGAAATGAAAGCCTGTATCTCTCTGACAGGTCTTGTTAATTCGGTAGAACGCTTTCAGTGATATGCAGAAAATAGTTTGGATAGCACTGATTAGAGACTGAAGTTGTGGAGAAAATGGGCTGGTGGAATGAAGCCTGGCAAGTTCACGGCAGTAGCTCCCCTGGTTGTTCTCAAATTCATAGCGTTCTGACGGAGGAACGGGCGTGATTTGATGCTCTCCCCCTTCCCCATTACATAAATACCGAAACACTCCCCCATTCCCGGAGCGCTAGCCTGGATCGAAATCCAGTACAAACGCAGCAGTTACTCTGATTGTATCGGCTAATATGCCAGGAGTGCAACCCGCAACTTGCTCCTAAGCGCTTCTATGAAGCCTCCACATTAATGGCTATTTCTGGTCCCTTAAATGCCTATTATTCCCGGAAAATAGTTATATTTGTAAGGAACATACCTCTTCGAAACTAAAAATTATAATCCAAAACCCTAATGTATGTATTTCAAACTGTACAACATTTAATCTACCTATCTTTAGAAGATAACATACTTACTGAAGTCGTTTCCAACCCCGCGATGGTCGCCAAGTTTGCGTCAATATCTGTGGTTAGCTATGAGATCTTACTCTCAGGGTATGCGTAGACGTATTTTGAAAGGATAACACCAGTTTAAATTGACTGAGAAATTAAATGAGGTCTAATACTTGAACTCTTGAAGCGATTTGCCTACCGTTTGATGATAAAAGAATGAAACTGATTATGAATCGTAACACTGTAAACTATAACAATTGAATTATTATACCTGCTAACTTCTGCAGTAGCAATAACTGTTTTCGCAATAAAAGGAACTAAAGCGTAACTTGCCGTGAGTCGTATAAACTACTTATCGGCAAAACCCTTCGCGGCTACCGCTAAGTAACTGATAACTCAGCGCGGCTGTACAAGAAAATAGAAGTAATACAAGACGCTAATTTTAGCAATACACGCTCTTTTAGTACTTAAGTTCCACCTACCTATAGCTACCCCTACCAACGTCTCTTCTCGCGCGGGGGCAATCTTAAACTCCTACGTATGCGTTTCTGACAATGTTACTCAATGACAATGTTTAATTTCAATTAAATTATATAATATGTAAATTCAATAACAGCCCGCCTTGAAGCAATATGTATGTAATAATTTGTAAAAAATGTATGTAACAATCATTGCAAATGCTTATATAATTGTAAACATGTTTAATAATGTTATGTGAATGCATTACGTAGTTTAATAGTGTAATTGCTGTGAGAATAATAAGTTTAAAGTTGCTAACAATGAGGTAAGCTTGGGGAAATAATGAGTTGAGAGTTTGAATGCTACTAGTCATGATTAAGGCAGCAATAATGTAAATCTTGTGAGAGTTTAAAATTAGTCAGAAAATGCTTTAGTAAAATGCAGATATTCTATTGGACTAGGATTAGCCAATCAGAGAATTAAAATACAGACGTTTACGGGTTTGGACGGTTGAAATATTTTCAGTTACCTGCAGACCTTGGTAGTGACCGGATGGAAGCTGTGTTCTCTAAAGAAATATTACGTATTCGTGTGAATCGTAAAATTATGTATACGCGTTAACAAAATGCAAGTATTAAATAAAATAATCTCAGAGCTCTTAATATCAGTGTAGTGCTATTTAATTTGTGTCAAGGATTAATAAAAAGAAACGAATTTAAACTTAAAATCTATGTAAACCTACATTCTTATCGTACCACGCCCTGATTAAGAGAAACGTGTCTCTAAAGTGATACTGACGCAGCCGAGGCAAAAAAACATAAATAATATCTATAGGAGCAGTTTAATAATAAAGTTAAATATTAATATTTTTTAAACTTGGAGCGTAACAAAAAAATACATCTTCAAACCGGCTTCTCATACATAACAGCATATTACGTAACAAACAATCTTCTTCAAATTGGCGTCCATAAGTGGAGATAAAAAAAACTCCAAGAACAATACTACTTCAAGTTGGCTTCCCAAGCGTGAGGCTAATAAACAATTACGTAAGAAAATACCTTCTTCATACTTCCCCAATTTCAGAATTTCATTCCCTTTCTCTTTTACAGAATTTCTGTCTAAGTGACTCTGCAAACGTACTGAACTTATAACCTTAACTACATTCCAGGAATTTTTATACTACGCGTTCGTTCCCAAATTTACTAATGACCTTGCTGGATAATTACGCTTTTCTCCGGACAAATCCTTTCAATTCAAGTTTATTACATTATACATTGGTTAAATTATTTATATCTTCCCTGTCAATAATTATGCTAACAATCTTGAGTGAAATTAATGCAGAAGTAGATCTTTAAAGATTAATAATATGAAAATGTTTTTAATAATTTATGTTGTATACCGATAAACAAATTACAACATACAGCAGCTATTTTAAGTAGCATCAATCAGCCTCGATACTAGTAGCACAGTGGCATATTTTCCTACATTGAACACTCCGCACATTCCAAACTGGGGTGTCTTCATGATGCAATATAGCAGGATTAGAAGGCGTGCTTTTTATAATTTGAAAGGGCTTTGGACCAAATTGATAATTTGGGTCGTTTTCCTGCGTTGAATTTGCAATCGTTTGACTGTGCAAGTGCGCCTCAACCGAGCAGTTTCATGATTCCGCAGGCTTCTCTTGCCCCTACGCGCCAAAGGTCAACTACTCAGGTTTTCACGCTCAAAACTGCTCGGAAGTTACTACCATTTTACAATTATTCCAAATTGGTCCTCTACACAGAGGTCTTGCCATTAAATACTCATACATTAAATCACTCTGGTACTTCCAAATTAAACTACTCTTCTTTGATGAAATACGCTTGACTCCATTATGAGCTCCAGAACATATGTTCTTCAATGAAACTCATACTGGTATTCTTATGACCGTTATTTAAAACGAGCTTAGTCAGTCTATTGTTAACATGAAGGCTCTTGATTTTTACCAGAATTTGTCTTGAATGTCTTTCAGTGAATAACTTGAAATCTTACCATCAATAATATTGCGTTAAATTGTTGATTATGTGAGGGGAAATCTGAACTCCTTACAAGAGCAAAGCTAGGTATTTCATAAATGTCAAGGATTTGGCACCTTTCTTTCAAGTGAGGTTATATGTAAAAAACAGGGCGTCGTGGTAATTTAGTGGTTTCGTTCGCGGCTTTCGTAACCATGGCATGTTTTTCAGTCCCCAGCTAAGAGAGGGGAGAGATTTTAGTAGCCCCTATTCAGGCATTCACCTCTGACATCTTCATTTGGAGCATCCGCAGGAACACACGTGGGTGGAAGTTCGCCGTTGAAAGCTGTTAGTCCCTTGTTGCAGCCTTTAACCAGGCCTTCACTTCCGCTTAGCTAATGCAAGTATCCCAAGTCCATACGTGGTTCATAGTCCACTGTAAACTGTAGGTCCCCTAGTTGCAGCCTTTAACCAGGCCTTCACTTCCGCTTAGCTAATGCAAGTATCCCCAAGTCCATACGTGGTTCATAGTCCACTGTAAAGTGTTGGTCCCCTAGTTGCAGCCTTTAACCAGGCCTTCACTTCCGCTTAGCTAATGCAAGTATCCCCAAGTCCATACGTGGTTCATAGTCCACTGTAAAGTGTTGGTCCCCTAGTTGCAGCCTTTAACCAGGCCTTCACTTCCGCTTAGCTAATGCAAGTATCCCCAAGTCCATACGTGGTTCATAGTCCACTGTAAAGTGTTGGTCCCCTAGTTGCAGCCTTTAACCAGGTCTACACTTACGCTTAGCTAATGCAAGTATCCCCAAGTCCATACACGGTTCATAGTCCACTGTAAACTGTTGGTCCCCTAGTTGCAGCCTTTAACCAGGTCTTCACTTACGCTTAGCTAATGCAAGTATCCCCAAGTCCATACACGGTTCATAGTCCACTGTAAACTGTTGGTCCCCTAGTTGCAGCCTTAAACCAGGCCTTCACTTCCGCTTAGCTAATGCAAGTATCCCCAAGTCCATACGTGGTTCATAGTCCACTGTAAAGTGTTGGTCCCCTAGTTGCAATCTTTAACCAGGTCTTCACTTCCGTTTAGCTAATGCAAGTATCCCAAGTTCATACGTGGTTCATAGTCCACTGTAAAGTGTTGGTCCCCTAGTTGCAGCCTTTAACCAGGCCTTCACTTCCGCTTAGCTAATGGTATCCCCAAGTCCATACGTGGTTCATAGTCCACTGTAAAGTGTTGGTCCCCTAGTTGCAATCTTTAACCAGGCCTTCACTTCCGCTTAGCTAATGCAAGTATCCCCAAGTCCATACGTGGTTCATAGTCCACCGTAAACTGTAGGTCCCCTCGTTACAGCCCTAACCAGTCCTTCACTTGTGCATAGCTAATGCGAAGTAGCTCTAAGGCCCTGGTTTGTAAATCACAGAAAAATGTGTGTCCTGTAAGTCCCCTAGTTGCAGCCCCTAGTAAGACCTTCACTTCTGCAAGCTAATCCGATGTAGGCCCTACATGGTTATTAGTCCACTGTAAGCTGTAGGACCCCCCGTTGCAGCACGCCTTAACTTCCGAGAAGTTAATGGAACTATCCCCAAGACCCAACGTGGTTCCTATCATCTGAGGTGGCCCACAATGTGCCTCCAGTTACTAAATGGGTCCAGGCATTGATTGCTAGAACAATCACATGAAAACCTTGCGAACAATATATGACTTCATTTGTGGTGACTCTTATATTTCCACAGAAAAATGTTTGCATGGAATATAATTTTTATGCCTTCTAGGTGTGAAACCAAAAGCGAATTGTTTTGAAGTTGGATTTCAGTCGTTTTTTCCCTGTACTCTTCACAATAAAGCACGCTTCATTCTGACAATTATTCATTCCTTCTTATGGATTCCGTCAGGAAGTTTTTTCTGCATAACGTGACGTTTGTCGATATTTATTTATTTTAAAGTGTTATTCAGTTCTAGAAGTTAGAAACGTCTTTCTGTGAACATCAGCATAAGAAGCTGAGCCCCACCCCTGCTCCAATCACGTAACAAACCCCAAGCCATCGTCAGTATACCACAGAGCATTTAGCTGCAACATACTAAACCGAAAGTGGAGGGTAGAAGAATGACTTTTCGCGGTGTTATCGCGCTCATCAGAACAAGGCTTTGGAGCTGTTTAGGACCCTTCTATAGGTCCACGACAAAGTCAATTAAAAGGGCGCATGTGAGAGAAAAGAGAATAGCTACAGATAAAGCTGGGAGGAAACAAAACACGTTTTAGGAGAGACCTCACCTGTGTGTGTGTGTGTGTGTGTGTGTGTGTGTGTGATACGAGAGAGAGGGAGAGAGAGAGAAAAATTGAATTCAAACGCTTAACCGTGCATGCAGCATGCTTGCCTGCTGTTTTCCCTTTGATCGCTCTACCCTATAAACGTTTTTCCCTTTTTTAATGTTTTCCTTCTTTTCCGTTTACATGCATAACGTTGTTAAATTGTTAGTGAAGGGAAAATGATGAAAATGATGGGAGAAAGATGAGAGAGAGAGAGAGAGAGAGAAAAAGCGTTAATAACGAAGTGTAGCAATCGAACGCTGGCTTGACGGTGTTGTTCTTCCCTCTTATTTTTTTTAATATTTTTAATATAAAAAGGGCTCTTCTGTTTTCTGTGATTTTAACCCACTTTTGAAGCGAGCGGTGCGAAACCACGGCGGTGTTGAACAAACTTTGTGCGGCGCTGGCACGTTGTACAAATTACGCTTGCGTTTTGTTCATTAATTTAGCACAAAAGTTATGTGGCCACTTCTTAGCGGTGCTTGACAATACAGAACGGATTTTATCACTACCCAGAGACATTTGGAGATATAATTTAAGGCCTTCGTGTATATTTGGTTGTAAGGTTGAATGAATTGTGGTTTCTAAATTTAGTTGATGTTTGAAGTTTCCAAGGTTTTATATGAGAATATGTTACGGTCTCCTCAGCAATATGAATAAAGGCATTCGGTACCTGATGGAATGAAAATTTGTTCATTACGATGTTTGTGAGAGATTTATTAAAATTGGGTAAATAATTCAAGGTAGTTAAAATCTGTAATTTATTTCCTTTAATATTAACACAGCATATGAGAGTATAAGTGACATAATCTAAATTGCATTAATTCTGAGCGAGTTGAAAATATTAATTTTACAAACATACTTACAATTTGTTTAATATGTTATTGCCCATAAATCTCGATATAAGTGTTCATATGACATTTTCTAAAATCAGTGTAATGTGAAGGCTACAGCCCGCATGTTTGTCAAAATACCATTTTGCTATCTCTACCACGTATCTACATAGTACGTAGAGAAGGTATTACATTCCACCCAAAAATTCGTTATCGAAATTTCTCCGGAAATACATGTTTTGAGGCATCTTTTTTAGTTAAAAGTAAATTTCTTTTAAAAATTTACCATTGTAAACCTGCATTTTTACGTAATATTTTTGCTTTAAAAATCAATAAATAAAGCCCTTCGTAACCCTAAACTTTAGTAGGGAATTTGAAATAGTTAGAATTTGAGACTGGAATGAGAGCCAGCCCCATTGTGTGGAATATCTTGACTAGCAAAATTACTGAGAGAAAAGAGAATACAAAAGCTCAAATTTTAAAATAAAATAATCCTAATTCTATATTTTATAGTACATAAGAGAAATATTCACAATGTCATTAGTGAAATTTAACTTTTAAATTATAAGATATATTAATTACAAATTCTAGTATATATTTCTTGATATTTTCACCAAATGTCTTCTACATTCCTTTAATTATTATTCATTTCTTTGAAAAATAAGTTTGAAGTTTAACCAGTTTCATTTTCTTGAAAAATAGGAGCTACCTTTATGATTGATTAAAATACTGCAGCTTGGATAACGAATTTATAGTTGCAAAACACAGATTGGCAGCATCGAAATGAGCTGTATTTAAAAATATTTTTAAATTATTTTAAGCACATAAATGTCGTTCTGAAAAAACTGCATTGTATGAATTTTGTATTGTTTCTTAATCCCATCTATTCAGGTGTATTCAAACCTCAACCTCCAGGAGTAACTGTTGTTTAAATGTGGCATTAGTTACCACATAAGCATATTATAAATGAAAACATCTGATGTTTTACATTACATGACCTCTACCTTCTATCGCTTATTAGTGGGTATACAATTTATTCTTGTGAAAGTTTATTTTTCGATATACTTCATTTTGATTGAGATAAGCCTTTGCGGAAATAGCTGGATTATACATTTCGTTATATATACAAAGGAAATAGCGATAGTCAAATGTTTAAGAACAGGATGCTATACGCTGGCCATTAAAATCTCGTATCTACTGTTTCCATGACATCGTGAGAAACAACTGCAAATCCACAGGACTTTAAAAGAATGACAAGAACATTAACAATTCCAACCGATATATCGTAAATGGCTGATGTCTCAAAAAAATTTATTTTAAATAAATTGTGTGTTTAAAGGGAATTACATTTTTTGTGCAGTACCGTCAGAAGAACACTAGAACGTACTGAAATTCCGTAAATTAAATGCACTTGCACCACAATTACTGAGATCGCTATGAAGGACCTCAGGGTTAATATACGGAAACTGAAAAAATCGATGTGCATTATAAATTTTGTGAGGTTTGGGGCAGGGAGAAAAAAAAATTCATTTGCTCGCTAAACAGCGAAATTTGCGTTTAACAGAACTGACAGAATATTCAGAAATGCCCTTTGTGGAGTCTTTTCTGCATTAGAGACTCTGGTTTTAATTTTCAAACGCTGAGTTAGATTTATATATGGAATAAGTTAGCACAAAAACGATTTTGGGTTGTGACCACTGAAAACTATGGATACAAATATTTTTACTTTTAACAGTAATTTTTGAATACCCAAGAATTAACCAAGATTTACATAAACAAATAAATTCACAGGATAAACAAATTACAAGAGGAACATTCTACTTTTAAATTAGGCTTTATTTTTCTTTCTTTTTCTACTATTTATAGTAAGTATTAGAATTCAAGCAGAATTTTATATAGAGATTTTATTTGAAATGCGGATTTTCATTTCTATTGAACCAAAAAGCTTTAAAAAAACGGTCTCTGTATGTGTATGTGTGTGTTTGTGTGCATAGCTGGGCCGGCGCACCCGCGCGAATGAACAGGTAACTCGTAACTGAAACTTTGGGTAAGTACTAAACTTTATATCTAAGTTCGTCTTCCAGGTATGTGACATGAAGATTATATAGAAGTTCCCTCACGCCAAAGTACCTTTTACATGGAACATTATTCGTTATTTTTGCTTTTCTCAAACTGGCTCTACTAAGTTTATTTTAAATACCATACATTTGACAGTTCGACATAAGAAATAAAATGTATGCCTTGAATATTGCTGTGAACAGTCTGTGAAACCGTTCATTCTGAGTTAACTTTATGTAACTGTGAACCATAGGAACTGTATCTTCAGAAAAACAAAAAATGTAGAGGATTTTGTAGCGTGCAATTTGTATTTAAATACCTTAGCTATTTACAAGATATTTCCTGTTGTTAATAGAAATGTCCATAAGCCACAACAAATGTTCTTGAAATATTATGCCCGATCGTTTTTCTTACCAATAATACAAAGAATGTTCAAAATATGAGTCCAAATAGCTTCTTTTTAAACCTTTGACTATCGTAGTATATGCGTCTGTGTACACAGGTGCAACAAAATTTGTATTGAAACTACTTCAGCTAACATTAATAACGTTAACAAGACCTCTAAAAACAAGCCATTTTTACGAATAATTTTCGGAATAGATCTGAAATTCAATTATAGTTTGCGAAGAAAGTCATATGATTGTAACAAACATGTTTTTCAATTTTATGTAAGTGCATTTTAATGTTTAACATGTGCACGTATACCTGAAATGAAATGGGAAATGAAATTTGGGAAGGAAACGTTCCAAAGACAAGTTTTGGCATTTGCCACTTATGAGGACTGAGGAATATCTAAAAAAGAGCTCTTAGTAAGGCAGGACGGTCTAGGCAAAATTTGAACACAGACTTTCCGTTCACTAGTCCATGCCTTAACGACCTTGGCCACCCGTATCTACATTTCAAATGATGAGCAGCTGCATTCATATGAGAGACTTTAATGACTCAGCATCGTTTGTAAGCTTTATTTTCCTTTTATTATTTGTTTCTATCCCATCTTGGTTTTTCTTTCCTTCCACGAAACTTTCACAGTGGTTATAATGACTTTTTTAAAACATGAAATGTAGGCTATTAAATGACAAAGTTAAGGATTGTTGATATAATTGCAGTTTAGAGCTCAAAATGCTGTAGTGGGGGTAAATAAGGGGTTATAATAAGTATTAGAATAGCTTCAGATATCTTTATCCTTTTATTGTGTTAAAAAACTGCAATTAATGAGAACAGAAAATGTTGCAACTATCGAGCGAGATGGTTCAGGTGGTAACGTCTGTGGCCCGCATTCAGGAGGTCCCGGGCTCAATTCCTGTGGGTCGACCAATCTGACTGAGGTTTTTTCGTGGTTTCCCTGGTAGACTGGACGGCACCCTAATGCAATCTGCACGGCACGAATTAAAAGATGCGGCTGCTTTGCGCTAGGGTATCCGTGGACACGTGACGAGAGCAAGATGGCATGGTTACAGGAATGAGACCTAGAAGGCTAACTGTCCGCCTTTCTATATAAAAGTGGCAGTTAGAATGGACGGCACCCTAATTTCATCTGCACGGCACGAAGCAGAAGATCCAGCTGCTATGCCCTAGGGTCTTTGTGGACACGTGACGAAGCAAGATGGCATGGTTACAGGGATGAGACCTAGAAGGCTAACTGTCCGCTTTTCTATATGAAAGCTGCAGCTAGACTGGACGGCACGCAAATGTCATCTGCACGGTACGAAGCAGAAGATTCAGCTGCTATGCACTAGGATCTCTCTGGAGACGACCAAGCGAGTTACTACAAGGATGAGACTTAGAAAGCTAACTGTCCGCTCCGCCTTTCTATATGAAAGCGACAGTTAGACTGGATGGCACCCTAATGCCATCTGCACGGCACGAAGTAGAAGATCCAATTGTTATGCACTAGGGTCTCTGTGGACACCACAAAGACAGTGGCTACAGGGATGAGACCTAGAAGGCTAGCTGTCCGCCACATCTCGATCTAAGATCTATCCACTAACAGATCCGTCGCGATATGACTCTGACGTAAAATAAATAGAGCAGTAAACAACATATGTTGCAACTATCATGTATTCGGATGGCCGAGTCACATGGTCAGAGGTTCACATCCCAAAGAAACAAAATATTAAGCGATAGACAAAACGTACAATACTAAAAATGTAGACCGTTTTAAAGGAACCGAATACCTTCTTTCCACAACGTTAAATATGCAAAGCTTTGCTACGCTCAGCTCCTACACCTTATAACATAAAGACATGAAATTTGGCAGTGATGTTCTCTATACCTTTTACTATCTATTAAATATAAGTTATAAAAATGTTGAACAGAGAAAAATAATGTTAAAGTTTGCACATAAAATAGGTTTACTTTTTATAGATTTAGAATTTTTGAGTTGGTGCACAAGTGCTGACTGTTAAATAACTGGAGCTTAACTTCGACATCGGAATTTATGGCCATGCGGTATAAGGAGAGATTAACCTATCAAACCAAGGATTTTGGGATCGAAGTCCGGTAAAATGTTAGCTCTGCGTGCAATAGAAGCTGTGGGAAAGGATGGGGAGGGCCCAACTAAAGCAAACGGTGTGATGGCATAGTTGGATGCTGAGAGTTTCGTTTGAATGCAGATTTTACCCTTTTATTATGTTAAAAAAAACCGTAATTGGTGAAATCAATGTTGCAACCATCATGTATTCGAATGGCCAAGCGGTTTAAGGCATTCTTATATGATATGGTCGTGTCACATGGGCAGAGGTTCATGCCCCAAAGAAAAAAAATATTTTTTGTTTTATTTTTATTCCTATTCGAAGAGGACGACTTTTAACAACTCACCTCACCTCACTAGGTATTCTTGAAGGGATTAATGACTGCTTACGGCCTATATCCTGGAATTATATAAATTATTTTCCTTTTGTGGAATTACCCAAATTTTGAAAATGCCTGCAGGTCATCCTTGGAGGCCATTGGGGGCTACCATTGACGGAGGCACAAACGGAAGCAGTGAAACTTCCCGTTAAAATATTGGGTACGTTCCTAAACCTAACACAAGGCTTGCTAAATACACAGTTGTAGAATTAAACCCAAAGAGGCAAAAAAAGGGGGCGTGACCATTAGAAACGAGTTGTAGGAGACTAAATAATTGCTTTTAAAGAGCACTTCCAGTTGGAGTTCAGAGTCGAAACTTCAGAATATTAATCTTATAACCGCACTGAACAAGAATCAGCAAATAAATAAATACATTTGGAAGATTTTAACCCATATCGAGGTATTCGACCCCACACTATATTTAAACTAACTTTTGTGGCATAAGCCATTTCTGAGATATCCGTTGCTAATAGTTTGAATTGTTCATTACTTGGTTATTCTTTTAAAGCCCTATCAGCATGCAGTTGTTTCTCGCGATTGCATGGAAACAATATGGAATTTTTAGGCCAGCGTATAGCGCCCTATTCTTAAACATTTGACTATCGCCGTTCCCTTTGTATCTATAACGAAATGTGTAATCTGTTTCTGCAAAGGTTTTTTTGGATTAAAATGAAGTAGACAGAAAGAATAAGCTTTAGTAAGAAAGGTTTGTATACCCAGTATTACACGATAGGGGGATTAGAGGATGTCGTGTGAATTTATCACATCAGAACTTTTTAATACACACTCAAAACACATAACATATAGTGAGCACAACTTTTCAACGGCTATGTCAAACTATTGTAATATAAATGCTTTATTCATAATTAATCACTTTTTGATATCTTAATGTGAAATGCTTCTTGGATCCTACGATTATCGTATAGCTCTCACATTTTTAATTTGAGCTTAGTATATGACCATAAATACAGGCATTCCAATTTTAATTACTTTAAGAGAAAAAATTCTACACATATAATTAAATTTTTCAATTTTTCATGTGGGTGGAAAATAATTTCAACTGAACTATATAATACTTTTAACTATCACATGACAATTTTTAAATCCATAATTCCTGAACATATCCTAAAAATAATAAGTAAGAGGCGGATAAGAATGACAGTTTTTATTAGGTTAATTTACCTTGCACTGTAGTCTGTTAATGTAGAAGCAGAAAGGGTGAGTCCAGATGTAAACAATGGGCGTGTGCCTGCGGTGCTCGTAGAGGTTGTATCAAATAGATGTGTATACTATGCTGTACATAACCATTGTTATAGAACTCTACATTTTACATATATGTAGAGTTAATATCACATAGTCTGTGCATTCCATTGGACAATAATGCACGTACGAAAATGTTCGTACTACTACTCTCTCACTTAAACAAAATCTATATCGTGAGAAACTCCTTTCAACATCGCAAGAAGTAGTACATAAATACGAATAATACACACATATCACTGTCTGATATATTTCTCACTCTGTTTGTGAAGCGGAACATCATGTCTACTACGGTATATTTCTTAACCCACCGTCCGTACCCAGGGGACACGTGCTAACATTATGCTTTGTGTATCGGTAACTTGAAGTCACGGACCAGGTCACTCTAATCCGCCCTCTACTAATAAGTTATAAACTGTGGTCCAAGCAACATTTTGAATAGTGAAAAGTGCTGAAAAAATCTGATGTATTACAATCACATGACTTTCTCTACTCTTGTACAAACTATTTTTACAAACGCTTATTCTCCATCTACTTCATGTTAATCGAGATAAACATTTGCAGACTCTATCTTATTGCTAATTTTCTTGTAGATGTAAGGGGAATATATATTTACAAGGGCAATATAGAAATACAGTAGCCTTTAAGCACATACATATCTCTTAATAGCTGGTTGCTAGGTGCAGCACCACTCTCTTTGCCACAGATTAATACTCTTTGCATACCCAAGACAAAAAAAAATGAATAACGAATTTCCATTTGAGAAAATAAGTATTGAAAAATTTAAGGGAATAACAAGCAATATCTCGAAAATGGTTCACTCAAAAAAAAAATATGTATATGACATAAATTGTGTAGTAAAATTTTGTCTATCTCTTACGGTTTACCAGTTATGCAAAAGTCGTTCACAGTGAAGAATACTTTTGGAGACATTCCCAGAAAATTCAAGATATACATTTTATTTGTCATGAAAATATCTTAAATATATGATATTTTAATCAAAATCGTTAGAGCCATTTTTGAGAAAATTAAAATTTTCGAAAAATCTTCCATGTGAAGGGTAATCTGGGGTGGGGGATTTTCTTGAAAACCTTCGTGTCGCATCTCTGGAAGATACTGAACCTAAATACCAAGTTTGCTGTTTATCCGACTGTTCGTTTCTGAGTTATGCTGTTCACAGACACACAGACACACACTCGGACATGTTTCCAAAAATGCTTTTTTTAGATTCAGGGGATCTCAAAACATGTATTTCCAGTGAAATCTCGGTATCGAATTTTTGGGTGAAATACAGTACTTCCCCTACTTACTCTACGTAGTAGAGAAAGTAAAAAGGAACTGAGAAAAAGTTTCTTTACTTAAATGTTAAAGAACAATAAGCATTTGTGGCTTTTAAATTGTTGATAAAACTTGAAAGTACAAGTTATAAGTATAATAAAATGCAAAACCAAAACATCGAGAACTTCACATTTTTTCACCAAATTTCACAAATACAATGCCTTTTAAGTTAAAAGTGATTTTTGAATGATCCCATGCTATTAACTTCGTTTTTTAATGTGAACAATAAACACAGGTATTCTGTTGGAAGTTTAACTCAATTGATGACGCGAGTATACAAAAAAAGAGCTGTCTGCTTTTTGTTTTTTAGAAAAACCACCGGAATTTCAACAGCGGTGCAGGATTTTTACAATACAGTGCAGTTTCATCGATATGTCCCCTTAAACGCATTGAATGTTTGAAACGCGCACATGTGTCTGTCATTCAGTTGGAGTTTATTTGCAGCTGTAGATAGATGTCGCGTTGTTTTCCATTATTTCATACCCGAAGCAATTTATTTGAAATCTTGGTTCAGGCGAGACACCTCCAACTGCAGCAGTAGTTCTCGTTTGTATTAAGGATACCAACCTGTGAATTTTAAATAAAATTGCAGTTTGTAACACATTGATTTGATTTTTACTTACTCTGTCATTTACCTGTAGTAGCTAAGAAAAACTATTGCATTGCATAAAAAAGTCGATGTAGAAATTTCACTGGAAATGCATGTTTTGCTGCCCCTGAATAAAAAAAGCATTTTAAGAATAAGATCTTATGTGTCTGTGAACAGCATAACTCAAAAACTAATGTTCAATAATTGACAAAGTTGGCATTTAAGTTCAGTACTTTCCACAGCTACGACACGAAGATTTTCAAGAAAATGGCTCCTTCCCAAACACCCTTTCTATGGAAAGATTTCGATACGTTTTGAGTTTTGCCAAAATTGCTCCAAAGGTTTTATGAAAATACGACATATTTAAGATATTTACATGAAAGGTAAAATGTATATCTTGAATTTTCTGGGAATAGTACGTGAAGTCCTCTTCATTCTGGAGGAATTTTTGTAATATCGTATAACGGATCAACCATAAGATGTATACAAAGCTTACTGCATCAGAAATGAGGATCTCTTTAAAAGACGCAGTTTATTTTAAATGATTTTTCCTGTGGCATTAGTTGTATCCGAGGTATTCGTTATAATTGGTTTGAATTTTTCATTATTTTTTTTTAAGTGCTACCACTATTCAGATGTTCCTCGCGATGTCACGAAAAGAGTATAGAATTTTAAGGCCAGCATATAACGCCCCAATTTTGAACATCTGACTGTCGATTCGGTTTCCTTTATTGCTCTTTTAGCTACAAAGAAATATGTAGTGAAACTATTTATGCACATATTTATCTGGGAGTAGATAAACAGAAAGGTGTCGAAATGTATAATTTGTTAACCTACATAAAAAATCTGATGTATTGCACTCGCATGGCTTTCTCTACTCTTGTACAAACTATTTTTACATACTACGGGTACGGGTATAAAATTTGACGAATTTCAAGGATTTGAAAAATTGCTCCTTATGATATAATGTTCGATTGTTTGCTATACAATTTAATATTTAGTCATGATTAAAGGATTAATGAATCATCCTGTAAATGAATATTACTTAGGAATGTTTATTATGTTTAGCTCTCTTTTCATAAATTCTTTAGTTTTAATCGTGTGCACATATTTGAAATTACCAGCTGAGTGAAAAATTATATACAACTCTTAGAACAAATATTATATAATAAATTTCAATTGGTGTGTATTGGAGAGACTGCCTGAAAACTATTTTACAGCAATAACTGAAAAAATGCACCATTCTGTGTGTTTTAAATGTTGGTCGATACACATCTCAATTGGAGAAGAATCAGTTCAAATTTGGATAGCATAATGCCCACAATTGGAAGAGGTATTGAATTTCCCAAATAAATTTCGAAATGATAAAAGGCAGCTTTATAAAATTTTCTAAAGTATTATAACAAATAATGAGTAAAAAAGGAAAAGATGGGTTATTTTGATGGTATATTGCCATTTTTTATAAATTTTCCTAAACGCTTTGAGGTTTTACGTAATGTACAAAATGATGTCACATCAAATGTATATCTTAATTAGTGCTGAGTTTTTGCGCCCCTTATAGCTCACCATGCATATAATGCTTAATAAGAATAAAGAGAGCTTCACAGGCTATAAGTCAACATAAAGGTTTTGTCTGTGAAGACATCTAGAATATAATATTTTAACGAAACTAAATGTTTAAATTGTAACCAAAACTGTTAGTTATTTTAAGAAAACAAAAAGTATATCCTTGTCGAAAACCTTTTACAAACCAAACCAGTGACACGCACGAGTGACATTCCATTCCACGGATTAAGGGGAGATTAAACCGCGAAAGTGATCCAAAAATTATATTTTTAGTTTTTGTGCAGTCTTCTACATTTGAATTTCCTCTCTAATTTGATTAATATTTGTATTTTAAATATATTTTTAAAAAAAGGTTTTGCGTCAGATATTATGCTGTAATTTCTACATCATTTCATAGAAAAAGTCACAATTCCTACACACAAACTTTATGAGAAGTTTTGCTCTAAAACTGTGCTACTTTTAAGTATGGCAGCTTATGTGTTTTCCATCTATGTAGCTTCTTTCTTTACACATACAAGTGAGTTTGTTTTCTCCATTTTTGCTTGGACAGCCTTTTCTGATATAATTGGCCCTTTTTCTCAGAAACTGTTCAAGATAGATAAATTAAATTTTAGGATGATAAAAGCAACCTCTGAGTGCTGTTGATGCACTTTATGTTAAACAACATGTTTGGCTATTTTTAAAAAAACCTGATTTGATATATTCGCATGAATTTCTCTGCCCCTATGGTTTATTAGTAGATATACAAATTATTCTTACCAAAGTTTATTTTTTATCAGTTTAATCGAGATAAACGTCTGCAGTAATAGCTACGTTCCACATTTCGTTATGGTGCAAAGGGATAGCATTAGTCAAATTTTTAAGAACTGGACGCTATACACGGCCTTAAAATTCCATACTGTTTCCGTGCAATCGCCTGAATGTTGACAGGACTTGAAAGGAATGGCAAATTATTGAACAAATCGAACCATTAATCACAGATGTCTCGGAAATGGCGGATGCTACAAAAAATTTACTTGAAATTAATTTTACTGCACTTTTTGTGCACTACATTTTCATCTTATCATTTAATTTCATACCAGTTATACAAGATTATACAAAATTCCTTCGGAATGAAGAAGACTTCATAGTTTATTCCTAGAAAATTCGAGATATACGTATTATTTATTATGTAAATATATTTAATATATAATCATTTAATCAAAATCGTTAGAGCCATTTCATAAAATTAGAACTTTCGAAAAGTGTTCCATGCAAAGGGTAGCTTAGGGTGGGGGAGTTTTCTTGAAAATCTTCGTGTCGCATCTATGGGAGATACTGAACCTAGATACCAAGTTTGGTATTCATCCAACTTTTGGTTTTTTAGTTATGCTGTTCACAGACACACACGGACATTTTTCTAAAAATCTGATATGATACATCACATGACTTTCTCTTTCCTCTATCGCTTATTAGTGGGTTTAAAAATAATTCTTGCTCAAGCTTATTTTTCTGTCTACTACATTTTAATCAAAATAAACCTTTGCACAAATTGTTACATTACACATTTCGTTATAGATTCAAAGAAACACTGACAGTCAAACATTTAAGAACAGGATGCTGCATATGCTAGCCTTAAAATTACACACTGCTTCCATGCAATCGCGAGAAACAACTGAGCATTGAGAGGACTTTAAGGGAATGACCAAGAAATAAACAATTCGAATCTTTACTAACGTATATATCAGAAAGGCTTATGCCACAAAAAATTAGGCGAAACAAATTGTGTGTTTTAAAGAGCTGTACATTTTTGGTGTGTACGTTTTCGTCTATCGCTTAACGTTTACCAATATATTTTAATCACATTGATTAGAGCCTTTTTTTGGAAAATGAAAAGTTTCAAAAAGTGTTCCATGTAAAGGGTAGTTTGGGGTGGGGAAACGTTGTTGAAAATTGTTGTGCAGCATCTTTGGGAGACATTAAGCTTAAATACAAGTTTGGTGTTTATCAGACTCTGTTTTTGAGTGATAGTGTTTACAGACACACCCAGACATATTTCCAAAACTGTTTTATTGGGATTCAGGGGGCCTCAAAACATATATTTCTGGTGAAATATCGATATTAAATTTTGGGTGGAATGCAATATCTACTATGTACTGGCAGAGAAAGTAAAAAGGAGTTGCTAATAAGGTTTAATAAAAGGATGGTGTATTTAAACAATTCTTCAATATTCCTTAATAAACAGGTTTGTTGAATAAAAGTAAATAAGTGAACAGGAGTCGTGCATTACATCCTGTAAAAATGTAGTCGATCTTGAATAGTTTCCGAGATAATTAGGTCATGATTCTAGCAGGTTTATCATTGGCGGGATAACCTCGCCTTAAGGCTAGTAATCGCAAAATTTGACTTTCTAAATATATTCTGTGCAAGACTTCCTGAGCCACCCTATATTGTCGCTTTCTTTCCCTTATAAAACATATAGGATAACGAAATGAAGTACTTCTAATTCTCACAGTAAATGTTCCAGTTTATACAGCATCCTCAGGTAACGACTTGATTTTTTTCCTCGGCACGATTCAAGATATAAGATACTACACTCGAAGTTTTCCAATACTCTTATTAACGGTTTTCTTGTTGGCACGAAAGATAAGATTTTATGGCTCTTGGCTGATTATACAGCAGCTCTAGAAGAAACTTGCAAAATTAGACACTTAGTTTATACAGTGTAGAATTATTCCAGTTTATAATTAAAATTTATGTAACAATTTTCTAGGAAGCATAGACTGGAGATTTAAATGCATGTGTTCAAGAACCGAACTTGGCTTGGGAATGCTGCGCAAAAGCTACATTTTATGTCATTTTTACTTTCTCTATTACGTATAGTAAGTAGGGGAAGTATTGTATTCCACCCAAAAATTCGGTACCGAGATTTCACCGGAAATACATGTTTTGAGACCCCCTGAATCAAAAAAAAAGCATTTTTGAAAACATGTCCGTGTGTGTCTGTGAACAGCATAACTCAGAAACGAACAGTCGGATAAACATTAAACTTGGTATTTAGGTTCAGTATCTTCCAGAGATGCGACACGAAGGTTTTCAAGAAAATCCCCCCACCCCAGATTAGCCTTTATATGGAACATTTTTCGAAAATTTTAATTTTCTCAAAAATGGCTCTAACGATTTTGATTAAAATATCATATGTTTAAGATATTTTCATGACAAATAAAATGTATATCTTGAATTTTCTGGGATGTCTCCAAAAGTATTCTTCATTGTGAACGACTTTTGCATAACTGGTAAACCATAAGAGATAGACAAAATTTTACTACACAAACGATGTAGATCGCGTTAAAATGCACAATTTATGTCATATATTTTTGTTGTTGAGTGAATAATTTTCAAGATATTGCTTGTTATTCCGTTAAATGTTTAAATAGTTATTTTCTCAAATGGGAATTCGTTATTCATTTTTTTGTCTTGGATATGCAAAGAGTATTAATCTTTGGAAAAGGGAATAGTGCTGCACCTAGCAACCAGCTATTAAGAGATATGTATGTGCTTAAAGGCTACTGTAATTCGATACTGCCCTTGTAAATATATATTCCCCTTGCATCTACAAGAAAATTAGCAATAAGATAGAGTCTGCAACAAGTGTTTATCTCGATTAACATGAAGTAGATGGAGAATAAGCGTTTGTAAAAATAGTTTGTACAAGAGTAGAGAAAGTCATGTGAGTGTAACACATCAGATTTTTTTGTCTTGGATATGCAAATAGTATTAATCTGTGGCAAAGAGAATGGTGCTGCACCTAGCAACCATCTATTAAGAGATATGTCTGTGCTTAAAGGCTACTACTGTATTTCTATATTGCCCTTGCAAATACAAAACAAGGGGAACATAATACGCCTTAAGCGATAGTCAAATATTTTTAGAACTGGTCGCTATGTGTAAAATGTAATTCTCTTTGCATGTCAAACGATCGTTTCTGCAAATGTTTACCTGGATTAATATGAAATAGATGGTGAATAAGAGTTTGTAAAAATAGTTTGTACAAGAGTTGAGAAAGTTATGTGAGTGTAAAACATCAGATTTTTACACCTCTGCTTCAAGTATTCCTTTTGTCGCTGTCTCATTCTTCAAGTTGAGCATGAGGGCTAAATTTCTATCATTATAGTTATGAGACATTTAAAAGTAACAGGATTTTTATGAAGTTCAGTTTGATACCAGCAAACACTGCCTCACAATGCTGATCCTAAATTCAGTTAGTTTCGAATCGCAATAAGACCTGGCTCCGTTCTAATGTTCGAGACTCGCATTCTGAAGGTACTGCATTCGATTCCCACTCTGAACTTGGATTTATTCGCGGGTTTCTCTTGTTGTTAGGCAAATACTTGGATGGGTTACATAATGTCGCAAATTTTTCTGTCTCTTATATTCTTACCATTTCAGGGTAAGAATCTGGCGAATGGACGATGGGGTTTGCTTTGAGTAACTCCCTGCCCTGGCGTTCAGTGTGTGACGGGTCCTCAGAGAGATATCTCTGTTGAAGAGGTAGGTCTGCGGAGGTCCCACCAGGGTCGGATGAAACATTTAGAGACATTAGTGACCTCACCTACGTCTGAGTCTGCTGCCTCGGATCCAGTAGCACTCTGTGTTCTTCGCTTCACACCTTCCTCCTGGGGATTAACAGAAGAACAATAGACGACTGTGTGCTTACGAGCCTAAATCCTGCTCTGCATCCTGATAACCATAATATCTGAATATGACTAACAAAACATACCACTCGTTCGAAACTGGGATTTTTTCGGGCCGCAGGGTGCGTGGCGTGCATATAATCAGTTGAAACCTTTTGATCCAAAGTCATGTTTTTCGGCCATTTTCTAGTGTTGAGGTTTTGAGCTGTCGGCTTTGTGCTTGGAACGCTGAAAGTCACCATAGCGCTAGCCTTTCGGTATCGTATATTCTGCTGGTTTCTCCTAATCTTACATTCATTCCATACCATCCCACTCAGCTACCCGCGTTTAAAATCCCAGTTACAAACGAGAGGAGTGTTGTTTGTCCTTAAAACACTATACCGAAAGAAATTTTCATATATAAAAATCAGTGTATGAATGTGTGTATGAGTATATGTGTGTTCCTTATGGGCTTCTACACCGTTGCACCGATGTCGACCAAATTTGGCGCAGATAACCTTTGAAACAAAGGGAAAATTACTGTC
The DNA here is from genome assembly GCA_030765065.1 of Deroplatys truncata. Classification (NCBI taxonomy): domain Eukaryota; kingdom Metazoa; phylum Arthropoda; class Insecta; order Mantodea; family Mantidae; genus Deroplatys; species Deroplatys truncata. The sequence goes on from CM060983.1 coordinate 76,529,727, forward strand.
TAGCTGCTTAGAATTCGAAATACCCCCATTTTACACGATTTTCAATGGAATGTGATGTCTACAAAAGCTTGCAAGATTATGTATATGTTTCTCAACGATAATCGTATTAGGTCGAACATTGGCAACATAAGAATAATAATTGCTCTCACGGCCTCACAAAATAACAAAGGAACAGCGTATTTATATATTATTCCTTGATCTCTCCGACTTTGATCATGAAGAAATAACGCAGTCAAATAAATAATTATAATAGCTATGCCACCTGCGGCTATGCTTGCGGAAATGTAAAAGCGCTACTATCGCTTAGTTGTGAGGCAGTATTTTTAACACTTAAATGATTTCAATCTAATTATATAATATAAAATATAATAACAGCCCGGCTTAAAGCAATTTGTGTAGACTACAATATAGATAAAGGTATGTAACAGTCATTGTATTATGTTTATATTATTGTGTACATGTTTAATAATGTTATGTGAATGTATTACGTAACTTAATAATGTAGGAGTTGTGAGAATAGAGGCCGAAAGTTGCTAACAATGAGGTAACAATGAGGTAACCTTGAGGCAATAATCAATTAGAAAGTTTAATAATGCTACTAGTAATTCTTGGAAACAACAATTTATAAATAGCCAATTAACAACCAGAAAAGCTGAAAGTTAAATAAAATATTCTATTGCAGTAAAATTAGCCAATCAGAGACTTGAAATAGAAACATTTACAAATTTACGCGGTAAACGCCAAAGGCTAGAAGGCAACATACCTGAGCAGTTCATCGCTCGGTACGTATCCAGTGTGAGACGAAAATTCATTACGACGAGAATATTATAAAGTTTACGTGCTCAGAAGTGGAAGTAATTAATAAATATTCTCACAGCTCTCTATATCAGTGAAGTGCTATTTAGTCGTGTGAAGGATTAATAAAAGGAGTGAAGTAAAAGTTATAATTTGTGTAAACCTACATTCTTCAGCCGCACTACCTCCTGATAAGAGATACATGTTTCTACAAATTAATACTGACGCAGCCGAGGCAAACATAAATACAAATATAATGTTTAAATAAACATTACAAAAAGTAAAAAATTGATTTTTTAAATGTTGGGGCGAAGGCCACCGAAAAGTAAAATTCGGGCGAAGACCACGGGAAACTTTGTACCATACGTGGGACAGTTACTTCATCAAGTAACTTCAGTGTAAATGTAATACAACTTCTTCAAATTGGCTTTCCAATAGTGAGGCATTCAACATTCTTCAGTTGAGAAACTAAACAAGATTTGCAATCGGTCGCGATTAGACCAAAATGGTTAAAGCGACCTTAAAGAAATAAATTAAAAAAATCCAACTATAATATATTACACGGTAATAACAGCAATAGCATCAGCCAGTGTAAATATCACTAATTCTTCTTATCATTTGTCTTCACATGACTATTTATTGCGTATTGATATAAATTAACACAAAAGGATTCAACATAATCCCATTAGCTACAAATATCGCTATGGTGTTCAAACGTTGGTAACGCAAAAGTAATAACTCAGTCGAAGTTCATATTAATTCGTTCTGCGATCATACTCCGAATTTCGGATAATCACTTATTATAATTCGTAGCTTCTCATTTTTTTTCTATTCTCCTTTGAATGCTAATTTGGCCTTTATTTTATATTGTATTTCTGGTATTATATTAGTAGTTTTATATGCGTTGGTTACTAGGAATAAACAATGTTATATTGACGTTACTTAAAGTATTATTATTTCTTCCAAACTGAGATTTTCTCAATAAATAGGCAGCCTGAATGTGACAACCTGGAAGTCACTCAACTGCATTCACGAGAAATCATGATTACAAACTATGATATTGTCGGAACCTCCTTTATTTCACTCCATTGCGGTGGTAGAGCACAGGACCGAGATCTAAAGCGACACATTTTCCTAACACGAGGTCCGACGGGGGCAAGCTAACAAAATACTTGTAACACCTGAAAACTACCAAAATATTAATAAATCATCATGGGCTAGGAAGAAAGGGACCACCTACATAAATAATTCACATAGTATGAAGTTAGAGGTCAAATATATTATATCAAATAAAAGTGATACAGTTTACCTTCTTGTTCGGCGAAGCGCCATGCCTAACACTCGTCTTGCTAGTCCCAAGGTCAAGGCTCTAAGAGGACGAAAGCTTCCTGCTACTACAAGTTAAAACCATTTTAACCCCTCCCCTTCTGCTACGTCACTACCTGCTCTCATTGCCAACCTAAGCGTTAACCATACAATGTTACCACACCACATATTACAGTGTTGCCAACCTCACATGCCACAATATTTGTGATTATTCAATAGTGGTTTCTATCAGTGTTTTCCCATTACTTTTATTTTGTTCTGCATTGTGTCCCGTGAGTTTTAATTAACGCTTTATATGTCTTGTGGTTTTATACGATAAGAGGGGGAGGTAAATGAAATTATATCGCTATTAGAGTTTAATAATCTACCCTATAATGTCGAGTAAACCATCTAGTTTCAAATAAAGACGGAAAATATTAATATTATGGAACGTAACTATCGCCAAATGTTCTTAGGAGAAAATAAATCAGCATCTCTTCCAACACAATGATTTCTTAACGCGCTACAATTTTACTATCTCAGCGTTGCCAGCGAAGAGAATGAGACACTAGGTTGTTTCTACCTCTTATTCACAACACTGCACACTTACTTGCTTTACAAACCCTTCTTCCTTTCTTAAACTCCATAATTTGATAGAAATCAATAGACGTATAACTCAAGCATGGAAGGCCTTCTGGGCAATTAAATTCATACACCTGGACAAATCACTAAACAAAAAGCTCAGAATCGAAACCCTACACAAGTGTATTACTCCTTGCTTGATAGACTTGGTCCTTAACGAAAAAACGAAAGAGCTTACCAGAGATCTTTGAAAGATAAATGGAAAGAAAAATCTCTGGGACAGAGTTTTAAACAAAAGGTTCCAAGAAATTACATTCTCCAAGAATGTAGCACAGCAGCAGGAAGAATCAAATGGAAATGGACGAGACACGTCGCAAGGCTCCACCACAACACATAGGCTCAGTGAACCACCTTTTGGGACCCATACACTGGAAGCGGAAGTCGAAGAAGACCAAGAAAAAGATGGGCAGACTTCAGAGAACTAGTGGGGCCATAATGGTCCAGTGCACCAGGTGTAGAACTGTTTGGAATGATATAACGGACAATTAATAAGAAATAATAGACTATGAACACACGAACTACATCTTCGTTAGGTTAATTTTAAGAATTATTAGTGCAAGTCTAAGTGAAATCCAATATGAGTGAGAACCAATATTTGCAGTGCTGTCTCTACTCACGTGGAATAGCTCACTACGTGACTGTTAATAAAACAGTTTTTCCTCTCGTGGGAGATCTTTGTCCTTTATGGGACACTTTAGGTTCTATTCATTTATTCCTTCATTCATTCATTCATTCTAACAAGAAAGCAGCTTCACAGCGAAAAATAAGAAGAAAAGCTAAAATCCTTTACATTGCACAGCCGCACCTATGGCGAGAAGCTTAGAAATTACTTCTAAATGTTACCATAATCAAGTAATTAAAGATTATGTGATCTGTTGGTTAATTTCTGAGCAGATGTATTACACAGAGTCAATCTGGTTATTCAAGGAAATAGCAAACCTCGTCTAACTGGAACATGCCTTTTTACTTCTCTACTAGGAAGTATCTCTGCATTCCACCCAAAATTCTATACCGAGATTTCACCGGAAATACATGTTTTGATACTCCCTTTACCTATCCAAAAAATAGGCATTTTAGATAAAGGTCCGAGTGTGTTTCTGTGAACAGCATAACTCAAAAACGAAAAGTCGGATACATACCAAACAACGTCAGTATCTTCCAAAGATACCGAGCGAGTACGCGCTGTAGTAACGTGTGCTACTCGCATTCGGGATGTCCTGGTGAAATTCTGGTGACCGCCCACTCTGACCATGGGTTCTTTCGAGGTTTTCCCTAGGCGATTGCCGGAAGGGTGTATTCTACCACGGATTTCCTCTCTCCTCCATTTTCTCTTACTCTTCATTTCCTTTCCCTTTCATTATTCAGGTTGACTCCAAGGCTGTGGTTCGGTCGGTGTCAGGCAGAAGCAGCAGAGGTTTGCAATTTGGAACTTCTTCTCAGTTTTATATGGGGAAACCAGTTGAGCCTCCGCTGCTGAGTCTTATTTTCCCGGTCTCGCTAGAGGGAAGTCTCCAAGCGACCCTCCCGTGGCCGGGTGGTCAAGCTTGGAACTTTTAGGGAACTCTGCACGTCTATGTCGACTTACGTCGGCTGCTATGCAACCCATGTGTCTCTTGAGGTTCTCTTGTAGTTGAATTTCTCTCGGGATGGTAATAAACCACGTATTATACCTTCAAGGGACAGAACCAAAACTTTATTTATTACAAACGATAGTTACGGGACATGTGCCTCAATACCACCCCCCTAAGGTTGGATTATACTTCTGATTAAATCGAATAGGTCGTCCAGAACGCATTACAACGGATGAAGATGAGGGAGTCTGTGGTGTAGACTCCGCTGGTATCTGTTTGGGGAGTGACTGAAGATGTTGAAAATCTAGGCAGGATACAATCACCTGCGTTCACAACGAAAGCAGATTTCAGTTGATCAATGGGCACTGTAGATCGTTTTCCATTAATGCCAGTGTCATACGTCTTCTGGTATGATTTAACATGTGCGAAAAGGTTTTGAGCTCAAAAAAAAGTCTGTTGAGCACCATGAATCTTCGGAGCAACTGGGCGGAGCTCTGTTAAGCACAACTTTAAGAAAGTCCGATGCCTCGATGGTATCACTGCTTGTGTTTGTGCGGAATTCACCTGGATGTTATACGGAGGGTTGCCCCACTTAAGCTCTGACGAACTTGAATCGCTCTCTCACACTGTCATTGGTCAAACTGATTATGTTTGTTATTGCACCAGCTCACTGCGAGTGCCAGCTGTCTGCTGAGCCAGTCTTAGGCAAAGTTTACTCGTAATGGCTTCAACAATCGCTGTCTTGTGGCATGGGTACATTGTTGGGCTTTCAATGATAGTGGAAAGGTGCAAACAAAAAGGTCTTACCTTATGTAAGTCGTGTGTGGGGCGTATAACACAACTGCATAAAAATAGATTCCTACCTGAGGCTCAGTGTGCCATAAAACTAGGAAGAAAAACACCACAACCAACAGGACCTAAAGCAGTAGTGGCCAAGGTGAGTGCAACAGTGACCCAAGTAAACCCACCAACAAAGAAGCATTTCCAGACGCATTAGAATATCCAAAGGTACAGCCTATCGGATAATAGACAGCAATTTGGATCTAGAACGGCGCCATAAAGCACGTTGACACGCCTTCAAAGAGCTACACATCAGAGAACGCTTCACCAATGCAAGAAAACTATGAACACCACCTGGAAGGTGAAAAGTGGCAATGGGTGGTTTCTTTAGATGAAGCATGGGTTTATTTAAGTGAAACAAAAAAAACCCGAGTCAAGTATTACTATCAAGTGGGCCAAAAGTGGCACTCCAACTGTATTCGGGAGAACAAGGAAAATGTTTCCAAGGGATTCATGTTGGTTGCAGGTTATTGCTCTCGGGGGAAACTCGGCATTTACAGAGTTTCCAAGTATGTAAAAAGTAATGCAGTCTACTATCAAAGGAATGTTATGGACCCAATTTTTGATGAAGAGATTCCTCGGTTGAATGATGAGGATGCCCCAAATATTTGGAGAAAACATCCAGTCGCACTTCTCGGTCTTTCCAGCATTACTATCACCGGAAAGCTATGGAAACGGTTGTCAATGTGATACCATTTAAAAGGATCCCTGTGAAGGCGCCAATGGATTTTTGCGGATTTGGTATGCTGAAACAGCGCCTTGCTGCTCGGCGTCCCACCACAATTGAAGGACTCTGAAAAGCCTGCCAGGAGGAGTGGGCTAACATATCCCTTCCTGTTCTTAGATGCAGCCTTCTTTAATGGAAATTGCGCTGCGGAGCCATAGTTAAAGCCTGTGGAAATCACATTGAACACAATAGATGGTGGCGAAAGGGAATCTCGCCATGAGAAAACATAAGCAAAAACGTCCGAGCTTAAGTCGGCAAACCTCCGTAGTGTTTGTCATAAACCAACTCATCATCGTTGTATCAGCTGTCTTTCTCAAATGTCGTGCGAATTCCGAGGAGAAAAATAGATAAATCGCCAGTCCAGCGATCGGTAGCATGACCTCGAATGACTGTTTTAAGTTGACGAAGAATGCTTCTACCATTCCATTCGCTGCTGGATGAAAAGCTGTAGTTTGAATCCGAGGTGTTCATGTCAGTACCCTAAGAGTTCTGAAAAGGTGTGACTGGAATTGTCCACCTCGATCTGATGTAAGTGTGTGTGGAATACCGAAGTAAACAATCCAACCACTGATAAATGTACTTGCAATAGTCTCTGCAGTGATGTCGACTATTGGAGTACATATCGTAAACGGTGGGTATTAATAGAGCACGGATTTGTATACAAAACGCGTCTTCTTTTGTATAACCGATCTTCAGATTTATTAGCCCTTTATCGCCAGTCGGTTTATATAAATGACATCATTATTAATTCAGCGAGTCCCTCGTCTGAAACCCAGGTGCGGAATTGAGCCTCAGACTGCATGCGTGTCCGACTTCGTAACAGGTCGATATGCTGCGGCGGTGCAGTACTGCTTTTACTAGAATATTTTATGCATTCTTTGCACGGAGATGGAAGTGACCACCGATCACAGAATTAGCATGTTTGAGTGCTAAGCCGAGACACTCCAAGCTACAAAAATCGTCCAAGTACTGGAGTTGCCATTCAGCATACATGCTGAGATTGCAAGTTTACGAGATGCAAGCGAAAGACTTTCCAAATGTAAATACGAGAAAGGCAAGTTTCATTTCAATAAGTGATCTCGAAACTGTTGTCTTCCATCCCATCCAATCATCTTTCCCTAGTCCTCTGCTAGAGGCAATGGTGATAAACTCACTTCATAGTATTGACGTCATGCGCAGACAACCGTCTGTCGGCAACGGCTGAATAAATCTGAAGACCTGTATATTTTGTGGTGATATACTTTGTAAGTCACACTTACGCAGACAATTATGCCACGTTTGATAATGCATATAAATTTATATTCTAGGAAAAATACATACTTTAATGCAAAAATTCATGTTTATTCGTTTTTCCTCCATTTATTTTACGTCGCTTTAGCTACATGGTCATGTAGTGACGGATCTGTTAGAAGATACCTCGTGGCTCGGTGTGTGGTGGGCAGTTAGCCTTCTAGATCTCACCCCTGTACCATACCACCTTTCTTCGTACGCGTCCACAGAGACCTTAGTACTAGGCTATTGTACCTCTGCTTCTATACGTGAGGGGCGGGTGGAAGCATCGTCACATGCCAACAGAGGCCTTAGTGTCAGGTAACTGTATCTCTGCTGCTACACGTGTTGGGCTGTTGACATTAGGGTCCCGTACATTCTACCTGCTTTCATTACCTGCGGATAGATGGTAGAGCATTCGCTATTATCATTTTTTAAATTTGTTGTTTTAAACATAAAGTGGAACGTTGGGTCGTGGTATTAAGTATCTAATCCGATATTTACCTTGACGACTGAGGGAAACAGCAAAAAGAAAACCAATCAGGTTGGTCGACCGACAGGAGTTTCAATCTTAAATGCGGTATCCAATTATAATTTTCTCTTTTAGCTAATCAGTAACTATATTACTTAATAAAGTCTCTGCAGTCAATATATAATCTAAAATGTAGGAATGCGGTCAGTATGGCTAAGAGCTGAAACAAATGACAAACACATATGGAAAGGTGTTAAAAGAAGACTAAGAGACATCAATCAACCGGAAATAGAATCGGATTGTAAAATTAAACCTTCTCTAAGTCTAGCAAATGAAATAAAATTGAACTGGGGTAAAGAGGCATATATATTTAATTTAGGAAGAAAGGAAAGTTCAGGAATGGCATGGTTTTGACTGGAGAGCTGGAGGGCACAGAAAATGACTAACGACTCTGGCAGGCGAATCTGCCCATTCTGTGATTTGGATGAGGACTGGGTACATATTTTGGCGGAATGTGCACAGTGGGAGAACCAGCGAACGATTAAACTGAAAGAAAAATTCCTAAGTCCGTCAAGAAAGAGATTGGTATGTTGGGATCTACTGGCTGACCAGAGGAACTGACAAAACATGGGCAAGTTTTTGGCTAAAGTGCGAAGCTAGGTCAAATTTGTTCAGTTAGACAAAGGCAATTTATCTCTATTTCCCTTTTTATTGTTCCTCTTTGTTGTGTTTTCTTTCTCTGTTGTTTATTTTGTCACCCTATTGTATCTTAAGTATGCATGTACGGTCAATGATCCATGCACTAAATACTTGTGAAATAACTTCAATAATTTGAAACCAATAAAAATACCTTATCTATCAATATAAAATGTATATGTGCATATTCCATGTAACTCTGAAACACCTGGAGCAATTTCAATCAATTTTGGTATAGCTATTTTATAATGCTATCAGAAAAGCAATGCTGTGATAGTGGAAAAGGGTGTCATGTAGAAATAATAGAAATCGATCGATATGGTATCGAATTCATAGTTTTCAGGTTCGTTGATTCACAATTCTATTTAAGTATAAGTTCAGTCCTTATCAGTATAGGGGTGAGAAGAGGTGAAATGTGTATAAAATGATAAAGATTAATGTCTAATTTATATTTTCAGGGTCACTGAAATAAACAGACTTCCTCGTAACCAGTTTGAATCCAGTTCAAGAATACTCGTGTCCAATTTCGGGTTAAATCTTTAAACGAGATGTGGTTTCACTACGACTCGCTATTGTTTGACGGCCGTGCGCTGATGGTAGCGAGTAGGGATGGGGAGAATATAATGTAATGTAACTAAAGTAACGATTACAAAGTAACTAGTTACCCAATAACGGTTCCAAAAGTAACGAAGAGAACTAGTTATCGCGTTAACGGTTACTATAGAAACGAGACGGTTGCCAAGCCTGGATGACATCATTACTAGTTACCTCAATATTCGTTTACAACTTGAGTCATCCTCGCAGGGAGTAGCAAGTACACATTTGTTTATTATAGCATGTTGATTATCGCTTCGAATATAAGTCACAGGCCACAGAGGACACATCAATGAGTCCTCAGGCAGTAAAGCTGCATGAATTGCATTCAGATGGCTATTCAATACGATTATAGGTGCACGAGTCTTTTTGCTTCGCGGGTGAATGGATGTAAATAAACAATGCTGTTTAGTAGCAAAATATGCCCGGGCCGCTAATCTCAAACGACGACATCGTTCATATTGAAACGAGTTACATCTAATCTTTACCGATAACCCTTAAGGTAATGTACCTACTAACGTGATATCCATGAAAGCGTTAAAACTAAACTTAACTTAATCGTTACTGGTAACTATTACATGTAACTGTCAACGAACTGTAACTGTGACAGTTATAACCGTTCCTGCAAATAACTGTGGCGCAGTACAAGAGCTCTTACTCGTATTGTAAGAGATTACCCACAAAACAAATAACTTATGTCAAGAGAATATGGTAATGAATGAAAAAGTAGTAAACAAACCTACTGATATTATCTCAACTGAAGATCTGCAGGAAGCACTCAGGGAAAGCAAAAATAGAAAGAGCAACCGGATTAGATTGAATGAATACCTATGTATTTACTAAAATGTGATGGCATGTTATTAATTTGAAACTATTGCATCTAATAAATGAATGTTGGGAGATATGGAGGCTTGCTTCCATTATTCTGTGGAATAATGCAGGAGTAATTTCCATTTTTACGAAAGGAGATTAGAGAAATTATCAGAATTATCGAGGATAAACCCTATCAATGCAGCATACAAAGTCTATGCAAAAATTATAAATAAAAGACCTAAAATAATATCCGAAGCACTAATGGAAGAAGAACAAAGTGTCTTTAGACTATTTAGGACGATCAACAACAGATAGGATATTTATTTAAAGCAATTATTTAGAAAAAAAGACAAGAATATAATTTGCAAACACATCTTGCATTCTTATATTTCAAACAAGCATTTGACATGGTTAATAGGGAAACATTATGGGGAATTATGTAATGGAAAGGGTATCACAAGAAATAATAAAAATTATGGGAATTGTGTAAAGGAAAGGATATCACAAAAAATAATAAGGGTAATTAAGAATATGTACTGCAACTTCAAAATAATTATAATAATAATAATAATAATAATAATAATAATTAATAAATAAAGAAATTTATATTAAGGCGTAAGACAAAGATGTAGCATTTCACCTACTCTTTTTAACGTTATATATAATGTAAAATTCATCATCCAAAATTAGAAAAGTATCATTACACCAGGAATAAAACTAAATCGAAATGCAATTTTAAATATTTTATTATGTAGATGACGTGGTTTTAATTCAAGAGACTGAGAATGAATTACAATATGCATCACAACGTTTGAATCAGTTATGTCAGTAATATGATCTTAAAATATCAACAGATAAATCGAAGATAAAATGACTTTTTGAGGAAAGGAAGACATTAGGTCAACAATTATTTTAGACAATAAACCGTTAGAACAAGTAAGAGAGTTTAATTGTTTAGGATGTAACTTCAACTATAACAAGAACTGAAATAGACATTAGTAAAAAGCTTGCAAAATTCCAAGTGATATGTGGAACTATACATAGAACGTTGAAAGAAAGGAAACAAGGCTAAAGTTTTATAAAACAATGGTGGTTCCTACACTACTTTATGGAGGTAAAACATGGTTCATCATAAGGAAAATGAAAGGTAAATTACAAAGTTCAGGGGTGAACTTTTTAAGAACAACAAAAGGATGCACAAGTTAGACAAAACAGAAATGAAAATATAAGAACAGAAATTAATGTGTACTCAATAAACAGCAAACTTTAAAAATATTGGAATGAATGGATGAGGCATTTCCAAAGAATGACACATTCAAGATTGCTTTAAGTTGCATTTCATTATGAACCAAAAGGAAGGAGAGATGTCATCAACCCTGAAAGAAGTGGAGAGAGCTTCTGTGAGACGGAACGGACATTATGCCCATGCCGTGAAGCAAAGGAGAAGATGAAGAAGAGAACAACTAGTTTTGATTTCTGTTCATTTGTTTTTTAATGTTATAGTGCACATTTTTTAAATATTTATTCATATTTTATGCATATTTTCTTGTTTGATTACGCATACAAATCAGGGATTTAGTAATGAATATACTGTGATTGACTCAGGAGAGTGGTTTTGTCCTTGAACTGCAAACCTGCAATGGACTAGAGAGCTTCTTGCCTACGATGCAAATAGTGTAAAACCAGCTGTTCAGAAGTATTGTCAACAGGTGCAATTTCACATGGTATGATCATAATTATATTGTTTTACATGCAGGTTTTTCAGGTTTACTTATTGAAAGTTCGATCATAATTGTTTTGTTTGATGCGGTAATTTAATGTATGACTCATGTTACTTCGCGTAATATTTATTCTTCCGGGAAAGAAAGGATAAGTACCTTTGGAACAGGGCTTACAACAATAGAGCGAGAGGAAAGAAGAATACTTCGGTGCCTCAAATTCGATTCCGTCAATCACAAGGTCATAGCTAAACTCCTGAGTCAATCATAGTACAAATAAATGTTTACGGTTTGGGACGCAAAATGAAAAACATCTGTTTCTGAGAAGTAAGATACAATTCATAATAACTCTGCACGATTCCACGTGGGACGTGGAATGTGATGTAGCAAGGAAGCTGTAACGGATAAGGCAGTTCCAAGAACTCTGTCAGCATACCTGAACTTCCGCATGGAGGTGCTTTTTCCGGATACTGACATCTAAAAGAGAAACAGACAGTTTAGTGAATTCTTCATCGATGTTATAAATAAAAATAACTGTACGCATTTTAAAGGGGAAATACAGACTGTGCAAACATCGAAGGATGCTACAAAAGAAGAGAAGAGATTACCTAGTCAGGTGGAATCTAAGGTGTTAAATTTCAAACGTTTTGTCAACTTTTTACCACTTTTCTCAAAACTGTACTGCCTCAAATTTTGCAATAAAATAATTTAAGGGGAGATTAAAAGCTCTGCCCTACCAAGGTTAAATCTGCTAAATTCATGAATCACTATCTGAGAATGATTTAAGATACGTAGGTTGAAGTTTTTACTGGATGTATACCTTCGAAGTACCGAGCAAGATGACTCTTCGGAACGCACGAGACTCGCATTCTGATGCAGTAATTTGTATCACAAATTATTTAAATGTAAAGAGTGATTACAGTATGAATATGCATTTTTATGTGACATTGATTTGAGATGTTTATTGATTGTAATTATTGTTGAGAAGTAAGTTTATACGGCCTTACTGAAACTGACAATAATAGCGTGCAATAATGCAGCGAGGGGGTGAGCTGTTTATCATTATTAGAGACGAGGAAGTTACGTAATGTTGGTGCGTTTTTCTTTAGAATTTTGTGGAATATTTTCCCTAGAGCATATGTATTCATAATTTTCATTGGATATAAAAATAGACGCTAATGTTGGCGCGTTTTATTAGCCAATAGTAACTCAGTTATAATCTTTAGGCATATCGGGGTGTAGGAGTATAAAAAGGGCTAGGTTAGAGGTAAAGTCCTTCAGTCCGTCAGTTCATCGAAAATCTTTGTACACTACACGTCGTCTTCAGTCCGTCAGTTCGCGAAAACATTTGTACGTTACACGTCGCCTTCAGTCCAGCAGAAATATTTGTACAGTACACGTCGGCTATCGATTCGCAGGTTACGCGTAGCAGAGTTATGAAAAATCTCAAGTGTTGTAAAGTTAATTACACAAAAAGTTGAAGTACACGAATTAAGAATGATCAGTAATGAAGTTATATAACAGTTTCAGTTTGGGGAGTGTCAAGATCAATGTGTAAATGTGATAGTGAATGTGTTCGACAATAAATGTGTAAAACAAATTCTTTCATCAGTGTTATATTTGGATAAAAGACTCCTTTCCGTTTACACAACCTGTATAAAGAGAAGTGCTCGACCAAAAAGATCATAGCTAGCCGGAGGACAGTGAACCAAAATTAAATAAAATAACCATAGCATTCTTTCGAACAAACACTAATACCGTCGCAAATTGGCTCCCAAACGTAGGGCTCATTAAATAAAAAATAAATAACTTAACAAGTATTACCACCGCAAATTGGCGCCCAAACGTGGGGCTCAACAAATTAAATATAACATTACAAAGTATGCCGTAACAATTCGGAGGTCCCGGGTTCGATTCCCGATGTCCACCCACTCTGACCATGGTTTTCTTAGATTTTCCTCATCCATATAGGCGAATGCTGGAGTGATGTCTTCTACCATGGATTTCCTCTCTCACCCATTTCCTCTCACTTCATTTCCCTTTCATGTTGACTTCGGGGTTGTGGTTAGGTCTGTGTCGGACAGATGGCTTAGAGGCTTGCGATTTGGGATTTCTTCTCGGCTCTGCTAGAAGAAAGCCTGTCGAGCCTTCTCTGTTGGGTCGTGTTTACCCGGTCCCACTAGAGGGACGTCTCCGAGCGACCATCTCTTGGCCGGGTGGTCAAGCCTGGAACTGTTGGGAACTTCGCGCGTCTCTGTCGACTTGCGCCGGCCTCACTCTGTAATTCATATGTCATGTCACCTGCGGTTCCCTCACCTCATCCGTTCCTCCCGGGGTTGTGCACACAAAAGATCCTTTGGGAGTCGAGGTGCAAGGTGTCCCCTCCATTAGCTAATCCTGTCCTATGCCTTCGAAGTACGCCGTTATTTTCTATCCAATACGTTTGTTAATTAAGAAAGATAGGACTATTTTCTTAATTATACGTTTTCTTTATTAAAATTTATCAGCAATTATATTTTTTTAAATAACCAACTACATTATTAAACCGAGGCAGAGCCAGAAATGCACTTAGGAAATGTTTTTATTTCCCTAAAATTTAAATGGGCTGTCTTCAATAGATTCTAAGAAACCAGGTCATTTATACCAGAGAATATCGTTCACTAAAAGAGACCTCCAAACCAAATTAGAGAAAATAAGCTCTCGTGTATTTGCAAGAAAGAAACCATATTGCTTGAGCACACAGAAGCTGCCATACTTAATAGTAGATACTGCGAATTCTAGAGAAAAACGTTCCCTAAAAATTGGCTAAGGTTTACATTTCTACTCCACAGTGCGTGGATTGTCTGTGAAGTTGTGCAGGATTTACAGAACTAAATGACAATGTACGTCATTTTCAGCCAGGTGTCCGGATAATTTTGATCACGTAGTGTATATCTCCCATGGTAATAATAATAATAATAATAATAATAATAATAGTTTTTTTGCTTCCCTTCTTATTTAACTATAAGTTATGCTGAAAGCTTTCTTTCAAAGGATTTATTTCTGCGGCATTCACAGATTTTGGTCACCGGAGTGAGAGTGAGTCACCAAGCCAGGTTATTTCAGATTGCTAAACGCAAACGCTCATTTAACGCTGCATATTACATGGGTACCTCTACTCCTTTGCATGTTTTCATTTAGACATAAGAGTTATTGGAATGTTGCATTGATTCACCCACAGGAAACGCAGTCAAGATCTATTAAGTACTATAGCCTAGCAATTCTTTGGGGACTCATGCAAGGCAATAACGTGAAACCCCGGCTCCTTTTATTTCTTATTTTGCATAAAGTTAAACGCAACAACTTTTATAATGCAAAACTTAAAAATTTAAAAGTATTAGACATGCTTCGATACCACCGAGTATCGAGTTATCGATGCTATCGAGGTCCCATCCCTAATATACCGAGTGGGCCTTTTAAATTGAGACTTAAAATATCTCCAAAACTAAGCGTTGTAGAAAAATGTCCTTAACAAAAGTTGCTTGATATTATCCGCGAAAGTAAATTCCATTAGTCGTCTTTTGTTTGGACGACGTTATGATGGTCATTCTAGGGTCATTTTAATTTTTAAATGGGAACGCACAAATTTAAATTGACCCTAAAATGACCATCACAACCTTCTCCAAATAAACAAGACTAATGGCATTTACTTTCCCCCAAAATATCAAGCAACTTTCATTCAAGACATTTCTTTCTACAACGCATAGTTTTGGAGATATGGTACAGTCTCAACTTAAATGGTCCACCCTGAGGGTTATAAATTAGTTTTTTAAAGCATACCCTTGCAAAACAATTAACAATCTTCGTTGTGGGTTACATTAGAGTCTTACATTTCGACCTCACGAACCTCGCGAGAATTTTCACTACCACAGTTATGACAATCCTGTCTCAACTTCCCCACTCACATGGAAAGTTGCTTCATCGGAGAAGCATACTTATCCAGGAAAACCACCCTCTTTACAATTTTATCCAAAACGTCTGCAGCTTGTTTTTGTCCTGGGGATAGATTTGCTGGCGTAATTGATCTTGTAGGTCCGTAGATTTAATCTTTTGTGACTACGTCGTGAACCGTAGACCGAGGAATGGCAAGTTCTACACTGGCGCGTCGAATTGACTTCTTCGGACTTCTTTCGAAGGCCGTGAAATCCTTTCCACATTTCCCTCAGATACGTTGCGTTTTCTATGCTTTCCACGTGTAGACAAAAAACCACCAGTTTCTGTAACTGTCTGTCCTATTTCATAGTGCTTGCATAGGAGACATCGTTGTAGCGGCCAAGATTAAATCCACGGGGGAAAAAAATATGTATGCCCTTACAGATTTTGTTTCAGCCAGTCCAAGAGTATAGAAATCTTCTGTTGTGGTGTTCATGTTGCCATCTTTACGCATTCTAATCTAACCTAATAATGTTATCATTGTTGTGATTGTCATTGTTGCAGTCATAAATGGCAAGAGACCTACTAATCACATGTTAAATGTTTTTATCTGGATCTGATACAACTCAAGTATAAACGTTTTTGGTGTTAAACGTAGGAGGTGGTGTTATCTGTATTCTATTAATTTATTTTAGCATCATCTATCTTTTTGTTACTTAAAAATGTATCCAAATCTGATCTTATAACTTCATTTCTTATTTTATCAGCTCTAGTACATCCTCTTACATAACTCAGAAATTTTTATATCCGCAGGCTAAGTAAGCGCTCTTTCTTTTGTTTCTATTATTGCCCATGAATCATATTCTGTATGAGCAGGCATACATCACCTTGTAGAACTTATTTTGTGTTTTAGTAGTGTTTAACGGCCTTCTTACTGCATACGGCACCACAGGCGGTGGACACTGATGATACTTGAAATGAAGTGAAACAATATTTGGGGAATGGAACGTTCCACGCCTAAGTTTAGGGTATTTCCCCGGCATTTACCAGGTATAAGGACTGAGAAAACCTGAAAAAAAACTCATTCAGGATGAACGGTTCCGGCGGAATTTCAACCGCAGACCTCTCGTTCTTGAGTCTGTGCCTCAACTACCCTGTCGATATATTTATTACTCAGTGTTTCTTTCCTAATGTTTCCCCTTAAGTTCTTCAAACTGTTTGGGAAATCGTTTGGAGTTTATTAACTTTCGCCTGGATGCCTTTGTGAGAATTTAAAACTAATATCGCATCCTGCATATTGGAAGTGAATTTCTCCATACATTAATATACTCTTTCATCATCATCATCATCAAATAAATGCACAGTTTTGGCATTTTGGCCATTCCTACTTCACAAACCTTTAAAATTGGTCCTTTCAACGTTTTCTCGGTCTTTCGATCTCTCTTCTTCCTCTGGGCTTGTATTTATATAGGATGGACCATTTGAGTTGATATGTACAATATATCCAAGTAAAGTAAATGCCATTAGTCGTGTTTAATTTGGAGGACATTATGATGGACATTTTAGGGTCAATTTAATTTTTAATGGGAATCTACAATTAGGGTCAATTTAAATTAACCCTAATATGACCATCACAACGTCCTCCAAATGAAACACAATTAATGGCATTTACTTTCCCCATAATATCAAGTAACTTTTATTCAAGATATTCCTTTCTACAAGGCTTAGTTTTGAGATAGTGTGACGTCTCAACTTAAATTGTCCACCTGGTATATGCTGACTGAAATATGAAAGTATCCACCATATATAGATGGTTATGCCCTTGTTTTCTGTACTGTTCTATTACTTCTGAAATGTTATATTTAGTTCTCCCCAAATGTCATCATTTCACGATGGTCCAGAAGCGAATATCCAGCTAGAGGTCTTAGTAATTTCATTTCTGCATTTCAACATCCGCCCTTTTTTGTTTAAGTCCATGTCTCGGCTCCATAAAGCATGACTAATAGGGCCATCATTCTAATAAAACTGTAAAATCGTCTTTCTATGAACTTTATTTAATAATATAAGTTTAATAGTCCTATTTAGCTTTATAAATGTGTTTAAATTAATTTATACATGATTATTTCTTAAACTTGAGGTTATATATCCCGAGTATTATTTGAAACTGGAGACCTGATAAATAATTTTTTTGTCTACCAGTATATTTATTCTTTGTGACATTTTTCGTTCGAAACCATTACTCTATCTTTAAACCCATAATCTTTGTTTTGTTTGCAGATATCATTAAACTATACTGCATTGCATTTAGGCTTAAAACACACACTGTACTTGTAGCTTATCTTCTGTATTTATAATTATCTTTCTTAAACAAATTTTAACAAATCAGGATGTTGTCGAAGAGTGTACTTTATTAATACTTTGAGACGTAGTTAGGGAGTGGAAATATAAAATACAATTTGGGATTATATTCAATACCTCATAATGCGCTGATGATCAAATTATTGATCAAAATCGAAATTTATCAGAAATATATCGGTTACCGTTCTATAGATGTAATAACTGATAGATACAGGTCGGATGTGAATGATGACTTAATGTGTAGGCCGGTCAAGAGACATGATGGCAGTGGGTGCATTATCCTGCGCGTGTCACTGCTCCAGGAATTATTGCCTTCCTCACATGGTAGGGGGAGGAACATATCAAGTATCGATTACTTGGGCCCATAAACCGTCCCAGCATCCCGGCACGCGTGCTGATATGTAAGTTTGGCGAACACGAGCATAAGGAAGAGAAGAATTTGCCCCGCGGCGTTGCCAAACCAATTGTATGCTGGACTACTGTTTAGCCTATGCCCAGTGTAGTACGTGTATAGATATGATTATGATCGCAGGTTGCCATGACTACGGGAGAAGAGAGGGGTATCTACATCTCCGTTTCCTACTTGCGCCATGGAGCCCGAAAAGCTCCCCTCCTCGTGCGAGCATCCCCCTAGTCTGCTCTATATAAGGCCCACACAATGGGGAGGGGTGCCGCATTCGACTCTTGTATCCCGCTACGAAGACTTCAACGTCACAAACACACATACACAAACACACACACCCCAACTGGTGCCAATCCCAAACCACAACGTGGAACCAACAGCTCTGGACTTGAACGTTTTTGCTGTGTGGGCTATGGTGAAAGATACGAACATTTTTGCCATAGTTTTTCGTATTCATTTCTATTTTTGAGTGGAAGTAGCGGAGAAATTCGGCAGTACTCATGAATAGGACTAGGCACATCGTGGGAGGTGTGTTCGTGGTTCCAGATCATCGGTTGAGGTAAGAAAACTCAACACATGTTTCATTTTCTCTGCTTACATTAGTTTAGAACACATGCGTTATACTGCATGTTTTCTCTTGAAATAGTATTAAAATATTACATTTTGCTCTAGCTTAGTTATACTTCAGTAGTTTACCTCTACCAAAACTTCTTTAGTTTGTAAACTCGTACCATCAGCCATCGCGTACGTAAAGGTCCAACAGAGAAATGGGTTATAATTTGTATTTAAATAACTGCTAGAAGACAATGAGCTGTAGGTTAAATTAAGTTCTAGATATGCTTTACTCGTTTACTTTGAGCGTTTATTTCCGCACAATTTGTATAAGGCGGTGCAAATATTTAAAATAAATTTTATTAGCATAGAGATTTTTAAAAGTGTACAACAGGTGAAATAATTGAAAATGCTGAAGTGTTTGTGCTGGGCTTCTGTGGTTTCAAGATCCAAACAACGAATGCAATGCTTTTCCGTTAGTAAAAATCAAAAGTAAAAATTTGGGTTAGAAATTCTAGAATCCTTGCTAAAGTTTTGATTATTTAAATATAAACTTCTGCCCAGTAACTAGCGAATGAGCGTCTGCTTGGCTTACCCCTAATTTGCATATGGATGTATTTAAATATTAAAAGATAAACAATAATTACATTCAATATGTCTTCGTTGAGGATCGCCTACAGATACAACTTATGAAAAATTCAGCAGTCATTGATGTGTGTAAAACATAATCGTCAATTATATATGTTATTGAGTAAATAATAAAAAATCTAAACCTTTTTAGCTAAAATAATACAAATAATCCTTCAAAATTTTAAAGCGGCTAGAGCAATTTATTTTATAAAATAAGTAGATGTACAGAATCACTGATGCAGTAACTACTTTCAACGATAACGCTGAACGCTTAATTAATTGCATAAAAGTGTTATAAAGTTTTGGTCTTTACGTACGAATTAACGGTTTTTTCTTTTATAGTTTTACTCACAACTAGAGATTTTATAAGGAAACTGATTGGTAAGTCTTAATGTAGCTGATCTCTGGGTTGGTATTTGACCCCATTTGACCTCGAAGGTTAGAAAAGATACCCCATTTTTTCTCTGTGCTAATCACCTTTACTGTAACATTGATCTATACCAAAGTTAACCATCTGTTGCTGTAAGTTTGAGTTCGGTAAATAGAATTTGGCGAGGGGGTTGGGGGATGTTTTCGCGTTAGGTGCTGGATTGAACACTTCCACCCCTACCCGCTGCCGGCTAATGTGCGGCGGAAGACGATGTTAGGAAGACTAAGTTGTTTTATTTGAGCAGCGGCAGCAGCAGCCTCGAGCTTCTTGGCTCAGACTTTATAAAGACGCAGTATCTACAATCTCGTTAGCATAATCACGAGGAGCAAAACGTGAAGGGGAAAATGTGTCAGAGTAATTAACATGATTTGGTTTCAGGAACCCCGTGCTCATTATTTATGCTAGGCGGAGATTCACGTCGTTACCGCAACGGTAAGGGATGCATCTCGCATCGATGCTGTTTTTTTTATAATTTTTGTTCAGACGAATGAAGCTAGTAGCTGCTAAGGGCGTTGGTCTGGGTTAGCTGTAACTTTCGAATCCGCTACTTCAAGACCCTGTAATTTCGGTCTAATGCATTATGGTTCTTTAAATCATAATTCTATAATGATATTAATAAAAGATTCACATTTTCTGTTTTAATCCAAAAATATTCTTCGATTCTTTCTAATTCAGAATACATATTGTTTATTGGTTATTTAAAACATTTAACCATTTAGAAGAAAATTTTAAATGGATTGGGCGTCACTTCAAACTTGTGAGTACCGCGCCCCTTTTATTTAAACTTATAATATCTCAACGAGTGTTATGTGTAAAAGGACTTCGTCTAAGGTGTCCTATGGCAAAAAGCATAGAATTGAAAATCAGAAGGCAAAACAGGATGATTACTCCCTTGGAATGTATAGGCGTTAGTCATACTTGTGAACTTAAATTTCAACTACTATTATCTCAAAAGTACATTTTTCCAAACTATATTCCTTTTTCTGAAAAACTACAAATGCTCCAAGGCTTAAATGTTGTACAATTGTGTTCGATAATCTACTGCTTACACTGTGTTTAGTTATATTTTTATGTGCAATACATTTTTAAAAACTAAGGATTTTCTTTGTAAATTGTAAATGCAAATATTGGTTAATATTCTTCGTAAGAAAAAAAATAGAATAAGAAATACTTGCAGTTAATTTCCTTAGCTCAATGGTGTGAGGCAGAATTTCTTTATATCATTTGGTTTCTGAGAAAAAGGAACCTAAGGATATAGAGCTTTTGCCCCTTAGTGAACCGTTTTTGGAAGCTAATAATTCTTTTCAGGCACACTGCAAAACATATAATTTCAAAAGTTTAATGAGAGATATAGGTATATATACTGACAATACAACAATTTTTACAGTGATGTCTCAATTACAGCCAGAGATATCCATGTTTCTTGGATTAGCTGCCTGTCCATATAATGTTTACACTTCCCACGCCCCTAACACTTACTTATAGACGATTAGGATACTGTATTTAAGGAAATATCAGCATTTAGTATATATAAAATAGGAGATTTCTATGCTTGTCGTTTCACTATACCCCAAACACTCCTCATCCTGTCACGTATAAAACATTTATACATAAGTAACTCTTAACGAGAACCCTGTTCACGCATTTTGCAGCTTTTAATTTAAAATACTAAATAACCAGAGAACTCTAAAAGAGTTTCAAGTTTTGGATATTATAATAAGAACAAACTGGAATAAAGCTAAAAGATGAAGGTGGCTTTGAAAACGTTTACATAAACATAAAACCAAAGTCGTGTATATTCTTACCACAAGCAACATAGATGGTCACGATGTTAATAACTAAGGAAAACGGAAGAGGGCAAAACGGCTAAAAAAACGGATTCTCTTTATAATATGTTATGCATACGATATTTACTTCTTTAATACACATAAGTTGTCTTGCCCAGCATTGCATTAGCACATTCTCTACATTCTTCTCTAAACTTTTAATTTTTAAAAGTTGTAAGGCATCCCATGATTTTCAGCAAGATCTCTAGTGGCCTAATTGACCAAGCAACAAAACTTTGTCACTAAGGGGTTGAAAAATAAAGAGGTTAGTTTTAAAAAATACGGATTAGGTACTTTTGGGAAGGTTTAACATAATCTATAATTTTTTCCAATTCCTATTGTGTAATTAAACAATATTTTGATCATATGATTTATATAATGCATGTTTCTGCACATGGGAATGAAAATATGCTAGGGATAGTTTTAGAGATTTGTAAGGTAGCTTATAATTTTCATTGGATCCTGTTATAACAAAATTTCGTCTAGATAGGCCAAAGTTAGCACTTAAGAATTGTATGTAAGGGTAGCTTATCATTTATGTTAGATTGTAAAACCCAAATACAACCAGTTTTATTAAAATCATACCAAAAATATTCCTTGATGACAACTTCAGCGAAATCATAGGGAAATGCGTTGATATGAACAATTTTTATAACTCCCTAAAATAACTAAATTTTAAAACATTTTAAACCTTCCCAATTACCCCTTCGGGCTCTAAGTCATTAACGCTTTACCATATTTGCAATAATCAGCCAACAGTGGCCTATAATATTAACATGCAACGAAACAGATTGAAATTTGGTGACATGAATATGAGAAAAAGTCCTTATCCCTCAGTTTTAACACGTTTGGAAACATTATACAGCCTGTGACCATGTGGAATAATAGGCATTTTCTAATGGTAAAAGAACTATCAAAATCGGCTGATTTGTTTTTGAGATTACCCTACATACACAAAACACTCGCGCGCATTTTCTTGATAATATTAGCATAGATATATAGATTTTATAAAAATGTTAGAGATGTATGTAATGAAGCTTACTGTTAGCACCAAAATTTCTAAATAACCTCTGTTGTGATACTGATATGTAGTGAAGTTTCTAGATTCCGAAACATATCAGTAATCTCTATGTAGTAACAAAATCAAGTCAATGAAGGATCAACAGTCTATATTAAATATTTTAAGAAAGAAAGGCGTGTCCAGGGTTCTTTCAGAAGCTAATCTAAAAATATGTACAATTCATAAAATGGATGCATAATTTCTGACATACCATACCCAAAAATTTCAAATAGGTGGATTAGAATTACTGGAGTCAATGATACAAAGGAATTATTTTTTTCCTTAACCCGAAAGTTCTGCAGAATTATGCATAATAATTATCCAAAAATTGTTCCACTTAGGGGTCAATATACATCTCCATATGTTGGAAGTTGTCAGAGGTGCTTACTAGATAAGAAATAAAATATTTGCTTTCTATCCTCCTATTTCCGTGAATATTAATACCAGGAAATATTCTATCTGTTATTTATTTCGTCTCACGATATTGTAATTCTAAGAGATAAAGGGGGAAGGGAAATTCAGAATTTAGAATGTTTTAATTGCACATATATTTTATATTTAAAGAATAAGTTTGGGAAGTAAAATTAACAGAAGTTTATTCGAAATTCAAGAATGCTACTGGAGTATAAAATATATGGGAATAATAACATGTGAACTTTTTATTTAATGTCTCTTGTGGAGTATTCATTATATGAGACTGTTAAGTGTGCTGTAACAAGCTAAGGAATTTACTATACGTATAACACGCATGTAAGCATCATCTTCTTCTTTACGGGTTAGGCCTATCGACCTGTCCCATCTCCAAACAAAATTTAAATTGGCCCGCCATTTTTTCTGATCTTGTTTTTGATAATTGTTGAATCTGGCATACTTATATACATGTTATTTTCACCTATTTTGGAATTCACGTGAATAGTATATCATTTTTGCATTATCTTTAAAACATTGGAAATTTTAAAAGTATGTATAATGTAGCCCATCCGCTGGCTGAGGAAATGGCAATGAAAAGCAATGTTGCCAACTGCAGCATTTACAGATAGTTTCCTACCATCTTCATTCAGAAAGTCGTAGCAATCACTATTAAATTTTTATAAAATTAATCACAGAACAATGTTACAATGAAAGATTTCGCCGTTGTCATGGAAAATCAGAATGTATATCTCCATCAGCAGTATTCGAAAGTGGAACAAGTTTCAGTGGATGTTACTCGCCACACCACACCAGTTAGATTTCGAGTTGTAATAGTGTATATTTAAATCAACTGTTCTGGCATTTCAGTACGATGCATATTAGTATATTCGAAGAAACCTGAAAAGACGTTCATGCGATTAGTTGAAAATCTTTTTATACATGGCTGTACATCTGAAAATTACTATTGCTGAATGTTGGAAACAACTAGTCTTAGTAATTTGATTATAAAATTTGCTTAAATTATAAACAATAATTCCAGTATGCATTACCTGGAAATAACTAAATACCTAAATGAACTTTCAGAACTTCACTTGATAAATTGCCTGAATCTGTATAACAGGGTTTAAACGAGAAGTTCGAAATTTTCCTAACTCTTTAAGAGCTAACGCTTTTATTCTTAACAGCCAACTTAGCTTGGTACTTAAAAAGACTAACGTGGAAATTCAAGACATGTATTTTTCATCTGAAATATAATGGTTATCGCGAAAACGTAAGACGTAAATTCCAGCAGCATTTCTTAGTACATATGATTTCTTCAATTTAAGTTTACAGTAATTCAGAAATACGTAGCATTAAATAATTCTAACGGACATTAATGGAAAAAAGATTATAAGCTTTAATATGTGGAAAGAGCAAACGATATTGCAGTTTGTTTTATTATATTATATTATTTTATTACTTCCGTTGATTATGCCACCGAGTTTTCAACTTTTTGATGTGTAGTGTTTACGAAATTATTCTACGCACATTTAATATAGCAATTGTTTTGGCAAAATGCTTCAAATTTAGTCAAAATTAGTTTTGATCGGATGGAAAAAATATGTCAACTGAGCTTTTACTTCACAAATGTGTTTCTCCATTAATTTAAATCGTATGTTGGTGACATTAATATAGTACAATTATATAAGGTGTTGTATAAAAATTTACTCCATTAAATTCATATAAAATAATTTTTAATCGCCATACATATTTAGTGTAAAATATGCGTGTTTTCCGAGAATCATAAAAGTAATAAAACGGCAGAATTTGTAAATGTTTTTTACACTGGAAAAATTTAATTGAGTTTTTTTGTGGACGCTCTTTAACTATTATAGTTCTTAGCGTCCATTCTATATTGGGCGTGAAGGATCGGAAATTTTTCTCAGTCGCATCTTTATCAAGCTTGAGGTTCTTTTAAGTGCCGTAAATCTACGACACGGGACCACTGGCTTTACATCCCTTCCGAAGGAAGCCATGCTAATTACATCCTGTATATGCACCAATTTGCCTAAAATCTGCAGATAATTTAGTAAATTACATCCAACCGTGGCTAAATACAATTAAGTCTTGTAGAAATAAACCAAACCCCAAGATTAGAAACATTTAAAAATGTAAATTTTAATTAATTTTTAGAATTTCTTGCACAGCTTTATTCGCAACCTTTATTAGATGCTATTACCACAGCTTCTATCAGTTTTGCACTCCCATATCGGAGATTAGGTTCACTATAACAAATATGAGCCGTAGCCTGCTATAATGTTGCACAACACTTTTTAGTTATTTTCATAAATGAATTTGGAAGTCTTGAATCAGCAACTGAATTTATGTTCTAATAATTCACTTAAAAACAAGTAATAATTCGGCTAAAACAAAACACTCACTATGACGTCAAAACGCGACGTATGGTTATTTCTCCTTGACGTGAATATATTAGCTTTTGATTTTTAAACTGTCTTCGTAATCCTTTTCATAAAATGCTTATTGGCATTGTAAAATGATGAGTCGCTCTCAGTGACACAGTTGGTCGAGTGTAAAGGATTACACTATCTCATTTATTACAGCTTTCTCAAAATGGTCATACCAAGCTCAAATTAGACAAATAGATAAGTGTATAAAATATTTGGCATTTGCGAGAAAATGAAATAAAATGAAATGAAGATGGCCATGAATCTTTGACCACACCCTCCAAGATGCTTTAGATGGAGCTAAGAAGAGTAGAACCTCATCTTGTCTATAACTGCGACTATCTTTCGTTTAAAAATTATCGCTTTTCGTACTATTAGACACTCGGTAAATAACCTTTCTAGGAAACAAATAAACTGTTTTGAAGTAGCGAAGAAGTTGAGTACTGCAGAGCACATAAATCAAGCTTGTCAATTTATATTAATAACTCGTTTTGTGAGTCAGTTTGGTAGGAAACAAGGCATGTTTCTTAGAGCATTTTGTATGTCTGTTACAAGTTAACCTATTTTGCATAAACAGTCGATTCAAAATTAGATTAGCTGGTAGTATCCCTTCACCTACAAAAGCAGGTATTTGAATAAAGGCCGAAGGGTTTCGGTAGTAGGCAGATATTAAAGCAGATTAACTGAGCAGCTTTTTGCACGTTGTATTGGCTCCTATTAACGAAGCTTTGAGTGAACTGTTAACAATAATTTAGGGATAATTTACAATTTCGCGCAAATAGTAAGTTCATAAGTCAACAAAAGCCTCCTTATGAATTCTGCGGAAGCTAATGTTTAGAGCAAAAAGTCAGGAAATCCTACAATAAAATAGTTATGCAGTTGAATTCAGTGATATAAAGACAAAGGTCCTTGATTTAATTTTCTTCAAAGTTAATTTTAAATTATGGCTTAATTCTATACTTTGCCTGGCTCATTTTACAAAATTATTTATACAGGACGTCTAAAAGAAATCACATTTATTATGAAATGTCCGTTGCAGGCTGTTGCGTGTTTCGGGAATACCCAACATTGAGGCAGTATTTTTAACATTTAAATGATTTCAGTCTAATTATATAATATATAAATTCAATAACAGCCCACCTTAAAGCAATATGTGTATGTAACAATATATAAAAAGTGTATATTACAGTCATTATATATGTTTATATTATTGTATGCATGTGTAATAATGTTATGTGAATGTACTACGTAATTTAATAATGTAGGAGCTGTGAGAATAATAGGTTAAAAGTTGCTAACA
The DNA here is from genome assembly GCA_030765065.1 of Deroplatys truncata. Taxonomy (NCBI): domain Eukaryota; kingdom Metazoa; phylum Arthropoda; class Insecta; order Mantodea; family Mantidae; genus Deroplatys; species Deroplatys truncata. The sequence continues at coordinate 76,556,495 of CM060983.1, forward strand.
ATGAGGTAACCTTGAGGCAATAATAAATTTAAAGGTTTAATAATGCTACTTGTGATTCTTGGAAGCAATAATGTAATTTTTGTGACAGTTTATAAAATATCCAATCAGCAACCAGAAAAAGCTTTAGTTAAATGAAGGTATTCTGTTGGACTAGGATTAGCCAATCAGAAATTGAAATAGGGCAAATTGTACAAATTCAGAAGTCAGTTGCTTATAGACAGCGTTCCTAACCGGACGCGAGATGTGTCCTCGAGAAGTTTTAATACGTATTCATTATGAGACGAAAATAGTTTACGTGTTAAAATGTGCAAGTAATTAACAAAAGAATCTCACAGCTCTCTATATCAGTGAAGTGTTGTTTAAATCGTGTCAAGCATTAATAAATGGAGTGAAGAAAAACTTAAAATCTGTGTCTGCCTACATTCTTCAGTCGCACCACACCCTGCTAAGACATTCAAGTCCCTAAAAAAAATATAAATACTGACGCAGCCGAGGCAAACATAAATATATAATATTTAAAGAAACAGTCAAAATTACAAAGTTAATATTTTTAAATTTGGGGCAAATGCCACTGGAAAGTACATTTGGGGCGAAGGCTACCGGAAACATTTTACCATACGTGCGGTTGCAACTACTTCAAGTTCGGCTCTCCAACAGTTGAAATATAATACATCTTCAAACTGTCTTTCCTTACGTAGCAGCAATACACCTTCTTCAAATTGGCTCCCAAACCGTGGTGCAAACACGTAAAGACAATATTCCATTCTCAACATTTAGCTCAGTATTGAAATATACATTATTACTTGCCGATAAACCTCTTTTGTTGAAACTCTACCTGCAAATTGCTTTTGAAATTTCCAGTTCAAGCTCTCACGACGTTCAACTAGTGCAAAAAAAGAAGCAGCTTGTTCATGGTTTCTTACTTGCTGGTAGCCCTTGTGACGGTGGGCACCATTTGTGCCGGTTAGTGCTGAACGTTGTGTCTCTTTGATGTTGTCGTTTGCCTCGGGCTAACTCGTCTCGTGGGTGTGGTGAATACGGTGATTTTGAAATAATGACTCTTTCATTGTCATTTAGCGCTTCAGTGAAACAAAATATTAACTTACGTTAACCCAAGTTAAGCTATTACATTAATAAACATTTGCCTTTTATAGAACGTTACTCTTACTATATGATCTAAGAACACTCAACACTAATTTATATCGCTGCGAGTCAAATGAGTTGAATACATCAGAGTTGCGGACTAAGTTTTAGGTGCTGACTGCTGGTCCATGAGGCGCGTTAACACACGCCTTCTCACTTCAATTATGCTATGGCTCCCGGTTTAGGACATTCTTTTAATACTGATGCGTTCTTCCCTTTCCTGTTTTACCTTTATTATATTGCGCTATTATTTCTTATGAATCACTTGCATACATATTTACTTTATTTATTATACTGGGTATTAATTACTAGCAGAGCCTACTTCTACTGTCTCGCATTCCTATTCTGCAGAAAAAGTTGCTTAAAATAAATATTATACCCTTACATATGGAAGTCGGAATATTATGCAACGAAATTATCCTAAATAGTATTTACTTCTACAGTTTACCTTACTGCTACCTTACTTTAGTAAAAAAGTAGTTATAAAGGACCTATCTAAACTCTATGACGAAGAATAAAATGCAGCCTACCTTCTATAGTGGCCATGATAATTTCATATCCATTCCTACATCAGTGAACTACTTGGATACACTGAGAAAAGTAGGGTATGTGAATGCATCAGGTGAATGATAAGATCCTGTTGTTCGCTGCATAGTAACTCGCTGCGTAACTCAAATTGCATTTTCCCCTCTCCCTACTCCTCATTCCGCGGGGCTCACGAGCCCAGAACACAGCTATACCAAATGTTAAGGAACTCGTGGGCCTGTTTCAGCACCAGAGTATGGCAGCCGGTAATGAAATAGGGCTAGAAGGATGAGAGAGTCTACTAAAAGTAGGATTGGCATCACAGTAATAAGCTATACACTGTATTTGTATGTGGGAATGAATACGTCGACATGTTAGGATTACATATGGCGGTCAGTGGATAGTTCCGGGAGGGCCTGTTCCCTGGCCGCCGTGCTCGTTTGAATCCATTCCATTGGCTCCTTTGTGTAAGTCCATATGAAGTGTCAGATTAGCAACCCCTGTTGATTCTTATTACGATTTTGTTTTACGCTTGATCACAGCAGCTGGAATCTAGGAAATAAATGACATTTTCTGAAGGATACGACGAGTATGCAATGTAGGAGCAACACTAAGTAAGTAGCTTTCCGTTTCCTTGAGTGTGCTTTTTCTGTATTCTTTAATCAAATACCTGCAACGTTAATGATTTGTATATTAAAATTATTATATAATTAATTTATATAACTAATCAGTTGCACGATTTGATGACCTTAAGTTATTATACTTTGAAACCAAACTTGGCAGCTCAAGGGTTCCCTAATAAGTGAGTTTTATAAACTGTTATCCTCCCGATCCCAAAGCTTGTCCGTCTAATTTGGAGATACTTACAAAACTATTTGAGAACATACCCTATCCATTGAAATCTACTAACACTGTTGGACTTAGCTAATATATTTCCGCCACAACTCATTAGGTATCGGTGGGTATGCCTCGTAACGACATTGCTCTTCAGTGTTTTTATACTAGACTTCTGCTGAACAACTTCCAATCAGGTCATACTGTTACCTTCGAGTTAATGAGACACAGAGATTCTAGGTGACAAGAAAATACCGAACAAGCATTTATATCCTTTCGATTTAACTTTCCAGGTAATATTCAGGCAGTTACTCTCAAGTAATTGTTGGAAGTGGTTCGCCTATGTCGCCTTCTATACCACTGCGTGGAAGACAGCTAGCCTTGGATTTCCCTTCTGTAATGTTGTTTCGATTGCTCTTTTGCTGTCACAGAGATTTTTGTTTTGTGAAAGTTGTATGCCAAATCGTCTATGAAAAATCACGACAAATGCTAGTTATTTTGGTCGGAAACCTGGTTTTTGAAATAACATATGACACAGTCATAGGCCTAATGTAATCTGGAACAATAAATATACCAACTAAATCATTTATATTATAATATAAACTAAAAATAAATCTTGATAATGATAAAACATTAATAAAAACTAATACAGCGTAGTGACAAAAATGTCATATTCTAAGATAAATTAGACCGAACTGAATTCTCAATCTGTTGTACTGCGCAAGGCATGAACGGCTGAGAAACTAAAAATCCAAACTGGGAAGATGAGATACAACATCTCGTAATCGACTAATGTACAGAAGAGAACTTGAAGTTTATGATGTTCAAGGGCTAGCTTCTGAAAGCCATTCAAAGTATTGTATATTCAGCTGAAATCTCGAAGATTACAAACACCATATCGATGACATGAATGTTACGGGTTATTAGGTTCTTAGTGCCAGAAATGGAGGAATGTTAGTAACAACCTGAAAACGTTCAGTACTCAAACGTGAATATCTTCAGTAGTCCACGTTCCACTAGTACGTAGCTGACAGAGAAAAACAGCGCAATTTGTAGAATTAGACACCTGCATGCATACTCCTCAGCATTGAATACAGGTAAAGGTTCTGGGTTAGTGGGTGATTACTACCATGAAAGTTTACATGTAATGGTTAACGGGATTAACAATAGACTTGATCACTGCCAGCATTTGCCCTTTTCTCCTAGTATTTATCTAAAAACAGCATTGTATTAGATTATGCTAGTGATTTCTTGAAATTAACTGAATTAAGACTCCCAAAAGTATCGTAGAAGTGTTAATACTTCTGGAGGGATGACATGATTTTAATTAATGATCAAATAAATCAAAGAAGTTGGAAAAGCGTGGGTTATTACTTGAGCCAAAATTCATAGCATCACCATCTACTTCAGAGGGATCCTCCCCTTCCCCATTGTTCCTGCTAAAGATAGGGTGTAGGTGAAGCAATTTAAGCGGAACAATTCTGGCCTACCAACAGATTTTCTGTTGAAATGAATTTATTTATCTCATATAATACTTGAACTTGCAACTTGCTGCCTTCAGATTGATGTACACTTTGCAGGGAACACTCCCTAGACTATCTCCGTTCTAAAAACCAACAGTTTTACATTTTAACTCTATCTAATTGCACGTCAACTTTTGTTTTCTCGTTTGACACGAGTCAAACTCCTCCATCGCCTAATGATGGTAGGCTTTGAAAGGTTGGATAAAAGGAAACAGGAACGACACGTGCAGTGATCACCTTTTATTTCTACTCATTATGGTGCAAACCATAATGCCAATCTGAATAAAATGTAACGAAAACTTCGTTTAAGACAGCATTACATGAGACCATTTCTGTGGTTATTTAATGTTTTCTCTTCAGAATTTTCTCATATCACTTGTGAAAAAAGTCGAATTTGGGATAGATCCCTCCATCAAGGGCAGAAAATCCTAGCCTTATATAATACGATACTACTCTTATTTACTATGCTATGGTTTTACGCTTTATGTTACCATCACTTTTTGAACCTTAATCAGGGAGAGAGTGGTTGTTGCTTAAGCAGGTTGTTTGTGACTTACTCATGGCATAAAGTATGATACGTTTCATATAGTTGTGACAGTACTGCAGTTTGTGGTTACCTTTGTGTTTGAGGTTTCTAAATGTTGCCTTAAAGTGGTAAATAGGGAGGGATAAGGGATAACGAACAGTTTATTGTACTATTAACAAATTCAAATTATAAAAAAACTGAAACAATGATCAGTAATTTACAAGCTGCAAAACAAACACTCCGCAAAAAGCAGTTCCTAAATGATCTGCTAATTTCAAACACGTTACAAGTTATACAAGCGAAAAGCAAAGTAAAGAATGAACTCTTTAGATAACATTTTTCAAATTACAACGATTTTCTGGTATAAAACACTAACTTTTCCTGCTCAAAACATAAATTACAAAACTCTAGGGGTATTCTTAGGCTTTAAATAGAGATAAAATCTTTTCAAAAAATTTAATTAAATGACATATTAGGTAAAATAAAAATTTTCATTTCCGAAAATGTTCCATCTTTACATAGTATCCCGATAGCTGCTTAAGATGTGCTGTTGATCGGGAATCACCGGTTTTTGACCTGTATCTTTTGGCCCAAATCACCAATTGCCTTAGCTTCTGCACATCAAGAACCCATTATTTCCAACAGATTCAAATTTCTCTGTATTGATTATGTTTTTTTAGTTCCATTTATAACCCGCCTTTAACTCATTGGTCTTATCGACGGCCTTTCCTTTTGTACTTATTGCCTATTGGCAATGGTGTTAACTCGTATAACTCTTGTCGTTGGGTTTCTTGCACTTTGATTTTTAATCATTAGATCATACACACATTCAAACTCCCATTCATACTTCCAGACTCTGAGAAGGAGAAGGAATAATCTTGGATAGAAAAAATTCCCACCCCCGCAGCCGGGAATCGAACACGGCAACCCTAGCACAACAGGCAGGCATTCTATCGATTGAGCTACGGGGCTAGCCTATTTATGAAGTTGTTTATGAAAAATAAACTAGTAACTAATAAATAGTAAGCGTTTTGAATTTATGGTAATCTATTCATGCTCAACGGATTTCTTACTATTTTTATGTTAAACACGGCTAAAAATACGAAATGATTGCCATGTGAACTATGAATCCACTTGTGCATTCTAATGCATTAACTGGAAATAGCAGTTAGTTACGTTTACCTGAAGTTTGTGTTCTGCTTAACATAATTAACAAGCTATACATTTTACGCTTCGAGTTCCGATCAGTATATGGTATATGGTGTCAACGCTGCATTATTAAATATTTTCATTGTTGCCATTAGAAAACTGCTTGTATGTAGGCGATTTCTATTACTAGGAATACTCGTTGCTTTTTATTACTTTTAACTTACAAATATATACGTAGTATTCATGTGATTCAAGACTTAAATATTCTGCCTTACATTTAAGCCAGAGTGATCGAATTATTTGAATTTTAGAGACCAAATTATAAGTTTAAAATACGTTGGTGGATTCAAGTGGATATCTATGTACATAAAAAGTTAAAATGTTTAACTAATTATAAAATTCTGTAATGTTTTACCATATTTTCTGTGTATAAGTTACTTTTAAACTCTTTCACGGTCCGTCTAAAATGTCTTCACGGGCCCGATGGTATCCGCAGGCCCCCGATTGGATCACAATGACCTGGAATGTGTTAATCTATTAATTGTAATCGATTGACTTCCTTTGCAGGGAAATCTTCCCTTCCAAGTAAGGAAGAATTTAGGTGTACGGAATTTGAATAGGTTTACCACAAAATTAACTAATTTAGTGCTCGAGGAGAGGTCTGTTTTACTGTATTTGCAAACAATTGACACGCTATGCCTTAACATTTGACTTCATCGAAATACGAATCAGTTGGTCCGTCTGCTGTGGTTAGAGTCGACTAAACTCCATTCTATTTTCTCAAATGTTTTAATTGTTTTTAATGTGATCATTCCACATTTTATCATTTGGTGTAACTACAGACACTGTCTTAAATATTATATATTCATTTATTTTCTGTACTTAATGCCAAAGATTCATTTCTGCATATTAGAATATGGAAACCTGATAAAATTTAAGTGGTGTTTTTTCACAATTATTCTTTGTATATTCTATTGTTACTGTGTATAGATTATTGGTTGTGTTCTGTAGTTGGCTTTATATCCGGCGATAATAACTTCATCTTCCAAACACAATACAAATTTACACCATTTTCATCAGTACGAAAACATTCTGCTAAACCATTCCTCGTTTGTTTTGTAAATAAATATCAAAATCGGACAGAGTGGAGGAGAATTCCTGTCGTTTTGTTTGTCAGTCTTCATATTGTGTCACAGACTCTGACCAGTATTTACTTGTACATTTAGTACAGTACACTATTACTTTCCCTACTACATATAGATAGGATTGCATTCCAGCCAAAAATTCGATAGTGAGAGTTCACCGGAAATACATGTTTTAAGGCCCCATTAATCCAAATAAAGCATTTTTTAAACATGACCGTGCTTTGTGTGTCTGTGAACACTATAACTCAAAAACGAAAACTCGGGTAAGTACCAAACTTTGTATTTAGGTTCAATGTCTTCAAAGAATGCGACCGAATATTTTCAAGAAATCCCCTCACCTCCAACTACGCCTTACTGGAACGTTCTTTGAAAATCTTGTTTTTCTAAAAAAAATGGCTCTTAACGATTTTTATTAAAACACCATGTATTAAAGATATTTACATGACGAATAAAATGTATGTCTTGAATTTTCTGGGAATAGCCTTCGAAGTCCTTTTCATTCAGAAGGAATTTTGTATAATTTGCATAACTGGTAAACGTTAAGTCACAGATGAAAACGCACTACACAAAAAATGCAGATTTCTTTATAACACCAAATTTGTTTTTAGCATAAGCCATTTCTGAGATATTCCTTATTAATGGTTCAAATTATTCATTTCTTGGTCACTCTCTTAAGTCCTTTCAACCTTCAGTTGTTTCTTTCTCGCGATTGCACGTAAGCAGTGTGGAATTTTAAGACCAGCATGTAGCGGCATTTGACTATCGTTGTTCTCTTTGTACCCTAACGAAGTGTTTAATGTAGCTACTTCTGAAAAAGGTTTATTTCGATAAAAATGTAGCAGATAAAATAACGAGCTTTATTAACGATAGTTAGTATACAGACTAATAAATAATAGAGGGTAGAGAAAGCCATGAGAATGTATCACATCAGATTATTTTTTAAAAGTGTATAGAGCTCTTAAAACTCAAAACTGCGAGGATTACTCTTGGGAATGGCTGGTTGACAAGGGAGTTTCTGGATGAAGAATGAAGTTTTTTACTTCTGAGAAATGTGGAAGAATGACGTTACGTGACGTAGCCACAGTTACCAGATTTTCTTTTCCTCTGTCGGTTGCCCCTTTTCCATTTCGTATAATATGGAGCATAAAACGCAGCTGTTGCACCTCTAGTAGGTAGAATTTTAACCACAGCTGAAGTCTCCTGATCCAACTCGATGGAGGAGCGCTTGTTTGAGCAGTGAGAAAGCTGTCACAAACGTTTTTGTATTGGTTATATTTAAGAAGTGTAATTTCCTCAACTTTTCACAAGTACCACAACTTTCTTGTAAAAAAAAATATGCATCTACAACTATAAATATCTGAAAATAAGTCAGATAATAGTTCGTTTACAGGGCAACAGGTTTCCAGTCTGTTTTAATATAAACGTAAGTAATAGTTTTGTAGTTTATGTTGTCTTCTACAAATTAAGCATTCATTCGCTCGAACTACTCTATTATAAATTCTTGGCTAATACAGTGCTTTTCTTTCACACTATGGCTGCCTCACGGCTGCTCGTGTGCCGGCCACTACACCTCGGACTCCCGCCAAAAAGTAATAATATCTCCGCAACAGTCACATATTCTAGTAGTTACAGTTACAATTACTTAGCGCCATTACTCTTCCTATTATTTATAAATGACTTACAAATCTAATAACATTTTCTAAATGAGTTCTTTATACAAATTATCTCAAATTCTATATGTTAGTAAGAAAAGAAAATGATCCTGAAACATTACAAGTGATATACATAACATTGTAAATAGGGAACTTAAAAAACCTGACATAAAAATGTTTTGTTGTTAAGTGTTTCAATTTTGACAATATTTTCAATACAGGACATGAATGATGACTAACTGAGTTTCAGGAAATCGATTACTCTTTTATGCGTCAGTTTTAATGAACAAGTTTCCTCTCAAATACAGTTGTTAAAACAGTGGCTCGTGTTAATTAGGAATGTCACAGATTTAGAAATATGGATGCTATGGTGTGCTTTTTCAGTAGTTTTATAGGATGCAGACTGAGATTAATAGGTATATGTTTAGGGAGAATTATATATATAAACATTATTTTAGTTTATATAAATATTATGAAGTAATTTGTTTTGTTCAATGTGGTATATGCATTTAATTTTTACTTTTATCTTATTTATTCAAACCTTTAAAAGAAAACCTTTAATTCCAAATATAAAAATAAAAATTCATGTAATAGTAATTCCTGAAGCTAAAAGTACAGTTGTATTAAGATGGACATTGTTGTGTCCTCTGATCACCGAACTATATTTAAAAACTGGAGAAAAACATTTTAAAGATTCTATACTTTAAATTTTCAATATAATAAATATATTGTGCTTCTCAAAGAATATAAGCATTTCCTTTAAAACTCGTAGAAAACGCAGCAATAGTTATTTACAAATACTTAATGGATTGCTACAAGAAATAAAGTTAAATAGTAGATAATAGCTTTAGGTTACGTTCTTTGTTTACGTAATAATGATAAGCATTAATTTATCAGAACTCTCTGCTTCTAAAGACTGTGTCTCAAAGCTGCTCTCACTAAGACATGATTTATATTACAGCAGTCTGTATCATATGTGTATGAAACACCCCCTGAATATATTTACATTTTATATATTTAGGTATGTACTATTGGTTAAGTTATGGTGCCACTGTATTATAATTTTTGTTGTAGGATCTATAATAATGTATCAAATATATAATGAGATTATCTTTATTATTATATGTTTTAACATTTTCTTTCTTTTCCTGATATTTTTATATATTTTTAAATTATCCTCGCATTCATTGTATGTTTCTATGTATTTAAGTATCTGTATATTTCATACGATAAACTGTGTACGATGCTAGAAATGAAACAATGCTCTATAGCAGCAAATGCATTTACAAAACAGAAAGGAAAGCAAGGCAGCCTCTTATAATTTTAGAGAATTACAAAATGCATGAACATAACATAAAAACCACGAGCGCTCCTGTTTGGTTATGGATCTCTAAACACACAGTTACACGTTTCTGCTTGGAGATTTATATAAGCTACACTTCTTGAAAGTGTTTCTTAAATATAAAAATCCTTTAGAATCATATTTTCTTTCATGTTGCTTTCATTTCCCTAAGATGTTCAGTTGACATGAAGCGAACAGTGACAAAACAAGTACGGTTTACTAAAAGTCTAAATTTACTTATCAACATAACAAGCAATTAAGGACAGGAATCAAGCGAAGAGAGAGAGAGAAAAAAAAGGCGATCTCCGCATTATAACGAAAAACGTAAAAGCCTTATCGTCATCTAAAGGGTGAAGAAGTTTAGAGAAGAGATGGTATCTTTTTATAAATAAGCTTCTCCTGCGAAACATCGCTCTTCTTTTTATATCCAGAGAAAATGCTATATTAATTGGCATGAAGTCGAAGCGATTAGCAGAGACGTTCTGGCATAAAACAAGTAAGAGAAATTCTCTTAATTAGACTACTTTCAGTTTTTGAAAGAGCGCTGGATATTGGACAAAGTTAACATTTATCTCTGCTATATTTTCCGCAGCACTTTGGTGGTGGTAATTATATAATAATCTATCAAAAGGTATAGTCTCACTTCTTTAAGAGTGAATGATACACGAGATATGTGCCTCTTTTACGAGAAACTAACTTGTGTAAAATTAATACAGTTATTATTTAAAACTCTCCTCCTAGTATTTCTCAACTTGTAAAACAGGAAATTAAGAAAAAGACTGATATGTTATATCCCTATGACATTCTGTATCCACTATCGTTAATTTTTAATATCCTCGAAAAACTATTTTACAAAATCTACGAGGGCTGATCAACAAAGACTGAGACTGATTTTGTTTCACAGATGTTTATTACTCCAATTCAATGTTTACATGATCTTTTTCAAAGTAGTCTCCTCCAACATCAATGCACTTTTTATAGCGTCTCTGCCAGTCCTTGAACACGTGCTGCAGACCATTCTTTGTCAGGTTCTTGAGAATCGCCTCACTTTTCTTGAGCACTGCTTCAGAGTTCTCAAATCGAATACCCCTAAGCTTTGCCTTTAGTGATGGGAATAAAAAAAGTCGCAGGGTGTAAGATCGGGGCTATAAGGTGGATATGGTACACAGGTAATTTTGAATCGAGCCAGAAACTGCATGACTTGATTTGTGACGTGAGGCCGTGCATTGTCATGATAAGTTGCCACCCAGTCCGAGAAAGCTCTGGTCGTTTCTTTGCAATGTGCTTCCTCAGTGTAGCCAATACTGACGTGTAGTATACTGCTGTAACAATAGTGTGAGTGGGAACTGCATGCTGGTAAATTATTCCATTACAGTCAAAAATGTGATCAGCATCACTTTCCCTACGGATGGAATAACTTTTGCCTTTTTTGGCGTTGGAGAACCTGGTGATTTCCACACTGGCTTGTTTTCCTTCAGGATCATAATGATGCAGCCATGACTCATCACCGGTGATAATCGATTTAAAAAATGCATCACCTCCTTTGTCTGGTATGCGAAATGCACGTAGGGTTTACAAAATAGAGCATTACTATCAACCTACCAATACGAGAGTCCTGCCGCCTACCAAATTTATACATAAAAACCCGCTCTTTTCAAATATTTATGTTACAGATACGAAACTATCACGGAAGCTAAGGAAATAATCAGTCTGTCTTTGTTGATCAGCCCTCGTATTTCCACTGTCTACTACGTGTTAATTGCGAAAGGGTTTCAGGAATGGTTTAATTACGCAATCACTTGAGGATACATGGGGGATACTGTAGGCTGAGGCGACACTTAACTCTGTATTTAAGAACGGGTAGGTTTTTAAATGAAGCTTCTTTAGGCGCGGTAGGGCAAATTGGCCTGGATCAGACGAAAAATGAAACGCGTTGAGTTGGCCTGATTGAGACATTCCAAACGGCAGTTGAGAAGAAACAGAGGGAGAATCATTTCTGCTCTCTCCGTCGCATATGTCATACAGTCTACGCGCATGCGCCGTGTGTGTTGTATTAATACGTAGCATAGAGAGCCAGTAGGCGCTTGAGTATTATACTGTACATTAGCTAAACACGTAACATGAAGCTCAAGCATTGATTGGATATTTAAATAAAAAATTCAAGTTAAAATTAAACCCTGACAAAACTAAGTCTACAACCAGATCAGGCTCTACTATCGACGCAGTATTCTCTTGTTATTTAGAAAATATAGTCTAAATTATTTGTATCATACTTCAACTATCATAAACCCATAGTTTCATTCTTAGTATGAAGCAAATGATGAATGAAAATCATGGAAATTGGTTAATAACAATATTTAATTAAGAGAAATTTCCTTCAATAAAATTCCACATAACCGTTTCCTAATCTTTAAATAACAAAGTCGTCAGCAAATGCTGGAACCTAAGAAGTTTCACTTCTAACTCGCGAGAGTTTCACTCATTCTTTTTTGTTACATTTTACCAGGCCTTTAACTTATCGGCGGCCTTTCCTTTGGAACATGTTATTGCCTATAGGCAATGGTGTTAAGTCCATTCGTTGCTTTGGATTTCTGGTAAAATTTGTATTCGTTAGATCACACACACACACACACATATTCACACTCTCATTCATAATTCCATACCCTGGGGAGGGATAGAGAATAATCTTGGCTAGAGAAAAATTCTGAACTACCCAGCCGGAAATCGAACCCGGGACCCTCTCGCATAGCAAGCAGGTGCTCTACCGACTGAACTACGAGGCCAGCAGGGTCACGTTGGCTGCCTTTGAAATGCCTACCTTTGCACACAATGAGTACTTAGCAAATTTAAACTAATAACTAATATCGTATTTAGGATATGGTTACTGCCACAAAAGGTTATTTACCTGCATAAATTGTGTGTTTAACGTGATCCACAATTTTCGTGCAGTTATACAAAATTATTCAAAATGAACGAAACTTCAAAACCTACTCCAAGAAATTTCAAGACAAACCTTTTCATTTTCATGCAAATATCTTAAATATTTGCTACTTTAAGCAAAATCGCTAGAGCCATATTTCAGAAAATCAAAAATCAGGAAAATGTTTCAATGAAAGATGCTGAATCAACCGAAACTTTTGGGGTTATGCCTTACAGACACACACACAGAACCTTTTTTATTCAAGGGATCTCAAAACGTGTATTTATAGTAAAATCTCAAGTTTTGAGTGGAATGCAATTATTCCTCTTTAAAAGCATTGTAAATCTTATATGCTTATGGAGTGGTTTTACAATCTACCGATAAAACTATTTGCCGGATTTCTTAGGGATCGGTGCTGTATAATCTCTGGATAGCACTACTCTCAAGATATCTTTGCCGATATGTTTTCGGCTAGTTGGAGTAGCCGATGCCTCCATTATCCGACAAATGACAAGGTTTCACGCTCAGGACCGACACAGTTCTTATGACTAGTAATAGTAATCATGGCAGAGTTGCAGTGTCGGCTCGTGAATTTACATTTTGGATGTTCACAAAATGTTACTTTTAAATAGTCCTGAAAAATGTGAAATAGCACCTACAGCATGATGCTTATGATTATGAATAAATTGATAAACTGCAGTAGCTCCCAATAATAATAATAATAATAATAATAATAATAATAATAATAATAATAATAATAATAGTAATACTAATGCACAGATTTTCTGACAAGGGCAAGGGTTGTTTTGTGGATTTTTATTACTTTTTACATAATTAGGTCAGCTTAGAGCAACAACGAAGTATAATATTATGTAAGCTTTTGCGGTACTGTTTTTACTACTCACCATTCGCATTTTTTCGTCAGCAAATATTAATATAGTTAATTAATTCGCAACCACCAAGTCTTATTTTCTGAAGCAGAAAAATGCATAATTTTTTCTTATAAAAAGTCCTTTACCTCCACATAGTCTTTATCAATATAAATACGTTACACTGCACTGTGGGTACCCGTTAAATAGAGAAAACTTCTGCATCATAGCTGACACTATCTATTATAAAGAAAATCCATGCGACTGCTTTTCAATCGCGCAAATGTCTTTATCACTCTATGATTGATGTCTTTAGTATCATAACATACATACCATAAATGAACCAGATATCCATAATATGTGTGTGGAATATAAACTTTTATATCCTTATTTCGCTGTACAATGAGTGAATTGGTATGTTCAGTATGCCACCGAAAAGCGAACGGGGGTTCCCAACTTCCCACCCTCTCGCATGAATAAAGTTTGTGCAGTAGTGTGCTACCACATAGCGACATTGACGCAAACTTGTTGCTGAGAGATGTATAGTCAGGGCCAGAGCACGTCTTCAAGTGTGCACGACCCGTATGAGTGTCACCCATAAGGTACTTATGTCATACCAGCTTCGCATGCGCAGAAGCTCCTAAAAACGTGCACAAGTCAAGCTGTGCTCGTGATTCTGTTGCCATATCTCATCGAGTTTAGAGGAGAAACGCAGTAGATGTAAATGCCGTAGTTTTAAATCACCACATCTATGTTACGTGTAATAACATTCAAAGAAAAACCAATAAATCCGCAAAGTGTCAAAAATTAGGGTATTCGCGTACTCCTGTGCAGAAGCAACATAATGAAATGATAAACACATCAGCATCTGCAAATGCAAATCAGCAAATCCCATCAACGCAGAGGTAAGGTTACGTGAATTCTGACTCGATTCTCTCCCAGCATTTTTCACCCTCCAGGTTACCACGTCAGATTTTTAATTCTGTGCAATCTTATATGATTCTAAGAGATTTAAAAGCCTTTCACAGTCATCATGAGTGAAGCTTTGAGCCCTGCTTCGCCTTGTCACTTCTATATTGCTCCAAAACGATGGCAAAAATAAACACCAAGTTTCATTTTGTTTGTAGTTGTCTGCTTCAAAGGCAATTCTGTTTGTTTTATAGTTTACGAATTCCCCAATGATGAAGTTTCCGTCAAATGACAAACATAACACATCACAGGTTATCTTATAGGATTGTTATCCAGAGGGAACCGTGTGATTATAGAACAAGAGTGTTGCTTATCGGCCAGAAAAGTTTATTTCGAGACTAAATATAAGCAAGCTTATCGGGGCATTATAGAACCGCCCCAAGACAGAAAAAACAATACCGTCACTGTGTTGGATAAACAACAGAATTTGGTTTTTGCAACATTTTGGGAGTATTTTCAACATTCTCTTGTTCAACATACACTATTCCTTTGCAACACAGCATTTTACAACTTTCACCAGTTTGCAAATTATATTGCATATTTGCTTATTTTACATGCATATTTTATAAATATATTTTTAGTTTATTTATTTTATCTTCATATTTGATTTCCAAATACATATTTCCGAACAATATGTGCCATCAAGTAAGTCTTGAAATTTGTCAATACTAATGGTGACGGTGATGATCACTGAGTGGCCTCTTAAAGAGCCTGCACGTAGTCTCATGGAGCCTTTTATGTCTAATATTCCTGGCATTAATCAAGTTCGATGGTCCGTATATATATCCTCAGGTTCCAAAAGGAATCTGGCATACATATCTATAAATAGCAAAACCTTCTCATTCACATAGTATATTGTCGTAACCTCTTTACATAATCTAGCTCAATGGGGGTAGAGCAATAGGTACAGTGGCCAGGATCGAACATTCTATCAGAAGTTGCACGAAGTCCGACGGGGCAAGCTCAACGAAATTCTAAAAATACACCGAAAGGTCCCTAACAATATGCCTAAGTCATTATATGGATAAGGGAAGGATCTATCTACTATAGAAATTTACATTAAGTTGGTTTGGATGGTAAATGTATTTTACGATAAAAAGAAATTACAATACTTCCTTGCCTGTCGGTGGGGACGCCATGCTGTACGCACGGAAAAGCTGCACACACGCTGACCTTGTTGTAAGCAGAACCTCGACTTGACTACTAACCCACGCTACACTAGCGTCAGGCACGCTACACCAGGAACCGGTTTCTATCCCCACTACTATTGCAAAATATTCGATCTGGGCCGCCAGGTCACGTACGTAATAATGCCAATAATGCTAATTACATCACAAATGTCACATCATGTCGTGAGACCTCAAAATCCCTCACACGTTTTCAACATAAAGGGTCTTGTGCAAGCCCTATTGTGTATAAATATCTGTGCAGAGTGTTGTGTCCTATAAGATAGTCCACAACTCCTCTGAGTCTCGAGCTAGTCAAATTCAAGAGAAAGTCGCCCACTTTCCGATCAGGCCCCGATATCAAAACATGGGCCTGTCTGCAGTGGTTTGCTTACTCCAGATTTCAAAATGAGCCTTTGCAGTAAGCTGCACTATCTCATACTTGACAGTTCTGGTCGACATACGCAGAAAGACTCTGGCTCAATAAAACTGAGCCCCGATTCCTTCTTTGCAAGGGAATTCTCTAAACCCTCTAAACTCCTCCAACGTTGTTGTTACTGTTAAATTAAGTCTAATGGTTTAGTCCTTCTCAATCGTCGTACATCACACTTATTTGGTACTTTCAACATCCCTATGTTCTTGTAATATAGGATTCTTTTCAGTATTACTTTCTCTAGGGGAAGTATTGTATTCCACCCAAAATTTCGATACCGAGATTTCACCGGAAATACATGTTTTGAGACTCCGTGAATCCAAAAAAGCATTTCTGGAAACATGTCGGTGTGTGTGTGTCTCTGTGTGTCTGTCTGTGAACAGCATAACTCAGAAACCAACGGTCGGATAAACACCAAACTTGGTATTTAGGTTCAGTATCTTCCAGAGATGCGACACGAAGGTTTTCAAGAAAATCCCCCCACCCCAGATTACCCTTTACATGGAAGATTTTTCGAGACTTTTAATTTTTTTCAAAAATGGCTCTAACGATTTTGATTAAAATATCGTATGTTTAAGATATTTTCATGGCAAATAAAATGTATATCTTGAATTTCTTTGGAATGTCTCC
Organism: Deroplatys truncata; assembly: GCA_030765065.1. NCBI lineage: Eukaryota > Metazoa > Arthropoda > Insecta > Mantodea > Mantidae > Deroplatys > Deroplatys truncata. The sequence continues at coordinate 76,573,321 of CM060983.1, forward strand.
AAAAGTATTCTTCATTGTGAACGACTTTTGCATAACTGGTAAACCATAAGAGATAGACAAAATTGTACTACACAAGAAATGTAGATCGCGTTAAAATACACAATTTATGTCATACATTTTTTTTGTTGAGTGTACCATTTTCGAGATATTGCTTGTTATTTTCTTAAATTCTTCAATACTTATTTTCTCAAATGGGAATTCGTTATTCATTTTTTTGTCTTGGATATGCAAAGAGTATTAATCTGTGGCAAAGGGAATGGTGCTGCACCTAGCAACCAGCTATTAAGAGATATGTATGTGCTTAAAGGCTACTGTATTTCCAAATTGCCCTTGTAAATATATATTCCCCTTACATCTACAAGAAAATTAGCAATAAGATAGACTCTGCAAATGTTTATCTCGATTAACATGAAGTAGATAGAGAATAAGTGTTTGTATAAATAGTTTGTACAAGAGTAGAGAAAGTCATGTGAGTGTAACACATCAGATTTTTTATTTCTTTCTGACTACGTCAATCTTGAGGTCTCTATGTATGTGGTCATTGTTCATGTGCTATGGTGCATTAACTATTGTTCCTAATACTTTATTTTGGAGCATTTATATATGCTTGATATTGGTCAGGTTAGTGAAGCACCAGAGCTGTATCCTATAGGTCCGAAATGATTTCAGCATCTGTTTATTCATCAGTAACTGTACACTCGGTCAATTTAAAACTAGCCGGCATTTGCAAGACTGAGCTCGAATCGGGAACTTCCGTGAGCATTTGGGGCAGTCAGTCTGTTCACAAGAATGCGTATATTCTTGTAGTAGTTATAATGGGGAACACAAATACAGATATACTAATGCTTCTGTCTTTCTTTTGCTTCTGTGTGCCGTACCGGTTGCTAGTTAAATAACGAAATTTCGGAGCAATATTCCTTCCACTAGTATTTGGCGTTTGTGTAGTAGTACGTCATACCAATAGATAGCAACCATGGCATTAATTATCAATCGTGAGGAGGTTCCATACTCATCAATTTTATCTTACAACCACAAGTTTCACCACTATTATAATTATATTTGTAAGTAAAATGAAGTAACATAAGCAATATATTTTAACTGTATTACAGTAAAACGAGTTGTAAAGTATTAAAGATAACAATCCACTATGGAGAAGCAAACTCGAGCTGCTTGTTTAGAAGTTAAGTAGCTTAACCACTGCTCCACGTCAAGCATGGAGGTCAGTGTCTTGTGGCTTGTTTTATAGAGTTAGCCAAAACGACGCACAGAAGTTGGCGGTTGTGAATCGCGCGCTCACTCGAAGGGATTTTGAAAAAACCTAACTGCTCAAGAGACCGGCCACTGTTAGTTTGACCGAGTTCTGAATTTCTCCTCCCAATAAACCAAAACGATTCTTATATTTAATGTTTAACTCTTTTGTTTTAGTTTCAACTTCTTTTTCCAATTTATATTTCGGTCTAAGGTCTTACCTAAATACTTTACTGTTTGTGCTTGTAGAATTACGCAATCTTTATGTGCTTCGGCTCCTTTCAGCGGCAATTCAGATGCAGAATTTGATGTTGGAATCATGCAACGTAAGTTATATTACAGTCGGTACCCAAAATGCTGCCCCTCTCCTCTCCTTCAACACCTGGCTTTAACTACAGAATATAGATCAACCAGGAAAAGAATGATAAACATATATTCTAAAGAAACTCCTACAGTATAACCTCACCACGCCTAACAAATGCGTCGCGGGTAACGATAATAAAATTATGATGGTCTAAGCTAGTGTTATTCTTAACAGAATACACGGTTATTTGTTTTAAAAATTGTGAGAATAAAAATATCAATGCTGAAAGTGATCGGTAACAAGAAAGGCAACTGAATAAAAAGGCGCAGTTTGGTATAGAAAAGGTGTTCGGGGCAGAAGAAGATTTCAGATGATAGACAGTGTTCAGATAAATGGTTCACAAGTGAAGATAAAGATGAAGTGAATATTGGAAAAGAAAGGAGAAGACTGGCTTTGAAGTGCCAGTGAGCAAATGGCTGTGATTAACACAACTATTCTCTTCAATCCAGCAACACCTTACCAATAGCTGCTGGCAGCAAACAAGGGAAGGATCCAGAGGCTCACTAGGAGATAATGGAGCATCCAGAGCCCATTGCGCTCTTAACTGAAGATCCTGTACAATAACAATATGACAGCACAAGCGTCAAATAAACAAAGATTTTATTAGCAAATGGTAAAAAAGATATCCCATGAGTCCTAAATTAAATTGAGTTTTATTAATGGACGCTCTTTAACTGCTATGATCCTTAGCGTCCCATTCTAATTGGGAGTGAAAGTTCGGAAATTTTGCTCAGAGGCCTCTATCAGTCTTGAGGTTCTTTTACGTGCCGTAAATCTATGACACGGGATCACTGGCTTTGCTTCCCTTCCGAAGGAAGTCATGCTAAGGATTTTTACGCCCGATAAAATCCATCGCCCATGACAGTCCGCTTTGGGTCAAGCACGTTATACGGGAATCAAATATAGAAATGAAACTATTGTGAACACTCATTCATAAGCTGTCCATCACTATTCATTGCAAACACTCCTTCCGCATTGTTTCCTCTTTTCCAGTTTCCTCTTTCTCTCCGTATTTAATTGTTTATTTTAATATTACTTTTCATCTAGCATCTTTTCCGCTCGAAACTTCTTGCATACCATTCCGCTGTTAGTAACTAGTTTCTGCTCATCCAGAATCCCATTCAATTGCTTTACTCTTCTAGATTATTTTCAGCATTGTTGTTGCTTCTCCAGTCTTTCCAAAACAGTTTCATTACTTATTCTGTATGTCCGTGAACTCCTTCTTTCTCATACATTCACACTTAAAACGTCTGGTCACGACAACAAAGTACTTGATTTATTTTCTTTGTCATTATTTTCTCAACGGTCCACAGAATTTGTTAAGGAGAGACTAAATAGCTAAAATTTCTAAAAATGACATATTAAATGTCCTCTTTAATTTTGTATATATGTGATCATTGTAGGCAAGATAATTATATTTTAAATATTTTTAAACGTGATCCGTATCTGTCATTTTGTACTCTGAATTCTGTGCCACATCACAGAAGAAAAATCATAACTCTTACACACTTTGCAGTAGATTAGTAAACCTTAGCCCATTTTTCAGGGAAATTTTGTTCTATAAATTGGTAGAGAAAAACTGAGCTGTTAAGTATGACAGCTTCTGTGTGCCAAGCCATGTGGTTATTTCTTTTCAAATAAATATATGCGAGTTTGTTTTCTCCATTTTCAAATTCTTCTATGATTGACATGCCCCGGTCTAAATGACCAGTTACCTCAGAAAGTTTTGAAGATAGCTAAATCAAATTTTAGGTTGATCACTAAATGGTCTTGCCTGTCTACTTTATTGTTAAGAACGTAGTTGGTTATGTTTTAAAAAAATAATTGCGTATAGATTTTAATGAAAATGGTACCAAATGGTTTTAATAAAATAATCCTATCCTCGTTATAAGCAATTTTATTGGATAAAAGTATATCTACATCCTGCAACATTTTCATCATATCTTATATAGTTTCTGAGTTAGTGTGTCATGAATTTAGCAGACTTAACATTGGTGGGATAGAGTTTTGAATACCTCTTTAATTTGGCTTCTTAGAGCTTCTTTTACCATCGCTTTGCTCTGTTTAGCTATAAACAATTGCTAATTTAACTACATTATGATACCCCAAGCATCTAAACTTGTTCATTTGTTGCACTTTGGATATCTGGAATTCGCAAGTGTACCAAATTTGCTTTTCTCCCGATAAACATATATTTTTATTCCCTTCATTCTGTACTCCTTAGCGTCTATAACAAATGTTGTCTATATTTCTGTATAGAGATAGAAGAGTTCGTGATCAGTAGACGTAATAATGGTGATGTTAACTCAAACTCTACGAGCTACGTGAAGGAAAAAACGAGCTTAGGAACCAAAGGCACGGAACAGGTAAATCCCCTGGGTCAGACAAAAGGGAAGAAGAAAAGAAAGGGCGGTTGTAACATAAATTCAGCAGGTCAAGTGCCCGGACCGCTACCTTAATACCCCTCCTCGACAAGCTTGTGGTCCAGCACAGCCTCCATCGTTATTCCACTATTATTCGTTAAGCACCACAAGTTTGTTTAATGGTCTGCGGTGGTGGTGCAGCATCGACTTCCCCTTCCGGTTTGCAGCTGACCTGAGAAGACTACACAAACACGAGAACGTGGTTCGGTGCCCAAATGTATTCTTTGCCTAACTTTGCGAAAGGAGGAGGTTCTGTAAATAAATTAGGGAGAATTATATCTCGATTTTCTAGTTCTAACTGTTGTTTAATGTCACAGATACTACGAAAGGTGTTCGAAGTCCATTTTCTCTTACAAATTCAGAGCTAAATTACCTCAAATCATAGATCCACAGATTACCAATTAAGTGCGTTCTGCTGTGTACCCACTAGCGGTTTGTTAAGTTTATCTGTTAGGATAACATAAACCACCAAATAAAAGATATAAAATTTTACACCTTTACCTTTTCTAGCACCCAGTTATAGTTTATACAGGAAGTATCATCCAAAAATTCTATATTTCACCAAAAATATACGTTTTAAGATCCCCTGAATTCGATAAAAGACCCCTTCAAAAAAAGGTCCCACTGTACGTGTGTGTCTATTTCTATGTTTTCTTCTTCTAATTTCCAGGGATTAAGCTTAAAACCTATTCCGTCTTCACAATCATTGCTCTCTCCAGTGTTTCATAGATCTACCTATATCTCGTTTACTTGATGGCCTGTAGTATAAGGCTAGTTTTGGAATTCTTGTTGGTTTCATTCTTTGTACATGTTGTGTCCAGTTCCTGCGATAATCTATAATTTTGTCATTAAGGGCACATATTTCTAAATCTACGAAGCGGGAATGCTCAGGCGGTAAGTCTGTGACTCGCATTCGGGAGATCGTGGGTTCGATTCCTGTGGCCGACCTTCCTGACCCATGGGTTTCTCCCAGTGGAATGCTGGGAAGGATCATTACATCCACCAAATTTTCTGTCGCAACATTTCATCTCCATTCTCACTTCATTTCACCTTTCATCTGCTTGGTTTCCTTCAGGGTTGCAAGTGTCGGCAGGAGGTCTCGGCGCGCGGGCATGGGAAAAGGATACTCTGAGTAAACCTTCGTCCTCCAGGGGATGTGTAAGCCCACAGGAGGAGGGGAGTCTTACCTCTGCAGGCGTGCCTCCTGGTCCGACCGTCTCTGTGTCCTCTTACCTCACCCCTCCCTTCGTGGGTCCGCCCCGTCAGTGACCTAGGTACAAAAGACCTACGCTGCATAGGTCGAGGTACTAAGTTCCCCTCCCCTACTAGTCCTATCATATCTATGTCTAATTATTGTCTTATATCCTTGTAGATGGTTTTCTCTCGTACAACTTTTAATGCATCTCAGGGAGTTTCTCCATTGCTTGTTAAAACCTATGACTCGTTAAAATATGTTATAAGCGGAATGGCCATTGTTCTGCAAAACATTATATATTCTGATATATTTTTCTGTCTTATTTTTTAAAATCCGCGCACCATCTGAAACTTTGCAAGTTTTACCAATACATCTTTGTCTATCTGATACCTGACATCACAACCTAAATATTTGAATTAGGAGACTTGTTCTACAGTGTTATTATCTATAATATTTTAGATCGGAATGGATATTTCCCCTTAAAATCCATAATTTTGGTTTAATTGATTGATACTTTAAAATCATAAACCTTTTACATCTGATCCATTAGGGAAATAGCCTTTGAAAATCGTTTTCATTATTTTATAAAATTATTACGCCATCTGCTTATGAAAGTACATTTCATCTCGCCTTGTTGTTTGAATCTGATACAGGGTTTACTATCTGTTCCTATCGTTTAATGATGTCGTCTATATATACTACACCCTTGTCGAACTTCTGTATTAATTTCAAATCCTTTTTACTTCTTTATGCCTGTATTCACAAATATGCGTTATAGACAATACTCTAATTAAATACGAAGGGAAACCTCTAGTTTCCAAGATGTACCACAGGGGGATGTGTATCTGTTCACAGATTCAAATATATTTTTCTGTGAACAGTATAAATCAAAAGCGAAATGTCGGAGAATACCAAACTTAGTATTTAAGTTCAACACTTTTTATGGATGCGACACAAGATTTTAAATAAAATCCCCCACCACAAAGTATCCTTTTTTTAAATGTGGCTATAAGGGTTTTGACTAAAATACCATACGTTTAAGATATTTCCATGATAATAAAACGTATGTATATGTTAAATTTTCTGGGAACAGCCAGTGAAATCCTTTTCATTCGGAATGAACTCTGCATAAGTTTGTATAACTATTAATACATAAAAGATCGACAAAAAGGGACTCTATAAATAAAGCACTTGTCGGCCACGATATGAGTGCGTCGGTGGGAAGTGGAACTCAACAATTATGGAATAAGTGGGCGGGGCATCGTAAGGACAGTCAGGCAAATAAAACGTCCGCAGTTCCGAGTTGCATTTATCAGCGAGGCTGAGGCGTGCAAACGTACTACTGTTTTCATTATATATCTGTACATTCTCCTATCACCTTACCCTTCACTGTCCTCTGATCTCTAGCATTGATGACGTTACGCATTGTTAACAAAATAGTGGTGCGCTTCCCTAAGTGCACTCATATAGTGGCCGAATAGTAGAAGCTTTAAAACACAATTTATTCTAAATAAGCTTTTGAGACATCAATCACTTCGGAGATATTTTAGTTTCTCTATTACTTATAGAAGAGAAAATATTGTATACAACAATTCGATACCCAAATTTAACCCTAAATACATTTTAAAATACCCTGAATAATAAGAAAGCATTTTAGAGAAGTATCCGCTGGCAACTGTATGTGTGTGTGTTTCTATCTGTCTGCTGTGAACAACTTAACTCAAAACTAAAATGTGAGTTATTAAGTTCAGCATCTTCCAGGATGCGACACGAAAATTTACAAAAACATCCGCCCATTTTACTCAGAAAAAAAGTTCATTATTTTTTTTTTATTTTCTCTAAGAATTTTAATTAAAATACAATATGGCAAATTAAAAGTATATCCTGCACTTTTTGGGAATAGCCAGTGAAGATCTTATCACTCGAAATGAATTGTATATGTAATACTGATTTTTGATTCAAGCTAAAAGAATGCTCCAGTAATACAGTTGTTTGTCGCGGCCTCTTCCTTACCAGTAACGCACGTTTCCCAAGAATTGACGTAAAATACCTCCTATGAACTTTTTTCTAGTGCAAAAAGAGAAAATCGATTGTGTCGTATGGGAAAGCGTTACACACATTTCGACTGCAGTGTAAGAGGCTTTTACTAACTGACTCAGTCACCTTCCACCGGGGGTTGCCATGACAACGCAGCCAGACTGAAAAGGGGAGATCGCTCGTCCTGCCCAAGTTTTAGCATCACTTGCCCTTTCTTCTGTTTAACCCAGGGAAAAGTTCAGCCTTCGTCAACCGGTTAATTGCGAATCTCATCCGGAAGGCAAAGATTTCGCAGAAATTTCCGGATCGTGGCATTTGGAAGGCTGTGAAGGATCTCCATTATCTTATTAGTGCTGGGTTAACGGTTATGACTGCCCCATCAGCATTCATTGCTCTCAAGTTTACAACGTACAGCCGCTATAAAGATGGAGGCAAAAGTCTTCACCATTGGCAGTTTAGCTCCAAGATGGAACGGAATGTTTTATTTTTGTATGTTGGTTCAAACGGGAGAAGTTTATGACAAACTTGATCTGACAGAGAGCTTACAGCCCAGGTAGGCGTATGCAATACATAATCTTTTATCCTGATGCGATGAAATTTCTTCATAAATAAACGATAATTGTATTTAATGTTGCAAGATTGTTTTCTATTCTGATGACAAAAATAAACACAAAATATCTGATGTGATACATTCAGATGACCTTCTCTACCTTCTATGGTTTATTAGTGGGTATACAATCTATTCCTACTAAAGCTTATTTTATCTACTTCATTTTAATCTAAATAAATCTTGTCATAAATAGCTAAATTACACATTTCGTTATAGATACAAAGGGGACAGGATAATCATATGTTTAAGAACTATATGCTGCCTTAAAATTCCATACTGTTTCCATGCAATCGTGAGAAACAACTGAAAATCCATGGAACTTAACAAGAATGACAAAAGTATTGAACAAATTGAACCATTAATAACATGTATCGGAAATGGCTGATGCTACAAAAATATTTTTTGGAAATAAATTGTATGTTTCAAAGAGATTTACAGTTTTTGTGTAGTACGTTTTCGTCTATCGCTTAATATTTGCCAGTTATAGAAGGTTATACACATTTGTTTTCAAACGAAGTGGACTTCACAGGCTACTCCCAGAAAATTTAAGATAAACATTTTATTCTTAATGTAAAAACCTTTAATATATGGTATTTTAATCAAAATCGTAAGAGCCATTTTTTAGAAAATAAAAATTTCGAAAAACCGTCCATGTAAAGCGTAGTCCGGGGTGGGATAATTTATTAAAAAATCGTGTTGCATCCTTGGAAGGCATTGGACCTAAATTCTAAGCCTGGTGTTTATCAGACTTTTCGTTTTTGAGTTACTGTTCACAGACACGCAGACAGACGCACACACAAACACTTCTCCTACTTACCATACATAGTAGAGAAAGTAATGTACACTAATAATTATAAATCACACAAAGTTAAGTCCCTTTATAAAAATCCAAACCCTTATCGACTGTAATTATGTAATAATTGGTCAATTATGCACTATTGGTGTGGGTATAGGTTATACAACTGAGGGGGACACTTCGCACACTTCAACCTACATAGATATATTTTAGCTACCACCTTCCATGAGTAAGGGATGAACTGAAGGAACCCCAGGAGGGTACAGGCCGCAAGAGATATGTTACAGAGACGCGCGGAAATCCCTAACAGTTCTAGAATGAAAGATCTGTCCACTCTGGAGTTCCCTAGAGAGGGTGATGAATGACCCGTCGGGCAAGCAGCCCTCTAGTGTCTACGGGGAGTACTCTTTCCTTTGAACAACCATCCACGGCATCTGTTCCGCACCCCATCCACCAGAAACCTAGAAGCACGCCTGAAAGATGAGAAGGAAATGGAATCAAAGGGAAATAGGAAAGGAAATCGTGATAGATAAGCAGCCACCCAGCATTTGCCTAACGACCAGGAAAAACCACGGAAAACCCGAGGTCAGATTGGGCGGTCGACGGGAATCGAACCCGGGACTTCCCCAATGCAAGCCTCACATGCTATCTTAGTCTATGAATAACGTTTAGAATGCTTAAAACCTGTCATCCTCCTTGTATGTTTTATCAGCGAAAAAGAACCTAAAACCGTCAACGGCATAAAATTACTAGCAATGAGGAAAACAATAACATTTATATGATAAAATTGTGGGTTACCTGGATTAGATTTCTTTTCCACGAATGTCGGTTAAATTTAAGCTCCATGAACTCCGAGCTCATTTGAGCATCATTTCACCTATTTCATTCATCATCCATAAGACCTATCAGGTTAAAAGACGTTAAATTAATATATAAGTAAATAAAGTAAGGTAAGACTATTACCGAGCATTTGCTTTTGAGCTTCAATTTTAAATAAATAAGTTATAATAGGCTGCAAGTTGGCTACCTGAAGTAATATATATTATTTGTATCAGTTGTTTGTGTACGTGTTTTTGTGGGAGGAGGGACTTTTCACTCAAGAAGGACCAAATCGATTGTTGTGAAAGTTTATATAACACGCATATAATATCTTAGGTCCCACTAGGCATGTGGCATCTTGATTACCTGCACCAGAGAACATACTGCTGCAAAGATTCTAAATATCTCGTTTATAGTTCAGTTTTTAAATACTGCATAGCAAAAGCTTGTTACAATGTCCGTAAAAGCTGTTATATATAACTTTTTATAGAATGGATATTTAAGAAGTTATAAGAATTTTCGTTATTATTCGTGTACCTAAACCAGTTACTAAGATACGCAGTATAGTTCGACGTCACTGAAAGTAAATAAGATGAACAGGTTTGCGTAGTGTTAAAGCTTTCACTTGAGTTTTATTACTCGTATTTTCTCTAACACCTGCATAGTAAGTAGAAAAGGTATTAGTTCCACCCATAAATTATTACACAAGGTGTCAGGGGCTGCCATACGTTATATGCTTTTCCTCATAGGTTGCAGATTTTAGTTAAAAATAATTGTTAATTTAAAGAAATATCACTTTCATTGTATATGTAGTGCATGTATGCCGTATTTTTAAGATATTCATTACTATTAACTTAGTTTCTTTATATTTTCTATTAACTTAACTTTACTGTTCCTCTAATATTTGTATTATTTCTGTTTTGTGATCCTTTAGATTTTATCTTTGTACCATCAATGTGTTCGGAGTATTGTATTCAGAATTGTTCTGTGTGGTTGAGCAGAAGAAAAGTCCTTATGGCCTTAGCTCTGCCACAGTAAATAAATAAATAATAATAATAAATAGATAAATACACCAAAAATATATGCTTGAGGCTTCCTGAATCCAAAAACCAGTTTTTGGAAAAACGATTCGTGTGCGTATGTGTGTGTTTGTGTGTTTGTGAGCACACAACTCAAAAACTAAAGCAGGATAAACTTCAAACTTGGTATTTAGGTATGATGCCTTTCAAAGGTGCAACACAAGGATTTCAAGAAAATCCCCCTACCCCAAAATACGCTTTACATGAAAAATGTTTCAAATTGTTGATTTTCTAAAAAGTGGCCAACGATTTTGATTAAAATACCATAAATTAAAGATATTTACATGAAAAAAATTGTGTCTTGAATTTTCTGGGAATAACATCTGAACTCCTCTTCATTCGGCAGGAATTCTGTATAATCCTGTATAACTGCTAAACTCAAGCGATAGATGAATAACGTATTACATAAAAATTGTAGATCTCTTTAAAACATATATTTTATGTCAAATAACTTTTTGTAGTATAAACCATTTCTGAGATACCCGTTATTAATGGTTCGAATTGATCATTATTAAAGTCCGGTCTACATTCAGTTGTTTCTCGCGATTACATGGACACAATATGTAATTTTAAGACCAACATATAGCGTCCAGTCCTTAAACATTTGATTATCGCTGTTTCCTTTGTATATTTAACGAAATGCATAATGTAGCTATTTCTGCAAAGGTTTATTTGAATTAAAATGAAACAGATCGAAAAATAGAGTTTAGCAAAATAAGCTTGTATACCCACTAATAAACCAGAGAGTAGAGAAAGTCATGTGAGTGTGTCTCATGAGATTTATTTATTAAAATCGCAGAAAAAACATTTTTCAACATATCACGTTTAATGTACGTTTCACAGAAATGAGCAAAAAACGGGATAATATAATACACTAATTATTATTCCAGTTCCTACTAGGATAGGGATATGGAGGAGGAGAGAATGAAATATTGGGGAGAGAGAGACGAAGTAATACCGAAGGTTAGAAGAGGGGGAGGAAAATAGATGGAGATGCAGGGATAGTGAAAGGGGGAAGATGTGAAACAGTGAGAATACGGGAGAGAGAAGTAGAAACGAATACCTAAACTGTATTTAATGCAATAACTAGAGAAGAGCTGCGGGTTTTACTGTTTATGGAACTCATCCTATGGTTTAATAAATGGGAAAAATGGGTATTCTAAAAGATGCGGATTTCACATATATGCGCCTTGTATACATATTATACATCCGACGTCTTATCAGACCGGCGTCTGGGCTACGAAGTGCCAGAGCAAAACCTAGCAAGCCATTTTTATCAGTTTGGTATCCCTACTTCCACCCAGAATCATTTTTTATCACACAGAATTGCCAATGGAGGAGACATGAGTTTAAACCACCATCCTGGTTTGTTATTCGGTTTGCCTACCGTCCAAGGAGCTTGTATTCTATTAGGACTATGTCTCCGTGAAGTCCGACTACCCCCAACACATGAAGTTGGAGGGAGATCGGAGGAGAATGACACCGAGTGTCATAAAATGGCATGCGCGTAACCTAATTACTCCGACACCTTTAAATTTAAAATTAGGAAATCCCTAAAAGAAAGGGTTATATCCACCACCATCATTACCATCCTGTCACCGTTTACGTACGGAAAAAACCCTGTTCCAGCTCCTCCATTTCTTCTTTGGTCGTTCAAGGGCTTCCTTCCCCTTAGCATATACCCGTTGACTGTTTCTGGCCATTTTTCATTCTCCGTTCTTGCGACAGTTGTTTTCAAATACGGAACGTACCACCAATTCTAAACCGATCCTGTAATTAGTATTCTATCAAGTTCTATGCAGCGCCTTCTTAATATTAGATATTTTGAGTTTTCAGAGCCATAGAGATTGTAAGTATAACATTAGTTCGAAAATTTCATTTCAGCATCTTTTTAGCTCGTTTTGTTGCTCAGTGTTTTAAAGCTCTACACATATTTTTATTTTCTTGGCAGAGTCTGGAGGTGTGAATGTAAAAGTGGATGTTTCACTGCAAAAATGAATAAACCTAAAGTTATGAAAACACACTTCAATCTCGATTGCCCCAAGTTGAATTCACCAATCAGCACTCGAAATGATATGGCACAGCTGGTTGCCACATTAAAGAATGAACTGAATTCGTGTGTTTGGCTTAATATAATATGTTCATCAGTATCAACATTAATAAATCATCCTACCATCAAAAGTAGCGGATACCACCGACTGGGCACCTCCAGTTATAATGGGTCCAGCCATCGCTTGGTGGAAGCAATTTCCCCGAAGGTCGTTAGCCGTATGGAGAACTTAAACATCACTAGTTTTATCCAGAAATTATAAACAGATTAGGAAATAAGCTCTCTTCAAAGAAAAAATTAAATAAAGTTATATTTAATCCACAAAAAGTACAATATAATATTAATAATGACTTAAATAAAAATAAACTATTACAAAATTTATATCGAAACACAGAATAACTTGCTAAAATTATTAAAACGGAAATTCAAAATTTCAATATAATTAAACCATATGATAAATAATCATATGCAAACAAGTAACTCAATCTTCAACAACAACAAAATCAAAATAATTCGAATTCATTTATATTTTATTTAAAGTTAATTTTTATTGCGTTTTATATATTTGAGTTCGAGAAACCCGGCTTATTCTAAAGTTTAACTCAATAAAAGGGTTTTAAATGTTCATTACATTTCGTAGTAAGGCCTTCCATTATTAATATACATGCTTTAGCTCACCGTGTGTATGTTATGAATGCTTAGTGTGTTTAAATATATAAACATTATGCATATAAGCCAACCTTCAAACTGCGGAACTTTTAGCAAATAAATTTCTTCGTAGTTGCAAGAGAAATACAGGACACTCCCTCTCTTTGCATCACTACGAGAAGCAATTTAATGTCTACTTAGCACTTACAAATTAGAAAGAATTTGAAAATTCAAACCAATAATAATGAACATCTAGGAAGTGTTGAATGTCATGCAGAATAATATTTCACATAAAGTATGTTTTTACGAGATCTACATTTTTCCCGGAAAAATAATTATATATATTGTCATGCAGATATTTTTTAACATTTATATTTTATTCAAACTCGTTAAAGAACTTTCGAGAAAATAATAAATTCGACAATTTTCCATATAAAGAGGAACTTGGCATTGGGATATTTTCCTGAAAATTTTCGTGTTGCCTCCTTGAAAGATACTAAATTTAAAACCAAATTTAGTGTTTGTTCGACATTTCGTTTTTGAGTTATGCTGTTCACACACAGACAATAGACGCTCACATACACACGTGCGTTCGCGGCTCTTTTTCTAGAATTATTTTATTAAGTTCAAGGAACTTCAAAACATATTTCCGGTGAATTTTTTGTTGTAATACAACACTATATGTAAGTACTAGACAAAGTAACTAGAGTACTTCATTTCGCTACATTTGTATTAGTACACAATATTTTGCTGTTCTTTTACATACTTTTTTTTTAAAATTTGAATACAGAAGCTGCTGCTTATTCACATTCTGAATTACAGTTTGGTTTGCTTCCTAATACTAACAAACATCTAGCCTGGGAAGTTTAAGGGATTAAGGTTACTATTTGTAGATTTGAATCTTTTCACAAAATAGTGCAGACCTTAAACAGCAGAATGCCTAATTCCTTTACTTACATGTTTCTTCGGCTCTACCTTTGATTTTCTGTTTTCACTTCTTTAGCATAACGCTGATACTTGCCAAACACGTGCCTTTTCTGCCGCTCTGTTCTCCTTTTAAACACATATATCTGAGATAAATGTTCTAAGTTTTACGGCATGAGTGCCGTTTAGAGCCAAGTTTAAATCTATCTGACATAAAAGACCCATTCCCCGATTTTTAACTTGGACATATAAAACTTTGCTTGCACCAAATCCTCTTCTCTACCAGTTGGAAAAGTATCTGAAAGAGTTAGCTAGGAATTTACAGAACGCTCATAGAACTTGCGAACATGTCTTTGCTTATAGGAATTCATATCGATATCGGCCGGACGAACTTGTGCCAATAATTTAAAACTTCACTTCTTCTTCTGTATGGAAGCCTCCTTTTACAGACAGCTTTGAACGCAAGAGCGGGCCAAAAATAGTGAACTGCTTGCCTGCATTAAAACTCTGTAGCTTAATTTGCTTAAAAACATTTCATGTTCACTTTCGTGCATAAAAAGTAGCCCATAGTATTTTTACACTCCACACATTTCTCTGTGTGACTGGCCTGAAAAACAATTCATGGACATACAAACTAACCAATGAACGATATTATAATCTATGTGGAATAAAGGGAAGTTTCGGATACCACCTCTGTGAAAGATTTTCACTATGATTGGTACATAAGGAAATGATAAGATACCTCTTGGAGGAAGGAACGAAATATGGTTTGCATATATGGTTACTGAACGACAATCCATGTACATATAGGGTGAATATGATCATCCTTGAACAGGATGACACTTTGTAACAAATAGAACAAAAAGTCTTAGTGTAGTTTTGCTCTTTTTAAAGTATTTTTTGAGAAAAAGACCAAAATTGCTTAATGTTAACACTATTTTACCAAACTTAAATATTTTTTAAAATATTTCTTAGCGGAGATTGAAAGATAAATATTTTGTGTATGTTCAAATGCATTTTGAATTAAAACAGTTCGCATTCTTACTATTCTTATAATTCTATAAGCTTTCAAATTTGCTTCAATTGGAGTTACATCGTTAGCCACGAGACTACACATCATGACAACTCTGTAAGATGAAAGAAACGCACTTCAGCTGTTGTTTATTGCACTTATGGGATTTATTTCAAAGCAGCGGATTATCAGTTACAAAATGTTTCACTTTACTAATGCCGACTATCTTGAAATGCAACTTATTTACGCTGAAACACATTAATGCTGCAGTTGCGGCAATAATTTGTCGAGAAAGATTTCCAAATAGACGAGTTCCACATCATAGAACATTCTTTTTTCATCTGGCAAAGAGTTCTAGATACAGGAAGCGTATCTCCTCGTGTTGAAGGAGTTGGTCAAAGAAATGTTGTACAAGAAGAAGAAATTCTTCAAGAAACTAGAGGAAGTTCCTCAAAGCAGCAGCCGTGGTATAGGTCGCACAATCGGCGTATCCTATTGGACTGTTCTGAGAACGTTAAAAGAATTGCTACGCCCTTATTATACTCAGCGCGTCCCTTATTATACTCAGCGCGTCCAGTATCTCTCTGAAGCAGATTATGCACGAAGAGCAACATTTTGCGAATGGTTTCTTCAACAAAACGGGGATTTTCCGCTTAAAATTCTTACAATGGATAAAGCTACGTTTACCAGAAATGGAGTAACTAATTACCATAATGCAAACACTTAAGTCTTACGACAATCCACGCATACATAATAAGACAGGACAGCTTTCAGCACACATTTTCTGTAAATGTTTGGGCAGGAGTTATGGCGTGACTTATTAATAATTTGGGGGTTTCATTGACATTACCAAACATTGTTGTTTACTTTGACGTTGACTGGGATGATGGCTCTCCTGGCTGGTAGTTTTTGCTAGCCGCGAGTGGTAGGGATATAGCATCTGTCTTGCTGAGCATTCCAAGAGAAGCGGATCACGCGTGCAAGCCGGCTTTTGAATCGGTGGACATCTCCCACACCTTTCATATTTAATAATGTCGAACCCTAAACAGTTGGGAAATATCTGGGAATATGTAAGTAGATTTGTGTTATGGATTTTACGCAGAAAAAACCCACGCCTGCCTGTTAACCTCCACACCACGTTTCGGTCCTCCGCGGGCAAGTGGATATACGTCCCCTCAATGTACGAGCTGGGTACTAAAAATTAATTTAATTTTTCATGTGAACCTTTAGGTCTACCCAGCATGTAACAATAGGAAACATTAATCGGTCCGGGGATTCTTCCTCGGATTTTGACAAGAGCCATCTATCTCCTGTTTCTTTAAGAAACGTTACCAGTTCTGTTTGAGGATATTCCCCGATAGTAAGAAATGATATATGACTATTAGTACATGACGGCGCTCCTAAGTAAAGTATAAGTAGAGCCGTAATAACAATTTAATTCAACATAATAAAACATACAATATTTTATAAAATAATCCTAAGCAGTTATTGTACCGTCACAGGAAGTAATACAGTGAAGTGGAGTGAAGAAATTTAATGATGGCTTGGATAGTTTTCGAGTTGTTGAATACTGTTGGAGATGAGCTGTTGCATTGCACTGTGTTATTTTTCCTCGTAAGCTGGGCATTCGGTGAGGATGTACTTGATTAAGGTGTGATGACATTGTCGACATTCAGATGACGGTTCCTTGTGTAAAATGACAGCATGTGCGAGTCTTGTATGGCCAATGTGAAGTCTTGTTATTTTTATTTGATCACGGCGTCTTAAATTTATTAGTTTAGTGGGAAATACAAATGTAGTAGATACTGAGTCACGTAACATGAGATATAACATCACGGTAGGTGGTAGCTATGTTAGGGTCATTTTGGGGATGTTTGGTAGCTTCTCGCGCTGCGAAGTCTCCTCTTCGTTGCCTTTAATACCTACATGGGAAGGTATCCATGCAATTATGATTTGTTTATCTATGCTCATAATATGGTGGAATAGCTGTTGTATCTCCTGGACTATAGCGTTGCGTGAATATCTGTCTTTAAAGGCATGTATTATGCTCATACAGTCTGTGAAAATTATAAAGTATTTGAATTTATGTTCTTGCTGGATCTGTGTAAGACTTTGTTGTATGACACATAATTCGCAGGCGTAAGTAATTACAATAACGTACATCTCTGTGTAATTTATTTAAAAGCAATGTTGTTATAACAGTTTTTTTACGTTTCATCCGACACATTCATGGTAAATTGTAATGTCATAATTATTGTACTTTAGTATTTAGTTCTTAACCGTTAATATACATCTATATGTAAAATAGTGTTAGGGGAGGGATTCAGAAGCCCTCAAAACTTACTGTAAAATCTCGACATACAATTTTTGGGTGGAATACTTTAGAAAGTAAAAGAAGACCCCAGCAGATGCAATAGCTAGGCGTGATCATAAAGAGAAGGTTGGATTGGTCCCATTTCATTTGCACTGGATACTGTTGGACAAGCAATACAAGTCTGTTAGAAGATACTCTGCTTTCAACGGCAGAAGTTCCGGATCCCATAATACTACTGTAGGATACACGTTCAAGGAAGTTCATCTTCTTTCCGCATATAGTCTTCTACCAGTTTTATTTTCTATCAATTCGCCGTGAGGGTGCGGCAGGGTAGGAGCTAGTGTTGCCATCTGGCGGGTGGAAGACTGCAACTTCACGAGTGTCAATACGATTACTGTAAAATGCCATTCGAATGCAGGAGCAGCAGCAAAATCCAGTCAGCGAACATATTCTCCGGATCTCGCCCGTCATTTGTTATTTTTTTCTTCCTCCCTTTCCTTCCATCTCCCTCATCCCTACCGACATTCTCTGCAACTTGTTGCTATTATAAGATTGCTTTCTATCTCTGTCGTGTCAGGGAGATTGTAACCCTAAAACGGCTAAATGCAAGAAAAATCGCATTAAATGTTATCTGTTGGAATTTCTGCTTTACATCTGCAAGAACTCCGTGGAAGATTTTTACTGAATTTCTATACTTAGCTGAGTTAACAGTTCTCAAAAAACAAGATTTATGTTATGTTTGTTACGCAGATTTGTAACCTACATGCTTAAGAAGGAGGTATGTGATAGTATCCTTTAATTTTAGTCCAAATTGCGTACATTTCTCTCATGGATTCCAGGAGGACATAGAACTTGACCTGCATTGAAACTGTAACCTCCAACCTTTTTGTGTACTTGGCTAAAGAATGTTGCCTTTTATGCATAATTTTTGCATCTAAAACTGTCAAAGCTTTGAGTATTTCATATATTTGTCCAATTATTCCTTAGTTATTTTAACAAACCTTAATGGCATCGAAACACGATCACAGGATAACATACTTAAAAATTTATACTTCTGTTTCTCGAGAAGCATATAGTATGTATATTCCCTGAATTTCATTATAGTGCATAATTATTACTCACATTTTCAAATTCGACAGTAAGGAATAAGAGAATCTAAAATCTTATATTTTTTATAAAATCAAATGATTTTTCTCTACCCATTTTTCTACAAATTATTCGTAAAAACTCTGAAGTGATACATACACATGACTTTCCCTACTCTCTGTAGTTTATTAGTGGATATATAAACTATTCTTACTAAGGCTTATTTTTCTGTCTACGTTATTCTAATCCAAATAAACTTTTGCAGAACAATGCATATTACATTATAGATACAAATTGAACAGCGACGGTCAAATATTTAAGAACTGGATGTTAAAATTCTGACCTTAAAATTCCATACTCTTTCCATGCAATCGCGAGAAAAACCTGAATGTTGGCAGGACTTAAGAATGACCAAAAATGGACAATTTGAACTTTTAAAAACGGATATCTTGGAAATTGCTTATGCCACAAAAACCTTATTTGAAATAAGTTGCGTGTTTTAAAAAAATCTACATTTTTCTGTAGTACTTATTCCTTTATCGCTTAACGTTTACTAGTTACACAAAATTATACAAAAGTTCTTCCAAATGAAGTGGCCTTCACATTCTCAGAAAATTCAAAATATACATATTATTTGTAATGCAAATATCTTTAATATATGCTATATTAATCAAAATCGTTTGAGCCCTTTTTAGAAAATAAAACATTTCTAAAAATCCTCCGCATAATGGGTAGTCTGAGCGGGGGGGGATTTCCTTGAAGATTTTCGTGTTGCATCTTTGGAAGGTTCTAAACCTAATTGCCAAGTTTGGTGTTTATCCGACTTTTCGTTTTTGAATTATGCTCTTCACAGACACACACAAACAACTCACACACCAGCTTTTTCTAATTTTTTGTATTCAGGTAATCTAAATACACTTATTTCCGGTGAAATCTTGATATCGAGTATTTGAGTGGAATACAATGCTTCCCTTACTTATTATGCGTAGTAGAAAAAATAAAACGTTTATTTTTCTATCTATCTCATGTTAATTTGTATAATCATTTCCAAGAACGGTTTTATTCTACATTTCCTTGTGGATACAAGAAAGAATAAGGGAATATAATAGGCTTAAACGATAATTCAAATCTTTTAGGAGCAGGTCACTACGCGAGGTTTTGAAATTCCGTTCTCTTTGCAAGATCATGCAAAGTATAAATATTTGAAAATTAAAACAAATATAAACCAATATTCCGCAAATGGCTAATGTTTTAAACAAAGTTATTTGGCATAAATGATGTAATTTAAAGAGACCTTCATATTTTGTATAGTAAGATTATATCTATCCGTTACTGTTTACTGGAGACACAAAAGTCATTCAGAATGAGGAGGGCTTCACAGGCTATTCCCTGAAAATTCAAAATATACAGGCTATTTGCCAAACAAATATCTTAAACATATGGTATCGTAACCAAAATCGTTAGAGCATTTGTTATAAACAAAAGTATCGAAAAAATTTCCATAAAGGGCAGTTTTGAATGAGGGGGTTTTTCTTGAAAAACTTGCTATAGAATCCTTAAACGACTCTGAACTGAAGTACCAAGTTTGGTATTTAACCGCCTTTTCGTTCTTGACTTACGCTGTTCACACACATACAAATGACCTTTTTTTAAATTTTTTTATTATTATTCAGTTTGTCTCAAACTTGTATTACTATAATCGGGAATGGACTGAACATTCTTTCTCGTCGGAGTTCTCTGGCTGCGGAAAGCTGACCGTTCATACTCTATTCGAATCCGAAGGTACTGGATCCCGTTTCCGTTCTCGGACAGTTTTACACCGGGATTTAGACTCCTACGTCTTTGCATTTTAGTGATTTTAGCGAGGTTTCTACATTTTCCAGGTGCGCTTGGAAAAGGACTCCAATACGGGACCTTTTTATTGTATGTTAGTCGCTGCGTATGGAGAGCATTTAAATGTACTAAGTTATTAGAAAAAAATCCGTTTTGGACACTAGCAGTATTATTAATCTGTTTAGCTATACATGTATCCTATAAAATTAAAACTTCTAAAGATAATGAGGAAATTCTTTCACTCAGGAGTAAGGTTTTAAACATATTTAGGTATACTAGCTACCATTTTCAGTCACTCCCTCCTACAGCCCCCCCCCCACACTAAACGTAAGGTTTGGTGAAGATAAAATGAGATGCAGCTTTCAAGTGAAAGGATTGCCAACGTCCAACCCAAGCAAAGGGCTATTACATTCTTCGAGCACCTATTTATTTCTTCTGTTGGATGTACAAAAGTAATTATTTTCTTTTTCCCCTTTGAAAGTTGAACCTTGATGAAATGTTTATTTATGTACTTGGATATGGAGACGCGTATGTATAAGAACAATTAAACAAAAACAGAAAGCGTTGGAACAGACATAGTAAAATGTGATTTAAATTTGTTGTTAGTCCACTCTGTAGTATTAATTGTTTCTTTTTATTCTATGTCATCTTGTTTCCTAGAGGTTGGATATTAATGGGCATTCTTTACAGATGTATGTACTTGTCAAGAACATCATTTTTGGGTTTTGGGCATAAAATCTTGGATAAAACATTTACATCAATGAAAACTTAGATTGTACATCTGTTACAACTTGTTTATTTGAACAGCTTAGAAGCCTTCATGTTTTTCTTTGTCTCAAAGGATCATTCAATTGCAATATTTACAGACAACCATATCTCAATACGAGTAACAAAGTATGACGCCTTAAAGTACGTTGCCAAGGCAAACTTTTTAAGTGCATTTACTCCTGGGAGGCACAAATTAGCGTCGGGTTTGTCGATCTGTCTGTATGCATGTATGAAACAACTCAGGAACTGGTGCATGTACAGAATGGATTTTATATATAAGAGCACAAGGAAAAACATTTTCGATATGTTTCGTACGCGGTTAAAATCTCAAAATTACGAGTCATATAAAGAGTTTATTAAAACGTTAAGTTAATGTTTTATATAAGGGTTTAAATAAAACTTGTGACACGCTTTAATTTGTTTGAAATACATACAAAATTAAAAATGATTTAAATATAGAGCTTCCGTACTTTCTGTCAAAACGAGACACATGCGGAGTGGAAGTTTTCTATATAAAGCTGAAGAAAATTGAACGATATATTTTAAATTTCTTGGAATTTATACTTTATTGAAGAGCCTCCTAAAAGTAAATGATTCTTGCATGAACCGTTGCATGTAATGAGATAGATTGTATAGATGTTGAAATGTACAAAAGGAATGGCAGATTATCCTGAGGGTATTTCAAAAGTTATGTTTAGACCAACTGAATTTGAGATTTTTAAACATGGGGTGATTGGTAACGCGGACAGACTTCTATGCAATGACATGTTTAGAAAACCTTTTCAAAGGTTTTAGAAGTTTAACTTTATGCCTAATCAAACTTCTTAGGAAAGATCCTGACTGGCCATTTAGTATTATTTTTTCGAGAATATTTCTCAAAACATTGCAGCACTATTTCTCTCGTGAAATGAATGCACGTGAAATGCAATTCTGCGCACAAGTTTAGAACATTTTCTCTTCCATTTCATAAGATTAGAGAACAAAAATTTGGTTAGTATTCTTTTTTAAATAACTTTTTTACTTCACAAATGCAATATAGATTAACTTGGTGAGCTATAGCATTACAAAGCACGGCCGTGTTAGTAAATACAAAGAAGAATTTATGCGTTAGCTTGGGACGTATCACTCCCACTCGCAGGAGAGTGTTCTCAAGGTGAAAATTTTTCTTTGGAACAATGTTGCGGGCGGCTAAGGTATACTTCTTATCGGGGATGACAAGCTTCCCTGGAGGATAGGAGGTGAAGGGTGAAAGGGGAGAGCTGCACAACATCCCCTCTTCACCCCTTCTCCATTTTTTATGTTTCCACTTCAGCAGAAAACAAAGCCCCGAAGAAATATCGTTACACAGCTCTGGAAGTGAAATGCGGAACATAAATGACTGAGAAAATCATTTTTCTTCTTCTTCCCTTACTTCTAAACTTATTCCGTAAGCAACCTTTTGCTCTTCGAGCCGTATCCCATTCTTGGATACTTATCTGTTTGTCTTTAATGGCAGTATTTCATTGGAGAATTAGATGCTACCCGAGCTGTCCATTTATAAAGGAGCTAGAACAGCAAATCCTATTCGCTGATCCTGCAGCTTAAGCCATAGCACACACAATTGTTAGAAGCTTCCTACTTATTAGGTTGCATTAGTATTAGCCTATAATTTGCCGAAAGAGCATGAACCTCTTTCCTTGGAGAAGTGGCTGGGTTGGGAGATCCCGGTTAGCCATTCCAGGAAGGATCCTGCTTATTCTTAAACTAGGCTATTACTTACGGCCCTGTATATGCTTTAATCACTCACTGTTCATCCATTGGTTCTTTAGTCCTTCACTTTTCTTTTCTCCTGTTGTCTCTTAATACTTTGGCTAACTTCAACTCCATACAATGATCCTTTAGACTTTCACTTTTTGTTCATGCACTGTTTCTGCAGTCCTTCACTTTCTTTTTTTCCTGTTGTCTCTTACTAGTTTGGCTGATGCACTCTTGTATTGATGTTCTGGGCTTCTGTTAGCTAGAAGTTTCCATCTTCCTCTGTATTTTACCACTGTAGTCCACCTGCTGCTGAATGTCTTCTTATCCTCGTCTGACCATCGACGTTGCATTATGGAACCAAAAGTAAAGCATTGCCCAGAATGGTATAAGAATACTAATTAGTAAATACTTACCGGTAATGTACACTTCGGAACCTTCTAGAAAATTCTACAACATATGCAAGCGACAAGCTTGTTTAAGGGACAGCTTCCATATCATTTTAAACAAACTATGAATTGGATTGGATTGTGAAACGGGGAGGATTGGGTGCGATACTGTACCGATACCCCACGAGGGGATGTCCCCGGGAGGGAAGGAGGAGGTGAAGGGAGACACCGGGCGGCCGAAACCAGAAGTGACTGCACAACAATGACAGGGTTCCCACAGTTTCCAGATATAGATCCCCGGCAGTCGAAGAGGCAGACCGGGGAACCGCCCCACAACAGAGTCCAACGATCTCCAAGGAGCGGTCCTTATACCCCGACAACCAGTCTTAAAACCGAGGGACTGAGAAAGTTCACAGACGGCATCCTTTTTTCCCTGCCACGCTGCACAGAAACACCATCGCGTCACTTCCAGCCCCAAAATAGACCAAACGGGATGAAGCATGAATGAAATGATTAATGGAACGAAATTGAGGAACAGGAAATTCGAAGGATGAAAGAAACCACTCCAGCATTCGCCTGACGATCCAGGAAAACCCCGAAAAAACCCATGGGTCAGAGCGGACTCTCACCGGGAATCTAACCCGGGACCTCCCAAATACGGGCCAGATATATTACTGCCTGAGCCATCCCGCTCAGTTACACTATGAATACTAAAATTCAATTTAGGCAGCTGGCACTAAAAGTAGAGCTTTTATCACTAGCCACTCGTACTAAAACATTTCACTCAATGAAATAACGTATTTATACCACTCCATTATTACGAACCTTGTTTCTTGAGATGGAAGTTATATGTATATTAAACAGAAGCCGTAAACTATTTGAAGGAGTTAGAAATGGATCCGGCAGAACCGGAAGACTTTTGCAGGCAGGGGAGAGGTAACGTTAGCATTGTTGTAAAAGATGTTGGAAACACTACGCCATTGCATACGATAGATTTATTCAATGGGACATGATAAAAAAACGTAAATTTTTACTCCCTCTACCACATATACAGTGGATAGAGAAGGTATTGCATTCCACCCAAAAATTCGATATAGGGATTTCAACGGAAATACATATTTTGAGGCCCCCTGTATAAAGAAGCGCATTGTTAGAAAAAGGTCCGTGTATGTGTGTGTTTGAGTGTGTGTCCGTGAACAACATAACTCAAAAACGAAAAGTCGGATAAGTACCAAACATGGCTTTTGGGTTTAGTACCTTCGAAAGATTTTCAAGCACATCTTCCACCCTAAACTACCCTTTACAGGGAACATTTTTCGAAAATGTTGATTTTCTAAAAAAAATTGCTATAACGATTTTGATTAAAATGCCATATATTAAAGATTTTTACATGACAAATAAAATGTATATCCTAAATTTTTGGGAATAACCTGTGAAGTCCACTTCATTCGGAAAAACTTTGTATAATTTTGTATAACTGGTAAACGTTAAGCGGTAGACAAAAACGTACTACAATAAAATGTAGGACTCTTCAAAACACAATTTATTTCAAATACGCTTTTTGTGGCATAAGCCATTTCTGAGATATCCGTCATTAAAGATTCGAATTGTTCATTTCTTTTCATTCAGTTGTTTCTCGCGATTGCATGGAAACATTATGGAATTTTAAGACCATCGTATAGCGCTCAGATCTTAAACAGTCGATTGTCGCTGATTTCTTTGTATGTATAACGAAATCTGTAATACAGCTATTTCTCCAAAGGTTTATTTGGAGTTAAATGTAGTAGATAGAAAAAAACTAATAAGCTTTAGTAAGAATGGTTTATATACCCACTAATAAAGAGAGAGGGTAGAGAATGTCATCTGAATGTAACACATCAGACTTTTATATTTTATATTCATAAAATGAAAAATTAGGAAAGCCAGAACTGTTTTTCCCCGTAACCTTCTATATATTATAGAATGTTTTGATTGCATAAGTGATCATGTTGCCAACACTGGTACTATGAAGGGCAAACAACAACGAATGCACAACAACGCAATAGAGCTCTCCATTGCGCATGTCCACAAATTTCAGCTTGATAGTGTATAATTGAATATTCAAGGTTGTCTAAAAAGTAATATATAACAACACATTTTAGAAGTGATTTTGTTTTGCTCGTAGAATTGGCACACTTGACTTTCAGCCTCATTCCACAAGTATTCTTACTCGCAAAATAAAACTCCACTTTAAGATTTATATGATAAATAAATATTACGCAAGCATTAATTTTTTTTTCTAATACTACGTGCGTTTGCGCTACTAATTTTGTATTGTTACTTTTTAATGCTGTATTTTCATTATTAAGGTCGGTTATCTCAGTATTAAAACAACGCTAAAAATTATTCAAAACATGCTAACAATTACGTAATTCAAGGCATTCAACTCAAACCAGCAGTTTTAGGAAAAAATGTAAGTGGATGTAGGAAGGATCACTTCTCTACTGCGAATTCATTATAAAACGCACCAAAATATTAAATGCTAATTAGTATTTAAGGCAATATTTTATATCACAGCACTGTGAGTGTCAGAGTGATTGTGGTGTAAATTAATGTTATTGTATGTACAGGATTTTAGATGCTTGTTAGCCATAAGTATTGCTAGGAAATAAGTTTACACGGCCTCGCTGAAACTGACAATAGAAGTAGGTAACAATAAACCGAGGGGGTGAGTTGTTTATCACTAAGAAGAGACAAACAAATGACGTCAGGGTAGCGTGCTTTCCTTTAGAAATGGAGGGAATATCTTCCCTAGAGTATATATGTTAGTAATAGTGATTGGCTGACAAAACAGACGCTAATGTTGGCGCGATTTGGTAACCAATAGCAGCTCTATTATAATGTTTAGGCATTTCGAGGTGAAGGAGTATATATTCTCGAGCCATAAGCATGTGTCGCGCAGTTCTAAGGAATCTCTCGTGAGGTGCACGTCATGAAGTTTAGAAGAATTTCTCGCGAGGTACACGTCGTAAAGTTAGTTACAAAATGTGAAGTACGCGGCAACTAATATGACAGTAATTACATTAGAAAATATAACAGTTTCAGTCAGGCGTGTATAAAGATTAAATATGTGAATTATTAATTAAGTGTGATGGCAATTAAAGTGTAGAAACAAATTATTTTATCAGTGTTATCTTTTAGCAACAACTCCTTTCCGTTTACACGCCCTGCTCAGAGATACTTGCTTAACTGAGTAATAATAGCTAGCCGGAAAAACAAAGAACCCAAAATTTTAATATAATAAAACAATAACAGGCGCCCAGCAAATAAGATAACACGAGCCGATTACCGCGACATATTTCTAAGGTTGGCTATACTTCCAAACGCACTGGGGTTGGTAACATTTTTACACAGTATTTTAGTTTAAAGCAGCCATGCATTTTGTGACAGTCGGTGTCATTTAGCTCCTTTCTCCCTCCAGCTTCGTGTGTTGGGGTGGTAGTACTTTACGGCAACGCAGTGTTAATGGAATAGAAGCTCTTTGGATGGTAGGCAAACCGAAGAACAAAACAATGGGATTTTTAAATCTTGTGTCCCCTCCCGCGGCAATCCTGGGTTACCATATAGCAAGCGTTCTTTCAATAATTGGGTGGTAGTTCGTTCTCTAAAAGTAAATAAGAATGATCTTGTCATTGAATGTTATTGCCTTCTAATCTCATACTCATTCGAAATCAGACTCCTTATGGGAAAAAGAGTGTGTGCTACGTGAGAGCATAGCAGATTGGAGAGAGACGTTCCTCGCTACTCGTTCCTCGTTGTAGATACTTTGCCAGGCCTCATTGGTAAAAACTTTTTTATTATTTATTCCACAGATTAAATCATATTTTACAGCTGTCTATTGGGATTGTAGTTTTGTAATTTAAAAAGAATTAAATTAGTATAATTATTTACATTTTACAATGTTCGATGGATGAGGTGAGTAAAGTTTATAAAATGCATTTAACATCTCCTACTAAACATTTTATACAATGGTTTCATAAATTCTATATTACAGTGGTTTAAATGAAGTTTCAAACAGTATTTTCTGTACATGAACCGAGGACAATTAAAGAGTAAATGTTCAATTGTTTCTTCATTTCCACAAGGGCAATTGAGAGCCTTTTCTAAGATAATATGAAATCGTCGGAAGTAGTACCAAATTTGTTCTGATTAGAAACAGATTGTGTCAGTATAAAATCAGGAAAGAATACACTACATTTTAGACGACTGTGTATATCAGGGAAAAATATACTTCTTGTTATTGAGTCATTGTTTCTATTTATTCACTGTGGATTCCATGTAAATATTTATCGTCTGCACTGGCTCTGACTTGAACATTTTGTTGTAGGCATACTTATCATTACTGGAAGCTGCTTCTTTTGCTAGAATATCCGCCATTTCATTCCCACCATTCCCTAAATGTCCATGCAGATATGTCTATCATATGCTATGAGTTTTGAGCTAATTCCTGTGGCTATGGAATGTAAATTATATTTATCTTCGATTTAGAGTTGGGCAGCTTGAGAATCTGAATATACGTAAGAATTTTTCTTTTGATTTATGCACCAATGGACAAAAGCACATCCAACAATGTCATCTCCGTTTGCCCTCTGTGTAGGAGAACCACTCATGTAGACGTGAATGTCGTGTCTAAAATTGCATTTTCCGCGGTAAAATCTTTAAAACGAACTTAAAATAATTCACGGAAAGAAACTTTGGCCAATATTTAGGACATTATGACATTGACTTGAATCGTTTATACAGGTTTATGCGTTTCAACTAAAACCAGCAGTTCTGAATTTAGTATGAGGAGAAGGGAGGGTGAAAACTGAACAGAGTAATTGAGTGTGTTGGTATACGCTTATGCCAGAACCTAGAAAGCTTATTTCGAATTGGTTCTCTGTACTTTATTATTGGCTGTCTTAAAAAGAAAAGCAAGTTTGGTTATTTTGAATACGAGAAGGAAAAATAGCAGATGCTAAATCCTTAATATGAACAATTTATTTGTAAAGAAATTATTTACCCTTTAAGATATAATTTAGATGAATGAAAAAGATTCATAATGACAAATCCTATTTAAAGTGTACGCCAGTGATGACGAAACGCGGTAACGTGAGGCGCTACCTCAAACTCAGCCAAGCGTTACAGTTAAGTCACAATTTATCATTACTTTGCTTAATGTGTCGAGTGGATAGCATTCACAACCTAATCGGCGACGTATGGCGACCGCGCTGATGTATATGCTTTATAAATAGTCTCGAAAAACAGTAGAATTTGCTAGCTTTTTTGAAGGATTTGGATTGATTACTAAACCTACATATGAATTGTTTTAAAGTATTTTCTTTTTATAAACATATAATTTTTCTTCACTTCGTAAGTGATTGATCGTTCTCGTAGAACAAAAGTAAAACGTAAATCACAAAAATTATCAGCATGTCTTTTGCTCATTCTAAAAATAAATAAATAAATAATCAACATTATCAATCTTCATGGGTTAAGCCTTTGAGGCTTGTTCAGTTTCGCATATTTTCAATCAGAAAATGAATACATATTTTCTTCAGTCTATCAACATTCCTTTCACCTTTCGGCTTATCATAAAATATCTTCTTTGGTATGTGATGTTATTTGATTCTTTGGATGTATTCTCTCCAGGAATTTCTTAGTTCTATTTTATCCACCAGTTTGAGAATGCTTAATTTATTGATAATATGTTCATTGTTTCCTTTATCTAAGAGTGTACAGCCGGCTACACTTCTTCAAAATCTAATTTCAGCTTCTTCTGTATGTTTTCTTCTTATGTATTTAAAACGCAAGACTCACAGGCATACAATAATATGAGGACTGCCATTACTTTGTAAACTTTAGTTTAGTTTCGCTTCTAGAGTTTCAATGATCTCATAATTGTGCCATATATAGCATTAACGTTGCTAAGTTCATTAAAAAGATCTTTTAAAATACACAGCCCTGGCAATGAAATACTTATTTAATGTATTACTCATCCAAAAATTACTTAGCTATTAACGTATCTAGTCCCTTAAATGCTAGAGCTTAGGTTTTTTATGGATATACTACAGATGTAATTTTTATAACGTTGTTTAGTTGAAATCAGCCCTTCTGTAAACCATTATCTGAGCCAGATATACGAACCTAGTCATTACAAATATTAATGCTCTAAAATATGATTATTAATTTTAAAATATGTATCTAAGATTTTCTGCTAATTATAAATGCCACCGTGTGTATATAATTAAAAAGGGACGGTGAAAGCGGGCATCCTTGTGTTACACCTCTATGTACCGTTATCTCTTATTTATTTTCCCTTTGAGATACAGGTATCTTGTTCCATATGTATAATCTTCTTACTTCACTTATGAAATGTTGAGGTAAACCTTTGTTTTTCAATATGTTCCACAAGTGTTTTTTTTTTTGTTAACTCTGTCAAATGCTTTTTAGATCTGTAAATACCATAAAAGTTGGTGCAGTATATTCCCTATACTTCTCATTTGTTGGTTAACAGTAAATATTAGTCTGAATAATATATGCCTTTATTTAATCCATATTGGGCTTCTAGAATAATATAACGTTTTTTTGTTTTTCTTGTAAATTTTTCTTTCAAATATGCGAGTTTCTGAAATTCGTGGTTTCCATATGAAGAGCTAAGATTTAAAAGTGCGCTAGTTCTACTTTATGAAGCACTGTTCTTCATCGTTTACAACACGAAATCTAACAGTCCTACTCGCTGTACTAATGAGAAACTTTGTTCCCGCTCGTTTATCTTTCTGCATTGTTGAACTGATATGTAACTATTGCGTTCCATTTGTGGAAGCTTCTGCTACATTTAGTTCTTGGTATGTCTGCAAATTTGCGCTTGTTTTTAATGCTTGTATTGGAGATCTGGGATATTGGAAGTCCTTGTTCTTTATCCACAAGTTCAACAAATAATTACGTCCCCTCCTAAATAACGGCGGTGCGGGAGTTTGAGAAAACGCCGCTATCAATGGCACTGCCTGCCTGGCGGAATTCCAGAAATGGACGGACCCCTTTTCAGAATCGCTTGAAGTATGACTCCTGGCGGTAAAAAGGAGGTCTTCTGTGGTAGCCCCATTCCTTTCTCAGAATGATTTAAAAAGCCATCTGCGAAAGTTCGCTTCCCTTTTGTTGAGTTAGAGTTGGGGGAGCTTAGATTTTCTCTACCAATCTTTTCACCTTGTTCCTATTTCACTTTTCCTCCGAGAGTGAAGCAGAAAGTAGTTACTGCGGCGGACCAAAGTAAATTTTGGAATTATTATCGTTCTTACTTGTTACATTTTTAACTCCTGCGGGGTTTGTTTGTAGCGGCACACACGCAGACTTCTAATATAGATTTAATTTCGTTGCGGTTCCCTGTTTGCTCCAGGATCAGCCTTGTTCATTTATTCCACTTTCTGCTTCTTTCTGCTTCTCCTTTCCCGTTAGGTAAAAGTAGATTTTCTAACCAAGAGCACCAGCTGTTTGTTTTTGGCCGCTACAAAGAGTTAAAAGAGGTGGAATCAAAAATATGAGGTTCAGATTCTCAAGTGCTGCAACTTGAAAAGAACTGTATTTGGGGTGGCTAAGGATATATTCTTCATAAAATTATCTTTTACTTACTGAGTTAAAAGAAATGAAAAATGTTGTAAAGAAATCCACAAAGGCAACTTTATTTTGGTAGGTTGTTGTATAAGCACTCATTTAGATTATTCTTATGTCCCAGAGCACTAATTCACTCCTCAGCGTACGGCAAGCTCTTAGCTTTCATAACAGTCCATCCGTAAAACCTATCCATCAAGTCTCAGTAGACAGAATAGATGAGAATATGCGATACTTACTTTAATAATTAAAAATTAAGGGCGATGTAAAGACATACTGCAATATATTCACTTCGGAATATATTGCGGCACAAGCAATGTTTACATCCCATAGGGGAGTTCCCTCCCTTTCACTACAATAGCTTAGGTGGCATATGGCATGAAAGCATTTAGTTTCATGGCGATCCTCCCCTATTTATCAAGTCTCACAAAATCCTGTTCCATATAACTTTGCCCCGTATCTCTTAACTGCCACATACACTAATCACTCTCATTGGTTGCTGTCGTGGAATAGGTTGTTGCGCGATAGAAATAGATCCTTATTTAATAAAACTATTTATCTTATTATATTCGAAGATAGTTGTGAAATTTACATTTACATAATCATATGAATCAAATATATTATGCAACAGTTAATGCATGTATTGTTAACAAATAGGTAAGAGGTTCCTTCAGTTTAAACCTGCCTCTCCGGATGACGAAAGTGCGTGCATCAATCGTGACAAGGTCTTATATAGCTTTTATTGCCTAACCTTGCACTGCCCAGGTTTATGTGTCATCATCATTGTCATTCAAATCAGAGGAAAGGGGAAGGAAAGAGAGCGCGTAAGAATACATGTCAAAGGTTAAAAGAAATATGGTTTAGACAGGTCATTAAATATTTATTATGTCATTCGTTGTGTTGCTTTTATACACAGTATTGCTAAAAATAAGTTGTTCAAACCTTTGAAGATAATAAAGAAAAGACAAATATTGTAGCGTTTGTAACTTTTATTAATATACATTGCTTAGGGTCCTTGTTGATGGCAAGACACTCTGGTAATATGTGTATGGAGGGAAGGTTCTTTGGGTTCGCGAAGTTTCCGTTTGCAATATACGCATGCGCAGCGGGAAGAGCCGCGATAGTTTTAGCGTGGGTAAACGGCAGTTGATAGCCGGACATGGCGGACTTCGTGAGCTGAGTGAGTTAAGTGGAATTCTATTATCTACTCCATAATGTAAGGTGAGCGTCAATAAATGTATATGTATTGTCTGAAATACTCTGTCGTTCTTTTCATTCTTCGTTTAACAACCTTAGGTACATCCCGGACATCCTCAGCTTGCCAAGACTGCTCTGCTCCCCATGATGTGATTCTTATTTCCTTCAACTTTCTCTATAAGGAAATGCAATTAGATAAGAGTTTTCAGGTCAATGTACACTGTAGCGGTTCCTCCTTTGTAGGACCCCACTACGATGATGATGATGATGATGATGATGATGGATGCTGTATTACGTACCTGTAGGTCGTCTTGATGCCCGTACTCTCGTGACGTATCTCGACGTTCTCGTCGACTGGAATCTGATGATCGTGTATCTGTATTCTTGCGTGCGTGTCAGTACGTTGTAATTATTATTTTATAATTGTGCCACGGCTGCTATATTGGTATCGGAGAGCACTTGTGTCTTGTCACCACACACGTATTCTGTTTAATTATTTCAGTTTATTTTAGATAAACCACATATGATGTTCACAATTCACTATCACCTTTGTTATGTTAAAATATGTATAACTGGTAGACTTTAAATACGTAGTTTTAGCGTCCTTTCAGAGACGAGTTCATACACTACCTTTCTCCTCGAACACTGACAAGTTTCTGTTAGCGTTCCTTCCAACCGATCTTCTTAACGTACGTATTTAAATTATAGGCATGTATCAATGTACCTGATTGGTGCTACTATCTAATAACATCCAATAACAGACTTCCATCGTCTTAATTATGAATCCAAAGTTCATCACATGCTTACGGATAGTACTGCATTTCTTGTGATTTTATATTACTGGTTATATAGCTAACAATGGCCTTTCCCCCTCATATTATAGTATATATGTTATAATGTTGTATACTTGTTCTCTAGCATGTGTACATTATGAATATATGTGTTTTAGCATCCTCTTAATTATTATACGTACAATATTAGCAAAGAAACGTAAAACTTAGAACAAAATATTAAAGAAAGAGATTATTAATATGTTAATGCTGAGACGCTGTGAATTAGATATCTTATTACATAATGAGTTATTGTATTAGTTTGTCCATGGCTAGTACTGCACGTTGCTTCAACACATTGAAATTAAGCAAAAGGCTTCACCAGTATGCAGCAACATGAGTTAGAAAACCAGACCTATGGTGTAATCTCTCCAACTGCCTCGTTGACGTCGAACCAGGGGACTACGATAACCTGAAAACTCCTACCTAATTGCACTTTCTTAAAGAGAAAGGGAAGGAAATAAGAATTAGATCATGGAAACGCAGATACTCGCTTGGCAGCTGAGGAAGTCCGGGATGTACCTAAAGTTGTTAAACGAAGAATAAAAATAACGACAAATTATTTCAAACCACACACATAAATTTACTATGCTCAACTTACATTATGGAGCAGATAAGAATATTGTACTTGGCTCATCCGATCGGGGCTATCGCCTTTCTCAGCTCACGAAGTCAGCCACAGCTCCGCACTCCTTCGTGTCCGGCTATCAACTGCCGCTTACCCAAACCGAAACTATCGCGTCTCTTCCCACTGCGCATGCGTATATTACGAATGGAAACTTCGCGAACCCAAAGAACGTCCGTATGTTACCAGAGTGCCTGACTATCAACAAAGACCGTAAACAATGTATGTTAATAAAAGCTACAAACGCTTACTACCATTGCTGTTTTTTGAATTTTTTGGAATCCTAAGCAAGTAATACTAAGCTTGTAACCAAAAACTATGAAAAAGTGTTACTTTCCTTATTTTCTTTATTTTCTTTTCCTTTTTCTTTGTGGGGTATAACGGAGTTAGACTCAACATTTTATAAGAGTAACAATTTCGAACTATATATTTAAAAGCAAATTGTCGCAGAACATGTGTTTAAATATGTATATAAATAAGTATAATGCTTAATACTGTCATTACTGAGTTCTAATTGCTGCTAGTAATTTACGAAAGGTATTTCATCAGAGAAAATAAATGTAACTGAAGATTGCGTTTGTATCTCTACTGGTTCACAGTCCTTTTTTTCCTGTTAACGCCTGCATGCCTTGTTTCCCTCCGCTATTGTTCTTTTTATGCATCGGAGTGGAATAGGAATTTGTTGTATCCGAGAAGGTAGATGAGCTTGTGGAAGTAGGTGGGGTGGTGAGTATCCACAGAGAAGCTAAACAAAAGAAGAGAAAACTGACGCAATCTCATCGCCATCTCGCCGTGTATTATTGGTAGCGTCCCTCCTCCCTTCTGTTTTATTTTCACAACACAGCCCTCTTGATGAAAGTGTTTACTAGAGGCGCCTTGTACAGTCATATTTGTAAGTAATATACACCTCTCTTATTTACTCATTATATTTAATTACAAGCTATTACACAAACACCAATGTTGTTTAAAATGTATGAGCATTTATACATTTCTTTCTCTTTTCATTTACTCTCGTTGGTTTAATAATTCAACTTATTACTTACTCGTTATTTTGTTTTTACTGAAATGTTTTCACGATATGGAATGCTAATTGAATGTTCTTATTTCAGAGTGTAAACAATAAAGTGCATTACCTTAGAAATAAATTTATATAATCCAGGTTAATTGCTTCACTAATAAAATAAAGGTGGGGTATTATTTTTGTAAAGCATGTAAGTTTAAGGGAGCACAATTCATATAACAAAGAAACGCTATTCTAATCAGCGATAATAATGACAAATTACAATTAAATATACAAATAACTTGCGCGAGCATTTAATTTTGTTACACATAGATATCTTGATTTATAAAGCAGTGAAATAGTTGCCTTAATACCTTTTAATTTAATATGGAACCCTATTATTATTAATATCTGTATAGGGCTCCAAAAGCTTATAGGTAAGTATTGTATCGAATAGTACTTTGTTGTGCGCACCTTTCTACCACTATCGATTCTTGTACGTTTACACCACGATTTAGAGGTGGTAGTAGAGCGTGGTTTCTATCCATATTACCCTGGGTTATGCGATCAGCACACTTTGGATTTTTTTTGTATCAAACTGCTTTCATCTGTAAAGCTGTAAAATTTGTCAACAATTTTTGTTTAACTCATCTAATTATATCTATTAGGGTGTGAATTTTATTTCTTTTACCTAAAATTATTTTATACGTTATGACTTATGTCATAAATACTTAAAATGAGTTAATGCTCCTTTCTTGGAATTTAAGATAACACGCATACACGTCCACCGCTTGCAGCCAGATGGTAATTTTTTTAATCATTTTTTTAATTCTGCATTTGTTGTATTTGCTTTTATATAAAGGGAAGTTCAATAAATATGATAATGCACCAGGTTTTAATCAGCGAGTATTTGCATATGGATATGGATATTTTCAAATATAATGCTACGGGTGAATTATATTTGGAAATCTGAAAATCATGAGTTAAATGATTATAAACACTCTTCGAATAAAATCTAATGAATTCTGCAAACAACAAATTATTATAAAATATTAAGAAAGTATCTATACCAGTTTTCAGTAGAATCAATGAGTTAAAATGAAAATACTGTCTGATTATTATAACAAATCTGAGCTCAAAAGGTAAGAATGCAATACTTTTTACAGGTACGCCATAATGCAACAAATTCACTCTATGTAGAGTGTAAATTATATGCGATTACCTATGAGATAGACTACAATTTTTAATTCATAAATTTCTTGGGTACGGTGACTAATATACCCACTATTCACATCATTTATTTAATAACCTATGAACTGCCAATTTGAAAGTCGAGACCATAATTATCCAATATGCAAGAGTATCAGTTGTATCTAAATACATACATGTTTGGAGTCGATATTTTGGAAAAAGTATTTCAAATACGAAGAAAATGCGGCGACAGCTCTTTTCGGCTATCCTAACTTAAACCATAGGTAAGTATTGACTGGGGTATATGTCTGTATACACTGATGAATACAAAACCTTCCCTTAAGACATAACACAACATTTAAATTGGTTCATTACAGTAGGTGAGTAATAAACTTTCACACATAAACACTATATTTGATGTTCTCTCTTCATGTAGGAAGGTTCTGAGACAACTGGATACGTCAAACAGGCATAGAGAGTCGCGAATTAGTACCAATACCAAAGATGCTCAAAGCAAAAATCACACAGGAATTTATAGAATCATTGACCATGTAAGAGGAAACACCTCTGAGAGATGAACTGATGTTCGGAAACTGTGCTTTGGGCAGCGCAATTGCAGCCTTTCCCTATTTAGGAGTGCGCATTCTGGATGGGATCAGATATGACGCCAAATTAAAGCAGTCGTTCAAAGAAACATTATGCGAAAGGGTATGTTGTGCAACAGGTAGGAGGGATATAGCTTTAACCAAGCACCTGTAGTTGTTCATCCTAAAAGGCACCTCCTTAGAGGACAAACCGATGTAGGGAGCGGCTCGATGTCTACAGTTTAGCACATAGACATAATTTAGGAGGTACACTTAGCAATTAAAGAACTTTAAAGCTTTGTTTTTAAAATTTGGGCAAAAAATTAGTTACTTGGTATAAGAATTGCACAATATATTAAAATACCCTGTCATATGTGCTATTTAAATCCCCGAATATTTGTCGCTTCTTGGGTGTGTTTTTAATGCATTTTTCCTTCGACATGCGGCATGACTTTTTTATCCAAAATATCGCAATGTCTGTATTTTAATGGCGTGCTTACATTAAAAAATTAAAGTTCTATTGTTATTCACAAATCTCAACAAGGGAATGTAAATTTTTTCTGCTGATATCTATGAACTAACTGAGTTTTATCCAATCATTTGTTCAATAATGGTTTACGTCAAATTTGTTACAAGCAAGTAAATTTTCTTCTTTATGAGTTAACTTAGGGATGAGATGTTCCATTGTATCTGCAGCGAAAATAAATATTAAACTGCAATATTATAACACTCTAACTCATGCATAACTATTTAAAAGAAGAAAAGAAAAAAACACTGCTCTAGTAAACTATCGCTAACATTGAAAACTCGGAAGATTGTAAAGGGATTTGTTTCGGAGACCTTGTGCGAGATAAAATGAGGAGATCTTTGAGAGGGCGCTTCGCCCCCAATTGCTTCTCCTTTTACACCCATTAGCCAATAACCTTACGTTCTTGTTGGAGCACTTAGATCCGGCGCTTGCCCATAGAGTACATTAATAGCAAGTAAAAGTGGGAAGCCTTCGCACACTCTGTTGCACACAAAAGTGCCTCGGCTTATCTCCTAAGCTTGTGTTTAATTAAACTGCTTAAGATATTGTTTGATCACTTCACGACATCCATGTTTATATAGCAGGTACTTTGTGCGACGCTAGGTGTGGGACCATCTCTGTTTAATGCACTGTAAGGCTTATTACCGTAGCTTTATAGGCACATATCGTAAAACTAAAGTTCTTACAGGGGAAAAATTGGCACATTCCAAAATGCTTAATCTTCTGGAATCAGTTTACTCAGTGGTGGAATGAAGAGTAGCTATTTTAGCACCTTGTTTCGCAAATTATCAGCTCCATCCTCGCAAATTTTAGATTATAGATTCAAAAAGCATCGAGGTTATCAATGTCATTTAAGGATGTATAACTGTTAAAAAATGTCAGAAATAAAAAATCTTCTTAAAGGAACCTATCTTTAGTAATGCTTCGTTTACTTAATACACTTCCAAAGCACATGTCTTATTAAAATGAGAAAAGAAAGGAAAACAAAAGAAAGAAACTTGGTTACCACGCTAGCTTCCAAATCCAGAAGCCCCGAGTTCGATTCCAGGCTGAAGGATGGAAGTTTTTCTTTAGCTAGAATTATTCTCCATCCTTCCTAGTGAATTTAAGTATGAATGAGAGAGTAAATGGATGTGTCAATCTAATGTTTATAACAGTAAAGCAAGCGAACATCATTGCCGATGAGCAATTATTCCAAAACTAATGTGGCCGATATGACCTTAGATGTTATAGGCGGCATTTAAATTGAACAATAAACAAATAAATTGGGCCTTTGAAAAAATCAAACTATTTGCAAGGTTTATTTACTTTAGTATACACACGCACAATTCTCTCAAAGTTAGGTCCAGTTATTTGGTCTCTCTGTTTTCCTGATTTTACTCCAACTTTTCTTATGAAGTCCTTATATAGATCTCGTCAACGAGAATACTAAATTCTAAACTTGGTATTTAATTTCACTACCTTCCAAAGTTGCGACACGAAGGTCTACAAGAAAATGCCCCCGCCCCAAACTAAACTTTACATGGAACAATTTTCGATTTTTTTTATTTTCTGAAAAATTGCTCTGACGATTTTGATTAAAATACCATATGTTAAAGATATTTACATGACAAATAAAATGCATATCTTGGATTTTCTGGAAATAGCTTAAGTCTTCTCCATTCGAAAGTACATGTATATAATCTTGTATAACTAGTAAACGTTAAGAAAGACGAAAACGTGCTGCACACAAAATGTAGATCTCTTTAAATATTTATTACAAATAAAGTTTTTGTGTCATCGGCTATTAACTACTTTCAAGTTATTAGTGGATAGAATTGTTGAATACTTAGCCATTCCTTTAAGGTCCTTTCGATTTTTAATTGCTTCTCAGGATGTAGTGGAAAGAGTATGGAATTTTAAGGCCAGCATATAGCGTCCAGTTCTAAAACATTTGATAGTCACTATTCCCTTTGTACCTATAAGGAAGTGTGTAATGCAGCTGTTTCCCGAAAGGTTATCCCAATTAAAATGTAGTAGATAGTAAAATAAACTTTCGTAAAAATAATTGGTATACCCACCAATAAACGATAGAGGGTAGAGAAAGTCATTTGAATGTAGCACATTAGATTTTTGTTAGATGCCGTTAAACAGAAGTTTGTTTTTATCTCCTGTATCTCGCCTGAAATCACAGTTTGTAACACCACGCAAATGGAGTGACAGATGCATCTCTTTTCTGCTAGGTGATCTGTCTACCGAGGTTTTCTTTACATAAACATAATGTTTTGTTTTCAGTTCTACTGTCATCCCGGAAACCTTGTAGGCGAACCTTTTGACGTCCTGTATATAAGGGATAACATTAAATTGATATAGAGGTCGGAGGAACTGTTTTAATGCTACACCTCAGTTTTGCCCCTTTTTAAAGCTTTTTTTCCGCTGTGTCCACATATTTAAAACTGCCTCTTTTCTAAGAAATGATTCAGTGGTTACATTTTCAGCTTTGTGATCAGAAATACCCAAAAACCGCAATGATAAAACCTTCATTTAATCCCGACGTGGAATGTGTGAATTCTGCGAAATCCACCACCGAGCGAAGTATAGTGAGTAAACAACAGAAATAAAACAAAAGTTTCGTCTCCCTTCGGTTTGGTTTGCAACTTGGGTTCTTTACTACCTCAGGCTATTCCGAGTAAATACCACGGCTGCTCACGTCGAACGTTGCTGCACTGGGAGTTCGTACCAGGAAGCCATGTGCGGCTTCAATATTCATGACACAACAAATGCAAACGCTACAGTAATGTAAGCATATGGTAGAAACCAGTATTCTCTGCAGTGTAACGCGAATAATTAGTGCTGGCCATATGTAAAGCAACAAATATGTTGTCTACCTCGGTTAAGTATTTAGGGACAGGTACAGGTTTAATATTGAAAAACAAGTGAATTACTTAATTCTTTATCTCTCTTTCTCTCTCAATAACTGAGCTGTTTTAAGTGGAGAATAACTGGCTGCAATTACCAGAAAATTCATTTTTTAATTATAATTCCCTACTCCCTCTTTATTTTGTATATACAGAATTATTCAAAAAGAAGGGGTAAATTTTAAATATTACTTTCTAATGAACCATAATAGATAGCGAAACATACGATACATCACTGGATAGACGAAAGTTTAAAGTTTTAAACCCACACATATTAGTTATATAATTTTATATGGTCTTTTAAAAACATAGAAAAAGAGAAGTGCATCCAGGAATAAATTTAATAAATCTTATGTGTTACACTCACATGACTTTCTCTACTCTTATACAAATTATTTTTACAAACGCTTATTCTCCATATGCTTCATGTTAATCGAGATGTTAATCTTATTGCTAATTTACTTGTAGATGCAAGGGGAATTGGAGGGCTTTAAGCATAGTCAAATATTTTAAGGGCTGGTTGCTATGTGGTCCTCTTTGCATTACCAGGACAAAAAAAATGAATAGCGAATTCCCATTTGAGAAAAAAAATTATTGAAAAATTTTATGAAATAACAATCAATATCTCGGAAATGGTTCACTCAACAAAAAAAACTGTATATGACATGAATTGTGTATTTTAACGCGATCTACATTTCTTGTGTAGTAAAATTTTGTCTATATCTTATGGTTTACGAATTACGCAAAAGTCGTTCACAATGAAGAATACTTTTAGAGACATTCCCAGAAAATTCAAGATATACGTTTTATTTATCATAAAATTATCTTAAATATATGAGATTTTAATCAAAATCGTTAGAGCCATGTTTCAGAAAATTAAAATTTTCGAAAAATGTTCCATGTAAAGGGTGGGGGAACTTTCTTGAAAACCTTCGTGTCGAATCTCTGGAAGATACAGAACCTAAATACCAAGTTTGGTGTTTATCCGATTGTTCGTTTCTGAGTTATACTGTTCACAGACACACACACACACACACACACACACACACAGACACACACACGGACATGTTTCCAAAAATGCTTTTTATGGATTCAGGGGGCCTCAAAGCATATATTTCAGGTGAAATCTCGGTATCGAATTTTTGGGTAGAGTACAATACTTCCCCTACTTACTATACGTAGTAGAGAAAGTAAAAATTCATATTTGAACATAATGTTATATGCAGACGATGTCGCAATACTGCAGAATAGTGAAGAAAACGTATATTTTCTATTTATACATTATACCCTCTGGGAAATGTCTATAATTTAAAATTTCCATAAAAAAGACCAAAGTAATGGCACATCAAGGAAAATATCCAGTGAAATTAAAATATATATTGGAAAGAATATCCTGAAACAAGTCGTACATGTTAATTACTTGTGTTGGGATATAAGTTATATAGAGATATAGAAAATAAGATAAATAAATTTCAACAAATAGTGGAACCATTATAAAACTTCTACAAAATAAAACAGGAAAGCAACAAAACTGAAGGTCTACACGACTATGGCGGT
Source organism: Deroplatys truncata (assembly GCA_030765065.1). Taxonomy (NCBI): domain Eukaryota; kingdom Metazoa; phylum Arthropoda; class Insecta; order Mantodea; family Mantidae; genus Deroplatys; species Deroplatys truncata. The sequence continues at coordinate 76,614,686 of CM060983.1, forward strand.
CCCTGTGCTCTGTATGGCAGTGAATCTTGGACAATAAAAGAAAAGGACAAAAGTGAAATTCAGACTGCGAAATGAAATTTTTACGAAGAACTTAAAGAGTACACTAGATTAGACCTAATAAGAAATGAAACAATTAGAAAAGACTGAATATTTATAAGTTTCACGATAAAATTGAACAAAATAAGCATAATTGGAAAGAACCCATGAACCGCTGTTAATTAATAAATACAAACCATTAGAAAAAAAAGACATCGGACGCCCCAGAAAAAGATGGGAGTAAAGTAAAGAATGCGAGGACGGATCAGGTGGACTTCCTTGAAGTGAAGGACAAGACATATTAGTTCTATTCAATGCTTACAGCTACGCTGTAATTGTTTACGAGAAAATGACGACGCCACGATAAAATACCTTTTGGTGCTAAGGTGTGCAAAGAGTGAATTCATTGTTTCGGTGCAGCGTGCATTTCGTTATAAATTTAACTAACAGCCACCTCTTCATAAACTGAAGTTTCCTCTTTCCAGTGTGTGTCGCATGTAGCTTTTATCTATTGTCGTTCATTAGAAATAAATATTTAAAACCTGCTCCTTCTTTTAGTATAGCCCTACGTACATAGCTCTATTTTAAATAGATTTTTATAAATGATATCGCGTATGCCATTTTGTACCATGAAAAAAGGTATCTCCGATACACTTTGGAGTAGAAAGGTAAACCAAATTGGAGTAGAGAGGTTCCCCTAAAACCTAAAGAGATTTCAGGGGAACAGATTGGTGAAAGTGCTAAGTCTTTTGTGCTTAAGCTATGTGGTTTCTTATATATATATATATATGTCCTTTTCTCCATTTTTGCTTTGAACAGAAATTATTATTATTGAATCCACAATAGTTAGCCTGCCTTAAACAATTACCCTTAAACTCTAACCGAGATTCGGCGGCACAAATAGATCAAATGTAATCATCTTTACGCCATGCTTGCTTGCACTTAAGTCTTGTTGTGGTACGTGGTACGTGGTACGTGGTTGTTGTTACACAACAACTAAAGTAGAATAATCTGTTTAGGTACTACAATGTTAGAAATTATAGAATCTAGCTGTAAGCAGGAAATGAAACATTTTAATCCCCTATATGAATACACCGCTGAAGCCATGACGTAATTTTTTATATCTTGTATATAAAATGGTATTCAGGGTTTCGGTTGGAAACTATCTTATAAAAGACACTATGCCGTATGTGCGAAGGAAAACGTTTGAAGCATAGATACGCTATGTGATCAAAAGTATCCGGACATCCCACAAACATACGTTTTTCATCTTAGGTGCATTGTGCTGCCACCTACTGCCTGGTACTCATTATCCGCGACCTCAATAGTCATTAGACATCGTGAAACAGCAGAATGGGACGCTCTGTGGAATTCACGGACTTCGAACATGGTCAGGTGATGGGTGTTACTTGTGTCAAAAGTCTGTACGCGAGATTTCCACACTCCTAAACATCCCTAGGTCCACTGTTTCTGATGTGATAGTGAAGTGGAAACGTGAAGGGACATGTACAGCACAAATGCTTACAGGCCGACCTTGTCTGTTGACTGACAGAGACCGCCGACATTTCGAGAGGATCGTAAAGAATAATAGGCAGACATCTATCTAGACCATCACACAGGAATTCCAAATTGCATCAGGTTCCACTCCATGTACTATGACAGGGGTGAGGTGAGAAACCTTGGATTCTATGGTCGAGCGGCTCCTCATAAGCCACACATCACGCAGCAAAATGCCAAAAGACGCCTCGCTTGGTGTAAGGAGCGTCAACATTGCGCGATTGAATAGTGGCAAAACGATGTGTGGAGTGACGAATCACGGTACACAATGTGGCGAGCCGATGGCAGGGTGTGGGTATGGCGAATGCCCGGTGAACGTCATCTGCCAGCGTGTGTAGTGCCAACAGTGAAATTCGGAGGTGGATGTGTTATGGTGTGGTCGTGTTTTTACTGGAGGGGACTTGCACCCCTTGTTGTTTTGCGTGACACGATCACAGCGCATACCTACATTGATATTTTAAGCACCTTCTTGCTTCCCACTGTTGAGCAATTCGGGGAGGGCGATTGCATCTTTCAACACGATCGAGTACCTGTTCATATTGCACGGGCTGCGGCGGAGTGGTTACACGACAATAACATCCCTGTAATGGAATGGCCTGCACAGAGTCCTGAGTTAAATCCTATAGAACGCCTTTGGGATGTTTTGGAACGCCGAATTCGTGCCAGACCTCGCCGACCTACATCGATACCTCTCCTCAGTTCCGCACTCCGTGAAGAATGGGCTGCCATTCCCAAGAAACCTTCCAGCACCTGATTGAAAGTATGCCTGCGAGAGTGAACGCTGTCATCAAGGCTAAGGGTGGGCCAACACCATATTGACTTCCAACATTACCGATGGAGGGCGCCACTAGCTTGTACGTCATTTTCAGCCAGGTGTCCGGATACTTTTTATCCACGTAGTGCATTATTAGCCCATTTTGGTTTATTAAAATCGTTGTTTATTTATAGAAATTTCCGCGATGTTTAAATATCCGTTCTGGAAAGTCTGAAACGTGTAATTACAAACACGTGCGTCAGATTACTTCTTTTTCTCACTCTCTCTGGGTTGCAAATCATGCAGCGTACAAACAGAATTCCAGACAAGGGGAGGAACACAGAAATGATTAACTGTCTCAGTGATACAAAGAAGGCGGAGTTTACTTACAGTCATACATCATCACTGGTGGATGTGTTTCATTTCCCAACCATTTATTTTTGTCTGTGTACCACGGAGGATAGGTACCTGTTGAATCACTAACACGTAATATTATGTTTCAGCGCATTTCCCATGAAGCTTACCTTACTCCCGGTACCATGTTCTTAGCTCAGGAGTTAGCTAACTCCATAGAACAGTGCTGATGCTGCGGCCTTAAGGATAGTTCATTGTTCCACCTTCGAATTTCTTCAAATACTGAGATTTTTTATAACACTAACTTAACTTTAGACATTACGAAGATACCCTGTTTAAGCTTTATAGATCTTTTCAGCGTTTTCTGGGTGTTTCATGATATTTTCCTTGAGGTTTATAATGGCATGTCTATATGTTAGTAAACTGCATTCGTGCGTTCTTAACAAAAAGGTTTTCTATTCATTTCGGAAGTTTTAAATTGTATCTGTCAAAACTGTAGCATTTTCTTTTCTAATATTTCCATTCCTAATATATCTTTTTCTATTTATTCCACAGATTAAGCCCTATTTTACAAGTTGTATATTAGGGTTATAGTTTAATAATATTAAAAGAATTAAATTAGAATCACTATTTATATTTTACAATGTTCCATGAATAAAGTTTAAAAAATACTTGTAGAAAAATTTTTGCTAAACGTTTTACGCCATGGTGTCATGAATTTTATGGTACAATGATTTAAATGACGTTTCAAACATTATCTTCTTTGCATGAACCGAGGACAATTAAAGAGCAAATGTTCTATTGCCTCTTCATTTCCACAAGGACAATCAAGATTCGTTTCTATGATAATTTGAAATTCTTCGAAATATGTACCAATTTTTGCCGTGACCAGAAACAAATTTTGTCAGGTTAAAATCAGGAAAGATCCTGATATTTTGTAAGATGTTACAGCTTTTCACTCTTCGAAGGAACTATATTACAGCAGCTTATCGTCTACTGGTATACCTTTCTTTACAGTATCCAGGATTCGCAGTTATTAAAAAAGTAGTGAGAGTCGCGTTAAACATATTATAAAATGAAATGTATCACGAATTTGTTACTTTTACTAGATACTAACGAAGGATCATTAATTTTTAGTTTACAGACACTTCAAGCCAACAAAAACTTTGCGCTTTAATTTTCTATATCAGCCTCAGTCAGTTCGTCACACAAGAATTCTCGTCAAAATATTATGGATGGGTGAGGAATGAAGCCACTGGAAAGAGAAGGAAAACTTGTTCACATGGGTGAACAAGTTCATCAATACTGTTATAGTTTTGATGGTTACTGTCATTATACTTCAATTAGCTCACTAATTTCTATTTTTTGCCTCGTAACACCCATTTAGCTTCTTTGAGAAATTTCAGGTTCAAATTAATAACACTGTTTCGTTTCTGCAGCACTCCAATTCGTAGTTAGATACTAGTAACATTGCTCATTTCTCGCTTGATTTGCTGGCATACATATGCACCGTGACAGCTGCTCACACTCCAGATGTTTCTTCTTCTAGAATGTCATATGTTAAAAGCACAGGATTGCTGTTTTTATGCATAATCATTACTGTCTTTGATTGCTAGAATATGGAGTTCTGCGTCACTGTGGTTTGACCTCAAGTTGTAAAACTTATGTAATGTGACATATGGTTAGTAAACATTTGATACTTGGAATGCAGCTAGGATGACGAAGTTTTTTGGTTGGAACATTTGGAGGTAAACAGGTGTGGTGCTGTCGATTACTGTGGAGTGGCCCGTAGTCGGGAGCAAGGCTCAATCAATCCTAGTGTGGGTCTGTTGCGACTCTCTCACTCTCTCACTCCAGTGTGAGGTCGTGAAATCAATACTCTACCTAGTCCCTGCTACTGGTCCAGCTGCGAGAGAGAGCCTGGCTATCCATTCCCTTGAAAACAATTACCGCTCTCTCACCGGAAGGTTGTTAGAAATGAAAAACATGTCGAGCGGAAACCTACGGGACCATGCAACAAATGAAATGCATTTCCGTCCCGCTGCATCCAAACCCTCAAGAGTTCTAGCATACGATTCATTTAGTTAATTACGGGCAAAGTGGGATTCTCCTGTAATCAAAATGTCTTCATGAAAATTTCAGCAACAGCTCATCGCTGTTTTGCACAACGCTGGAAATTTTCTGTACGATGAAATGCTTTTACGTTGAGCATTCCATAATGAGAAAACCAGTTCCTTGTGCTGCTACAGTTCAACAACCTTCACCTGTATCAATCACGTAAAATGCTGAAGGTTCCCTTCTGCATCAGGCAAAGCTTCTTGGAAAGAGAATAGCCCATGTGGATGTACAATATATGACAAACATTTAAAATGTGCTGCATTTCATAGTTTTCCAGATTTTTCTGTCAAATTGAGTCTTTAAGTCACTGAGAGGAATCTCTCCTTTCATCATGATTTCTTATATATAGAAATTATTTTTGTGTTAAGCAAAGGAATCATTCAGTAAGCATGGTACAATATCTCTCACTCGATTCCACAAGACTATATTTCTCCATGCTTTACAAAATTGTGTACATAATGGGATTTTTAATTTACATGTCACTTCATGAGAACTGCCATAAAAGAAAGTCCATTCGACACACATTTTCATACCTATTTTAGAAGAAAGATGAAAATAATCTATGTATATTGAGTTCATGTATTTGGAAAACTTGCAAAGTACCAGACTGAGTCCAGTGTGCGACAATAGCAATGAAAGAATTGAAGATATATTACTTTCTCTACTACGTATAGTAAGTAGGGGAAGTATTGTATTACACCCAAAAATTCGATACCGAGATTTTACAGGAAATATATGTTTTGTGACCCCCCGAATCCAAAAAAAAAATCATGTGTGTGTCTGTGAACAGCATAACTCAGAAACGAACAGTCGGATAAACACCAAACTTGGTATTTAGGTTCAGTATCTTCCAGAGATGCGACACGAAGGTTTTCAAAAAAATTCCCCCACCCCAAATTACCCTTTAAATGGAACATTTTTCGAAAATTTTAACTTTCTCAAAAATGGCCCTAACGATTTTGATTAAAATATCACATGTTTAAGATATTTTCATGACAAATGAAATGTATATCTCGAATTTTCTGGGAATGTCTCCAAAAGTATTCTTCATTGTAAATGACTTTTGCATAACTGGTAAACCATAAGAGATGGACAAAATTTTACACCAAAAATGTAGATCGCGTTAAAATACAAAATTTATGTCATATACATTTTTATTGTTGAGTGAACCATTTTCGAGATATTGCTTGTTATTCCCTTAAATGTTTCAATACATATTTTCTCAAATGGGAATTCGTTATTCATTTTTTTTCTTGGATATGCAAAGAGTATTAATCTGTGGAAAAGGGAATGGTGCTGCACCTAGCAACCAGCTATTAAGAGATATGTATGTGCTTAAAGGCTACTGTATTTCGATACTGCCCTTGTAAATATATATTCCCCTTACATTTACAAGAAAATTAGCAATAAGATAGAGTATGCAAATGTTTATCTCGATTAACATGAAGCATATGGAGAATAAGCGTTTGTAAAAATAGTTTGTACAGAGTAGAGAAAGTCATGTGAGTGTAACACATCAGATTTCTTTTAATTCATAAACTGTTATTATAGTGATTAGATACATTGAGGGAAGATATTGTAGATTGTATTTAGTTTTCATTTGTGTTCTTTACATACAGCACGGAAAATATATGGAAAATGTTAATTATATTGTATTCTTAAATTCTCTTGTACCAGATAGGTATATATTTTAAAAGAAAGTCGTATGCCAAAGCAACCCCAGTCGGGAACAAATTTGCACGCCTCGCATTGATAAATGATATACATAGGCTTCCATATACCATGTACATACCCTATACCATGTATGGGGTAACATTGACAATTCAAAGATTATTTATATTTTAGTATAAAGGCAAGCAAATCATAAAAACCTAATTGTGGTACAGTCATATGAAGTTAATCTGGATGCATAGATGGGCATACTTTAAGTTTAAATGTAAAAAATGTTGTAAAAGGTGCCAATGTCCCCCATTTTCGTAACCTTCAATGATTTACATGTCATCTTTCCAATGTAATATTTCGCGTTAATAAAAACAAATGCCTCATATTCAAGAGATCCCGAGTTCAAATATTGGTTAGGGTGAGTTTTTCCCTTATCCTCAAAGAGAATATCGACTACCTTAAGCTTTATAGACCCGGGCTCATTTAAGCATCACTTCACCCATTTCATTCATAGCTCGATATGACCTAACCGTTTAAAGGACGTTAAATATTAAAAAAGGTCTGATGTGATACATTCACATGAATTTCTCTGGCCTCGTATCATTTATTAGTGGGTATACAAACTATTCTTACTAAAGGTTATTTTTCTGTCTACTACATTTTAATCTAAATAGGCTTTGTGGAAATAGCTGCATTATACATTTCGTTACAGATACAAAGAGACGCTATACGTTGCCTTAAAATGCCACACTGTTTCCAAGCAATCCCGAGAAACAACTGAATATTGACAAGACTTAAGAGAATGACCAAGAAATGAACAATTCGAATCTTTAATAACGGATATGTCAAAAACTGCTTATGTCACGCAAAAATTTATTTGAAGTAAATCGTGTCTATCATTTAAAGTTTACCAGTTGTACAAGATTATACAAAATTCCTTCTGAGTGAAAAGGGCTTCATAGGTTATTTCCAGAAAATTCAGGATATACATTTTATTTTTCATGTAAATATCTTTAATCAAATTCGTTGGAGCCATTTTTTAAAAAAATTAAAATTTTCGACAAATGTTCCATGTAAAGGCTAGTTTGGGGTGGGGGAATTTTCTTGTAAATCTTCGTGTCGAATCAGTAAGCCTCAAAGCATGTATTTCCGGTTAAATCTCAATATCGAATACCGTACTTCCTCTACTTACTATGCGTAGTAGAGAAAGTAAAAACTAATAACAAATATTTGAATACTGAATAACTATTCTGTCTACGACCTTGAAATTACAGTAAATGTGATTTATGTATAGCTCTAGCACCAAACGTTCTATTTTTGGTGTTGCAAACTTCAAAAACTGTTTCCAGTGGGAGAAAATTAGCAAATAATCTTATAAATTGCAACGATAATATCTGTCTCCGAGGCTCGAAGCGCAGACTAGAGCATACAGTGCCCGCTAACCGTTTATATCTGGATTATGACATCCCGCTACAGAGTCGCGGTTTTTCTGCAAAACGCTTTTCATACAGTAATTAATCTATTACCGTCAGTTTTAGGGCCCGTTTTAATTAATCGCTAACGATGTTGGAGTACCTCAGCTGTTAAGTGCATTTTACAGTTTTTATCGAAAATTCCATCCGAAAATTGGAATGAAGGAAATTATATGCATGAGGTGAGACGCACCACAAATTGCTCAATGAAAGTCAGATTATATCCACTAGTTATTTTTTGGAGCAATTTAATTTTATTTCTCCCCGTAAAATAAAGTTGGAGCGTTTTTAACTAGGGAAAGAGGTTTTATAAGCAGTTAGGAGTTTAAACGTTTGCTATTCTCATGTTTGCTTTCTCTTCTACTTGCCTTTAGCAAGAAGGGGAAGTAATGCCTTCCACTCAAAAATTGGATATGAAGAGTTCCCTAGAAATACACATTTTGTGGTCCATTGAATCCAAAATAGTTTTTTGTTATAAAAAGGTACGTATGTGTGTTTTGTCTGTCTGTGATCAGCGTAATTAAAAAACGAAAAGCCACTTAAATATAGATGGTATTTAAGTTCAGTATCTTCCAAGGATGCGACACAAACTACCCTTTAGATGGAAAACTTTTCGTTATTACTGATTTTATAAAAATGGCTCTAAGGATTTTGATATAAATGCTACACTATGTTTAGGATATTTGCATCACAAATAAAATGTATATTTTGAAATTTCTGGAAATAGCTCGTGAAGTGCTTTTCATTCCAAATGTTTTCGTAAACTGCTAAACCGTACTACACAAAAAATGTAGATCTCGTTAAAGCAAACAATTTATCTCAAATACATTTTTGTGGCATTAACCATTTCGAAATATTCCTTGTTGCAGCTCAAGATAGGGAACTTCAACGGCATTATATAGCGATCTGTTTTTTTTTCAAAATCTATCGCTTTCGCTTACTATAGCTTATATCTACAACGAAACTGTTAATGTGTAATAAATAATACTTGTAGATACAGGGAAATACCACTTTTAACACTGAGGCATATACTGTTTTTTAGACAACGCTCGAATTTGTAAAATACCAATAATATTATATTAATTTCTAAGACTAACAGATATGGCTTTTAAAATGCGGTCTTAAAACAAGAGAAATGACGCTAGCAGTCATTTTAAATGAAACTATATTGTAACTCACCATTGGGATATGTCATCTCAATACAATTTGAGATCTCCTTGTGGTTTACCGCGAAAAATGCGAATCAGCTGGAGAATTTAGTGTCGTGCCGACATGTTACCATGGTAGCTCAGTGGTTAGAGCAACCGGAACGGAGACCGGGAGATACGTGGTTCGAATCCCGGCTATGGCATTGCATCTTTCAGTCGCCTAATTCTACCTTTCCTACCCTGTCCAACACACGGCTTGTGTGGAAGAACAATTAATTCCATGAAATTATTTTGGTCAAGTTTTTCCTTATACCAGACAATAAAGCGAATAAATGCTAACTCATATTGCTTTTTGGGATTTTTTTTTGTAAATACTTCAAGTGATGCTTCAGGAATTTCATTTCCATTTCAGTTTCTTCTGAATTCATACTTTCCGCCAGTTAATATTTATGTAGGTTAGATAAAATAATAACGTTTTAGATCAAAGAAAGCTGCCCATATATACGTTAACTCGACAACGAATTGCGATAAACTGAAGTATCACGATTTGTATTGTGAACAGATAATGCGAGTGCCATGAGAAATTGATTATATAAAAAGACATAATGAAAATTAAAACCTAATTAAATGAAATCGAGTTATTAAACATGTGCAAATACAAAGGCTAATTGCCATGCGATTGGACTTAAACCAAAGTAGGTCACAATGAAGCTTATCGGGCTATTTCGATAATAAAGCTTTTAGCTCGTGTGCTCTATGTTAGAAGTTCTACAGTTAGGCCATGCTGTCAAAAATGTTTATTAACATGATTAAGACAGATAAGTAAGCTATTTTAAGATTAGTTTGTAGAAGAATGGGTAGAGAAAGTTTTGTGAATGTAACAATCCGATTTTTTTAAGCACTAGATGTAAGCAATTAGGCTAATTCCATGATTACTGGCACATGTATTCTGCACATTTTTGTATTTATTCTTATTCCTTAACCAGCTGTATTAACCGGCATTAAACGAATGCATTACGTAAATAAGAGGTTGAAAGTAAGAATAAGGATGCATTTTAAAGGTTGTGAGTAGACTAAATTTTCACTTGTGTCTAAAGCGTGATAGGGTAGCTTTTTGAAGTTGCAAAGTATTCTATAGTTTTCTTCGAGTCCTGTAGGTGTACAAAGTTTCGTCCTAATTGGAAAAGCAGCATAGTTTTCTCTATATGGATTGAAAACAAAAGCAAGGGCAGCTTTTAAAAACTTCGATATGATTGAAAATAAGGGTTAGGAAGTCTCTGGAAGTTGTAAAGTAACATGATTTTTTTCAGGTCGTATAGTATAACTTTACACTATTTTGAACACATAGGTTATATAGAGTGGATTTTATATAAGGGATTGAAAAATAATAGGGGTAGTTTTTAGAGTTTTAAGACAGTCCGTGATCTTTTTATATCCTGCATTATAAGTGTACAAACTTTAGTATAAAATAGGTTAAAGAATATTACTGCATATGCTAGATGTTGATTGAAAATAAGGTTGACAGAAGTTTTTGATGACTGCAGGGTAGCTTATCATTTTCACTGCATTCGAAAACGCAAGTGTCATAACAAAAATACTCCATAATATGTAATAAAATCTACAATTCAAATTGACAAGTCAATCTGAAAATGTTTTTACCCTCCTCATTTAAACCTTTGGGTTGGAAATGATTAAAATCTGTCATGTTTGCAAAACGAGCCAAAATTTTCCTCTGTTATTCATATTCAACGAAATTTAACTTAAATTGAGAGAGAGGACTATGAAAATGCCTCCTAAATCCATCAGTTTTAATTTTTGTGGAAATATTTGTAGTCTGTGTCTGTCTAGAATTTTCAATGGCGAAATAATTATCGAAATCGTTTGAATAGTTTCTACAATTACAACCCCACTTCTCTCTCTCTCTCCCTCTCCCTCTCTCTCTCTCTTACACATATACGCACACACATTCAAATGTTCTTTCTTTAAAATATTAATACAGAGGTACAGATTTCGACGCATAATAGGACATTACTTTTCGAAATGGGATATCGTCCTCCGTGGACTAGTGGTACCGTCCTAGCCTCTAGTTTCCAAGGTCGATGGATTTTTTCCGCGTAAAAATTCTTGGCATGGCTTCCTTTGGAAGGGAAGTAAAGCCGGTGGTCCCGTGTCGTAGATTTACGGCACGTAAAAGAACCTCAAGCCTGATAAAGAGGCGTCTGAGCAAACTTACCGGTCTTTCGCGCCCAATATAGAATGGGACGCTAAGAACCACAGCAGTTAAAGAGCGTCCATAAATAAAACTCAATTTAATTTAATTTCGAAATGGGATGCCTGTCACAAAAAGTGGTGAACACGAGAAATTTAATAAGAACTATTGAAGTTGCACACTGTAAGAATGAAGGAATGTAAGCATGCCATTTGTAGCTACCTAGAATTTATTTTACCAACCTCTCGATTTGAGTTACAAAATTAGGCTTCGCGCGTTCGAAAGACTATTAGAACTCGACCAGAAAAATGGGAGCGGGCCCGCCGCTTTGCACGAATGGATTCGTGTTTGCGTGCTCTCAGCCGCGTCATTCAAGAGAAACACGGTACTACATATAAATACGGCACAATATTATAATCCAAAGTCGGTTTACAAAAAAAAGAACAATACGTTTCTTTAAAATTTTAAAAAACGACTGTGAATATCATAAACTTCCAAGTTTGAGTTCACAAATAATTAGCGCTTTATAAAGCAGCTCTTATTTATTGAATTAGCGGTTGAGTACAAAGGATGGCCTTGAAGTCGATACTTTTTCCATATGTTTGCACGTACTTACACAAAGATCATCCTTAAATAATATTCTGCACTTGTTTTTGGATTGTGAAACTTATAAATGTTATTCCGGATTATTTAATACAAACAAAAATACATCTACTGTGTTCCTCTCACGAGAATGTGTTTGTAAGGAATGTGTTGACATCAACAATTCTAGTGCTATCTGAGAAAGATCATGGCTCTACTTTCTACATATCAACAAGACTTCGGCCTCTTAAGAAACAAACGCTCTTCTGCTAGTAATGCTGAATGACAAATTGCTTTGTTTGCTTTCTCATTCACAGATTTTTACAACGTTAGCATTTATTTCTCGGGCATGACTCCGTAGAGTTCTTCCTTTCTTACTCGGCATTGTAAACAAATTTATAAACCGCTAGAAAATACTGCACACTGCTCCAAGTGAAACACGCTGGAATACTCACATTGCGCAATATTTTAATGCAGATAGTAGACCTATTTATGACTTCATCGTCAGCTGCCACGTGGTACTATCCCCCCTTGCTCTTCCAGGGAGCAGAACACCCCGCAAACGTTTTCTCGTCAGAGACCTGGAGTACTAGCTTGATGTGTTTTGTTAGGGATCAGAGGGGAGTTGGGGGCAAACAGTACTACATGTGCAGGCTTCAGCCTCGCTAGTAATTGCAACCCGGAACTGCGGATGTTTTCTGTGCGTAGACTGTCCTTCCGATACCCGCCCAGGTGTTTAGCAACCGTTTAGCTCCTCTTTCTACGACACGCATTCATATCGTAGCCGGCTAGCACATGCATTTATTTATAAATAACCATTCCCTGTAATCACCGACAGTCAAAAATGGCAGAGTAGACGGAAAACAAGCAATACGGTTCCCATTTATCTCATAGAAAATTAAATGTTTTGACGAATGTAGGGTATTCATTGGACCCTTGAGTAACCGTGCCACACTGGAAGCTTGGCCCTGCGAGATATCGATAAAGACTGAAAGGTAGGGAAATTTTACATTTCTTTGCTGCAAATTCTACTTCCATTTCGAAACTTTGTACGTATGACAGCAGCTGTTAAGTGTTTTCAAGAAACTTAAGGAAGGATTTTATGTTCCACGGACCTTTTAGGTTATAACTTTCAACTTTATAGCGAAGCCAGTTGGACTTTTAAACTACAGCTTTCAACTTTTAACACGCCTCTCTTTTTTTTTAGTAGAGTTCCTTGAACCATCACCTTCTCTGTGATGACCGCTTCCCTTCTTGTTGATTCTTCTTGCTTTGTCTTGCGAATCTAAAGTATTTAAAATCGACATGTTCCTAAACTCAAAATGTTTGTTAATAATTCCCTACAAATCTTTCTGAAGAAACTTTTCACCTGTTTACCTGTTAAAATAATCGTTTGTTGAATCACGTGAACGGAACCAGATGGCTCCGTGGTAACGTGTGAAGCTCGCATTCGGGCGGTCCCGGGTTCGATTTCCGTCGACCGCCAACCCTGATCTTGGGTTTTTCGTGGATTCTTCCTGGTCGGTAGGCCAATATCTATCACGGTTTTCCTTTCATTCCGTTTCCTTCTCATCTTTAAGGTGTGCTTCTAGGTTTCGTGGCGTGTGGCAGTGCCGAACAGATGGCGTGGATGCTTTCTCAAAGCAAAGAGTAGGTACTCCCCGTGGATACCAGATTGCTACTTGATCGGTAGGTCGTTCATCGCCCTTTCTAGGTAGCTCCAGCAGTGGAACGGGTTTTCGAGCCGGAACTCTTTAGGACTTCCGCGCGTGTTACCTGGGTAAATAGCGGCTTGGCAGTAGTTGAATGGCTGTTCCATGTAACGTGCTGGGTACGCTAAATTTTAAAGGAATGCGTTGTCGTAGGAACAAAGTAATAACTAGGTTGTACTTTACACAATTCCCTGTTAAAGATACGTATACAGATGCGGAAAAACAATGTGCAGAAATTTACAGTAGAAAGGCAGTACAAAACTAAATATTTTGAGGTTAGGAGCGTGGAAATGCAGATGCAGGATAATAACCGAAGCGCTGCATCAGGAAATGGAAATCCAACTTTAACACTTTCATTTGGCAGGCAAATGAAACGTAATTCACACGACAAGTGTGTACATACTGTCTCAACTAATGAGTACAGGTACACAATCAGAAACTATTACATGCGCGTGTTCTACTGTACTCTTTGTACTGAACAAAGTAAGTACCATTCAGTAAGCTTCACAACAGACTCATCTAGCGACTAGTATTGTACAACGTGCGTTTTCTTTACGTCTGACACGCTACAAACATGTTTCACAATCGGAGACTCTAACAAGATCGATTTAATGTTGAAGCATCGCAGTAAAAAAGCTTCTGCAACCGCTTGTTCCTAACTTCAAAATGCTTATTTTGGTACTGTCTTTGTACTCTAAAGTTTCTGCACTTTGTTTCCCCAAACCCTGTATAAGGTTTCTGATCATCAGATAAAACCTCAAAGTACAAAATCGATTTTCGCTTTATTATCGATGTTACCATCGATTTGATTCTCATTCCCGATGTATTGTGAACCAAACTCATTCATATTTTTTTATTTTATCTACTACGCATGGTATGTAGGGGAGGTATTACATTCCACTAAAGAATTCAATACTAGATTTGACAGGAAATGCATGTTTTGAGGCCCCTGAGTCCAAAGAACAGTTTTAGAAAAAGATCCATGTGTGTGTGTGTGCCTGTGAACAGCATAACTCAAAAAGGAAAGTCTTGGTATTTAGGTATCTTTCAAAGATGCGACACAAAGATTTTCAAGAAAACCTCCTCATCCCAGACCACCCTTTACATGAAACATTTTTCGAAAATTTTTATTTTCTCAAAAATGGATCTAGCAATTGTGATTAAAATGTCATATATTTAAGATATTTTCATTACAAATAAAGTGCATATCTTGAATTTTATGGGAATGTCTCCAAAAGTCTTCTTCATTCTGAATGTCTTTTGCATAACTGGTAAACCGTAAGAGATACACACAACTTTTCTACACAAAAAATGTAGAGCTCCTTAAAACACCGACTATCGCTTAAAGCTTATCATATTTCCCTTGTAACTAAAATAAAATTAGCAATAAAATACTTTCTGCAAAGGTTTATCTCGATTAACATGAAGCATATGGAGAATAAGCGTTTGTAAAAATAGTTTGTACAAGAGTAGAGAAAGTCATGTTGGTAACACATCAGATATTTTTGGAATGGGGGAAAGCTTTTTGTTCTGGTTCTCGTTCCCAGTTTCCTGTGCATCAACTTTATGTCTGAGTTAAACCTGTACTAGACTAGAACCACTCAATTGCTTAAGGTTGTGAATGATCAACCTGCTGCATATTATACTATATTAAATAGATTTTCTTTTAATTGTTTTGTCATTTGTTTTGCGTTTATTTTGGAGTAGAGTGAAATAGTTTCACTTCATCTTTTGTTTAGGCTAAGCCTGCTGGTCTTCTCCCAGAGTCTGATGCGGATAAAAAACATCCTTCTAACCATCTTAGTGACCTTCCAACACTTCTACTTCCTGCTAGTCGTTGATTTCGTGCTATTGCTTCCTCTTCTACACAACATGTTCATTATGTTTTTTTGCGTTATAGTACGTACATTCTTTTCTTATATATTTATTCTGTCCAGTTTTCTCTACCTGGCCCTTAATGTATTAATTTGTGTTCCTCTGAGTAACTGTTTTTTGTTTTTCTGTTTCGGCTCTTGTGCTGTTCCACACACTAATACAGTTATTATTACAGTTTTATAAACTTGTATTTTACTTTCGTTTTATTCTTCCAAATAGTATTTAGTAAATAACCCGATACTACTGCTGCTCTGCAAATTTGATGCCTAACGTCTTCAACAATATTTCAAGAATATGTTACAGTTACTCCAGATTATTCTAGCTGCACTATTTGCTGAATGAATTTCTAATTTGCAACTTACAGGTTCTTTGGATGTGCATTTTTGTTCTCGATGAAACTTTTGTGTTATATTGTATATTTTAACTGAGACAGATAATACATATGCTCTAGCAGGTTATACAGTGTCATGTAGCACAAGATACAAATGTAGATCGTAAACTCCTACAGCCGCCGTCCAGTAAATACTCGGCCTTACCACTGCGCCACTGAGTGTGCTGTTCTATCATCTCATCCTTGCTTCACGCTCTTCTTAATGTATATTTTCTGTTAAGAGTTTTTGTATGTTATCCTATGTCTTTATGGCAAACCCATTTTGGGTTAGATTCTTAAATAAATAAATAAATAAATAAGTGATGTATTGTATACACAGCAAACAGTGGAGACAGTGGTTCTCAGCGGTTATCTAATATAAAACGCCCAGTAATAGTTGTACAAAGTTGTGTATTAATACCTAGCCTTTCAGTTAACATGTGGTGACCTTCCTTCCGCGATATTGTTACATGCTGGGTAAATGGCCTAAACTTTCACGTTAAAATTAAATTAATTTTGAGTACCCAGCACGTACAATGAGGGGGCGTATACTTACTTGACTGCGGAGGACCGAAACGTGGTGTGGAGGTTAAGAGGAAGGCGTGGGTTTTTACTGCACAAAATCCATAACACAAATCTACTCACACATCCCTAGATTTACTTCCCAAACCTTTGGGGTTCCTAAAATAGAAGGTGGGAGGAGATGTCAACCGATCCAAAGCTCGGCTTACACACGCGGTCCGTTACTCACGGAATCTTTACTGAGAGTGACGGTATTCCCCACTACTCGTGGCTAGGATAGCTACCAGCCAAGAGTGACGTAAAACAACAATGTGTCTGGAATGACAATATAGAACAGTAATGTAACCCCCCAAATTATTAATACACCACATCATACACTGACTGCGCCCAAAACGATTTCATGAAGTAAAATACCGGGAAGGTAGTAAAGCCGATTGTTCACCTTCACGGGCGAGTGGTAGGTGCACTCACTAGGTGTCATACAGACCCCAGAGACGATGATGTGAAGTGAAAGTAACACAGCGTGCAATCTGTCACATGGTTGCTGGGTGCGAGCCCTTAACCAGGAGGAAGGCGAGAAGTTGCGCATAAATTTTCCGGTGAGGAAGAAGCGGTTTTCTCTCTTGCTCTGATTGTTCGTCGTGCTGCAGCATTCCAGTCTACCTCCCTTTGAGGGGAGCGGGGTGTCTTTGTGTTTCACGGCGGTTTAGTGTGCCAAGGCATTATACCCTACCGCTGGAATGGCTTTGAACAAGCGAGACTTCGGATAACGTTGAAGGAAAGTGCTAAAAGGTAGAGGAAGCGCTTACGTATACACCAGGACTTCCTTTTCGAGCGTCAAAACAATCGGGGGCGCTCTCTCTCTCTCTCTCTCTCTCGCTCTGACGCTTATGCTGCGGTAAACCACGGCCAGTATACTCCTCTAACCGCGGCTACTGTAGGACACACCCCGATATTTGGCAAAGTAATCCACTTCAGTGAAGCTCTAGATAACAATCACCACTGTGGTTCACGTGGCGAATATCTGCATCCCAGCATCAACTGGTTTTAAAGTTACCCCTTCCTCCTAGCGGTCAAGCTCTCAGCAACTTTATCCTTCACTAACATTCTGTTGTGGATGATATACGACCAGTGAGGCAACGGAATCAGAATACGGGCGAGTAGCAAAGCAGACCTAACCTTTCTAGGATCTGCCATAGAGGCAGCTCCAGTTTCTACCTTCTCTACTGCTTACCTGCTGTAGAGGAAGTATTGCATTCCACCCAAAATTTCGATACCGACATTTCACTGGAAGTACATGTTTCTGTCTGTTTGACTGTGGGCACCATAACTTAAACTGGATATATGCTGAATTTCATACTTGAGTTAGTCTTCTTTGAAGGATTCCAGGCAAACATTTTCAATAAAATCTGCCCTTTTTCCTTTTACCACCACATACATGGAAGATAGAGAAAGCATTGCAGTCCACCCAAAAAATTCAATACCAATATTTCACCATAAATACATGTTTTGAGGCCCCTTGAATCCAAAAAAGCAGTTTTAGAAAAAGGCCCGCCTATGTGTGTCTGAAAACAGTGTAACTCAAAAACGAGTTAGTATTTAAGTTCAGTACCTTCTAAAGATGCGACACAAAGATTTTTCAAGGCATGACAAATAAAATGTTTATCTTGAAGTCCTCTTCATTAGCAAGGAATTTTATATAATCTTGTATAACTGCTAAGCGTTAAGGATAGACGAAAACATACTACACAAAACTTTTAGATCTCCTTAAAACACATAGTTTATATCAAATAACTTTGTGACATAAGCCATTTCTGAGATATCCGTTATTAACGGTTCGAATTGTCCATTACTTGGCCATTCTTTTAAAGCCCTGTGTCTATTCAGTTGTTTCTCCCGATTGCATGGAAACAGTATGGAATTTTCAGGCCAGCTTACGGAGTCCAGTTCTTAAACAATGGGCTAACGCTGTTCCTTTTGAATCTATAACGAAATGTGTAATGTAGCATTTCTGCAAATGTTTATTTGGATTAAAATGAAGTAGATAGAAAAATAACCTTTAGTAAGATTAGTTTGTATACCCACCAATAAACGATAGAGGGCAGAGAAAGTCATGTGAGTGTGTCATATCAGATTATTCCTTACTTTTTATTTTCTCAAAAACGTATCTAACGATTTTAATTAAAATCTCATGTTTCAGATATTAATGTGACAAATAAAAAATATATTTTCGATTTTATGTGATTAGATCTAATGAATTTAAAATGGAATTAATTCATTTTCAAACAAACTTAACAAACTTCTTGTTAGCGGTTACCTTGAATTCCCACTATCCACGGTTTTATCTTTCCTTCTCCTGTAAATTAAGTTGTCGCATTATTTTGGCCATGCTGAGTTTCCATAATGCTATCGCCTACCCCCATTTCCTTCTTCCAGAAGGCGACCGTTCCAAATGTCTTGAGACCATCTCTCCTCATTCACCCTATTAACGTGCCCATTCCATTGTAGGGCCGCCTTTCAAACCTGTCGATAACTGTTTCTTCCATTTCCATTAATTGTCTCACTTCTTCATTCTCCTCCTTTCAGATTCTGGATATTCTGGCCCCTCTGTATATCCCATCCATCTCCATTGCCTCCATTTTATCCTTGTTCCTTTTTACTAGCGTCCATCCCTCAACACCGTATGCACTTGCAGAATTCTCTTTTTTTGCTTGCCCTTTGTATATCTTCTGAGAACCGCATCTAGCATTTTTATGGTACCTCTTGCCCATACATATATCTAAACGTGCACTACAGTCTCTGGGTTCTGGATTATACTAATCTCAAATATTTAAACTGCTACTGATTTTATATAATTTGTGGGTAATTTGAAATATTATCACTTTATTCAATAATTAAATACTTTTTCTCTTTTCATTCATAATCGCCCAAAGACCTCATACTTCTAGCCAGCTAGTGATTCTAGAAGTTTCCTGATCTGGTATCCTCTTAGCTTTGTTCTGTCACAACCTAGACATGTGCAAGTAATATTGATGTTAAGTAATATTTTTTTTGTGAGTTTGCCCTTTTATAAAATACATCCTGTGGTTCGTTTGAATTGTCCACTTTATGCTTTTGAAATGTTATACAAAGGTTATGCAATTTCAAGGCCATATTTTGTCCATTGCCTATGTAGTTTTAACTATATTAAAGTAATAATTTAATAAAGAAGAATTCTCAAATTTGTATAGAAAACCTAAGACGTACATTTTATTAATCATGTTATTATTCCAAATTTATGATATTCTTAACAAATTCCTTGTAGTCGTGTTTAGAAAAAATGAAGCATAATCGAAAATTCTCCATCTGCGATATTTAAGGTGGGGACGTTACTTGAAAATCCTTGCCATGTACATATCCTTAAAATCTACCTCACTTATTTACAGAAAATTACTGTGTATTTTAATTTATATTCCTTTATCCATAAAACATTCTTTCCTGAAAATGCTTTTTATTTGGGGTTTCCTGAAAACGTACATATCCACAGAAATCCGAACGTCTAATTTATTGTTCAAATGTAAATACTTAAGTAATCTGTGCGTAGTATAATAAAATCTAAAACTCAAAATAGTTACCTAACAAAATCATTCTATTTCTTGAAAAGCGTTACATAATAATTGTTAACAAGCATGATGTTTATGTAAAGATTTATTTACAAAAAGCCACTAGGATGCAAATTTAAGATGTTATAATTATTTTCATTACTTTTATCAGTGTACATGAATCCATTACCACATAAAACCAGATTTCCCTCTTATCAAAGTTGTTAGAGCTCCTGCCCACTATTCCAAGGATCACGGGTTCGATTATCGTCTGGGCTTGAGGAATTTCTCTTTGGTAAGGAAGATTTCTCGAATGTTCAGAATTTGGCATATGAATGTGTAACCAATTAGCTTACATCAGGACATTCGCTGGGCAGATGCCTGAATGCACGCTTCGCAGTCAATATATGTGGCACATTATCATAATGAGCACAACTAAATGGCTTTAAAATGTGTGTCGCAAAGTTAAAAATAAGAAAAACGTAAAACAATACTTTTCTAATTCCATTGCAAGCATAAGATGGAAGCATATTACGATAGTTGCACACAAAAAGAAGGTGAAAAGGAAGGAGTGAAAAAATGTGGAAGGTAGTGGAACGAGTGAGAAAGAGAAATACAGTAGTGGAGGAAGAGAATGATGAAATGAGGGAGGATGAGGGAAAATGACAAGGTTAAGTTATAGAGACAGAGAATAACGCAATAACGCGTGCTTCTGCTAGTGAGCGTTAAGAGCAGAATACTGCCCAAAATATAAAATACAGTGGTTATAAGAGAACATTACCACGACGTTTACCCATAAGAAATGAACGAACTTTCTTCCTTATAGCATATTCCTCCCATTAAGGGAATCCTCGTCACAACCTTCTACCTGAAACAAGAGTAAGCGAGGAAGCTGACAATCAACGCTAAGGGTCGAAGATTATAAAAGAAGCGGATATTTATTTTCCGAATCCGTTTTAAGCAAAAAAATAATTACTGTAGAGCGCATGCAGAATGAGGTTGCTTGAAGTTAAGTAAAAAGCCGCGAGGAACCGCTCTAAGGACTTCCTAGTCTGCTAGAGGCTTGCGTATAATTACTCATGCGCAATTTACGTCTCCCAAGATGCGGAGGACGTACAGGTCCCCGAATACAACAGGTCGGGGGCGGAACAGTGAACTCGGAGACCGACACTTGGAGGCGGAAGATGTAGTAGGACAATGGCACCAAGCTCGGCAGGGGAGGCGTCGTAAAATCAATATAACATCATGACAGAAAGAGGACGAGGATTGCGGCGAAGAGAAAGGAGAAGACTCGCGGATTTTAGAACAGGAAGCTTTAACTAAAAAGAAGTATTACTTACATATTTTCAAAAGAGCGTTGTGAAAGAGTAAAAAGCGACGAAAGGAGAGGAAACCGTATAACATAAAATAAATACCAGCGTAAGAGAGAGAAAAAAATAACGGTACAAAGGCGAAAATATTTTAACAACTTATACTCTTTGTCACTATTCGGCGCTATGCAAAGTATTTTCGCTAGCATCTGCCCTGCCTTGTCTACTCTTTAAGTGATAAGGGTACTTATGTTGAGATCAAATACTTGTTTTTAATTTAACTTGTCCATAATTTCACGAGCGCAAAGCTCAGAAGCAGTTCTGCTGTTATAATGAAAAATGTATCATAACGGGCAAAATTTTGCATTTTAGATGTTATGTATTCAGTAAGTTTAAATCCTTTTAATTGCTACATTTAGTGCTTGTAGATACAATATGCATATTTTAAATGAATATTTTATTTGTCAAAGAATTATCAGACCTGAACCAGACTCCTCTTTATATCAATATGATTTTCTGTCATTGGTATGTTCAAAACACCCACTAAGGTATAATTTTTAGATATTTTTCTGCAACTGCAGATACGTATTATATAACCTAAAATGACAAAAAACGTGTGTATACATTTTCCTTTCTGTTATTCCTCATCCCAAATTTAAAATATAGTCAGACTAAACAAAATATTTTTCATACTCTGTTCCAAAACACATAAGCAAAAAGAAGATAAACCAGCTTTTGTAACTGCATAGAATATTAATTAACTGTAATATTCTAAATGGCCTGCACTGAGAATTTTGACTCAGCAAAAGCCTTCTCTGTAAGGTTATGAAAAGCTAATTAATTTTTTAATTCCATTCATTTAAACTAAACTTAAAAAATTAAATACGGATAAAGCAATATAAATTTCTCAAAATCCATTTGTACGTTACTTTGGCATAAGAAGTCATCATTTCAAATTCGTGACTTTATAATATGTATCCTAAAATGGCATTATCAGAAAATATAGCAAACAATATGTCATTCAATAGAAACAATTCCTTGAAAATCTTGATGAAAATGCCAAATCTCAATTTAAAACATTTTGGGTAAAGTTTCTGACACTTAGACACAAGCACGCGCTTAATGCACTTGAAAACAACTATCTATTTTCCTTATGTTCATTTTCTGAATTCTTGGAACCTCAGAGTATGTTTCTTCCTCTAAAATAACAAGGAAATTCTTGGACTGAATGTAATATTTCTTCTCTATGAATAATTATAGGATCATAAATAAGAAAAGAAAATAAATGGTTTGCGTATCTCAGTTTTTCGTATAAAAGTGATTCAATCAAAATTAATGGCCATGAATATTTCTGAAATGTTAAGTGATGTTCATGCCCAGAACCGAACATTAGATAAATGTTAATTTATTTATTCGGTCCTTACAAAGATTAAACATTTATTAGGAAACATATTTCTAAACAAGCTTTCATTTTTAATCAAACACCTATTGGTTTCAAATAACAAAACGAGATAAAATTAAAATGTGACTAGTAAACTTTTATAAGAACATGATCAAGATAAATACTAAGATATTGCAATATGGAATTTTAATTTTGCAGATTGCCGCCTGTCGTGATTAATGAAATATTTTACAATTCTGACGCAGAGCCTGAGATAAATGGTCAAACGAAGCTGCGTTTACGATTCCCGCTTGGGTTCGAGAATTTTTTCTTTAAAAAATGTGATTTATCGGTATTCCCAGAGTCTGATGTGTGAATGGGAGATTTCCTGGTTGTGTTTTATCGTTTATTTAATAATTAGTTCGCCCAATAACAAGATTCCATGATTGTTGCTGAGCAAAACCATAAGTATGTGTGTCAGGCCATATAATTGTATGACAGTTAATCTAGAATCATCACAACGATGTGGCATCAAGAGGTGCCTCAAAGCTAACGATATTAAAAAGAGTTAAATTTCCAGTGTAACTTGAGTTATGGCGTAATTGGTAATTCCAGACAGTCACTGATACATGAAGCGAAGTTAAAATAAGAAAATTAAATCGAAAAGAAAAGGAAATGATTTGAATGTTTGCTTATAGCTCATTTCTTGATTAACGAAGTGATTAAATGTGCCAAAAAGCTGTTATGTATATTATAAGTAGATATATAATTGCATATATTATTTTAAAAAGACATGTGATTAGACTTCAAGCCCTATTTGCTTTAATTTTCTCCCATTAAAAAAATGTAACTTTGTACTAGAAATTAAGTTTCTGATAATTGTTGGAATCCCCATATGGGATGCTTTTATGAATTATTTTCTGAACTTGTGAACTTCGCAGCAACCCCCCCCCCGATTCAGAAATATTTGCTTAGTAATTTTAGGCAACTCGTTCAGCATAATCTGGCTTTTTTATGGCAGATTTTATTCATCAAAAGTTACGCAATGATTGAACACCTTTAAGAATTTAACATTTTAGAATTTACGTAAATGCAGAATCTAAATGTACAAACACAACTTCGGAATCCAAAGCTTCTTGCCAATGAATTGAAGCAAATGCCAGAACACATTGGAAGCTTGACTCCGCTATTCGCCTGACGGTTTAGAGCGGGGCAACCTCTTCTCCACAACTATTACGCGGGCTGCATAGTCGTAGGCGATGACGATCAGCTCGGATTAGAGAGTT
Source organism: Deroplatys truncata (assembly GCA_030765065.1). Taxonomy (NCBI): domain Eukaryota; kingdom Metazoa; phylum Arthropoda; class Insecta; order Mantodea; family Mantidae; genus Deroplatys; species Deroplatys truncata. The sequence continues at coordinate 76,638,615 of CM060983.1, forward strand.
AGCTTCCCCAAGTAACAAGATCAACGTTTACTCCAGTATTTGTTCCTCCCGTTGTATGGAAACATTTACCCAGCTTTCATACTACTTCGGTGTAAACAGCATCTACACAGGAAAGGAAATGGAACAGAATAAAGGCTTTGTTTGGGACAATCAGAGTTCTGCTAAAGTCCATTGAGAGAATGAAACCGATAGAATGTTCGGAGAGATGTAATGTTGTTATAAACTTACATAACGTATCAATACGAATTAGTGTATTACAAATGAAAGAACTTGATACTATTAAACTTTCTGAACGTGATAAAATGTAATTTGTCTAGAGGTATAACTCGTAATGTGACAACCTTACTCTGTCTATCACTTACATAGTAGGTAGAGAAGGTATTGCACTCTATCCAAAACGTCTATACCAAAATTTCACTAGAAATAATACATGTTTTGAGACCCGCTCGATCCAAATATAAAGCATTTTGGAAACATGTCCGCGTGTGTGTGTCTATCTGTGAACACCATAACTCAAAAATGAGAATATGGTATTTAAGTTCAATAACTTCCAAAGATGTGACACAAAGATTTTTAAGAAAATTCCCCACCCCAAAATACGCTTTACATAGAACATGTTTCCAAATATTTTATCTTCTAAAAATAGCTCTAACACATTTTATTTAAAATAACACATATTAAACGCACCTATATGAAAAATAAGATATACATCTTGAATTTTCTGGAAATAGCCTGTGAAGTCCTCTTCATTCAGAAGGGATTGTATAATCCTGTATAATTGGGAAACGTTAAGCAATAAACCAAAACATACCGCACAAAGTATGTGTATCTCTTTAAAATACACAATTTATTTCAAATAACTTTTTTGTGGCATCAGCCGTTTTCAAGATATCCATTTATAATGCTTCGAATTGTTCTATACTTTGTCACTCTTTCTAAGTCCCGTCGATTTTCAATTGTTTTTCGCGGAAACAGTATGGAGGTCAGCATATAGCGTCTAGATCTTAAACCTTTAAGTAACGCTGTTCTCGTTGTATCCTAAAGAAATGTAATGTAGGTATTTCTGCAAAGATTTATCTCAATTAAAATGAATTAAATAGAAAAATAAACTTTCTTAAGAATAATGAGATACCCAGTATAAACAATAGAGGGTAGAGAAAGTTATGTGAAGTAACACTTTAGATATTTTTTGGAAACGACTAATAGAAAATTGCATCACATCAGCATTCCATTTCTTTTCGGTAAGAATAAAGAAAATGTTTTGAACTTGAATGCACGTGGAAAATAGTGTTTGTCAACACTAGGCGTCTGGAAGGATGGGACACAACTACTGCAGTGTGTCCTTGGACCTCGCAATTTCATTGACTTTTCAATTAGCGGATCTGCTTTCCCTTGGTCGAAGTCGCCGTGTCAGGAGGGTGAGGGGAGGTGCGGTTACCTCGGTAACGAAATCGCTGCTGCAGCCGCAGCATCAAGCCAAGATGCGCTAAATCTATTGGGTCACCGTTCGCTGCTCGACCTGTCATTTGTATAAGGGTATCGATCTATGGCATCGACTGCTAATCGGAGCATCAAATGTAAAGTGTTAATCTTTGCAACCTGTTCTCCATTTCTCGTATTTCTGACTCTAGGTGACAAGGTAATAATATACTTTGTACCTGTCGTGTATATTGTTGCCGTTATGTAGCGTATCTGTGCAAATAGTCCATTAAGTCGGTATTTTCTATGCTACCAAAGCATTAGTGAGCGTTGTTTCAGACCCTGAAGAGGGCCTAAGAGTTATGACCGAAAACTTGGCTGTCATGTAGAACAAGGTACTGGGTTAATTGCGATAAGACGTTCAAGAATCAACGTCTAGAAGCTTCGCTTTTTAGGAGGTGACCATATTGTGGCATGTGCACAGATGTTAGTCTTGTTAAGACGCTCTCTGGTTACCGGAGTTGGAGGGGGCAGATTGTTTGAGTAGGGGCGATTCAGGGGAAACAGAGTGTCATTGGAAGGGATTTGGCGTTACTGACGCCAACTTGGCGTAGCATCATTCTGTGAGTAGGCTTCGGGTAAGTCAGTCGGGCAACTGCTAACACACGATGTCCTCGTCGGCAGGCAATGGGCAAAGGTATGTAACTAACTTCATCCAATAAATTGTGTGCCATCCACGCCTTTTAACTTTTAATTTTTCCTTATGTCGACGAGGGCGTCGACTTCGGTGGCCAGGGGGAGATGTGGCATGTGCACAGATGTTAGTCTTGTTAAGACGCTCTCTGGTTAGCGGAGTCGGAGGGGGCAGATTGTTTGAGTAGGGGCGATTCAGGGGAAACAGAGTGTCATTGGAAGGGATTTGGCGTTACTGACGCCAACTTGGCGTAGCATCATTCTGTGAGTAGGCTTCGGGTAAGTCAGTCGGGCAACTGCTAACACACGATGTCCTCGTCGGCAGGCAATGGGCAAAGGTATGTAACTAACTTCATCCAATAAATTGTGTGCCATCCACGCCTTTTAACTTTTAATTATGGTATAATAGAGTTCCTTTCCTCTCCCTTCAGCCAGATAATATGTTGGTGTAAGACTATTTTGTAAAGTTAACTTAGCTGCGTCCTCGTCGATGCCTCGAGTTTAAAGTTCTTTGTTTGTTTAACGATCCCTCTCATAAGCGAGTAGCTCTCCTCTGAAGTTAAATAATAATTTTAAGTGAGGCATACGACAATATCATACTCTACATCACAGAATCTTAAACATCTGATTCGCTTTCATTTTCTCTGCCACCTACTGGAGGAAGAATTGTATCGATATCTTAGTTTTACCGAAAATAAGCACTTTCAGGTCACTGAACCCTAAACTTTCCATGTACCAACAGCAAATTTCATATTTGAGTCAATATTTAGCCATACTGGGCGTCTCAAAACTACCCTTTACATGGAAAGTTGTTAATTATTCTTCATTTTATTAACGAAGGCTATAATTACATATTAAAATACCATATGTTTAATATATATACAAGATTAATAAAATGAATATTGTATATTTTCTCTTCATTCTCAATAAATTTTGTATATGTTTACTTTCTCTACTACGTATAGTAAGTAGGGGAAGTATTGGATTCCAAAAATTCGATATCGAGATTTCACCGGCAATATATGCTTTGAGGCCCCCTAAATCCAAAACAGCGTTTTAAAAAAAGGTCTGTGTGCCTGTGAACAGTAAAACTCAAAAACCAAAAGTTGGATAAATACCAAAGTTGGTATTTAGGTTCAGTATCTTTTAAAGATGCGACACGAAGATTTTCAAGAAAATCTCCTCACCCCAGACTACCCCTTACATAGAACATTTTTCGAAAATTTTGATTTTCTCAAAAATGACTCTAACAATTTTGATTAAAATATAATATACTTAAGGTATTTTCATGACAAGAAAAATGTAATCTTGAATTTTCTGGGAATGTCTCCAAAAGTCCTCTTCTGTCTGAATGGTTTTTGAATAGCTGGTAAACCGTAAGAGATAGACAAACTCTTTCTACAATAAAAAAATGTAGAACTCGTTAAAGCACACAATTTTATATACATTTTTTGTAGAGTGAACCATTTCTGATATGTTCCTTGTTATTTGTTTGAATTTACCAATACCTAATACCTTTTCACAAATGGGAATTCGTTATTCGTATTTTCTTTTTTTTTTTGTCTTGGACATGCAAATAGAATAGAATACTCCACATAGCAACCAGCTCTTAAAAGATTTGACTATCGTTTAAAACCTACTATATTTTCTTTGCACCTACAAGAAAATTAGCAATAAGATTATTTCTGCAAATTTCTATTTCAATTAACATGAAGTATATGAAGAATAAGCGTTTGTAAAAATGGTTTTCCGAGAGTAGAAAAGGCATGTGAGTGTAACAATCAAATTTTTGTACAACTGTTTTACCAAAAGAAATAGACAGAAACTTAAAGACCATTGAAATATACAGTTTATGCATTAATTGTAGTATTAGATGTTTTCGAAACATTCGTTGCTATATCTTTGAGTTTTTCCAGCGGCATCTATACAGTATCCTATGCGATTCTTCCTTTATCTCCGCATGCGTTCATTAGTAACAAAAACTGACTTACGATATAAAAACAGGTTGTGTTTTGTTTTCCGTATCAATCGCGTAACCGAATCCACACTGCTTATGGTGAATAGAAGAATATGTAACCTTTTATATGAATACTATAATGCGTATGGGGTTGTGTGAAATTGTTATCAATAGAGGAAGACAAAGTTCAACGCATGAGATTTTTTACGGAAGCTGTTCCTTGATTGTTAGACAATGACGTGAAGATGGTGGAGTAAGTGCAAATAAAGTGCGAGTACAGAGATCTCTGTAGTCAAGACCTTCAGCAAACAAGTAAGGGTAAAGCGGATCGAAGGCATACAATTCTTCTAAAAAGGTTTCTAAAATTCCCTGAAATGTGGATTTTTTAAGGATTAACGTTCTTTAACGGAAGAGGTCACATCGGAGGTGAATGGACGGAATGTTTGAAGCGATGCTTAATGGGGCGGGGTCCCTAGAGGCTAGAGTTAGCTTGTCTTCTAAGATTAAGGGAGACACCCCAGAAATATCTTATCCAGGTAGACTAAATTAGATTAGATGACGTAAGTGGGGGAGTTGTTGGAGTTTTATTAACATCCCGCACGTCAGCCTAACAATAAAGAATGGAAAGGATGCTTTCATTGTTTGCCAAAATCTGTTCCCTGAACAAGCTACAGTGCCTTGGTTCCAATGTCGGCATCCTTTCCTTATGGAAAGAGTAAGTATGTTTCTTGCCAGAAATGGGCGCCCAAAGATGATGTGCGAGGCAGTTTCCTCTTGCTCTTTGTACATTCTACAGATGTGTTCAGCCTGTAGAGTCCTACTTTACGTGGATGTTTCCTGAAGCGACCATGTTCGGAAATTAATGCAATTACTTTCCTTATTCTTATTCTGTCCATCTTAGGGGAGATGAGGAAAGGGTGTTGCTGGACCAAACATCAGTTTCTTGGTTTGTTTTTGTCCAGGATTGGTTTGCTACCTGAGTTGGTGTTTTTCTCTAATCCATACTTTTATGAGGTTTTGAAAGTACGGTACCACCAGTTCAGGGCCAGCATAGGGTATTTCAATAACCATTTTTAGGTAGCTGATCATCTGCTACTTTACATAGATGCCCTGGTGCCCCGGCACTCACCGCATTTCAGACCTATTGTGAGATGATAAGGCAATCAGGGCATTTAGGCATCCTCAAACCAGTTTTGATTTTACAACTCACCGTAACTGAGATTCGAACTTAGGACCACTTGAATATATATAAGAGATGTATATGTAATAGGAGCTGTTTCTGCCCCAAAGTTATTAAAAGATTCGTTATGCATGCAGTAATATTTATAAAGGGTTAGAAATATGCCAAAATTAACTTGACTCACAAGGGAAATAGAACTGTAATGACCTGAAATTGGTCTCTGAACTGATTTCAGGTCGCTGATTCCCGTGCCCACAGCCCTCATTGCACAATTACATTATTTGACTGCGCCAAAAGAGCGCTTTTAGCTGAGGCATCGAAGATCTCTGCGGTATGGTCATACAAAATAAATACGAAATATTATATTTCGACAACTTTTAAGTGCGCACGTCTTCATATTGTGTCGTTGAAATCAGAGAATCGTCTATTGCTGCCTTTGGTTAGAGCAGGTCCGCAGTAATTAAATAACGCTTGAGCTTTAATATAATATTGGAAGAGCTAAAATTTAACACTATAGTTATATTTTCGATGTTATTATTATTATTATTATTATTATTATTATTATTATTATTATTAACGAGAGCGACAGAATACATTGTTTTTCACTAACGACTTTTATACCAGGACTTTTATACGTTGTCAGCTATTAAATTATATTTTCGCCGTGCAGACCATCAAATTTAAAGACCTGATGAACTTATTTAATTGACTTTCTCTCGAGTTTCTTCATACTGTCTCCTACTTGAACGGATGTTTATATTTCCTTTCCTGTGGGCAATAAAGGGCCACCAGGCATTTTAAAATTATTATTTTAACCAAAATCAAACAAAACCAAAACACGAAAATATATAGTATTTCTTTCATTGGCACGGTTTTTAAAGCTTGGGTTTTACATTTCAAAGATTTTTAAATTATTGTTAATATTTCATAAAACTGCTCGTTTTCACTAAAAGTGCAATTTTACACATTCAAAATGCTCGCTGCTAATCAATGCTGAGTATATGGAGTAATTTTTGCCAAATAAAAACAAACCCAAATATTGTTTTAAAAAGTGGCGTAATGTTTTAGTAATAATAATGTTATGTTTATTATTACTCGTTCGCACTAGCTATGCGTAGGCTGAACTTGGAGAACTCAATCAGACTAACACCGTTTCTCTCTCCCTAAGTCACCATGGCGAGATACCCGAAAGTGCATTTCATCTGGGTAAGTTCAAATGCTTCAAGGTATCGCCTCTAAAGACGACTTGCTTTTAATTTCGAAGCTTTACATTTGGATTAATTTTTTATGTTTTAATAGTTGCTAAGGTGGTGGGCTTGAATCAGGCTACAGAAATTACAATCCACTATCGGAACTTGAACCATGGATATGCGGCGGAAGGGATGAGTAACCATACTACGCGTTTGGGCATCTAATGCAGCTCTGTGATAAAGCGTCGTCACGGGAAGTCAAAGTTCCTTGATTCGAGTCTCTGTTTTCACCCTCCAGTATAGTTTTAACGTCTCTTTAACTTGGTCATATCGCAATGGTTACAGCAAATTTAATGCCAGTAGGTGTATACCAGACATAAGGTCTAAGTTGCGCAGTCACCTTCCTGCACCACCTATTGTTGAAGCTATTAAGTTTTGGCGGATTGTGGAACTCATGGCTGTTGTTTGAGTGGACACGTAGTCGCAGTTATGTTAGACAGGTGGTCTTAGTTCCGTAGTCACCTTCCTATACAGTCCGCTTAAGTAATTTGTTGATGATGATTCTTGTTCCTTAGTTGCCTTCCATGTAATCTATTTTAAGTTCTATTCTTTTGGTTCTGTGGGTGGAATTTTGGATTGTGTTACTGAACATTCAATCCGGTATTTACCTGGCAACTGAGGGAAACCGTGAAAATTTTCCAATTAGATTGGCTGATACACGGAGCTTGAACCAACGACCTCTTGAATATGCGCCACAGGTGCTCGCTAGTTTTAATTCTGAAAACTAAAACAAAAAGTGAATTTAAAAAAAACAATGCATTTAAATAGATTTGTATCAAATAAGCTATGTGTTTGGAATATAACTCTTGACTAGAAGGTCTTCCTTAATGTACGTATTTAAGGCAACCTATGGTCAGATTTTGGCTGAAAATTCTAAGTTTCACACTGTTTTGTTTTTGCAGTTCCTAATAATTTAGAGCTTATATCAATATATTATGCCATAGTATTTTTCCTTTTACGACCTTAATGGAGCATCTCGTGACCCCATATAAAACTCAGAAACACAAAATTGTGACATGTTATTCTTTCAACTTGATTTTCTAAGAAACACGTTTTTAGTATATAAAAAGTCTCAATTCTTCACCAATACTTCTAAATGTGCAAGCTGGGCATACAAAGTATATACAAAAAGCTTCAAAAAGCCTGTTTTCAAAATATGTTAATCTTCCCACGTATTATTGTATAAGTTCTGAACTAAGTAACATTTTGGGGGATTTTTTTTTTTTTTGTAGAACAAAAGAAAAACATTTTTGTCTATAGTAAAACAAATATGAAAAAATTCCGGTTTGAGTGTGTCAGCAATATCTTTAGCTAATGTCAGGAAAAATATTATTGCGCCAACTTAAATAATTTGACGTGCAGGACATTTTATATAACTCACAATATTTATATAAACAATAATTAATGGTTGCTAAAGTATTCGCACAAGTGAAACTTTGTACTCATTTATAGGATATCCATCCAAGCATGTGGTTAATATTTCAAAACAATTTGTTAATAATTACAGATGCTGAAAATTTCACCATAAGGTTGCCTTAAAATATATTTTAAGTATTATGTAATTTAGTTCACGGTTAAGAAATGCATATTTTAAGGACTGGCCTGAAATTTCGTATGGTGCAGTTTCTTTCGACTCCTCTTATATCGTATACAAATAATTGAAATTTCACACACAGTGCGGATGTTAGAAAACTCATTGATGTTCCCCCTTAACTCTAAAGCATTTAATAAAAAGAGTAGTCTATAGCCGACAAGAATTTCCGTTCGGAATGCTGGCTGTAATCATGTAAATCCGCTTACAGGCAGTACCGTTCTATCACACGCTCCGACCGTCAGATCACGCCGCGATGCATATGAATGTACCAATTACACGTCGTACATTGCTATTGCTTTTGTGGTATGTGACACAGCAGTTGAAGAATTATTGCAAAAATGAAATATAAGCAGTAACACGTACAGCCTGCCAACAGTTTAACATTATACGTGATTTATAAGTGCATCGGGAGCATTATGCAAAATTAATCCTCCAGAACAACCGAAACAAATTTACACATGTTTAAGAAAGTAACATTAATTAAAATGGATTACTTCTCTAAAGAAATTAACATAATTGCCACCACCTACTTCCAATATTTATTTATTATTTTTTGATGCTGATGTAAATGTAACAAGGCATTCAGATCTGGCTCTTAGCCAGTCATAATCAATATACGTAATATAGCTTCTACACACAATAATTCGTAATGACTTCTAAAAAATTACAAAAATATTAAAATTTACCGTTACAGTTATTTCGAATATAAAAGCCTTTTGCATTTTTTCCAACTAAAGCACTTCTTTGCATGTCGTAAATATTTTTTAAAATCTGATTGTTACATTCGCATAACTTTCTCTGTCCTCTTATGTGCTTCCTGTTAGAGATAATCCACTCATTACACACATCGAGCGAAGTGGCGCCGCGGTAACGAGTGCAACTAGCATTCGCGAGGTCCGGGTTCGATGCCCGGCGACAGCCCACTCTAGCCCATGGATTTTTGGTGGTTTCCCCGGGTCGGCAGGCAAATGCTGGAGTAGTTCATCTTCTACCGCGACTCTCCTTCCATTTCCTGTACCCATCATCTTCCTTATCATTTATTTCAGGGTTGTAGGACCAGGCAACTGTGTTCGGCGGGTTGCGGCTGGACGGTTGTGCGTTTTATGGAAGTTTCGTACTGACGTCGTCCAGGGACTGCTGGGTTCGAACTCCTTTGGGAGGAACCTCAGAGGCTCGGGGCCAAATAGAGTGGACTCAGGTGGAGCGGAGGCGTTCAACCTGGAAACATTAGGGACCCCGTATGTGCTTGCGCCCATCGTCATCTGGTCGACCTTCGGATCTCTCCTCTTATCCCTCCTTCCCGAGGTCCAGTAGAAACACAAGGGGCCGACTGGACTGCGTGCAGTGCTCTTGCCCCAGTCTCGAGGGCCCCTCTATTCGCCCTTCTGTTAGCTTTACCCTCATTACACAGTTCGTTGTAGCTACAGAGAGAATGCAGGTCGCAGAAGGTTGGTGTAAACAAATCAGGAGATTTACTTTTACCCCTTCCCTGAATTTATTTATGAAATAAAAGTTGAGGACCGTTTTTGTACAGATAAAAATAAAGTACACTTTACTGATAATTACACGCGAGCGCCTTGCTGTCAATGTAGGATCTCATGGATGCCTTATCCATCAGAATCGAACTTGATTGATAATTTTAAAGCATAGTGCTAGAAAACAAATAACTACATTCAATTTTACTTTCTCTACCATGTACCTAGTAGGTAGAGAAGGTATTGCATTCCACCCAAAAATTCGATACTGAGACTGCACCAGAAACATATGTTTTGAGACCTCCTTGAATACCAAATAAGTATTTTTGGAAAAAGGTTCGTGTTTGTGTCCGTATGTCTATGAATAGCATAACTCAAAAGCAAAACGTTGGATCAACACTAATCTTGGTATTTAAGTTCAATGACTTCCAAATATGAGATACGAAGATTTTCAAGAAAATACCGCTACCCTAAACTACCCTTTACATGGAACAGTTTCGGCTTTAAAGATTTTGATTAAAATTTTATATTAAAGGTATTTACATGACGAATAAAATGTATACTTTGAATTTTCCAAGAATAGCCTCTGAATAACTCTTCATTTGGAAGGCATTTTGTGTAATATTGCATAATTGGTAAACGTTAAGGTATAGACAGAAACGTACTACACAAGAAATATAGATCTCTTTAAAACACACAATTTATTTCAAATAACTTTTGATAGCATCAGCCATTTTCGAGATATCCGTTATTAATGGTTCAAATTGTCCAATACTTAGACATTCTGTTAAAGTCCTGTTGACTTCAACGTCCAGTTCTTAAACATTTGACCATCGCTGTTCTCTTTCTATCTATAACGAAATGTGTAATGCAGATATTTCTGTAAAAATTTATTTGAATTAAAATGAACTCGTAGATAAGCTTTAGTAAGAAAAGCAGGCCACTCACTAATAAACTATAGAGGATGCAGAAAATCATGTTAATGTAACACATCGATCTTTCATTCCCATAATATCTGCTTCGATTCGACTAGGGATCTAGGAAGCCTATTCTCCTGGTCACTATTGGCGGTTGGTACAAACTGTAAAAATGGCGAGATTTAGTGATCTGCAACTTTAAAATATAACAGAAGCGGTGTGAGATCTATTGCGGCATAATACAAAAAGTAAGTCACTTCAGTAAGTATAATAAAAGTACAACAGAGGCATCGTTCTCGCTTATTAAGTATCTTACAGAGTTTTCCTCTTGCTTATAATTTTCCTTAGGTAATGTAATTGAACTTTTGAACTCATTCATTCATTAACCACAATAAAATTACCGAAAAAACTGTCAGACTCCTTTAATTACAGAAAATTATATTAAATATAAAAACAGAATAAGTCCTTATATGACTTTCTGATTTACTCAGAAATATATCATAAATGTATTTTAATAATCATTGCCTAGTAGAAGTCTAAGAGATAACTTGATAGCGAAAAAATTGTTACGAAGTTGTTTGTCGCAGCGTTCTATTTGCTAAACTGAATTAAACTTTCTTTGTTGAAAAAACCTGCAGAATTCTGAATCAAAGTTCTTTGTAAAATTGAAACTTTGTACCACGTGGCCCATCAGTCCCTTACAAGGTTTCAAATAGTCATCATTGAGTTGTTCTGGAGCAGATTAAATCGATATTGCATTATTTTTCCACTATATTACATAAATCCACCTTCTAGTTGAAAACAAAAAATTAAATCATTTGAAGGATTTTAACATCAATCAGATTATGCATATACAGTAATGCTAGATTTGATAAGTATCTCGAGTCTCTTTGGAGTCTTGAATTTTGCAAATAGTTTTCAGCTTTCCAAACCTTAGCTAGCTTTAGTTGAGCATAATAACAAATCCACAATACTTTATTTCTTTGATACAGACTTAAGCAAATATTTTCAGGATTTTATGACACAAAAATTGAGAGTAAACGTCTAGCATCCATCTGAATTTCGTAGTTATTGCAGCTGAACATTACCCTTACTTTTTTAACACCCATAATGTAATATTTACTTTCTGGTACGGGAGAAATTAATTTTATCTCTCTGAAAACATTTAGCAATCGCGAAATATTAGTCAGCCAGGCGATTCGTATCCTTAGTATGTGCGCGAATGTCAGATTCACCCAATTAATTACAATGCGTCGTTTATTTTCATATACTCTATTTTGTGCTAGTCTGATTTAAAATTATATTGTCGTTTAATGCCTTGTGTAAATTCTGAAAGCTATAAAATTGGACTTCTAATGTATTGCAGCACTTCCGTTACTCACAGGAAAGAATGTCTAATATTTCAATTTCCCCATCCCTGGATAAAAGAGGTCCTTATTACGCGATGTGGAGTTCCAAAATGTAGGGCACCCAATTGCAGAACAACACGGAAAACACTATAAATACGCCATCCCACAGTTTCCACTAGCTAGGAAATACTATAGGATACTGTCGGAGCTTACCTTAGGATCTTACACTGGTTGTTCTCACATAGACCAATTACTTACAAGGAACACGCTACATCTAACGAAAACTCTATTCCGTTTTTGTTCGGGTCGCAAGGCTAGTTGTTTCAGATAGTGTGCTTCTCAGGAATGTAAACCGTTTTGACCCAAAGTGATATTTACCATTGTTTTCGAGCGTTAAGAATAGGAGCAGCCGGCGACAGCAGAGAGACTTAAAGGCTTGCTCTCTGGTGAATGGCTCAAGGCGCTGAACACAAAGCTTACGATGGAAACTTCAACGCTCGAAAGTGGTCCTAACTTCTGAGAACTGTGCCATCCAACTAGTCTTGGAATCCCAAATAAAATCCCAGCTTCGAGGTGATGGAGTTTCGAATGTTGGTCAAAACGCATGTGCTGCTTATATATACTAGCTTCAAAAAATTCCGGAATATAATATACTCTTTGTAAGGTGTATGATAATAAAATATATTATATTATTACTTGTGAATAATGTTCATGATGTCACTTCCATAGAATTATCATAATCTTTAACGATTGCTGTCGTTGCATAGCAATTAGTTATTATTATTTGTGCAAAGTTTTGTGTTTTCTTCAAAAATATCCTTCATAAACAGTAAAATTTCTGGATAATTCTATGGCGAAGCAACAATGAAAAAACAGGTCTGATTTGGCATAAACATTTCAGTGAAGGCCGCGATAGCACCATAGATGACCCGCTGAGCGGTGGACCAACAATTGCAACAGATGAACCAAGCATTGAATATGTACGTGTTGTCTCTTCCACCAATAGTTTATTCCATGTCATGGCAGAGGCAAGGGGTGTGACTAGCCCCAACATGTTGCGGGAGACCCGTGCATCTACCGACACATGTGGAAATACCTGATCGCTTCAGGGGCGCAGTCAGATGTAAATATGGACACAAATCACCTGTTTTATTTTACACAATGCACGATCACGACGATTAGATTAGCGCTGGCACAAAATTATCTCGGGCACATTATCGCTGCATATTCTCCAAATCTGCCACAATTACTTCTTTCTCTTTCATGGAAAAATATCCTCTAAAGGGTCAAAATCTGAAGATTCGCAAACCCTGATGAAGTTACTGCAAATGCGACGCGAGTACTGCGACTGTTTTTCAAAATAGCTTCTAGCAAAGCTTCTAATGGCTTCATACGCGCTGGAAAGGGATAGCGTCACCACGGAAGGAAACTATTTTGAAGGAATAGTGTAATTTGCATTACAATAACGGATATCTGCGTTATTAACCAATTCTGGGCAGTTTTTGAACTTACTTACTTTTTATTGCCATATATCGTAGTTTGTTCGTCGAGCATACTATCCCCTTCTCTATCGTCTAAGTATTCAAAATCTGTGAAACCTAGAAGGATTAGAAGAGGGTAGGAAGCTGTTGTAGGAATAGACAGATTCTTATACTCCTCGATACTCAGCCAGGCAAATTAGTTTTGGAACGTGACGTTATATTTAGCTGAATTGGGTGCCGGGGCATGTTGGAATTCCGGGCAATGAAAAATTAGATGAAGCTGCTAAGGGGCAGAAACAACATTGGGGTGTCATCAGTACCGATTAAGCTGACTATCAGGGACCATTTGCTCAGATAACACCAAAAATACTGGAACCCATCTGTAGCTTTCAGGTTCTCCAAAGCTCCCATACAGAGAACGGGCAGAGGCAGTTCGAGAGAATTGCTAAACTTGAGTAGGGAAAGTTTTAATTGACAACGGACCCTTTTACAGAAAACTATGCCCTCAGAGCACACCCGCAGTGTAAGAAAGCAAGTGGGTCAACCAACGGATAAGACATCTGGTTATCTATTGTGAAAGCGCCAAAATTGGCTCTCCAAAAGAGCCCCCATTTTTGGAAGTCAATTTCCTAAATTGAAGGAGTCTTTTAGCATCAAGGTCCATAGGCTAATTCACACCATTTTGAACGTCAGGCTTCTGGATCGATCATAATAAGACTGGGAATGCGCAATAAATCTGCAACGGTCGTAGTGCAAGGTGTAGCGGGTGTCCTTGATCATGCTACCTTAACCGCGAGTCCTCTTTTGGTCATCTGGACGTCCTGGGTTCGATGTCTGCCGGTTGCTCGTTTTCTTGTTCTCAGAAATGCTGCAAGAGATGATATCGTTGCAATCTCATGGGTTTGGATAAAGGCAAAAAATGACCACGTGTTTAGCTTTACAACTGGGCTTTATTCCAGAAATATCAAATGGGAACTAACAGAGGGCTAGCAACATTATTCCCTTATTTATATATAACTTCTCTCCTACATCCACTATCTTAATAAGTTTTGGGGAAGTTATCTCTCATCGTCACACACTGTCTTCCTCCATCCTTCATAACACTTCACAGATACAGCGTCTCTTCACACCATTGATAAGAAAGTAAGAGTGTAAGCTCTGGGCGAATTCCTGCCTTTTATAGCAATGTCATGACATCGCGCCAATATTTGTAACGGTCATACTGCTTAGCCTGGATTATCCAATTTCTAGAAGTCAGGCTTCACTTGACTCTTTTGGAATTTCCCCCACCTCCATCTCTTACGCACGATGCCTTTCTCATGGTCTCTCATTTTACCCAACTCCTGTTCTGCGACTGATGCTTCTAAGAATTCAACTGTATCTCCATCTCGTTCTATCATCGGTCCTCTCTCTCATTGTAGGCGTTATTTTCCAACTTCATGTGTAATGAGTAACAGGTTCACTTGCTAATTGTTCCCAGATTGCTAGCTCGCCTTGCCCAGGTAAAATGGTTTTTACAATATTATTTATTTCTATTTATTCTGATGTCCTATAATGTATGCTATTTACAATGACATTTAAAATCTGGATTATTTACCTTTCTATACTTATCGGTTATGGGTAGTTGTTCCTCTATAAGAGCAGTGTTACCGTCCTCCGTGGACTAGTGGTACCGTGCTAGCCTCTAGTTCCCAAGCTCGTGGGTTCAAACCCGGCGGAGGGGAAGTAAAGCCGGTGGTACCGTGTCGTAGACTTACGGCACGTAAAAGAACCTCAAGCCTGATAAGGAGGCCTCTGAGCAAAATTACCGGTCTTTCACGCCCAATATAGAATGGGGCGCTAAGGACCACAGTAGTTAAATAGCGTCCATAAATAAAACTCAATTTAATGTATCCCCTCCCTATCAAACTAAACTAGACTAACCTTGAAGGATGCTGATTGCTGTAATAGAAATTTAGAATACATCCGCATCTTGAACTCAAGTTTTAATTCCAAAGCTACTTTTGAAGAACGCTGTTATTTTCCACAATATCAAACCACTGCTGAGGGGGGATGATGGATCTTGTGTGCTTGCCTTTTCAAACTGCCGCTCTTCTTTTCGTTTTTGTTTTGCTAGTAGCGCTTTCATCAACCGCGCAGCGACACACGATGTCGTGTTTTAGTTGGAAACCTCGCTTGCTCTCTCGCGATAACGCTGCGCGAAACATTAGCAGCAAGGCATTATGGGTAGACACGTCCGTCAATAGATAACTCTTCCGCACATACATATACCTATATACAAAAGCCAACAAACAAAAAAGGAGAGAAAAAAAACAGCCCTTTCCCTCGTCGCCTTCCCCTTTAAATGCTAGTTGATTCTGCTGCCACTAGGTGACGCCACGGCCTCGCTATAATTGTTGTTAAGCGCATTACGGAGGGGAGTCAAGAGACCATTGTTTTCACCCTTTTCTTTCAATTACAGTGATAATACAAAACAGGAGTGGATATCCTTGCGTGTATGTGTTTATGTTACGCTGCAACGGAGGTGATATCTTCCGCAAGAATACCCTTTCGTAATTTAATTCCCGGAAGCACGTCATTTTGTGGAAGACCATATTAACTTTCAGTCAACTAGTATGCTGTTTTATGTCAGTTTATTTCCCCTCAGATAGATTTGTAGTACTTAAGCGATTACTCTACTGAAAATAATATGCACTTTAAAAAAGTCTGATGTATTACATATAAATAGCTTTCTCTAATCTCTATTGCTTAAGTATCCCTACTTAAACTTATTTTTCTATCTACTTCATTTTAATCCAAATAAACCTTTGCAGGTATAGCTACGTTATACATTTCCTTACAGATACAAAGGCAACGGCGATAAACAAACGTTTAAAAACTGGACGCTATATACTGGCCTTAAAATTCCACACAGTTTCCATGCAATCGCGAGAAACATCTGAATGTTGAAAGGACTTTAAAGAATGACGAAGTAATGAACCATTCGAACCATTAACAACGGATATTTCGGAAATAGCTAATGCCCCAAAAAGTTATTTGAAATAAATAGTGTGTTTTACAGTGTGTAGAACGTTTTCTTGTATCGCTTAAGGTTTACTAGTTATATAAGATTATACAAAATTCCTTCCGAATGAAGAGGACTTCTAAGGCTATTCCCAGAAAATTCAATATATGCATTTTATTTGTCATGTTAATATCATTAATATATGGTATTTTAATGAAAATCGTTGCAGCCATTTTTTAGAAAATCAATATTTTCAAAAAATGTTCCGTGTAAAGGGTAGTTTGAGGTGGAGGAATTTTCTTGAAAACCTTCGTGTTGCATCTTCTGAATGTGCTGAACCTAAATTCCAAGTTTGGTGTTTATCCAACTTTTTGTTTTTGGGTTATGCTGTTCACAGACACACACATGGACCTTTTTACTTTCTCTACTACGTATAGTAAGTAGGGAAGTATTGTATTCCACCCAAAAATTTGATACCAAGATTTCACCGAAAGTATATGTTTTGAGGCCCCCTGAATCCAAAAAAAAACATTTTTGGAAGCATATCCGTGTGTGTGTGTATCTGTCTATGAACAGCATAACTCAGAAACGAACAGTCGGATAAACACCATACTTGGAATTTAGGTTCAGTATCTTCCAGAGATGCTATACGAAGGTTTTCAAGAAAGTCCCCCCACCCCAGATTACCCTTTACATGGAACATTTTTCGAAAATTATAATTTTCTCAAAGATGGTTGTAACGAATTTGATTAAAATATCATATATTAGGATACCTTCATGACAAATAAAATGTATATCTTGAATTTTCTGGGAATGTCTCCAAAAGTATTCTTTATTGTGAACGACTTTTGCATAACTGGTAAACCATAAAATATAGACAAAAATTTTACTGCACAAAAATTGTAGATCGCGTTAAAGTACACAATTTATGTCATATACATTTTTTTATTGAGTGAACCATTTTCGAGATATTGTTTGTTATTCCCTTAAATTTTCCAATACTTATAACTTTTTCCAAAATGGGAATTCGTTATTCATTTTTTATGTCCTGGACATGTAAAGAGAATGGAATGCGCCACATAGCAACCAGCTCTTAAAAGATTTGACTATTGCTTAAAGTTTACCATATTCCCCTTGCACCTACAACAAAATTAGCATTAAGATTAACATTTCGATTAACATGAAGCATACGGAGAATAAACGTTTATAAAAATAGTTTGTACAAGAGTAGAGAAAGTCATGTGAGTGTAACACATAATATTTGTTACATTCACACGATTTCTCTACCCAGTATTACTATTTGAATAAACCTTTTATAAACTATTGCAAAAGCCTAAACTTCTATCTACTTCAATTTAATTGCGAGAAACTTTTGCATAAATAACTTTATTACACATTTCGATATAGAAACAAAAGGAATGGCAACAGTCAAATCTTTAAAAACTGGTCGCTATATGCAGGTCTTGAATTTCCTACTCTTTCCGCGACATCGCGAGAAACAATTGGAGGTTAGCAGTACTTTAGTATTGAGAAATTCAAACCAATAACAACGGATATCTCGGAAATGGGATGTTACATTCTTTCCGAATGAAGCTATTTCATAAAATAACCCAGATAATTCAAGATAATTTTTTTATTTGTCATGTAAATACTTAAAATATGTGGTATAATCAAACTCGTTAGAGCCATTTTTGAGACAATAAAAAATATCGAAAAATCTTCCACATAAAGAACAGTTTGGGTGGAGGGATATTCTTGAAAATATTTGTGTCGAATCTTTGGAAGATGTTGAACATAATACAAATGTTGGTATTTATCGAACATTTAGTCATGTTATTCAAAATAGCTTTAGGTGCCCTCAAAGCCTGTATTCCGGTGAAATCACTGTATGAATTTTTTGGGTGTATTACAATACTCCCTCTACATGATTGGTCCGTTAGGGCTCCAAACTAATTATCAAACTGATTACTCCATCGTTTTTCTGGTCGTCCTCTACTCCTTATTGCTCTTCTTGGATTGTAATGGAATAGGATGTATGGCAACCTAGTTCATTTAATCTTAAAACATGATTTTAAGTCTTCTTTTTTGTCAGTTATCTTCTATATCTTAAATATAGGATACAGGTTCACATACATAATCTTCTATAACTGGAAAATTATGGAAGATACACATGAGAGCTACTCGTGGAGAGCTGCAGAGTCCATTAAACTATATAATTTATTTTAATGGCCATTAATCATTTCTGAAACATCCCCTTTTTTGTCTGAATATTTCAATGCTCATTTATAATGTTTATTGTTGTAGGAAAATAAGGCATTGTATGTAAAATATATATTAATCAGATGGCGAAAGTAATTTAATTGATACAGATCATCGTTTTATAAGGTTTTTCTTTATTTTATTCTGACTTATGGATCCACTAAACGACGTCCTTATTATTCTCATTAATTGCTAAGGGAACAAAAAAGGAGTTATTTTCGTTATTTGTTAGCCATTTTGAGACAGTTAAGCATTACTTTTTCCATCTAAGGGAAGGTATATGATGGGGGAATTCTCTTGAAATCCTTCGTGTGTTATCTTTTGAGGATACTAGCTTAAATAGCAAGTTTGTTATTTATCCGACCTTTCGCTTATGAGGTCTTTTCACACACACACACACACACACACACACACACACACACACACACACACACAAACACAACGATGTTCAAGCATGTATTGTGGTAAAATTTGAATATTAAATTTTTGTTCGGATGGAATGCTACCTCTTCTCACTATATAAGTACATAGTTACTACAGAGAAAATCTAATGCGTTGCACTCACATGACTTTCTCTGTTGTTGTACAAGCTATTTTTAAAAAGTCTTATTATTCATCTATTTCATGTTACATAATTGAGACGAACATTTGCAGAAACTATCTTATTGCTAATTTTCTTGTAGATGCAAGGGAGATTATTGTAGGCTCTAAGCGATATGTAAGAGCTGGTTGCTATGTGGAGCATTCCATTCTCTTTGTATGTCCAGGACCCCCCCTCCAAAAAAAAACGAATAACTAATTTCCATTTGAGGAAAGTATAAGTATTGGAAAATTCAAACAAATAACAAGGGATATCTCGGAAGTGGTTCACCCGACAAAAAAATGTATAGGACATAAATTGTGTATTTTAACGAGATATACATTTTATGTGTAGTAAAATTGTGTATCTCTTAGGCTTTACTAGTTATGAAAAAGTAATTCAGAATGAAGAGTACTTTTGGGGACATTTCCAGAAAATTCAAGGTATACATTTCATTTGTCATGAAAATGTCTGAAATATATGATATTTTAATCAAAATCGTTAGAACCATTTTTGAGAAAATAAAAATTTTAGAAAAATGTTCCATGTTAAGGGTAGCTTGGGGTAGGGTATTTTCTTTAAAAATCCTCGTGTCGCATCTTTGGAATGTACTGAACTTAAATACCAAATTTTGTATTTGTATAACATTTCGTTTTTGAGTTATTTTGTTCGCGCATACACTCTCACGGAAATTTTTCTAAAATACTTTTTTTAATTCAGGGGCCTCAAAACATGCATTTCCAGTGAAATCCCGATTTGTTTTTGGGTGCAGTGCAATATCTTCTCTACTTCCTATATGTGGCAGAGAAAGTGAAAGCTATTCTCTGGGATTTGAACCCAGACACGCTGACCGCTCTTTATTGCGGCCTTAACCTCATTTCATTCAACTAGGTCTGCACAAGGAGACGTTCACCGAGATTCTGAAATGTGTAGCAATTGTACTGAAAATGCCATTGCACTAATAAGAAAGTAGTAGGGTGTGTATAAGGACCGCGGGAAAGTGGGGAGAAATGGGGAGAGAATGGGAAGAGGGTGGATATGTATTGCGTATTATATAGTACATTATAGTATAGGCTCGCCTTCTTGCACTGTACTATGTAGAGCTCGCATGCGCCCTACTTGTTGGGGTTAGGTGGGGGTGTTCTGTTGCGCGACAGAATCGCTTCTCCTCCACGGTCATGCGCGCTGATATTCCGTAGACTCTTGCTCTCATCCCCCTGCCTCCCCTGCAGCGAAGTAAAGGGGTAGGGATGAATGTGCCACAGTTCGCAAATTCTAAAACGCACTCTCAGAGTCTGTATTAAAATCGAAGTTCCAACTCTTAAAAAGTTCAACTCCTAACCGCCCCGAATCTAAGCGATATGTTTTATTATGTACTTGAGGAACTGTGCAGTCGATAGATGGCGCGTGTTCTGGCTGCAGAATTTACTTGTAGGAGATGTTGCTTCTTACAGCCCTGTGTTTTGTAAACGTCTTTGCTCTACTCACATTCCAGTGCCAATAAAAACAACCACAATCCCTCGGTAGAAATTCGCCAATAAAATATGCAAAATGAAAGCATTTAAACGCTGACAATTCATTTTCGCCTTCTTCCCCCACTTTCTTGACCCTGAAAATGAATGACTAACGGTACAAATGAGCCCGGTGTCATTGGCGCCTGACCTTCCGGAAAACACCCATTCACTAATTCGTCCCTAGTGGGAATCAAATACGTGTCCGCGGATGGGAAAGCAAACATGAAACCTCCAACGAGATCCATTTTACTGTTTTGAGAAACATAAACAATTCACATGTTGATATTTCCAAATACTTAATAACACTATTCATCTTCAAAACTAGAACAATCGACTTTGTCGAATTCTTCTAAGTCCATTTCTTCAATGAGGTTTATGCAATAAAAGATACAACATTTGTCGACTTCATCCCTAGTATTCACGACACCTCAATACTTGCTTATTTTTATGTAAATGATATAAATTCACAGTGACAGAATATGTTTACCATTGATTTTAAAACGTATAGTTCTAGTTCTCAATGCTTGTATTCTATTGAAATTTTGGCTTACTTGGCATTGTACAAAAAAGAAAAACAAAGTTTGTAAAATTAAAAAAAAATCTTCAAATAGGTGCAGTTTTCACTGTTGATCAAGAATCACAAAAGCACGCATTTTTTTTAAAATAAGGTAGATGCGCTTTTCTGGTTTCAGAGAGCAAAATAAACCATATTGCTGACAAAATTACACCTTTTAGTATTCAAATGTCCTTAAACATAAATTAATTCCGAAACTCTCAATACATAAGTAACTTAATTATCTCATAGTAAATTAGAATAGAGCTGGGGATTTTAAAAATTGCGTTGTCCTAGGTGAACGCATTTAACACACCAAAAATTATAAAACAAAATACAAAGTTCTTATAAAACTCAGTCGTATTTTTACGAGTAGTTTCACTGAAGTAGACATTTTCACTTATATACCTAATCTAACTTAAGCCGAAAATATCGAGTACGATAAAAACATCACTATATAAAGTGTGCCTCAAATGTTTCTTTCACCTATCATTAGAACATTTTTTTTCAAGGTGTCGTATTGCTGATTGAAACATTTAAATATTTCTGTCTATTGAATATTTATGTTGGTTTAATTTTTATGTAATATTTTTAGTGGAAATTTCCAAAAGCATTTAAACTTAAGCCAAATTATCCAGGTCCTCTTCTTTAGGAACACAGTCCTATTTAAAGATACCTGCTTGGTGAACAAAATCCTGTCATCTCCAATAAAATTATGATGCAAAAGAAGTGTCATCCAATGCCATCAATTCTTTTTTCACCGTTATTTGTGAAGCAAATGCTCCATTTTTTCGTATTCCTTCCATACGTACTTTAAGGATAATAGAAATAAAGTTTTTCTATGACTTACAGGGTTTTATCTTGGGTCTGCAATGCATTACAAAACGCCCTCGCAATCCGCCACTTGCTTTGAAGCGAAGTACGGCTCTCCCTTTTGAAATATGACGCTGGATGTAGTTATTTTTGAGAGGCTAGTGTTGGAAAATAGCATTAAAACTCAGTAATGAAATATACGAGGATACGATCTCCAATTCTTTCTTTCAGTCCCTCGGGCGTCGCAAATTTCGACCCAGCATCCACGTGCCGTAAGGTTCATTTTGGCGTGCTTCTTGCGACCGAATCTTTGTGTATGTGAGGGCAGTGTTTGTATGCAAGTGAGCGTACAGGAGGGGTAGAAAGAAAGGGGGGAGGGAAGGGGGGTTTGCAGCGGCCATCTTTGCTGAAAAGGGGTGAGCCTGTGCACCGCGCATGGCACGAGGGGGTTGCTACTGCTGGGGAGGAAAGAGACCCGGCGAGAAGTGGTCCATACTCTGCGAGGATGTTGTCGGAGAAGCTCTTTCATTCTCCCGTCGTCTGCTCCACTGTTTGTCATGGCGTCACGGTAAAGAAACATCACCAAACTGGACTCAACAAGCAACACAAGACGCGAAAAATGTAAAACATCTGCCGAACGACCACCCGCAGCGACTCCACGCAGAAGAACCGTGTTCTTGGACACTTAGCAAGATAAACCTGGTGAGAAGTTTTTTTCAGTGTTAACTGTTACCTTAGAAATCAAGAGGATCGGATGTGCATGCTCAAGATACCCTTTAGAATGTAGCATTTTGTATCTGTTCCCTAGAGGATGGGCCAAGCATCCACCGTAATTTTGGTTCTGTGTATATAGAAACTGTTTGTTTTTTGGTGTGCGTGGTAATGGAAAATATTTATAGAATGTTATATTTCGGAGATTAATTATACTTGACCGGTTTGTGTCAACATTTTGTAGTGCACACTTTCTGTTAGGTGCCACGCAGAGTCAACAGGGCATTCGACGCAGCCAAACATCAAATATTTGCTCGGAGTAAACGATGGAAAAAATTAATGGGCTTTTGCATATGCTGATGTAAGTAAATAATTTAGGCTAACGCTCTGTAGTGACCCCCACGAGCCAGGAGTGATTTATTAATCAGTCTTTGGTGCAACTCCATTACTCGACCAAGAGGATTTTGATTGGTCGCAGTGAGGACTTTGCTAAAATCCTGCATTGTTGGCTTATTGGCTCTTTAAATTGATTGATATTATTTTTCTAAAGACTTCATTCTGGATTTCTCTGGATGTTGGATTTGGTATGACGTGAATAAAGCAATATTACCTCCCAAAATGCTTTAACCGTTGCTCTCATTTCTATTTAGTCACTGGGTACAAGTTAAACCTAACTCAGTTAATATCTCCTCCGGAGCTCGTTTTTACAACTCCAATGCCGAAATTCCTATCTGAGTAGACAGAAAAAGTGAGTTTTGTTTGGTTACTATGGATGAAAACTACGAAAAAGTCAACTCCATTCATAGGATTTGTACATTTCACTTCGTTTAAAGTTTAGCTTAACCAAAATATTTGACTTTACCTGTCCTAAAGTGTAGAACTTAACATACTAGTGATTAGAAAACCATATTGCTCTTTTGGAAAGGCAAAACTTCTTTGAAGATATTCTATGACTTTATATTTATGATTAAGTTTCGTGTATTTCAAATACTCGAGGTTTATTGATCATAGTAAGAAAGCTGAGCTCTGGTGGGTGACTTCCTTTCTAGCCAAAGTGTTCTTGTGAAATTAAATGTAGCAGTTCGGTTTTGTCATAACTATTCGACTTGTGCACAATTTGCACTACAGGAATTGTCAATATAAGGAAAGAACCTAAATAATATATGATTCAGTCAAGACCTGAAATAGTCATAAGCAAAGAATACTTTCATAGGTTTTCGGCGGATTTCAAAAAGTAAAATAGATACGTGGCTTTCATTTTAACGCCGATACTAATTTGCTTCCAAAGTTAGTCAGAGTGACTCGATAACCTAGTTACCATATTGTTTCGTGTAGCTCTGTTTCATAGTCATGTTTTAACACAGTTTTAGCGAATTTGTGTATTTGGAAGTAAATAAAGCATGTTTTAGATTTATGTTGCAGTGCTATTATGACGACATAATTTTACTGAATTATAAATATTGCTTACTGTGTAATTTAGTGCAACAGGAACCATATTTATACCTATCGTTGGTTTAAAATTAATAGTAATTTTATTAGTAGAATATTTTATTAATGTTATATAAACTATCCTAATAGATGGGTATATAATCCTTATTTAGATATACATATCCTCGTTATTACATATTAACATTCTATACAAGCATAGAAACAATCTGGTTTACATTTTAATTTGAGGATAGAATCTAAACAGTGTACTTGGGCAAAATTATATCTAAAATATTAGCTAAATTAGTCGCAGGGTCAAACTTAGTTTAATGCCTCAATTTCTATATTACCTAAACTCGAAAGGTTCTCAAGAAGTTGGCCTCTAGCCATCTTTGTAAGATAAATATTACAGGGCTCCTAATGCATGCCACCGATTTAGAATCTCCAAATTTAAAATTAAGCATACAGTTGCAAGAAAAGATAATGTTAATTCTTGGAAGTAAGTAAAGTTTGTATTAAAGTTAAATTTTCTGTAATAACGATAATAATAGATCTTGCTTTTGAGTACCAAGATTGTCAAAATATAATTTAATGTCCAAAATAGCAATTCTCTTGCTTTATAGTAAGAGCCAGTGAAGAGAATACGTATTTTTAAGTTATTTCGGTAAAACGTCTATTTATAAGATTTTTAGAGTAAATGTTTATTCTTGAGACCTTTTAAATTTATTCAGGACATGTATATGCCCCACATTTCAGCATTTCAAGTGGATCGTGCTCCACAGTTTTAGTAGCAGTGTTATAACCATTTCTGTTTAAAATAAAATATACTCTTATGGTAGCTGCATGCTAAACTTAGAATAGTGTTTCCTATTCGTTAATGTTGCTAAAACAGCGTGATAATGTGAAATGAGAATAAGCGTTATACACGCCCTTTATTTCTTAAACACTCTAAAACCATTACTTAGCTGAGCGCGAAGTATTTAAGCCTAAATAGAAATCAAGCAAACGTCGACCTCAGATAACTATCTTGCTAACGAATGAACTGGATTTTTGCCTAGTTAATAACTTCTTCTACTTCTCCCTCCCCTTTTCTGAGAGGCTTCAATTTAAAAATGAGTATGCTAGGTAAACTGAGGCGCCAAAATCTTAGTCCATGTCATTTTACTTCCTGTCTCAGTTGGCAATGAACGTTAAAAGCTTTTTTTTCGAAAATTGCGTATAGACGATTCCGAAAATTAGCCACTCTACTGCGCGAGGACGTTAACACACTCATTTGTTTTAAGTGCTCCCTCGCTACCCCTTCCACCATATGCTGTAAGTAAATTCATAGCTAAAATAGTTCCGCTAGTGAGGCAGTCTAGGAATGCCATTATGTCCCTGTTTGCTGGGTCCAATAATAAAAAAGAAAGTCTCTCTGGCAAATTGCACATTATATACTGAAATATGAGCTTTATCCTTGAACATTTAATTTATTTTTGCATGTTTGATCCACAGAAATGCTTTTACAAACTTTTGAACTATTTTCTGAACATATTTAAGAATTACTCGTTTGATCTCTGTAATACTTGCAGATCCTCTAACGTCACTGAAGGTTTCAGAAACAAATGAATAAAATCTGACTTACCGTTTAGGCAAAACCGATGCAAACACTTATAAGTCACTGAGAATAATCGAGAAAACAGTGAGTCAGTTTAGGAAATTAACGTCGTGTAGGCATCTGCCATGGTAGCTCAGTTGGTTAGAGCAGCGAATAGGTAAGCTGAAGGCCCGTGGTTCAAATCCCAAATATTCATTCTGATTTTATCTCTACATTTTAGCCTACACTAAAACAATTAGTTAACAATGTTATAAGTATAGTTTCCTCTGCTGGTGAGAGATGCCACTATCTTTGTGACTTGGGAATTGACTTAATTCCATATACCGTTTTCGGTACAGTTGTGTTTTCAACTTTCTATTTATAGGCCTATACGAAATTAAATAGTTCTGGAATGTGGGTTTTCAGTTTTTCTATCATTAAGCTTTTAATTGTATGAATTACTTTGTTCAAGCATTTCTATCGTTGCTTGATATTATTACTCATCTAACAGGTTGTGCTATCTTGAAGTAAACTTGCGTACAGATATACAACGTATAAGCTGGAAAATTGTCTCCTGTTTCGCAATTTAAACAAAAATCAATTTCCAGAACAAATGAGATCTAGTTATTCTGCACTTTTTTATAGCATTTAGATAAGATCGTCTTCGTACTGCCCTGACGCTTATTTATATCACTGTGAGATATGTATTTTTGCTGTATTTATATATATTTATATATATTTAGTCATGACCATAATTAATATTTATTTATTATAATTGTTGAAAATTCTCTGGATCTATTACCCACATTTTGGGTACTTTTATTGAAAGTCTTAATACTTCATGAAGGTATTTAAATAGTTTTGAGTTCATTTGTACAGTCATAAAAACAATTCCTTGTAAATTATAAAAACCTGTGCAATTTTCATTCAAGGATAGCATTTATCAAAACTTTTGTGAAAACTCTAATTAGCTCTTACATTCTTGTCTAAAAATTGTGCATTAAATTTCCAGTATCTATCTACAACAGTAGACAGGTATGTAGGATTTTAGTTTTATAAACTTTTACCTTCCCATAAAGTTAACTGATTCAGCTTAAGTAGCGCTCGTTGCAGTTAATGGTATACAGGTGCGTGAAGTTTGAATAACCTTACCTGTAATACTTAATAAAATATTTCCATATAGCTATTGGTGCACTTAGCCTATTTGAATTACCTACTATCCTTTAATTTCATAGCCATTAGCATAGATTATAAATCAAAATGCATGGAAAATATTTGTATGTTTAGTCAACGTAATTTCTCATATCATAGGATGTTGAGCTTGCAATTAGATGATTTGTGTGATTGTGTGGCCACTTAAAGTTTTATTATTAATTTGTTTTAGATCACATAAAGCTGTTTAGTGTAGTTTCTAAGAGTTTTTACGCAGATTTTCTGATACATAATATGAAAATATCATAAAAACGTTGATTCGATGTCTGCAGAAATTACTTAGGCAGATTCCAGATAAACAAAAACTAAATTATTTATTTAAATTATATGTACTAATTTTCAGAAAAAGTTAACATACTTTCTGCAATCAAAAGGCTTGGTCTGATTTATTTGGATAGTTAATTAACATAACTCATTAACATAATCTCGCCTTTATGCCCATAAAAGGTATTGAATTAACTCCTATAACATCCAGTTTTATTCTAATGCTAAATTAGCGTATTTACTCAAAACTGTTAACAATTTTGCTAAAATGGAGTCCTTTTGCTTATTCGGAAGGCTTATGAACCACATTCAAGTATTTAATTATGAAAATATAATGAATTATTACTTCGTAGATGAATGTATAATTTAAAAATGTGTTAATGCACAAGATTACACTTTTAACATCCTCATGATGTTAAAATATCGTAACATTTACTAAAACTTAAGTATTGGTTCTGAAATATAATTAAATTAATGATAGCAAAGAAAATTATTTTCAAACAAAACAATGGAAAATATGTAACAGCTGAAAAAGATGGTAGAAAAGAAAAAATATATATTTAGTTGTAATTCTGTTTAAGTTTTGTTATACCAGGAAACTTCAAGCTTCTCATTTATAATTCAGTATGCAAAAAAACACTATCACCTTTTCTTTGGTCCTTATAGTTGTGAGTAGTATTAGACATCTAAAAGGATCTATAAAGCTACCTCTACAGTAGGAAAATTCAGATAACAGTTAATTACTGTTGTCTAACACATGGATAGTAACCAGATGCTGAGAATGTGTGTGTGAGGGAGGGAGGGAGAGAGAGAAAGAAAGAAAGACGGAAGGAAAGAAAGAGAGACAGAGAGAAGGATGTTTTTCAGGCAAAACTTGATAAGAAATAATAGTATAAATAATGTTGAAGTATAAATTAATAATTTTCAGATGACCTTAAGGTGACAAAAATAAAAACTCAGAATGGTATACCGTTAAAGGCCATGAGAAGTGAACTAAAATGACTAATATTTTAATACAAAGGCAATATTTTCATTTAAGGCAATATTTTCATGTCTTCTGGCATATAATTGTTAGTATGCAAAAGAAATATTCCAAAATTCACAAAATATTATTTTATGTTATAAATGGAAGTTGAGCATTAACTGTGTCACCCAATTTTTAAAAATCTCGTAGTATTTAACGTAAAGAAATAGTTAACTTAATTACAATAAGGTAACAGAACAATTGTGAAGCTAAGAAACAAACAACACTGCTCTAATTGTGCATAACTAAAACTAGCACAACAACTGTAGGGATAAAACGTACACAATGATAAATATTCACTGGATATTTTACTGTTAAGGCTGAAGAGAAGCAATATATGTTTTACACGATTAGAAAGCTGAAGGAAGCATATGCTGATGCTGTTCTGTCTACAAATTTGGGAAAATATGGTAAATAATATGGCAATTTTGATATTTGTAATAAGGATTTCAGGTAAATTGAGTGTCTACATCTAATTTCTTAGGAATAATTAATGTTAATAAACAGCTTGTAGTTGAGTAACAAATAAGGACATCAAATTCTATTTTGCGGCAAAAAATAAAAAAGGAAACAAAAAATAAATATATAGACAATCAAACATAATTTCAACAGAAATAGATTTTAAGATGTTCGGTACAGAAAATAAAATTGATAAAATAAAGAATAAAGATGTAAAGAAATCCAAGCTGCTTGTTCAGGTACAGGCTCTTGAAAAACTTCTGCAATTTGTGCAGGAAACACGAAGTTATTTGAGTGTATAACAAAAATATTTAAGTATGTTTCCTTAAACCGTTTCACTAAGAAAGATCCACAAAAGCGAAAATAGTATGGCAAACCAGTGGCTATAACAGAATCCACCAACTCACTGATTCATGTCACAGTTATGTGATGTAATACCGTTTCTTCGCTAGTCTGTCGCTATCAGTTACTTCTCCTTTTCCTTTTCCTCACCTTCCCTCTTGTATGCGAGTTCCCAGCTGAGAACCGGGAGCAAGAAGAGACTTGCTTGCTGACGTCACAGAGCACTCCGCTGACGCTGTGTTACAAAATATCATGTGCATTATTTAGTACGACGAAGTTTTATGTGTTGTTTATATGGAAGAGAATTGCGTCGGCTCTGTATTAGGTAAGTGATGCCACCTATAGCCAAATTAAACATATAATTTGGTACATTATGGAGAAAGGGTCCTCAAATGACAAAGTGTAGCAACAGAAAAATATGGGTAAGGAAGATGAGAGTATTTTACAGATCTATGGAAGGGCCACTGATCCTGTGCCAAAATTAAAAACAAGAGAGACGTCGCTGAGAAGTGAGGATGAGGAGAGAAGTGGGGGAGGGAGAGAGATGGGTGGTATTAAATGCACTTGACAACATCCACTGCGGCGGGGGAAGGGGTTGGATTTAATTGCGGAATGATGGCAGCGATCCACAATGGGAAGCAATTTTCTTGGTCTGTAGGTCTATTTTTGTGTTGCATCCAACCCACTTCTCCCTTCTTCTCTTTTGTATTTCCCACCATTCATCTGTCACGAGCTGGAGAGATGATAAATTAACACGTATCTTTCTTCCTTGTGGAGACAAATCACAATAGCGAGATATGTGGACATGAAGCTTGCTTTACCAACTGTCTCGTTAGATTATAAAGCACAACTCAGTTATGCGGGCTTGCTTTTCCGGTTCGGCCTACAAAACTGCAAGCTGTTCTGGTGGTGAAGGCCTATGAAATGTGAAGAACAAGCTTCACTCTAGAGGCGTTGCATCATTCCAGATTCCTTTGTTTAGAATTTCCTGAGACCAGGCTGTAACCTCACAGCACACTTTATTCCAAACAGCATTACTGTCAACTATGGAACATACTTGCGACATGTCGTCCCTCCTAGCAAACTATTTTTCTTAAAAAAAGGTATAATTTCCTATCCAAATAAAACCTTCCGAAACAGCTGCATTACACATTTCGATGTAGATACAAAGGGAATTGCGAACGTCAAATGTTTAAGAACTGTGTCTTAAAATTCTATTCTCTTTCCATGACATCACGAAGGGGATTGAAAACCGACAGACTTGAACAGTATGGCTAAGTGTTGAACAATTCGAACCATTAATAATGGATTTCTCAGAACGGCTGATGCCAGAAAAAAGTTATTTGAAACAAATTGTTTATTTTAAGAGATCTGCAATTTCTGTGTAGTATGTTTTTGTTTATCATTTTCCCTTTACAATATTTCTTCCATGAAGTGTACTTCAGAAGCAATTCCCAGGAAATTCAAGATATACATTTGAGTTATCATGTGTACTTCTTTAATGTGTGGTATTTTAATCAATGTCGTTAGAACCATTCATTGGAAAATAAAAATTTCGAAAAAGTCCTATGTAAAGGGTAGTTTGGAGTGCGGGATTTTCTTGAAAATCTTCGTGTTGCATCTTTAAAAGATACTGATCTTAAATACAAACTTTTCGTTTTAGCTACACTGATCATAGACAACGCACACACACAAAACCTTTTTGTGAAAATGCGTATCTTGGTGGGGGCCTCAAAACATATGTTTCCGTTGAAGTCTCAGTATCAAAATTTTGGATGGAATCCAATACCTTCTCTACCCACTTCACACGTGGTAGAGAAAGTTATAAAAACTGTTTAATGCGCCCTTCCCTTAATATGATAAAGTATTCTACAAATTTAAATCAAATTTCTTCAAAGATCACAAGCTGATCGATAATATTCCCAAATACCAATGTAAATAAACTCATTAAAAGTGAATTAAAACATTCCAAATATTTATTTCTGAGACAATTTAAACTTCTTCTCTAACGGATTACCCTCCTCTTTGTAGGACTTAAACCCCCAAGGACCTTCAAGCCAGTGGCCTGGGTCAGCAGCCTCTCGAGGAGCAAATAAACTCTGGATCATGGCAAATTCAGTATGTGTGATCAGCCCAATGCCTGGTATGGCGGTGAAGAAGTAAGAAATGAAACGTAGTGATGAAAGGGATGATATGAAAATTCCGGATCAAATTATTCAACCCAGTAGTTGCCTAGCGACCGAAGAAAACCGCGAAAAAACTTTCAGGGCCCTGGGTGTTTGGACCTGGGATCTCCCGAATGTGGACCATAGACGTTACCCCGCCCAGGTAGACAATTTAAACGAAAACTTAAATATTTCCTTTGAGACATCCTTTTAAGCTATGTTATTTGGTTTATAATACAAAAATTTTAAGTATGAGTCATAAACTACACTTTTTAGATGGTTAATTACTTTACTGCATAAAAAGGAATTCTAGGAATTATTTGCCTTAATGTTAAGAAATATCCATGACATTTTTACTCACAGATACAAAGAAACTTGTCCTCTGTCATGCTGGAAAATATAGTTCTGAGAAAACCTATATTTTGTTTAAAAAAATGTGCATTTAAAATTAAGTTACACCTGACATTAGTTCTCCAAATTTAGAATTGTCCTAGGCGCGTAAGTGTTTTAATCACACCGTAAAGACTGTATTTATTAAGATCTTAAATGTACAATGACATGATATTCCAAGTGCTTTTGCAACATTCATGACTTGTATTCTGGTATTTAATTGACATTTTAAGAAAAAATTCTAAAAGTGATACAGTTTTGACACACTTCCTACATAAATTATTCTGAATGAATGTATTTAATATCCACTTAGTAATACCTGCAATATATTGTTACATGCTGGGTAGATGGCCTACAAGTTCACATGAAAATTAAATTAATTTTGGGTACCCATCACGTACAATGAGGGGGCTACGGAGGACCGAAACGTGGTGTGGAGGTTAGAGGAAAGCGTGGGCTTTTACTACACAAAGTCCATAACACAAATCTACTCACACATTCCTAGATTTATTTCCCAACCGTTTAGAGTTCCTACATTATTAAACATGGAAGGTGGGAGATGTCCACCGATCCAAAGCCCGGCTTACACACGCGGTCCGTTACTCACGGAATCCTAACTGAGACAGACGCTATCCCCCACTACTCGTGGCTAGCAATATATGTATATATATATATATATATATCACTTTACAATCTCTTGACCAAACAAAATAAAACCCACAATACTAAATACTAGTGACTCTTTCTCGACAGTTCCTGAGTAAACCAGTGACCTAGTTTCAATTTTGAGGTCGTTCTACTATCGAACCCAAATATCTTCTATGTTATCTTTAAATGCTCTAAAATTAGTTCTAGCTCTGTTATAAAGCCTGCTACTTGTTCCTCTTTCCATTTACGAGTATATCTCTCTCAATTCTTGACACTTTACTATACTTTTAAATTTCGCTATTAGTGGTAAATGACTGCCAGTACACACTACATCCATAATCTCGAAATCTGTTAGATATACATCTAGCTCTAAAGATAGTTACATACATTCAACTGTATTTTGACTATTATTGGTTGCAAAGGTAAACTCACCCCTAAAATCTTTTCCTCTAGTGCCATCACAAATTATCAAGTCCAATAACTTAGCTCCTTCCCTGTTATATATTTTATCTCTGCTCTCCCATACTCTTGCATTAAAATCACCTGTCGATTCTTCTTATATTTGAAGCCACTTAAAACAAATTAATTGCTTAGGGTTTTTTAACATTTTTAATTAAGCACCTTTGCTTGTTTTCTTGTCCCTAACCAATCTAATCTCTTTTGAATGCATATAACAGTGTGTAGTTTGCTTTCTGCAAATCTATGTATATGAATAAGTTTTTAAACTTATATTGTGTGATATAATGTTTTGTAAATATGTGAGAGTCCCCAAGAAGTTATTTACTTTAAATTTAGTTTTATTATTGCTTTAATTTGTAAAAAGCTCTCAAAAAGATGACAAGAAAACATAGTATCTCCGGTCACATGCTGATGGACCCGAAATGTTTTAACAAAATCTCATTCCAAAGCAATAAATTCAAAATATAAATTGTATTCTTTTCAACCAAATTTCAACTAATTCAACCAAATTGAACATCTATAAAACTAAGTAAGATACAATAAACAATGTACCATGATCAGGAACCGAATTCCGGTCATACGCAGGGTATGCTCATACACAAACAATTATGTCGGAAGTGTCTGATTTATGTTTCTATAAACACGTTATCCCCATTTGGGCCATTGCATTGTATTGCGTGAGTATTTATTTCCTCTCGCCGAGTTTCAGTCAATTACGTATACTGGCGTACATAAAATGTGGCCCATACGGAGCTGTTTATGTTGTTAGTGACAAAATCTAGCCCGACCCCCTACCTGCAGGAGCACCTCTGTTTTCAGAGCACAATTTTGTTGGATTGGTAATTACTTTACCTCCCTCAAAGTACGGCCGAACTGTCGAACTTAAACTTTATATTTTCAGTTACATTACCCTTTTCTTATTGCCGGTTTTCTTATTGTAATTTAGTAGCGGCAAACCTTGTCGCTGATGAAACCTCCCATATATGTAAGTGTCGTAACTGTCATTCAGTGTAACCTCACTTGCAAATAATTCATCCTTTCCTCTAGAAGCACGAAACGTTTAGCCTTTTCTTATGTTTCAATCGTAGCGAAACACTTTTATAGAGGTGATATACGATCCCCTAATTCCACATTGATTATAAATCGTTCATTAGTTAGTTACTAGATCCCTGCATTGTTTTTCAGGCCAGTCACATAGGTAACTGATATCGGCTGGATGAAGTCAAAAGTTAGTTACCTGAAGGTAGAAACTTCACGGAGAGTAAAACACTAAGGCGAACTAGGAGAATGGACCACTTTTTAAGCACGACAAAGTAAATATGCGATTACTGTATTTCCTATAGCTGACCTTTGGACTTGGAGAACCTCGGCTGCAACCTCATATCGAAGCGTTCGGCAAGGTGATTGATAAATTATGGCAGAACTTTTGAAGTCCTTTTATCTAAATTTACTATAGAGTTTAGACAGATGTGTTCACAAATTTCGTTAAGGCAAAGCGGTACTGAAATTTGGTCATTTTGGTGGTTTTTTTTGGAGACTTACTTTTAAGCCAAAAATGTAGGATTTAATGAGAAATAATTTAGTGAAAGTTTCAAATCAATATCTTAATTCTAAGTGGTGCTTTAAGACATTTCAAATAGCTGCTACGTGCCATGGGGGGGCCGTGTCATGGGCCCTTAGTGTATACTAATCCTTATTTTTATCTGCATTCAAAATAAATAACAGTACAATTGAGGAATGCTATCATAGCACCGTATTTTAGCTGAACAGATGGCTCGGCAAATCACTGTGAGGACGTGTTCTGTAGACATTATTTACTGCTTGATTTTCATTCATTTAAGTTTTGTGAAAGTGTTTACTTCTTTTTTGGCTTCTAATTACGTATTTTCCT
Source organism: Deroplatys truncata (assembly GCA_030765065.1). NCBI lineage: Eukaryota > Metazoa > Arthropoda > Insecta > Mantodea > Mantidae > Deroplatys > Deroplatys truncata. The sequence goes on from CM060983.1 coordinate 76,673,222, forward strand.
TTGAATAAGTGCTGTGGACGTTGTACACTTTATTTTATTACATTTTTAGATAGTGTATATAGTAATTAGTGCATAGGTTATTCAGTTAGGTTACGTCTTGGCTAGAATCAAGAACAACATTAGTACTATGAACACAGATATTAGTAAACAGAAGAAAAGAGAATTTGCTACGTGCTGAAGCTAGGCGATACAAAACAAATCTTGAAATTTTGAAAGCTCATCATAAGCTTTCTGTGATTTATATTTCCTAAAGTAGAGCCAGTAAATACTATGGTTAATAAAACGCATGTTTTGTAAAGCCAATGATCTCAAAACTATATTTTTATGCATCTTACCATACAAGATGCTGTTCTTCACAGATTTCAACAATTCTTATGAAATTTGGTATACTTGTTGAACAAGAACATATCCAAGGAATATGGTATTGTAATTCTGATACTTGGAAAATGAAGGACAGTATACATTTTTATATATTAGCATTTAACGTTTTTAATGAAATTTAAAATTTTCAAGTATAATTTTTTTCTCTGGAACTATAAACATTAGGAAAATTCCAATGCTACAACCTATAATAAGACTTCTTAGCTAACAGAAAGTAATTTTAGGTTGTGGTTAGTGCATTTATTAAACAACTGTTGCTTCACTAACCAATCCCTAATTACTATAATTAATTAGTTTATTAACCAAATAATCTTTCTAAAAATCTGAAAAAGTACAATACTCTTACAATGTATTTCTGAGGCTGTGTAAAAGTTAAAAGAAATTGAGTCAAAATTGTAGAAATTTCAAAGTTTAGTAGCGCCAAAAGCATTTTTCTAACTCCTATATATAAAACTTCAATTCATTAAATGAAGTGTTTGTTTGATTGTCTCATGCTACGGAAGGGCAGGCGGACGAAGCGACTTAGTATGTTGGCAATAGTGAACTCCCTAAAAATCGGTAACTTTCGCAATTTAGGCAGAAATATACTTCTTAGGTTAACAGTCAAAATAAAATATAAGGGTTGCTAAGCAAAGGTTGATGCTTTATTTTGGGGAGGAGTGGAAGGGGCATATTTGCACTCTAACCGGCATTTTGCATACGTCACTTACGTTGCTAATTGCCATAAATACTCGAAGAATCGAAGGTAGGAACGTAAACTTCTTTGGAAATAGCCATGATCATATTGATCAGACTGTGCTCCTGATACACAGTTATCATGCTGAAGCCCTATCTGAAGCTGCACACACACTACCATATCCAATTTGTAACTAAATGTTGCATTAACAAAATATGCATCAAAACGACCAAAACTTGTATTAACATATCAAACCTGCTTGAACGAAGAGTGTGGACAAGCGGTGTATGGCACCAACACTCTTTCTACTGTGTTTGTTATAAGAGAAATTTCTATAACAGCTTCATAAGGTTGAAGGCAACAATATCTTAGCTCAGAGTTATACGAGTATTAGAGTTGCCTCTTTGTTGCAGTATTCAAAGGCCAACAATTGCAGCAGTTACATTCTAGAGAGACATTCATATTATAAACAACATCCAAGTTTATGCTCATCCCGTGCAAATTTTATGTTTGTTTCTGACTATACTTTTCCGACTATACTTATTTTACTTTCTCTGCCTCTTACCTAATGCAGAAGACGAAGTATTGTAATTCCAAACGAAAATTCCATATCGATATTTCACCGGAAGTTTTTTTGAGATCCATTGAAACGCCTAAAAAATTCTTCTAGATGTTCGTAAGTGCAAAAATTCGGATAAATACAAAATCTCGCTATTGAAGTCTACCACCATTCAATGCGAAGATTGTCACCCAAATCCCCTCACCACAAACAAAGCTTTTACATGGAAATGTACCTTTTTTAAAACTTTCTGAAGAACAGTATCTCTCTCGTAGTTACTGGAATATTTTGAATTTTTGTGAAAAGTCTATGAAATTGATGTTATTAACTAGGAAATCATAACACGTGGAACCAAAATTTTTTAAATAAAAAATTCCGATGTGTTACATTCACATTGCTTTCTCTACTCTCTATCGTTTATACCTGACTGTAAAAATTATTCTTACGAAAGTTTATTTTTATATCCCCTTTATTTTAATCCAGATAAACCTCTGCAGAAATAGCTACATTACACACTCCATTGTACTAAAAGGAATAGCCACAGTAAAATGTTTAAAAACTGGATGCTATATGCTGCATGTAACCATGGAGAATAAATTAACTTTAGCCCATATAGACTAATTTGAAATCCTTTTTATCGTAATTAAAGGTAAAGTGGATAGAAGAATAAATTTTTTATATGCATAGTATAATATACAATGAATATTTTTGAAATGGTAATAGGTAGAGAAAGCCCTGTGGGTGTATTATATCAAATATTTTAATTAAATATTCTTGAAAAGAGAATAAAATTGCGCTTCGAGCAGATTCCATGCTATTGTGGATATCTAAAATGGGTATAATTTTAATTAGGTATCTACTGTGCTCTTTCGTCGTCCTGTTTTAAAATCAGCACCAAAGAACGTTCCCAGATGAATGAGAAATGCAAAAGCTGCAGGTGGAGTTATTCGGTCTGCGACAAATGTCCATACGTTTTATTCTGTTAGCAGGTGTTTTAATGGGGAAGCGGATCACGGATGAACGGTTGGGAATGTCGGGACAGAATAGGCTTCACGATACCATTCAGCGTTATCTTTCAGTCTCACGGTTGGCGTTACACATTCAATTGGAATCGAGTGAAGCTTTGATGATAGATGTTATTTTGAGAACAGATGGACAGCATTGCGGTTCCACTCATCATTTCCAGCTTTCATGTATTTTGTGCTACAGAACTTGTCATGAAAATTGCAACACAGTGAAACGTGCTTTCTCTAGAGAGTAATATTGCAGCTGCAAGACAGTTGTTTTTTTTTAACGCCAGTATTTCGTCACTAGCTGTTACGAATGTACTTCTACGCTGTATTATGTATTATGAATAAAATACGATAGTTGTCCCAAAAGTATTCCACAGATTTAGTTAATTACCACACTTTTCCCATATTTAACACCGACATCGTTCAAAATACACTTGGAATTAAAACTGTTCCACAACCTTATGAAGACTGTTGGATGCATCGGTCCACAGCTGTATTCAGGTTATTTAATGTGTAAAACGCTAAGTGGATATTTCATTTTTGAGAAAACATCATAACTGTGAAGATTCTTTTCCGAAGATTCTGGGCGAGGGAGTGTACTCTAATTGTAATCGTTCAATACTGTCGTACCTCACATATTACTATCACTTAAATTTATAGATGGTAGAGCAGAAAGGTACCCGGGAACTTTATATCTTTCACATTAAACACGAGGCCGACGGGAGCGAGCCTAAAATATTCCTTAAAACATGTTTAATAACACATAAATTACAAGGATTATGGAGTAAGGTTACCTGTTCTAATAATCAAATCATTTTTAACTTTGGATGACCACTATATTACACTTAAATTTACAGATTACATTGCCTTATTGCTTCAAGTGGATTGCCAATGTTTTCTAATACCTGTTACCGCTCCAGTTGCCTTACACAAAAAGAGAGGGAGGCACTTACTAGCCTCGCCACGATTATCAAATTAGTCCCTCCCTTTACGGTACGTCACATCCCCTCCGTGTTACCAACCTACACTGACGTGTTGCCATACTAGCATCCCCAAGTACTACCAACACGTCACAATACACGCCCATCGATATGGATTTCTATATTATTATTTATGACGAGATAGAACACTTTCGGGACTATTTCTTTATAATGATCCTTCTGTGTACCAGCAAGACATTGATAACAATGACCTCTGTAGTTAAGTACACAGAGAATCTCGGCTTTAAGATATTTATGCGCCTAACACGAAAACGCTTAGACAATCGAAGAATGTTCCTGGAGCAATCCATAGAATTTCTGTCGTCGTGAATTCCGACAAATAAATTTTAATGACAGAAATTTTGATCTACTACTTTAAAGTAACCCGAGTTAAATCTTCACATTAACCACACACGCCAAGGAAGCTGTAGCGAATGCACAATGAGTTCTATCCCGCTCATATGTCTCTAAATAAGCTCAAAGTATAAAAGTACTCAGAGATCTAGGGTTTAACGACAAAAAAGAAGGTATAAGCTGTAACGAAGGGGAACACCTCACGCACTGCGACCCACACATATATTTTGCTGCTACCAACCCCAAGGAGGAATGGATGAAGTGAAGGAACACAAGCGGGACAGCCCACAGAGACACTAACATGTCCTGGCTCGAAGACCCAAACCACTATTGGAGCTGCCCAGAGAGGGCGTTGAGCCACCTTTGCAGATCTCTTAGTTCGATCCTCTTACTAGCAAGAGCTTTTCTCTTACTTGAAGGTTCGGTACGAAGTAGATAGAGACTTTTGCCTCCTTGGGATTAAGGATATACTCGTACTTGGATGAAAGAAAGTAACGGATCCCTGCTTTTGAACAATTATGCGTAAGTAATTGGGAGATTCAGCATGCTAAACACGCCACTTCTACTACTGATCTACACCCTTTCTGTCACATTAAAAACGAGGCTGAGGGGACAGTAGTGTACAGTCGGTATGGAATTCTCTGGGCTGTCATGAGGGTAGTTACTAACCTGATTTTATATGAGGGTTTAATCAAATTTCTTTACGGATTTTAAGTTGGTGTCTGTTCAAGTCTTATCCTCTAGAGATGTCTTTGTAGCACGGTTGAAACAATTAAAATGTTCAAGTTTTTATATTTTAGGTGCTGTTTTACATGTGAAAGCTCAGAATGCTTGTTAAATTAATCCGCTTGCTCAATGTTTAAATGCTGAACATGTATTTAATGCAACCCAATTACAAATATATGCGTGAATTGCAGAACAGGTTCATATTGATCTATACTAACGCATTCGCCCATAATACTTTCTTTCGAGGCCTTTTATTTGACGTTATCTTGACAAAGGTTTCTATTGTGAGACAACGAAAAAGCAGACTTTTATGAACACTTCTTCTGTAACATTGCAAGAGGTCATCACTTTGATCCTACAGTCAGACTGAAATCACTAAAACGGGAGAAGAAGAAAAGAAAAAAAGAGAAAGCTGCCGTAATTAAAGTTATATTGCAGCCCAGGGAACAAAGAAGAAATCGCTCTACGCATTTCTCTGTGGTGACGTTGATAAGGTTCATAATGGAAAGGCTGGAAACGTCTTTAAAGGTCGATGTAACTGCGAAAACAGAAAAGAGGAAGGTTACCTCTGAACGTGGGAAGAAACATGGTAGCGTACATCCGTCAGGAGCGTATCCATGTGACTGATTGACGTCCACTCGACAGCCCATCTTCTTTGAAGGGTGGAAGAGATTCTGAGAAGAGCTTAGTCGAAGAATAAAGCAAGAGAAAAAGAGCTACAAGCAAGCTTCTAGTCGATAAAGAATATGGGCGAGACTTTGTCACTTACTAAACGACAAAAGAATGAAAATGACAAAGGGATAATGTTTAAGTGAGGCGATATATCTCTGTAGCCCTCCATGTCGACATATTCAACTTTCTCAGTACTGCACAGTTATGTGAAATTCATGAGAGTGAACTCGATGTGGGAAGCAAATGGATTCCAGCAAATTTTCCAGGCAAGTTTCACAGTTCGATGAGTTTACAGAATAAATTCATACTCAAGTTTCTCAAAAGTCTGCTGATTTGACTTGTAGATTCTAACATGTAAAAAATCGTCATTAGATACAGATTCAATGTTACCAACCTCTTATTTCCTCTTCTAAATAATCTCAACTATAATTATTAACTTCCTTTTGCAGTTAATTTTTCTGTATTTTCCTTATTTCAGCAACTCTCACTTCAGGTGGTTTGAAGTTGACGTATAATCCCAGAATTGGCAAAGAGCTGACTCAGTCGTGGCCCAGAGAATCGGTACGGCAGAGGTGGCGAAAACGTGACTCGCGAGTTATTTTGACTCGCAGGCGCACGTTCCCTCTCTGCAACCGTCCGTTTGATTGTCACATGCAGTTGAGTGTTGCAGTGCGTGTTGCATATTTGGTGACTCGCGGAAGGAAAGTTTTCGCCACCCTTGCGGTACGGGAACAAAGTTAATGTGCACAAGATTTTTTTTGTATAGGACTGTTAGTTACCATTTAAGTAGCAGTAGCTGTAGTAAAAACTATACAGCTACTTGAAATTACAAGACCTTATATGAAATTAATCGATAATAACTTTCCTCCAAACTATTAGTACACAATTTTAATTTCGTAATTGCAGCACTTCGTGAGTTGTTTCCTACTCACAGCCGGATAAAGGCGAGGCTAAGTTATCTGCAGTACCGAAAGCACCTAAAAACAATCTGATGTGATACATTCACATGGCTTTCTCTGCCCACTGTCGTTTATTAATGGGTATACAAACTATTCTTACTAAAACTTATTTTTCTATCTACTACATTTTAATCGAAATAAATCTTCGCAGAAATAGTTACATTACACATTTCGTTATAGATACAAAGGGAACAGCGATAGTCAGATGTTTAAGAACTGGGCGCTATACCCTGGATTGAAAATTCCAAACTGTTTGCATGCAATCGCGAGAAACAACTGAATGTTGGCAGGACTTTTAAGAGAACAAGGAATGAACAATTCGAACCAATAATAAGGGATATCTCGGAAGCGACTTATGCCAAAAAAATTATTTGAAATAAATTGTGTGTTTTAAAGAGATCTAATTTTTTTACGTAGTACGGTTTCGTCTGTTGCTTAATATTTACCAGTTATACAAGATTATACAAAATTCCTTCCTAATCAAGTGGACTTCACAGGCTATTCCCGAAAAATTCAAGTTATATGTACATTTTATTTGAGTAAATGTCTTTAATATATAACATTTTAATCAAAATTATTACAGACATTTTTGAAAAAATAAAAAACTTCGAAAAGTTTTCAATGTAATGAGTAGTGTGGGGTGGGGGATTATCTTGAAAATCTTCGAAACCTTTGCAAGGTATTGAACCTAAATAAAAAGTTTTCATTTTTGAGCTATGCTGTTCACAGAGATAGACAGATGCACATATACACACAAGGACAGTTTTCTAAAACAAAATTTTATTCAGGGGGACTCAAAACATGTATTTCCGGTGAAATCTTGGTATCAAATTTTTGGGTGGAATGCAATACCTTCTCTACTACTACGTGCGTGGCAGAGAAAGTAAAAAAGGACCTTGGACTGCATGTGCTGAAGCTGGAAAGTCGACATGTCCTACCACTCCAGCAACGGATGTTTGGTGTGCGCAATCGATGCGCTGAACTGCATCTTTCCCTTTCTCCTCACCTCACCTCTTCTTTGGGAGAAGAGGTGCTTGTTACAGTATCTCTTATGCTATTGCTAGCACATAAAACAAGAAAGATAAAAGCAAGGTTCCTGCAACATGCATATCTGCTTGTCTAGCGTATCACGCAACCGCGCCCATTGTATCTATCTGCAATGCATTAGCATTTCCTGAGAGGCGGGTTGCCTGTCACTCAGGCTTCGCTACAAATCATACCGTAAGCCAAATGTTGCATAAAGCCCCACAAATTATTATACAGAATCTTCCAAAAGCCACTTCAAACTTTAAAATATTGTTTGAGGCACGAAAGAAACACAAGCAGTGGAATATGAGTTTTGAGAATATGTTGGGATTAAATGTATCCTTTGAGCACAGTTCTTGCTTTAATGCTATGTCCAGAAATTTTTAGACGGGCTGAGGTTTTGATAGAAACAAGGTAACCGCAATTTCTTTGTAGGTGCGTAATATAAACTGAAACGGGATCGCAATGCGGTGAACAAGAAGTTTGGGATTTTGGAATTGCGAAGACCAAACCGGCTGCTTCACAATTTCACAATCCTGGACTATACCATGTTTTAGAGAAAGGCATATAAATGTTAAAGGATAAATATTCGAACATAGAAATTATAATAATGGGTAATTTCAATGTAAGAATAGGAGAAAGCGATAAGCAGAGAAATCAACTAAAATTATTAGAGAAAATAATTGTGAGTAAAATATGGAAGGGTATAAAATCAACGTACAAAAAATATGAACTGAAATCTAATGTAGATCAAACGGGCGGGTAAAGAGAAGATATACAACATATTATATTTGAATGCAAAGAAACAAAGATTAGGAGAAAAGAATGTTTATGGTATGGAATGAATAGGAATAAAGAGAGATATACAATTTTAGACAAAACTGTATAAAATATAGGTAAATACTTAGAGAAAGTAAAAAAATAATAAAAAATAAATAAATGGATATGGACGACTAAAAGAGGAAAATAATGTAAATATAAATAAATATCAGAATTACTAATTGTATTAACATGTAATTGTAATATACATGACTGCCCATCTTAATGGCCAGGGCCAAATAGAGAAGGCATTCTAACATGTAATAACTTAATGCTCATAAATTAATATATTATTATTATTACCATTATAACCAACGGAGGGGAGATGACTATAAAATGGCCAGGGTCAGAAGCGTTCACCCCCAATACGATTGTAATTATCTTGGCACTCAACAAATATTGCATATTACAATATAAACTGTATGATACAAACATATCGTTTATTATATCATAAAATAAACAACCGAATATTACAGTGAACCCTGTTCAAGACGGAATAGACATGATTCTAAAATTTCTTCTTTCCGTTTGGCGAGATTTCCGTATTAATGAGATATTCTGGAGTTTTTTCTTAAGCATAGTATTAAGATTAATCGCAAACCTGCACACCTAATCCAATAGCTATTATGTGTGTATTTGTTTCTCGCAAGGGCCAGAGAAGGATTTGAACACTGCGGCCAAAGGCCTATTGTGCCGTGCGCAACTTCCGTGAGGAAGAGATGAGATGTGAGATTCGAAGTGTTGTTGCCCGGGCCAAGTAGTGGCAGGTGCGAATATTGCAGGGTCCCTAAAGTTCGCAGAAGGAAACGCTCCTGCAGGCATCCTCCAGCGGCCCTCCTAACGAACTGGTCCGAAATGTCCTGGTTCCGTGCCACAGGAGGAAGAAACGTTCACAGAGGGCATATCCACAGCCTACTACCACCACCAAGCTACCCAGTCAGGTTCTGTACCCCGAAAGGTGATAGGAAATGAAATGGTGGGGAATGAGGGGCTTGGAAGAAATCGTAGTATTAGAAAAAGTACCACAGAATTCATCTGATGACCAGGAAAAACCACAAAATAATCAAAGTCACGGTGGGCGGTCGCCGAGTATCAAATCCGGGACCTCTCGAATGCTTACCACAGACGTTGCCGCCTGAGCCATCCCGTTGGTTTTATGTAAGTTATATTCATTATTTCAGTCTTATCTGCCCTTTCACCCACACATTCATTACAACACTAAACTAGGAATCTTATACACACATATGTCAGAAAGTGCTACATTCTTATGGGATTTTCTTTATCACAAAATGCACAATATCACAATCAATATCAATTAAAACCTCACCGTACATCGTTCCAAGCAACATACAACTCAAGGAGAAAAAAATACATTTGCAACTATAGCTCCTTTCTTTCGTCGACTTGTTTTCGTTAAAGTGTGTGTTTTGACAAAGAAATAGCATTTATTTTAATGACCTAATATTCGTAGTTGCCTTCCTAATACAATACGTCCCAAAATAAAATACATAATATATTTGCAGTTACCTTGGAAGCACAGCAATTCCCAAAACAAATATGTTTTAATAATGAATATTTCCGTTTTAAGCAGTTATCTACGGTTTTCGTTTCCATTTTGAACAGGGGAATATTACCCATAAAGTATATTATTTTACACCGGAGGCGAAACTTCTTTCCGAAATAGATAATATTCCGGTTTATTCAGTGTTCGATTTGGAAAGGTTTAACTGTATAATGTTTTGTTCCGTAGGAGTTGGGTTTGGGAGTCCTTGAGATTTAAGTTACACTAAACAAAAATTTCCATTCTTTCTTGTTTGCGCAGTGATTAAAAAAGGTAGAATACTATAAGTACAGAATAGTATGAAACAATGTTTTACGTAATTTGTACTTTGCGAAGATAATCGTGTTTTAAATTGTAATATTGCAATACTAGATATCACCTGTGTACACTGTAACATATGTAATTCCAGAATCCTGAGAGCAAGCTTGCGCAACCAGAAGCAAGTGGAAGGGAAAGACATAGTCTGAGCCTAGCAAAGCTTTTCTTTCACTTTTCTCCAGTGAAATTGTTCCACTCTTTCACGCATTCCTTCCTAACGTTCACTGACAAATAGTTTCTACCCTTGCATGTAGGACATGTTTACTACTGAACTACTTCGGGACGACAGAGTAGCTGTAGCTCAAAATTCAGTTTTCCATTCTGCTTTGAATGCATTTCGACAACTGCGAAAAAACGTATATTTTAATATGCGGCGATGGCGCAAGAAATAATTACACACAGTAGTGCATAGAGTAAGCAATCCCTAACATGTTAACTTTGTAAGTATCAAGGGCCTGAGTTACAAATAGCTCTTATGAGCGCGAAACAAATGGGGTGAAATGAGAACATTTCCGATTTTCGCACGCTCCATCCGGACCTTGTGACGTCATTACCACCCTCTCGAACTGCTGGTCGGCCTGAGTGTCCTCTTGAAGAGCCCAGCCCTTAGCGCCAAGGGTGAGAATGGAATCCCCTTGAAGCACTCAAACTTCTCCAGTACCCTGCGGTCAATTTCACAGAAATGGGGAAAAAGGAATAAGAACGGAAAAATGTATGGGTTACTTTGGCATGAAAATAGATCACAGAGCTGTGTAGGAGAATGAGGTACCTTATATACTTGGTGATTGAGAAATATCCTTTACGGCTACTTTTACCACGGTTCGTCGATTCCTTGCAGGACTGGGAAATGGGATAGCGGTGATGAGAGTGACTCCGTTTCTGTTGGATTTAGTGGCTGCTTCTTTCACTTTAACGTAGAGCTACTAAAGAGGAAACGCTATCCCTAGAAGTCTGTTAATTACCACTTTTCTTCTCAAAAGTCTGATGTGCCACATTCATCGTCTTTCTCTGCCCATTATGATTTATTTTTATAGCTTTCCAGAAATTATTTAAACAAAAGCTTATTTCCCCTTCCTGGCAGTCAGGAAGGGGAAATAAGGGCAGTCATTATACATACATACTTTAATTGTTTTAGGGTTCTTAAACTTAAGACAGTAGTTAACTGTTTAAAAATCAAGTTTTACATAAATATTCATTAATCAGCTCATAAAAATAATAGATCGACCGCATTTCAAAGTGTACTGCTTAGGTACACATAGCTGAAAATTGGGCGAAAATTCATGTTTATTTTCACTACCACGTACATAGGTAGAGGAGGTACTGCACCCAAAAATTCAATATCAAGATTTAACTGGAAGTACATGTTTTGAGGCTCCTTGAACCAAAGCAAAGCATTTTTAGAAAAAGGTCCGTGTGTGCCTGTGAACAGCACAACTCGAAAACAAAAACTCGGATAAGTACCAAACTTGATATTTAAGTTCAGTATCTGCAGGTTGCGACACGAAAATTTTCAAGAAAATTCCCCACTCCAACTATCCCTTACATGAAACATTTTTCGAAAATTTTTATTTTCTAAAAAATGGCGCTAACGATCTTGATTGAAATACCATATAATAAAGATATTTACATAGCAAGATGTATATCTTGAATTTTCTGGGAAGAGACTTTAAAGTCCTCTTCATTTGGAAGGAATTTTGTATAATCTTGTATACCTAATAAAGTTAAACGATAGACAAAAACATACTACACGTAGAATCTCTTTAAAACACACAATTTATTTCAAATAAGTTTTTTTTGTAGTATAAGCCATTTCTGAGATATCCATTATGAATTGCTGGAATTGTGCATTTCTTTGTCATTCTTGGAAGTCCTTTCAACATTCAGTTGTTTCCCGCGTTTGCATGGAAAAAGTTATGGAAGTTTAAGGCTAGTTTATAGCACTCCGTTCTTAAACATTTGACTATCGCTGTTCCCTTTGTATACAGAATGTTAAAGAGAAATTATTCAATAATTTAAAATGCGGTAGTATGGACCAAAATAAGAAAAAAGGTGTACAGTCAACATGGGCTCTAAGAGAACTTGTTCATTTTCTAATGCAAGCTCTTTGTTATTACGTATGACTACAGAGCGCTATAAACAAATGAGCACACATTGCTCTGTTACTGTGAAACAGCATAGTTTCTAATGTAATCTGCTTGAAATTACATACGATCTCCAATTGTACCATTGCTAAGGGAGGTTCTCAATATTGTGTCCATTCATAGTAGCATGGTTCTGTTTGTCGGCTTAGAGAATCGCACACACTCACCACTCCAGGTTAGTCACGGATGCTCTGGCAGGTATTGACGACGCCTTCCTGTAGTGTTTGCACGCCATTAATAGAGGTTACATACACCAAGGACTTAAAGATAAAACCACTGTAAAACGTTTCACAAACTTTTCAAAACACAAAATTAAACCGTTTTATTTACAACTTGAAAACTACTGGAGATACTGCAATGAAATTTTCTGTACCTGCTAGTGATTTGATGTGTTACTTGCGGTTTAAATTTCAAGAGCATCTATTAATAAATGTAGAATTTAGAAATGTCATCTAAATTTCATTTTTATGCAGCCCTATAAATTGGAATTTCCTCTTTTATATATAATCGTATACAGACACATTCTTATATTTTAAATATATTTTTATTAGTGATGCTTACAACGTTTATTTTCCTATCCACTTCATTTTAATCCAGATAGACCTTTTCGAAAATAGCTGCATTATAGATTTTGTTTCAGATACAAAGGGAATAGCAATAGTCAAATGTTTTAGAACTGAACCTTATACCCTGGTTTTAAAAATACCTTTTCCACGACATCGCCAAAAACAACTGAAAATCGACAGGACTTTAAAATAATGGCTAAGTATTGAACAATTTGAACCATTAGTAACGAATATCTCGGAAATGGCTGATGCCTCAACAAAAGTTATTTGAAGTAAATTGTGTGTTTTAAAGATATCTACATTTTTGTCTACTACGTTTTCTTCTATCGTCTAACGTTTACCAGTTACATAAATTATACAAAATTCGTTCCATTTGACGAGGACTTCATAGGCTACTCCCAGAAAATTCCAGATATACATTTTATTTGTCATTTAAATATCTTTAATGTGTGTTAATTTAATCAAAATCATTACAGGAATTTTTAAAAAATAAGAAAATTCGAAAAACGTTTCGTGCAAAGATGAGGTGAAGAATTTCTTAAACACTTAAATGTTAAGTTTGGTGTTTACCCGAATTTTCGTTTTTGAGTTATGCTGTTCACACACACACACACCCGAAACTTTTTCTAAAACTTTCTTTGGATTGAATGAGCCTCAAAACATGTATTTCCAGTGAAATCTGACATTGAATTTTTGGGTGAAATACAATACTTCCCCTACTTACTATGTGTAGTAGAGAAGATAAAAAGCAAATGTTTATATCAATCTTTTTTGGTTTCGTTGTTCTCTTGAAACAAGTTCCACATAGAAACACCGTGTATTAATATAAGAAAATGCAGAGTAGTTATTTTAATACGTAGCGCTTGCCACAGCTGTAAGTTATCCATTTAAACAGTTGTGGTCGCTAATCAACATAAGTGAAGATCGTTAAACGAGAGAGGAGCTAATTTCACTCCCTGAGTGCAACAATTTACAACGGCGTAGACGACTAGGGGTCGTATTTCAGCGATGCATTTTGTGTTTTCTGGCACGCTAATTGATAATTTTGCCGCCGCGTGGCAGCAGAGGTTCCGTATACGAGAATTAGCAACGTAATAGTCCTGACGTCGTAATCACATTTACTTCCCAACCCATTCCTTTCGCGAGACATCACGCTAAGCACTGCACGGTGCGAAAACCCTCTAACCTAGTAGCACTAATATCAACACTAATGTGATTTATAACGATGTTATTAATGTTTCCCTTGTAGAGCGCGAAATTATTTTAAAACTCTATAGGAGCATGAATATACACCTAGCATTTTTATTTCCAACGTTGCAGCCTTTAATAGTTCATCAAGTCTCTCCAAATGAGATTACACCAATGCATGACGCTAAAAATAATAAGCAATTTTTTTAAAAAGGAAATTATTTCTATATCACATAGAAGAGAATTTGTTTTCTGTACAAAATATCATTCTCGCCACAATTTTTATGTTACCAGCTTAATCATGTATCGCGCGTCCTGTTTTTAAACAAAAGAAAAAAATCGGATGTGACATACTCAAATGACTTCCTCTATCCTCTATCCTTTATTGGTGGGTATACAAACTAATCTTACTAGGGCTTATTTTTCTGTCTACTTCATTGTAGTCCAAATAAACCACTACAGAAATAGCTACATTACACATTTCGTTATAGATACAAAGAGTACAGCGATAGTCAAATGTTTAAGAACTGGACGCTATATGCTGGTGTTAAAATTCCATACTGTTTCCATGCAATCCCGAGAAACAATTGAATGTTGACAGGACTTCAAAAGAACGACCAAGTAATGAACAGTTCGAACCTTAATAACTGATATTCAAAAAATGCCTTATGCCACAAAAAAGTTCTTTGACATTTATTCTGCGTCTTAAAGAGATCTACAACGTTTGTGTAGTACGTTTTTGTCTGTCGCTTGACGTTTAGCAGTTATAAAAGATTATACAAAACTTCTTCCGAGTGAAGTGAACTTCATAGGCTATTCCCAGAAAATTCAATATATACATTTTATTTGTCATGTAAATGTCTTTAAATACATGGGTAGCTTGGGTGGGAACATTTTATTGAAAATATTCTTGTGGCATCTTTGGAAGGTACTGAAAGTAAATACTAAGTTTGGTGTTTCACAGACTCTCAGGGACCTTTTTCTAAAAATGCTTTTTCTGGATCAGAGGTCTCAAAGTATGCATTTCCGGTGAAATCTCGGTATCGAATTTTTGGGCGGAATGTAATATCTTCTGTACCTACTATGTTATATTTAAACTGTTTAAACACCAATGTTTAAAAATAAGAGCTCCTTCATGTAGAAGCACACTTACTTCCTTTATGACCCATTTAATGACAAAAGTTTGACGTAGCTACACATTAAACTAATGAGACCGCTCAGCTTTAGTGCTAATTTACTGAACTTGAGATCTTTTAGAAAGATTTCATGGATTGGAACGTTAGCTAACACCTAATCATTATATCAAGATACAGCAAAATCGAATTTTCTACGAGACAAAAAATATGGCTTCAGAAAGCCAAAACCTTGTATCGACTGCACCACTATGAGTCAACTATCGCTTCGAGCTCTGTTCGAGTCAACATGGGTCGGACCGACGAAGAACAGCTTCCAGCCTCTTCACCGCCGCCGCCTGCCGAAGGCCCAGCGCCATCTCTTCAGCCAGCGCAGCCAGTCTCACACCGCTGAACAGCGTGCCTGCACGCTACTCCACTGTTGTCCGGGAAGTGCACCGTCAGCTCCCTGACACGCTCTTGCTCACCGCCGCTCAGCGTTTTTGGCCGTCTGCGGCCAAGGCGACTAGAAGGCGCCGAATACTCGGCGGCCCTGGGCGCAGGACTGCCCTTGTTAGGGTAAATCCTGTTGCTCGAGTCCAGCCGCAGTGTGCGCCCAACTCCGTGCCGCCGCTGCTGCCTTTACGGGCATTCAGACACTTCATGTGACGCCGCTCCTCGCTGCCACTATTGTGGCAACGAGTCTCTCAAAGGCACACGATTTAACTCATCGCCGCCGCTTCTGCGCCTCCTGTGGGGACAAGGGGCACTTCACCGGCCAGGCCGTCTGCCTACTCTATCCACGTAGAGCATCGCCGACCACCATCATCTTCAGGACACCACAGATCAACATTCCACCACCGCAGGCCATCAATCCACCACCGCAGATCGACACCTCTCAACTAGCAGAACACGGCCAGCAACAACAGCATTCTCGAAGCGATTCAGGATCTTCACGCCGAATTGCTGGACCTATCAGGCCGTCTCTCGGTACTTCAAGACCAGTTCAACACGCAGTTCGCCTCCATCACAGACACCATAGCAACAGAATACGCCAAAACCATCAAGGACATCGGCTCAACACACCACACAACCGTACGAATGGGAAATGATTACCTACGGCTCTACATCGCAGACCATGCAACAAGGGTGATTAGGACTCTCCAACCCTACACCACGACACCTTCAATAGACAACCTAGGACCACCGCACCACCACACGCGTCAACGCTGTCCAGATCACCATGGACATATACCGAGTTCCCGGAGGTAAACAGGCCCGGGCTCGGAGCACACATGATCATCTAAGTCACCACTGTTAATAGGTCCCTGTCAGCGCTTCGGCCATGGCAGTTACCTAATACCACAGCGGAGAACTCCGCCACATTACATTCATTACTACAATCCGCGGGTTTGCTTCGGCGGTACCGGCCACCATGATCACCAATATGCCCTCAATAAATAATGACACCAGGTATAAAATCCTTTCTATTCCTCTTCCTTTCAAATACCTTTTATTCTTGTTTTTCCCGTATAACTTTATTCCTGCCCCCCCCCAAATGAGCCACGGGAACTTGAGTTGTTGAAAACCAGAAAACAATACTAATAAATAATTACTGTTTGGGTTTAAGCCATACAAATTGCCTGTTATTTAAACATATTTCTTAAAGTTATAATTCTTAAAATGTCCTTTTCTCTCACGCCCTCCTTCATTTACCAACTCTGTCCGGAAACCAGCAACATGATTCTGCCCGACTGCTGTGTTCCAAGTTGCATTTCACCTCGAGGCTTCTGGTAAACACGATATCCGGTGGATTCCTTTTTTCTTTGCAGCACCAGATTTCGAAAACATCATTCCCACAGGACTGCCGTATTCCTGATAGGAGGGCATTAATATTAAATTATAAAATGGCTAGGAAGCAATCACTACGTGATAACAAGAGAGCCACTAGGTTATAAAAAAGCCTTTGTCGTACGGAAGCAGAACGTTCATTGTTCCATTGTTGCACTGTTATTAAAATGGCATACTTTAATGTAAGGCTAAATGGCGAAACTTGCTAAAACACGTCATTGTTAATCTTTTATGTAGCCAGACACATTCGAATTTCTTCCTTAATTTAATATTCACTTTATCATTGTTTAAAAAATACTTATTTTTAAAAATCTGATGTGTTACACTCCCATGACTTTCCCCACTCTGTACAAACCATTTTTACAAACGCTTATTCTCCATCTACTTCATGTTAATCGAGATAAACATTTGCAGAAACTTATTGCTAATTTTCTTGTATGTGCAAGGGGAATATGGTAGGTTTTAAGTGATAGTCAAATCTTTTAAGAGGTGGAACATTTGCATATCCAGGACCCCAAAAAAAAAGAATAACTAATTTCCATTTGAAAAAAGTATACCTATTGGAAATTTCAAACAAACAACAAGAATATCTCGGAAATGGTTTGCCATTTTTGTGTAGTAAACCTCTGTCTCTCTCTTACGGTTTACCAGTTCCGCAAAAGTCATTCAGAGTGAATGGACTTTTGGGGAATTCCCAGAAAATTCAAGGTATACATTTCATTTGTCATGAAAATGTCTTAAACATATGATATTTTAATCAAAAACGTTAGAGCTATTTTTGAGAAAATCAAAATTTTCGGAAAATGTTCTTTGTAAAGGGCAGTCCGACGTGGGGTATTTTCTTGAAAATCTTCGTGTCGCATCTTTGTAATATACTGAACCTAAGTACCAAGTTTAGTATTTATCCGACTTTTTGTTTTTGGGTATTACTGCTCCAGACACCAGACACACACACGGACCTTTTCCTAAAACTGCTTTTTTCGGATCAGGATACCTCAAAGCATGTACTGTCGTAACCTCATCATGATTTAGCTCAACGCGGGATAGAGCAATAGGTATCAGGAACAGGATCAAACAATAAGCTACACGAGGTCCGACGGGGCGAGCTGAACTAAATCATTACATGCCTGAAAATGCCTAAAATATATCTACATTTTGGTGTAGAAGGACAGAAGGATCTAATAGCTACTGAAAATCACATGCCAAAACTTTAGATGGTCAAAAGTATATTAAATATAAATGGATACAACCTCACCTGCTTTGCCGTTGGCGACGAGTCGATCATGATGTGGCCATCCTAAACGGGTGCTCCCTTGCAAGAGAGAGGAAGCAACTGACGCTACCTTCTAACGAACCAGTTTCCCTCACTATCCTGACATCATCCAATTTCTGTTACCAACCCAAACGCTAGTACATACATTTCCCAACCAACAAACAAACATTACCCTAGCCAAATGTCACAGTATTTCCGGTGAAATATTGATACCGAATTTTTTTATGGAATGCCACACTCCCCTACTTACTATACGTAGTAGAAAAAGTAAAAAAATCTATAATAAACATTAGTTGCCTATAAATGACAATTTCACAGAACGAAAGCGTTCTACCGACTTGCATTCCTTCAATGTATTTTATAGCAAAGTTATAATCTAGAAGAGACTAAAGTGAACTACAAATGTTTGCATAAATATATTTAACACGAGCAAAAATCAACAGACGCACCTGTAGAGCAGGTTAGAGGCTTTAAATAACAATAAATTCCTCGAACTCAAATTTCAACATTTGCAATCATATGCGAAACAATTAAAATTATTTTATACGAAGCCACTAAACATGCAGTTTCAATATATAAGCCACTAAACTTGCAACTTCTTGATTCGGGAGTGGTCGGACTTTACGGCGGCACAGTACCTACTAATAGAATAGAGGCTCGGTGGGCAAACCGAAGAACAAAATAAGGAGATGGTTTAAACCTTGTATCCTCCTCCAGTAGCAACCCTGTTATAGACAAATGGTAGGGTTTTTTCTGATATGAGATTGCTTTGTAGATAAATATTGTATATGGGTAATTTTGCATTATATGCGGCGCTAATGTAATATAAATACAAACTAGGTGCATCAGTAAAATTAAAAAGTATTCTCTCCTGTCGCAGCATATACTGTTCTTTTTTCTGGCGCCATTACAAGAGCATGTGGTTAACTGGCGTTGAGAAACATTCGAAATTAATTCCGCACTCTCACCCCCACCCCGTACACATCTGCAGTGTCCACTCCCTCTGGGGATGTTAAGTGAAATCGCATGTTTCCAGCATATCCACTAACGCACAGCCTTAAGGGCCATAAATCATTTACTGAAATATCCGCAATGGATGGCGAGGCCCCTGTCACCCCCAAAAATACGAATGTGATACATACACTGTTGCTTCTGGCGATGTTTCTGTCCCCTGTCAAAACGGTAAAATGGCTAGCGCATTGTTGCGCGGTCTTCATTCGTGATTTGTGAATGGAAGTCTTCAAGAGTTAAAGAATATTGTAAGGCTGGTAAAATTAATAACGAAATGAAAGCGTCAAGTAAAACTATAGTTGTATTTACATTTTCGTTTCCAAACGCTAGAAAAATTTCGATCAAATATGAAATTAAATTTGGCTAAACTACCGAGAAAAGCCGCGATAAAATTAAAGTGTAGTTAATTTTGTATGTAATTTCTCAACGATTATTCATTAGTAAACTTCGAAGATAAACCACAAAAGTTATATTTTATATCAAATTGGAAAAGTATGCAATTTAAAGCTGTCAAAATAGGAAACACCCAGAAAGGATTAAGAATGTAATCTAAAATAAATAATAGAGAATCCACAAAAAAATAACTGCTTGTGTGATTAGGCCCCTTATAGTGGACATAATGTTTCTATCATCTTGCAATAAGAATATTATAAAAACATTATGAAAAAAGATACACCACACATCTTATTTCATAATGACTACCCCTTTATTCTTTATGGCAGTAAAGTCGTGATGAGATAGGAAGAATTCATTCATCTCTAAATAACTTAAATTAATGTTTTGAGATCACCTATAGGACGTGCAAGAACAGACTGAATTCCATACAAGGGAAAAAGAGATTGGTTAAAAGTATTCTCCGTAAACAGAACCATATAAAATTTGAGAGAACATTTTATGTTATAACGAACCCGCATTCCAAAAGTGTTACAGCGACATAATCATGGGAAGAAGGATGTGATTATGCCAGTTATAAAATACAGACCGAACTGTTTAATAGGAGAAACGAATTAAGTAAAAATATAAAGGTGTCACAGAGCTTTTAATATACCTATTTAGTTGCCTTTTGTGTGCTACTTTTATACAAATGTATAATTATGTTCTAAAACCTTAAACAATAATTTTTATTTTAACCTTTTGTAATAAATATGCTTCCTATTTACTTTTACAAATTATGATTGCTGAAAATTCAACTGAAGGTTGCAACCTTCACGTAAAAGAAACCTAGGTTGAGTTATCCAAACTTCTCACATCATTATAAATATACATCTATATACTTTTAAATAAACTAAAAAGCCATAAAATTCTACGTCTGTGCAAATAAAAACCATATAATTATGAAATATTTAAGTAAAATCTCGTCATATATTTTAGGCTGTGTGTTTTTTAACTACAGACATTTCCATGTCAATTATTGACAGTGAAGAAAACACACGAAATATCAGACAAAAGTATATTTCAAACATTTGAATACCAATACATGAGCTAAAGAAGAAAACCATTTATGGACTCAACGAACAAAAAATGGAGTCCTTGCTTTGGCAAGTTTCCGCATGATACAGCTTACTACATCAATATATTGTGTGCATATTCATATAAAAAAACACACCCACATAAGTGATTAATTATTCTTAATATAGATCTGTTTTGTATAGATATGATGAATAATGGACACTAGTGCTATAGGTGGTTTACGTAGACCTAATTCATCTAAAAATTTAAATACATCCTTGTAGATGGTTCCATGGACATCAAATAGGGGATCTTGAACTTGGAAATGACGATGACACAATTGAGATTTGTATTTCTCTTTCAAGAATGCAATACAACTTTCGTAAGTGGTCTTCTTTTCTTTATCCACTTCTTTAACTTGGTAAAAATTATTATTTTCATACGTAATTGTTGCATCCAGGATGTAAGGTTCATGTGATTCTTTTTAGAAAGCTAAAATATGAATAAAACGATAAATATAGTGCATTTACTTCTTCAAAGCACCCACATTGTTTAATTCGCAACATGCTAGCAAGCGCGTGTTTAACTTTGTGAAGCCTGCGGTTAATGAGGAAGAAATTGAACACACAGTCTCTAAGCACATGACTTGGTCTTTGATCCTCCTTTATGCGTCTTCAGTAAAAGGAAAATAAGTAAATTGAGTTTTATTTATGAATGCTCCTTAATCACTATGACTCTTAATATCTCATTGTATATTCGGCGTCAAAGACCGGAAAGTTTGCTTTGAGGCCTCTTTATCAGGGTTGAGGTTCTTTCACGTATCGTAAATCTAGGACACGGGACTGCCGGCTTTACTTCCCTTCCGAAGGAAGCCACACTAAGGATTTTTACGCCCGAAAACATCCATCGCTCTCCGCCGGGTTTGAACCCGGGACCTCGGGTACTAGAGGCTAGCATAGCAAAGATAAATTATGCAATTCTTTCCTCCTGTATTTCCGGGTACTCCACGTAAGTTAGAATAACTCAGATTAAGATTTCTGTGAACTTTCACTTTTTTTAGAATTAATTAGGGGTTTAAACTTTCAGCGATCTCAAGTTCAACAACAAAAATTGTTGTAAATCGAGGGTCACTAGAAGTAGGTAATTTATTAACGATATAAATATATTGAATAATGAGCTTCCCGTTTACAATTTAGTAGGTGTTCTATCGGGAAGAGTTATTATCTCCTTAACTGTTCTTCGAATAATTATAAAACAGCTTATCGGAGAGACATAGACATTTGAAGCTTCTACAGAAGGTAAATTATACCTCATACTATAAGTCTATAGAACGAAAAGAATACAAACCAATTGTCAAATTTTTCACCATGCCTCCTTAATTCTATCTGGAAATGACTTAATACTATCATCATTTAAAACCATTAAACTTTGTAAATAATAGGATATTAAAATATTATTTCGAAATATAATTCTCCAAATCAAAAATATTAATGATATTAACCAAAGAACGAGGCATTCGTATAATATGTAAAACACAGCATAGTGTTAAATCTGCATCAATATTTTGACAGAAATATGCATTGATATTAAATCAATTTAGAAAAAAAGTCTTTCCCTTTCTTAAAGTCTGGTGTGATACATTCACATGACTTTCTCTACCCTCTATCTTTTATTAATGTGTATACATTGCAAACTTCGTTATAGATACAAAGGGAGCAGCGATAATCAAAATTTTAAGAACTGGACGCTATACTGTTTCAAAGGAATCACGAGAAACAACTGAACCTTGACAGGACTGTAAAAGAATGGCTAAGTATTGAACAATTTGAATCATTAATAACGGATATCTCGGAAATGGCTGATGTACAAAAAAACTTATTTGAAATAAATTGTGTTTTTTAAAGAGATCTACATTTCTTGTGTAGTACGTTTTCGTCTATCGCTTAAAGTTTACCAGTTATACAAGGTTATACAAAATTCCTTCGGAATGAAGAGGACTTTAGGCTATTCCCCAAAAATTCAGATATAGAATTCAAGGGCCTACTAGGTACGTGGTAGAGAAAGTAAAAATTGAAAAACTGCACACCTTCACTAATGTAAAGGATTTTACGAAACTTAAATTTATAATAAACTGATCAAGTATCTTCTGAATGCCCTAATTTGAAAGAATTTTGTAATAATGATTATTGGGCTTATTTAACGAAGTTAGCAACTAAGGTCATATCAGCATCGTGAGATACTAGAAAGTTCTCCTAGTCTTTTACATGTCAATAAACTGGGCCATATGAGGCAGTCGCGTCTATGCAGAAAAGCCATCGATCGAACCCGCAACATTGGGCACAGAAAGCCTGCGCTCATCCAACTGCTTTACTCACGACCGACAAGCGTTCTCGGCAGGTATTTGTTGTGACCTAACATAGCGGGGTAGAAGGATAACTCTTTCACTTTATCTACCACTTGCTACCCAAAAATTTAATACAGGGGCTTCAACGGATATACTTGTTTGAGAACCCCTGAATACAAAAAAGCTTTTTCTTAGAGAACGGTGCTACAGCATAATTCAAAACCAAAATATCGGATAAATACATATCTTCGTATTTAAGTTCAGTTCTTCCAAAGATGCCACAAGAAGATTTTCAAGAAAACCTCCTTTACTGGAAAACTATTCGGAATTTTTTATTTTTTCAAAAATGGCTCTAATGATTTTTATAAAAAAATACCATATATTTAAGATGTTTACCTAGAAATAAAATGTATATCTTAATCTTTCTGAAATAGTCTAAGAAGTCCTCTTTATTTGGAAGGAATTTTATATAACTGATAATCTATAAGAGATACACAAAACTGTAGATCTCTTTAAAATATCTTGAATTACAGCTTATGTGCTATCAGCCATTTCCAAGATATTCGTTGTTTTTATTTGAATTTTTCAATACTTTTGTCATTTCATTTTTAAAAATATCTACTACTAATATTCAGTTGTGTCTCGCGATGTCATGGAAAAAGCAGGAACTTGAAGGCTAGAATATAACGACCCGTTTTTAAACATCTTACTATTGCTATCCTCTTTGTGAAATTAAACTATTTCTGCAAACATCTCAATTGATTAAAGTATACGTCAGAATAAGCCGTGTAAAATAAACAATTGTGGGTAAAGAAAGTAATGTGACACATCAGATCCTTTACACAGTTGAACCTCACTTAGTATATATTTTTCACTTCTACGTTTTATCTCGGTTGTACACTAAATTGTTTAGGCACCTAATTTTATCCATTAATATTTAGATCTGTTTTTAGTTATGCGTTTTCTCGTTAATGTCTCATTTTTCTGGTTCCCATGTACGAGATATATTAATTTATTTACTATACATCATGGTTTATGCTATGTTAAGATATATTATGCTGATTTCTGTATAAAGTACATTTCCGTTGCTTACTGTCGCAGCACAAATAGTAGGCATGTTGGGTGAGGCATCAATACTTTCGGAACCATTATTGCTACGCAAGTGTTAACAATAGCAGACACCTTGACGACCAGTACTCTGTAACTTTTATTTCATTTTGAAATATGAATAACAGTACTAGTATGCATATAGCTACTCTAAATATTGTATATTAATTATTATTTTTGTGTTTGATTCATTTGTATTCTTGCTTAGGTAGTAAATAATTAGATTGGGTAATAATTTTATAAAATAGTTTTACGATTTCTCATTTATACATTATTTTAGCCGCTCCCTTTGAAAACGTATAACTGGCTTTATCCTATATTAAAAAGTTAAAGGTAAGGACGAAAGGAGAGGCTCTCAAAACCGGGACAGAGCACTGCACGCAGGCTAGTCGGCCCCTTGCGCTTCTACCGCGACCACCAGGAGCGCGGGATGAGGGGAGAGACCGGAGAGAATTGGGATGAGATCCGGAGGACGACGGACGCAAGCAAGCACAGACGGGGTCCCTAATGTTTCCAGATTGAACGCCGCCCGAGCCCACTCCCTTGCGCCCCAATCTTCCGGGGTTCCACCTAAGGAGCTCATTCCCGAAAGCCCCTGGAGGCGGGTTCCCACCAAGCAGCCCTGGGCGACGTCAGGATGATACTTCCAGAGAGTGCACAACCACCATCTCCTGGTCCTATAACCCTGAAACAGATGATGACAAGGAAGATGAGGGGTACGGGAAATAGAGGGCAGGAGAGTGGTGGTAGAAGATGAACCGCCTGCCGACCTGGGGAAACTACGAAAAACCCATGGGTCAGAGCGGTATCGGGGATCGAACCTGGGACCTCTGGAATGCAAGTCACACTCTCTTTCGTTACTCTCTGATGTATACTACATTAACACTGTATACGATGTTTCTGTACGTTGGTAGAGCACACCGTGTGACCGTTTTGCATTAGATTTCTTCGAGGAATTTTGTGCCTTTGCGTATAATACATAAAAACTTGACTTAAAATCTTTTATTCCTATGTAAACCGAAGGCGCAAAGTGGTTTCCAGTCCGTCAACTTCCTCCAAGGAAGCCGTTTTTCTCCTCGCATTTTTTTCCGAAAACATCTTCTCGGGATGAGACCCGATTCATTGTGAAGGTAAGTCAAGATATGCCTCGACGAAGTTACTGCTTGGATAATTCTCTCGCCGCTAGTGTCTGTATTCACTTGGGTGAACTAACAGCAGTATTCCTGTTCACAGCTGAGAAAATCTGCCATTCATGAGGCTCCCAGCAGAAAGGCAGCTTGACGGCAAACAATAGTGAACACTCTCTCCTACAGCAGCTACTGGAGTTCAACAGAATGTTTTGTACACCTAATGATACAGCCTTGTCAAACTTTCACAAATATGCTTGAATTTAACCTCGTGGCCCTAGGAATTAACAACAATACATAAATGTACGTCATTTTTCCTCCATCTTTTTAAAAAATCTAATATGTCACGTGTGTTTCTCTACTCCTCTTTTATGAACTATCCTCACAAAGGTTTATACCTCTGTTTCTTGCTAATCGCAATAAATTATCATTACACATAAAAATAATACAGTAGGCTAAAGCGAAGTCTTTTTTTAAAACAAAACGTTTAGTCTGTAATAACTAGGGACCGGACTTTTAGGTTTTAACCTATGTTTTTCCTAGCTATTTTATTAACACATTTCAAGATATATACTCGATTCACACTCCCTGGAGCAGAATATGCGAATTTCATTACACAGTTTTGTGTTATACCAGAAGCCACTCTCCGGTTGGAAAGCACAACTTTGCCACTGAAAGATGCTCTAGACATCATTGGCAATGTTTCCGGTAAAGAAATACCTGGACCAGTGGGAGTTGCATGTACTTCGAAGTTTCAGAACATTCTTCAACGAAATCCTGGTTTTGAAGATATGAAAATCATCAATTCAGTATTGCAGCGAGAAAAGTATACAGGAGAACTAGCCCTAGAACCTGCTGAACTGGCATCTGTGTTCTACGCTCCAATGACGTCATATTCCGTTGAAAGAACCTTTTCATCATGCAAGAATGTGTTACGTGATAATAGGAAATCGTTTGCGCCAGAAAATTTGAGAATGGATGTATCTACTGCAATGCCAAAATATAAATCTTACATCTAAGTACCAGAAACGCAAAATTATTGATACCTGTATTGATCCAAGAAGCAAAATATTTTAATCGAGAAAAACCTAATAAAACCTAATTCAAGCATATAAGAAATCTAAAATGAAGGTTTATTCCACCTAAAAATCCGGGTCCTAGTAATAACTATAAATTTTCACGGTCTTTGACCACAAGAAATAACTAATAGTGGTCTATCACTAGAAAAATCTGATGCGATACATTCTCTAGCTTCTGTCTTTATTAGTGGGTATACAAACTATTCTCACTAAAGTTTATTTTTCTATCCACTACATTTTAATCCAAATAAACCTTTGCAACAATAGCTACATTACACATTTCGTTGTAGATACAAAGAGAACAACGACAGTCAAACGCTTAAGAACTGGACGCTATATGCCGGTCTCAAATTCCACACTGTTTTCATGCAATCGCGAGAAACAACTGTAAATCAATGAGACTTTAAAAGAATGGCAGGTATTGAACAATGCGAACCTTTAATAAAGGATAGCTCAGAAATGGCTTATGCCATAGAAAAACGTAAATTGTGTGTTTTAAAGAGATCAGGTTTTTACTTTCTCTACTACGTATAGTAAGTAGGGAAAGTATTGTATTCCACCCAAAAATTCGATACCGAGATTTCACCGGAAATATATGTTTTGAGACCCCCTGAATCCAAAAAAAAAGCATTTTTGGAAACATGTTCGTGTGTGTGTCTGTCTGTGAACAGCATAACTCAGAAACGAACAGTCGGATAAACACCAAACTTGGTATTTAGGTTCAGTATCGTCCAGAGATGCGACACGAAGGTTTTCAAGAAAATCCCCCCACCCCAGATTACCCTTTACATGGAAGATTTTTCGAAAATTTTAATTTTCTCATAAATGGCTCTAAAGATTTTGATTAAAATATCATATGTTTAAGATATTTGCATGTCAAATAAAATGTATATCTTGAATTTTCTGGGAATGTCTCCAAAATATTCTACATTGTGAACGACTTTTGCATAACTGGTAAACCATAAGAGAGAGACAAAATTTTACTACATAAAAAACGTAGATTGCGTTAAAATACACAATTTATTTCATATACATTTTTTTTTTGTTAAGTGAACCATTTTCGAGATATTGCTTGTTATTCCCTTAAATTTTTCAATACTTATTTTCTCAAAGGGAATTCGTTATTCATTTTTTTATTTGTATCTGTAAAGAGTATTAATCTGTGGCAAAGGGAATGGTGCTGCACCTAGCAACCAGCTATTAAGTGATATGTATATGCTTAAAGGCTACTATATTTCTATATTGCCCTTGTAAATATATATTCCCCTTACATCTACAAGAAAATTAGCAATAAGATAGAGTCTGCAATGTTTATGTCGATTAACATGAAGTAGATGGAGAATAAGCGTTTGTAAAAATGGTTTGTACAAGAGTAGAGAAAGTCATGTGAGTGTAACACATCAGAATTTTTTTCTATGGTACGCTTTCGACTATTGCTTAACATTTACCAATTATACAAAATTATACAAAATTTCTTTCGAATGAAGGCTATTCCCAGAAAATTCAAGGTACACGTTTTATTTGTCATGTAAATATCTTTAATATATAATACTTCAATCAAAATCGTTACAGCCATTTTTTAAGAAAATCAAAACTTTTGAAAAATGTTCCATGTAAAGAGTAGGTGGGCGTGCGGGGATTTTCTTGAGAATCTTTGGAAGGTACTGAACCTAAACACTAATTGGGTATTTATCCGACCAAAGACACACACACGGACCTTTATCTAAAAATGCTGTTTTGAATGCAGGGTGCTTCAAAAACATGTATTTACGGTGAAATCTCGATATGGAACTTTTGGGTGGAATGCAATACTTCTCTACCTACTACGTACGTGGTATTGAAAGTAAAAAGGTGTACGTATTTGAAAATTCAAACCAATAGATAGGAATATCTTGCAAATGATTATCACCATAACAAAATTATTTGACATAAATTGTATCCTTGAACGAGATCTACATTTTTTGTGCAGCAAGACTTTCTTTATTTCTGGCGGTTTACAATTATACTAGGGTCATTTAGAATTAAGAGTTTTCCCATAAAACGCATGACGTACATTTTATTTGTCATATATTTAAGATATTTGCATGACAAATAAAATGTAGATATTGAATGCTCTGGGAGTATACTGAGATTTCCTGCTCTTTCGGAAGGGATTTTGTATAATGTTGTATAACTGGTAAAGGTTATGATATAGGCAAAAACGCAATACCCGAAAATGTAAATCTCTATAAAACACACAATATACTTAACATTATATTTTGTGGCATCAGACATTCCCGAGATATACGCTACTATTATTGATCTGAAATGTTCAATACCGACAGTGTTAAGGTGCTATGCTATTCAGTTGTTTGTTGCATAGTTATGGAAAGAGTTTGAAAATTCATGACCAGCGTATAGCAAATCGCTTTTAAGCATCTGAATATCGAATCGGAATCTGCTATGCTCGTTGTGTGTAATAAAACTATTTCTGCAAAGATTTATCTCGATTAACGTGAAGTAGATAGAAAAATATACTTTCGTAATAATATTTTATAAATAAGATCTCTGAAGAGCCAGGACCTTGATGGGCACTCGCGCGGTGAGCCATTCCCTATGAGATTAGTTTTCCTCAACATTTAAGTTTGTTTCGTCTACTTAAATACTTAAACTACTACTACTACTACTACTACTACTACTACTACTACTACTACTACTACTACTACTACTACTACTACTCTACTACTACTACTACTACTACTACTATTACTTTTGTTATTCTATAGTCTAGTATCGGCCACTTCACTGCACTTATGTCTATTTTTGTCCACTTTTATCTTATTTTCTTCACTTTAACTATTTTATTTTATTCTTATTCATGTCTTTTTCCACCTTGCCCTTTCTCTTACTGCTCTGGACCACTGTACACCCATCACTTCCCTGAGGTTGTGATCCATCCTTGTCACGGACGCCCTGTGGTCCTTTTTATGCCAAGTCCCATCCGTA
Source organism: Deroplatys truncata (assembly GCA_030765065.1). Classification (NCBI taxonomy): domain Eukaryota; kingdom Metazoa; phylum Arthropoda; class Insecta; order Mantodea; family Mantidae; genus Deroplatys; species Deroplatys truncata. The sequence goes on from CM060983.1 coordinate 76,702,499, forward strand.
GTGGCTGCATCCTGCTTGTGTCCTCCCCATCTTCATTTGATCTTCTGTGCTGTGGTGGCTGCATATTCTATTGCTTCTTTCCATTTTGTAGAACCTATATAAAAATAAATGATAATGTGTAGAGGAATTCATGTGAAAATAACACCTCACATTTTTCCCGCTGGGTAAAATATATTTATAATGCTTTAAAATCTGAACTAGAAATTCAAATATCTTATAGTTTCATTTATTTAGAACTGCCGTATATTTGAAGTTATTACTTCACCATTCAAATTACCTATAATGAAATTGTTGAGTGCCTCTTTAGAAAAGTCTGGCTTAAATACCGGATGAACATACGAGACATCAGCACTGGGGCCGATAATTAATCCTGGAGGTTGAAGACCTCATAAATCCAGTGAGCGTGATAATAGCTCATTATGCTAACTACATTAGCGGTAACAGGAGATCAATTTTGGCAGGAATGTTGAACCACCAGGTCGTTGGTTTTGCTCCGTGTTATGGGCGCGACGATCTCCTTTGTTGGGTTTGCTAAAACCAAGCTGTGACTTAGAAAAGTTGTGTTGCATCTGGAATCCTTTATTTATATCCATATGTAAGCTTTGTTACTTGTAAACTTCAGTGATCAGACTGGAATTATTTTGTTTATAATTTTCTGAAACTCCAATCTGAACACGTATTAAATATTTGAGATATTATTGATACATTTTTACTTTCTTTACCACATACTTAGCAGGCAGGGAAGATATTGCATTCTACCCAAAAATTTGATTCCGAGATTTCACCGGAAATACATGTTTTGAAACCCCTGAATTCAAATAGAGCATTTTTTAAAACATGTCCGTGTATGTGTGTATCTGTGAACTGCATAATTAAAAAACGAAAAGTCGGATAAACACCAAACTTGTTATTTAATTTCAGTATATTCCAAGGTTGCGACAGGAAATCTCCCCAACCCAATTACTCTTTACATGAACATCTTTCGAAAATTTTGATTTTCTAAAAATGCCTGTAACGATTTTGAATAAAATGCCATATGTGAAAGATATTTACATGACAAATAAATATATATCTTGAATTTTCTGGCAGTAGCCTGCTAAGTCCACTTCATTAGGAAGAATTTTGTATGATCTTGTATAACTGGTAAATATTAAGCAACAGACGAAAATGTACTATATAAGAAATGTATATTTCTTTAAAACGCTTAACTTATTTCAAATAAGTTTTTTGTGGCATAAGCCATTACCGAGATATCCGTTATTATTGGTTCGAATCGTTCATTACTTGTTCATTATCTTTAAATCCTGTCAACATTCAGTTGTTTCTCACGATAGCATAGAAACAGTATGGAATTTTAAGGCCAGCGTATAGCGTTCAATTCTTAAACATTTGACTATCGCTGTTCTCTTTGTATCTATGACGAAATGTGTAATGTAGCTATTTCTGCTAAGGTTCATTTGGATTAAAATGTAGTAGACAGAAAAATAAAGTTTAGTAAGAATAGACAGAAAAATAAAGTTTAGTAAGAATAGTTTGTATACTCACTAATAAACGATAGAAGGTAGAGAAAATTATGCGAATGTATCACATCGGAATGTTTTAAATGTAACAAGCATACTAAACATATTATTCAAAGGACTTCCTAAACTAATCTAATCATTGTATTCCGGGTAGTTTGTATGCCCCTGATTCTGTCAGTAATCCGTAAAGAATGATTGACGGCCTGAGGAAGAACTACTGCAGAATCAGGCCACATATCTACCTTCTCAAAAGAAAACAAATATATAAATAAAGCCCTTTAAAGTATAATCAGAAATATATTCACCGAATACCGGATGAAATTTCTTTGTTTTTAGCTTGGACCAAAGCCTATTCCTTCAAACACAGTAGCCTTGTGAACCAAGAGTTTGCGTATACATAATAACAATTAAAGCACAGTGGATAAATTCAAGCATGAGTATACTAGGCACCCACTTGGAGATGGGTAACTGACGTATTAAAATCTGTATAATAGTTACTGGTTTTTTCCACAATTATGTGAAAACATGACAAAGCTTACTTTCTCTACAGCTTAGATATTTGGGATAGAGTAAGTATTTGCATTAGACTCAATTTCATATCAAGATATCATTGAAGAAACGAAAAATTTTGGACCCAGATCTGCTCCTGTTTGTGAGCAGTAGAAACTCAAAGTGAATCATCCAGTAAATGCAACATTTCATACTCGAGTCGGACAATGTTCAGCGACACTAGGCAACGATTTACAAGGAACTTAACTAAGTCCTTCAGTTTGACGGAGCGCCGAAGCTACTCACTCTGGCGACCACAGCTACGAGGACCGGCACCCTTTGCAGAAATCGACTTGTAATATAAATAGCTAAGTCTGGCCTTAAATCAAGATGAAATGAACTAAATTGTAAATTCAGTTGAATGAAATTTCATTTAATGACTTGAACTCGGGTTAACTACTTATGCAACTAGCTATTAAAGTCTTAAATTTCATACGCTTTCTTTAGTTACTAAGATTTCTATAATCCTTCTTATAAGGACACATAAGTTTTCTTACACCATCTAGGACTATTAAATTTTTACTGTTTATTAAATAAGCATTTGTGAGTATACTGGTATCGATATTTCTGCCAGCTTTAAATCCTTTGAAAATATTTAAATATAGTAAAGTAATTTCTAAAAAAAGATACTTTCATATATAGGTACGCTTTTCTCTGTAAATAAAAATCAAAACTCCGGCAATTTTTATTATGATTATTATAAGTTTCTTAAGATAGCCGGCTGACCATTAGTCTATTTAAGAGAGTAATTTAATTTTTAAAAACATAGTTACAAGAAAATAATTTTGGGTGTAACTTTCTTATATTTATAATTTTTTCAGGAACCTATGTAATTACGGATCACAATCTCTAAACCTAATAAATGCAGCTAATCATTCCGTACAACCACAAAAACTTTTAAACTTCTAAGATCGATACTTTTTGTGAAAAGTGTACCTAAAGTTTAAAAAATAAAACTTACGAGAAATGGCAAAAAACAGGGTAAACACCCTGTTTTTGAACCCAAATTTCAAAGTGATGTTAATAAATTAAATAAAATCTATTTAAGAATTAACATAACCTTTGTAATTCTACATGTTCAGTATAAAACTACACTTATTTGTTAAATATTTCTCAAAGTTTGATATTTTTCTTCACTTACTAAACCTATTGCCTATATTTTAATGTAATGATGAATATTGAACGTATGATTTGAGAGTGCAACAGTTATTTTTTAAAATTGTTTTTTTGCGCTTCATTGATATGTCACAAAGTTGAAATAGTTAAGCCCTGAGCAAAGCATACATAAACCCTTTATTGGTTGCAAAATTATTACAGATTCATACGTTTTATCAAATAAAAATCAGGAACTGAATAAACCATGCAGATACATGATTCGTTACAATGAGGGTAACCTGTAATATTTGAGGCAGTATTTTTAACACTTAAATGATTTCAGTCTAATTATATAATATATAAATGTACATTTTAATAACGTTATGTGAATGTATTATGTAATTTAATAATGTGGGAGCTGTGAGAATATAGGTCAAAAGTTTCTAACAATGAGGTAACAATGAGGTAACCTTGAGGCAATAATGAAATGGAAAGTTTAATAATGCTACTAGTAATTCTTGGAAACAATAATGTAATTTTTGAGACAGTTTATAAATAGCCAATCAGCAACCAGAAAAAGATTAAGTTAAATGAAGGTATTCTATTGGAGTAGGATTAGCCAATCTAAATACAGAAATTTACAAATTCAGGTGGTAGAATTCAATTGCTTGTAGACAGTGTTCCTAACCGGACGCGAGACGCGTCCTCGAGAAGTCTAATACGTATTCAGTGTGAGCCGAAATTTCATTACGGCGAATATTATAAAGCTTACGTGTTAAAAAGTGCAAGTAACTAATAAATAATCTCACAGCTCTCTATATCAGTGAAGTGTTATATGTGTCAAGGATTAATAAAAGGAGTGAAGTAAAAAATTATAATTTGTGTAAGCCTACATTCTTTAGCCTATCACAGCCTGTTAAGAGAGACATGTATCTACAAATTAATACTGAGGCAGCCAAGGCTAACCTAGATATATAATATTTAAAGAAACATTCAAATTACAAAGTTAATTTTTTAAAGTTGGGGCGAAGGCCACCGGAAAGTGAACATTGGGGGCGAAGGCCACCATACGTGCGGCAGTTACTTCATCAAGTTTGGCTTTCCATATGTGAAGCTAAACCCTCCTTCATATTGTAGGAAACATTTTTTAAAATAAAAGGATTCACAAAACCATTCGCCGTATGCTTTACTGGAAAAGAATCTCAGAAGCACAATTGTTATTTTTTTTTCAAAGCCACTCATTTCCTGTACCAGAAATCACTATTAAAATCCCAGCAGTAACTCTGTTGCTTTCTTCTCAGGCCCCGCGTCTATAACGAACCCTTCTCATCAAGAAGCACTCCGTGTCTTATGATATCTGCAAATGTGAACTATGTCGCTTTTATACCTCCCTTAAGGCGTGCTATCAGAATATTATTTCGCCTCTAGAATGTGATAAAATGCTTCTATGGTACAAAAACTGAAAGCATTAAAGCTCGTCTTATGTATTTCAACAAGCAGGTGGCTTGTTATAAAAACTGAAAGCATTAAAGCTCGTCTTATGTATTTCAACAAGCAAGTGGCTTGTTATAAAAACTGGAAACATTAAAGCTCGTCTTATGTATTTCAACAAGCAGGTGGCTTGTTAGCCTAACGTCGTTTCAACATTGAGAAAGGAGAATTTTAGGAGTTGTATCGTATTTCAACTGTTGGGGAGCCGAACTTGTAGTAGTTGCAACCGCATGTATAGTAAACAGTTTCCAGTAGCCTTCGCCCCAAATTTAAAAATATTATTAACTTTGTAATTTTGACTGCTTCTTTAAATATTATGTATTTATGTTTGCCTCGGCTGCGTCAGTATTTATTTTAGAGACATGGATGTCTTGGCAGGGTTGTGGTGCGACTTAAGAATGTAGGCTTACACAGATTATAATTTTACTTCACTCCTTTTTATTAATACTTGACACGATTTAAATAACACTTCACTGATATAGAGCTGTGAGATTATTTTATTAATTACTTATACTTTTTAACACGTAAACTTATTTTTCGTCTCACACGAATACGTATTAAATCTCTTGAGGACACTTTTTGCGTCTGCTTAGTAACGCTGTCTACAACCAACTGAACTGGTTTCAACCGCCTAAACTTGTAAATTTCTATATTTCAAGTCTCTGATTGGCTATTCTTAATCCAATAGAATACCTTCATTTAACTAAAACTTATTCTGGTTGTTGATTGGCTATTTTTTATAAACTGTCACTAAAATTACATTATTGCTTCCAAGAATCACAAGTAGTATTGTTAAACTTCCTTACTCATAATTGACTCAAGGTTACCCCATTTCTACCTCAATGTTAGCAACTTTTAACCTATTATTCTCACAACTCCTACATTATTAAATTACGATATATATTCACATAACATTATTACACATGGATACAATAATACAAGCATTTACAATGACAGTTACATACATTTTACAAATTATTACTATACATATTCCTTCAAGGCAATTATATTATTACTTATTATTACTATAATTATTAATGTATATTACTATACATTATGTTATTGAATTTACATATTATATAATTAAACTGAAATCATTTTAGTGTTAAAAACACTGCCTCAACATTTAGATTACATCGCGGCGGTTACCCATAGCTTTTTGATGCATATGATTCAGTGTGTGCTGGACAGATAGTCTTTGTTGCGTAATCGCCTTCCTGTAACATCGAAATTCCTGCTACATATTCTTAATTGCACAATCATCTTTTGTGCCATCTATATGTTGAACATCCAGTGCGGTATTCAGCTGTTGACTGAAGGAAATATGGAAAAGTAAAAAGAAAAAACGATAACAGAATCAGAGAATGCAAAACCTATAATCTTTAAAGCAATATGTTCCTTTATTTCTTTGCTCTTCTCAAAATGGCTCTAATGATTTTTATTAAAATAACATATGATTAAGATATTCAAATGTTTTATTCATGGCAACAAGCTCTTGCGATGGTACCAAGAGAAAGGGGTGAAGAAATCGCATGCCGCTTGGTGTAAACTTGGAATTTGAATATTTAAAAAAAAAGCTGTTTTTATGACTCTAAATTTTTCCAATAGTAACTGCGTCTATCCTCTAAGGTTTCATAGCTGTACAAAATTACACAAAATTCAGTCAGATAAATAGGAATTAAAGAGCTATTCGCAAACATTTCAAGATTACAATAATATTTCTAAAAGCTTTTAGGAGAAAAAATTAAATCTCGTCAAATCTCGATATCAGTTTGATTGTGGCATACGATGCTTCCTTTACCTACTGTAGATAGCCATGTTTTAAATAAAATAAACGGGATGATCGTAGCCTCTGTATTTCGTTATAGGGTGGTCGTGGGTTCATATCCACGATCAATCAGACCGGAATACTTCGTTGTTTCCTCCAATGGGCCATATGAATACCAAGTTATTTCACTGCTACGACCCAAAATTCCACCGACAGATTAGAAATATGGGAAACTTAGGTTGATGAAGCCATAACAGATCTAGATACCTAGGCCTGATTAGTTTATAAAATAATACCATTATTTTATGAATTAATTTAAGAACTTCCTCTTCTGATAAACGCTGATAAATTCTGTCATTATTAACATGGTTGATTTTAACATAAAGTTACTTATTCTAAAGGCTAAAGTCGAGATGAGCATTGTTTATTAAGGGGAAATATATTCCCCGAGGAGTGGAAGTGTAATAATTCTTTACTTTAATGTGCGCCATTTAAAATGTTTTAGTACGTAAACTACCATTATCTTCCATGTTTCCGGTTTAATATCTAAATACAGAAAACTGGTATATTGTTTCGGAGGCAAATTAATTCCTCTTATTTCTTCCTCCATTACACAAAATCATAGTTTCAAGAAACCTGTTTAATGTCTTATTGTTGATAGAGTTAACACTGAGGTGGGAGTAAAGAATCGCTTTAACCTTGATTCTCTAAAATTTACGTATGTTAAAACATTGGTTCAATTCTTTTTTTAAAAAAAATGTTGAATATGGAGTGGTAAATCTTTACGAATAATATATTATTATATTATTATCGTTAATAATAATAATAATAATAATAATAATAATAATACTAATAATAATAATTTTAGGCGGAGTTGAAAAAAGATCGACAACGCAAAAGTTTGGTAAAGGTTTCCCCCCCCCTGAAAGACACTGTGCATCTGAGGGTATAAACGCATGTGCAATATATTAAGTAATATACCTCCAACAAACACAACATTTAACATATTGTTTGGTCGACCACAGTGTATTACGCTAATTACATCATAACTGAATTTTTATGGCATCTATAGTGCTTCAGCGACTCATTATAATTTTACTCGGCGGCGCGCGCAGCTTCCCTATCGCCCACGCCTTTTAACACCGTCAAAGCAGCTGTCCACTGGGATCCATTCCTCATATAAACAATAAAATAAATTCTATACATTGTAATCTTAATATTGTAATATATTGAGTTAATTTCCTTTGCTTCAAAATCAATAAATGCGACGTGGACTTAACGGTGCTGCTATCTGTTGCACTACTCGCAAACACGCCCAGCGTGTAATTACACACTAATACAAAGTTTTAAAATTATAGTTGGTTGACCAAAAACAGGCATATGAAACTTGATTATAACGGTAAGTAATTTCTACCACTACCGCTCGTTTCATAAACATACTCGTGTCTTAATTACTACCAGTGTAGTCTTGTTGCATAATATACTGTTAAAAGCACCCAATTCTTCTTTTGATTTCGCAGTTTAGGTTTTTGGCTGTATCGTGTCACATCTGTTGAGCCTACCTTTGTCTAGGCCGTCCTCTGGATCTTCGACCTCTTGACCTGTACTATAATACTGGCATTCTTTGTAGACGTCTAACTCATTTTTCTCTGCAGTCTTCTACTTGCTTTAAAAGTGGTTGCATCTACTAACGTTTTTGCCTCACGTTATAGGAAACGTTTTTGTCAGTTTTAATAGTGAACCTATCTTCAAAATATTCTGGCTGTTCTAGAGGAATTGAAATGTTTTCTGTAACATTAAAATCCACATGCAGCTAAATTAGATGGAGAGAATGTTATTATTACCGCTCATAAAAATTTTATGCAAAATAATACAAAATAGCACTGTGAAGAAAATACACTGTACAATTTTCCTTGATATAAAATAAAAACCAAAATCGCCAAAAGTTGAATGGTTACCCCCAGAATCGAAAAATACCTGTATGAGTATATCGTAGATAATTCACTTGTGCCATTCTTTTACAAATTTCGCATCCAAGGGATGCCGGCACCTGTACTATAAAAATCCAGTGTGAACCTCATTTTCGCATTCATACTGCCGAGGTCGACCTCTTGCTTTTGTTCGTCCCTAACATCATCCCCTCGTTCCCTTTTTTCTTCCTTCTCCCCCACCCCGTTTTTAGTATTTTTATTGATTCTGCCGGAGTCTTCTAGCAGAGCGTAATGAATAGGATGGCGAAAAGGAGATGAAAACTTGGTCTGAATGGGTAAGATATTGCAGCAGCATTGGCACAGGCGGTATTAGAACTGAAGGCACGGGAGAAACAACATGCAAGCAAAGGGAGGAAAAGGAAAACTGATTATTTTCTTCCTATTTTCGCTACCCTTCTTTTCAGCTTCGTTGGTCAACGCTTTTCGTTTATATAATACGTATGTTCCTGTCCATCTTATGCGTCCACTGCCGTCTTTCTCTTTTCTTTAAACCGAAGGTCGTGTTTTCTATTTTTCAGCTCCTTTCAAAAGGCGCTGATTTTATTTTAATCTTCTGTATTTACTGCGTAGTTATCATATACATTATTTCTATAAAAACACTTTCCTCGTGCGATAGCTCAACATTTGAAAGCTCCTATCGTAGGCTTTAAGCAAAGCCTATATCTGTTTCATAAAACTTGGCATCTGCCTTAAAAAATCTGATGTTACACAATCACATGAGTTTCTCTACCCTCTATCGTTTATTCGTGGGTATACAAACTATTCCTACTAAAGCTTATTTTTCTATCTACTACATTTTAATCACAATAAAGTTTTGCAGAAATATCTACATTACACATTTCATTATAGATACAAACGAAACAGCGATAATCAAATGTTCAAGAAGTGAACGTTATATACTGGCCCTAAAATCCCATAGTATTTCTATGCAATCGTGAGAAACAACTGAATGTTGGCAGGACTTAAAGAGAATGACTAAGTATTGAACAATTCGAACCATTAATAAGGGATAGCTGGAAATGGCCCCAAAAAAGCTTGCCAGATGCCAAAAATAGATTCTGTGTATTAAAGAGATCTACATTTCTTGTGTAATACGTTGTTTCTATCGCTTAATGTTTACAAGTTATGCAAGATTATACAAAATTCCTTCCAAATGAAGAGGACTTCACAAGCTATTCCCCGAAAATTCAAGAAATACATTTTATTTGTAATGTGGATGTCTTTAATATATTTAATCTCTATCAAAATTGTTACTAATTTTTTATAAAATAAAAAATTTCGAAAAGTGTTCCATGTAATTGGTAGTTTGAGGTAAGGGAGTTTCTTGAAAATATTCGTGTTGCATCTTTGGAAGGTACTGAACCTAAATACCAAGTTTACTATTTATCCGACTTTTCCTTTTTGAGCTATGCTATACACAGACAGACACACACGGACCTTTTTCCTAAAAAGGCTCTTTTTAGATTCAAGGTGCCTCAAAACATGAATTTCCAGTGAAATCTCGGTATCGAATTTTTGGGTGGAATGTAATACCTCCTCTGCCTACTTTGTACCTGGTACAGAAAGTAAAAAGGACTGTAATTCCTTCTTATTCAATGCCTAAACATTTTACTTACGATGTCGTGTATACCAGTACATTCCTTATCAGAAATGGACGTCTCGGGTTTCCATTTCAACCTTCAAGAAGTATGATTTTTTCATAGTCTAAAATGTGACTCTTAAGTTATTCTTTTGCGTGTGAGATTTTTCAAACAATATAGTTTCTGAAGCAAAATCGAACAATGCTTTTGATACCCCTTGATGTGGGTATTATAGAACAGACAGGAATAGAGTGAGCAGGCGTTCCCTGTAACCAACAATTAACCTATTACTTCTCTGGCTTGTTTCTATTTCCTTTTATTAGTAGTTGATTAATTTGTGTGTCCTTTATCCGTTGTTTAAGCCAATATTGCAGTACATTTACCCGCCGTAGGAATAAGTTAACGAATATTAAAGGTATTTCTTAAAATACGTCCATCAGACATGGGATCCATATTACCAGCACGTTTATTTAGGTGATAAACTTGCATTGCTTAATCTTCTTTTCACTAATTTTAACGAGCCCTAGCAAATAACAAACTGAATACTAAACGTTGTTACAAAACGTTATCTGTTGTGCACAAGCAAATAGGGGGCCTTAATGTAGAAATAGGAATGGGGGAAACATGGGTAGAAAGAAACAACAAAAGTAATGGTTTCTGGAAATAAATTAGAACAGGAGTGGAGGATATTGAAAAGCAAGAAATTATAACTAGTTTCAAGGAATAAAGGTCATTAATAGATTATAGGTATTTAAAAATGGAATGGGGAAAAGAAAGATACATCGAAGTATACCATAAAGAGGCCAGAATGGGGTATGCATGGGCGAGGACATGTGTAATGAATTTAATTGGTCTAACAGAGAAGAAGGGGGGAAATATGTACTAAATGTAATGAATTACATGACAACTGGCATTATATTCTGGAAAGCGACGACATGGATAAAGGAAGAGGGAATTTAATACTAGAGAAATGGAAAGATTTACCAATAGAGCTAAAAGTTAGAAAGATTTGTAATACAAGATCAAATTAATATACGGAGAAAACAGGAAAATATTTAGGAAAAATTAGGTTAAAGTGGTTAAAATAGATGTGAAGCAAATTGTAGAAAATGTGGAATAAGGGTAATAAGGCAAAAAAGTAAATAGTGCAAAATTCTATTTCCCCATTATATATACAATAGAATGTTAAATATAGGGGGAAGAGAGATAATAAGCAAGTCCTTTGTATTGTAAACATTGTATAATTTGTATGTCGTAAGTCGACAATAAATCTTTCATACATTCATAGTGCCTTAATGTTTTCCTCTCTGTAAAACGTTTTATTGACGACATCAGTTGTTGAAATGCTGAGAAGAAAATTTGGCAAATCAGGTTTTCGCTCTAGCAGATCCAGTGGTATTCAAAGAGATTTATTTGCACACAAATTTCCAGACGCATTTAAATCTTGATTTTTCCACGGCTTACCGTCAATCAAGGCATTCGCGTTCTTGTGAGGAACACTTTTAGTGTCACATTTATCTCTCAGTGAAATGTAATGCTTTGAAGTTTGTGAATGTATAAGACTAGTTGTGTGTCTCGGAGAGGAAGGATTTTCGGCGATATCATCAGGAAGACCGTGATCTTACCGAGCCCCGCAAGGATCCAATTACAAGTCGCTAAGCCTGTACCCTGGAGAAGCTCCGCTACAGAAGAAGCGAAGAACCTTTGTGTTCTCCATTAAGAGAACTGGAAATCTCTCTTCCTTGGAATTCAGGAGGGAATCGAAGCTTGGAACCGACCTCGATGATAGTAGTGTTGCCATAATGGTAGCACTGCGCAGGTCTCCCGAGTGTTTTGTTCGCTTTCATGCGCCATTACTGCCGCACTTAGTGGCAGGAGTAACCATTACTTCTTCATTATTAATGGTGGTAAGACTTTGGGGTAGAGTCTTCTCAAGTGCGCCGAAACTATTCTCGGGGTTAAATAATCACTGAAACAGCAGCAGAACTTAGTGGAGTATTTCAATGTATTAGTAATGTCTGCCTTGAGCACGCATTTGAAAGTACGATTTTCTTCCGACACTTCTGAAGGTTTCTGCATAATTGACAGAGTTCTAGCAAGAGTATCGTGAGGAAAGTGTGACTGAGACCGTATTCTGTAAGTAAACAAGTGAAGTCTTACTTATTCCAAAACGAGAAGTCGGTTAAACTTGGTATTTAAGTTAAGCGTCTTCCAAAAATGCGATCCCGAAGATGTTTCAAGTAAATCCCCCATTACAAACTACACTTTACATGGAACGTTTTTAATTTTTAATTTTCTCAAAAATGGGAAATCATTTTTATTAAAATGCTGTATTCTAAGTTACTTACATGAGAAATAAAACGTATATGTTGAATTTTCTAAAAGTAGCTCAGAAGTGCTCTTCATTCCGAATAACTTCGTTCTGAAAAACATTCCACCCAAAAATGCAATAACAGGATTTCACCGAAAATACATGTTTTGGGGCTCTCTGAATCCAAATAAAGCATTTTTGAAAACATGTCCGTGTGTATGTGTCTGTGAACTGCATAACCCAAAAAACGAAAAACGGACAAATACTAAATTTGGTATTTAAGTTGTAACGTGCTCTTTTAACGCAAGAGGAAGTGGATTAAATTAGGAATAATGGCAGATTCCTACTTGAAAATATATTCCATAATTAATTAACAAGCCGAATTTGTTCCATTTAATAAACTCACACTTCAATAACATAGATAATTATAATTTACAAAACCCTTATTCGTTCACCATTCTTTACGGCTTCAATGCTTTAAATTAAATTACAATAATTACAGACTTGCTTCTGCTCTCACATTTACCAATATATTCCTAAACTAACAGCAATAAGTCTATAGTTCAGACGATCAATCTTTACCCGGTGAAGAATTACTAAAGAGAGCTGTGAATACGTTAAGCCAAAAATGAATTTAGAAATACCGTCCAGAATGCCTTCTATCTAAACGTTGTCCTGTTGTTTTCCTCGTAACCCAGCTCGCCGTCGAAGAAAGACTGATTAGCCTTGTGGACAGCGCATTGAAGCAAGCTGGAACTGATCCGGCGCCTGCGCAGTCGACCACCACAATCGCCTGACGTACTGCATGACTCAAAATAAATGCGCCCTTTCTTCTTGAAGTTATCGTCTGCTTGAGAACCACTACCATAGTCGTTTCACTTCTGTTCCTGTACATGTCAGCCTTCCTTTAGTACAGCCCAGTCGCCTAAAGTAGATTTCTCCGGGGAGGGTCAATTTGGTACAAAGTTGAATATCTTCCAAGGATGCGAAACACAGCTTTTCAAGAATATCAGGCCCCGCGCAGACAAGAGGATGCTCAAGTGTTGTAATACTTTTTGGTTTTCATAATAAATATTAGGGTGAAATTTCTAAATATTTCAGTTTTTATCCATATATTTTCACAAACTTCTCTACCCAAATTATAAAGGTGTTTTAAATTTCATACAGAATCTTCATTATTTTCTGAGAAAAAATAGTATACCTTACTTTTATTATGATAAGTAATTAGGTGTTCCACATGAGGAAGAAATCGGAATCTTGAAAAAATAAGAAAGAATGCCGGTGTACGAAAACGGCATTTATTCACTGCTCTTGTTGTTTCAGAAAACATATTTAAACCTTAAAAATATCTTTTTCAACAATTTATTCTCAGTATCGAATTAATAATGCCATATCATGAGCAATTTAAAAGTGTAGCAAAAACAATACGCCAGTTTTCTAAGCCATTCTCTCTAAGCTTGTACTGAAAATCTGAACATGATGGGTTACAAACTACATCGTGTGGAACATTTTTAATACGCAAGATGTAAGAAAAATCAAAATTGAGTAAAAGGTATTGGAAGTAAAAGGCCTTTAGACCATGTGTCTTGGACATTTAAATGTCCTGTGTTGAAGTTTCAAAGGGCTCCGAGAGGAAACGCTGTGGTATGTAAATGAAGCTGAATGTTTAAAGTATTTTTTGGACATAAAAACAATTTTTTTAATTCTGACCAAATTTCAGCTAGCCTTAAAGAAAATATCGTAAGAAATGCTTTCTTAAACTCCTTTTCTTAAAACTCACCATTGCATCTCTGATCTATGATTGGTGAGCAGTAACGAGTTTAAAAAGGGCCAAAACATAAAACACACTTATTTTCTTAATCTAAATAAACTTTAATAAACACCTTGTCACCTTTACATTAAACAATATTCTCATAAAATTAAGGAATAAATATTTATTCCACTCGTATACAGTTTCCGAATTAATAAGTTGTTCCAGTCAAAGTAGTATTGGAGACGCTGTAGTAAATTAATTTAAGTTTATCCTGTTATTGGTGAAAGATAAGGTGCCGTTTTGGACGCGCACATGTTTCAACGGTACAAATATGCAGGCAATTACCGCCCCATTTGCCTCGACCAGCACATCAGAATGATCTTGCGTATCTATGCACAAGATGTAAAGGAAATAGTCATTACTACTGAGTCACTAGAAACTGCGATTGTTTATCATTTTGGTGCTTTGTTTTTCATCTTAAACGTTACACTTCTGTCTTTAAAACATGAAATATGTGTGAAGTACAGCAGATTTTGTACTGAAAGTTGTTCATTTTAGAAATGCTTTACCTCCCCGGAAATGTTCTCTCTTAATGATAGGAAATATAAGAGTATACCAGGTTAAACAATTGTTTGTTTTAAGTGAAGTGTCTCAAAATGAATAGATGCACGAAGCATGTTTTAATTAAGGTATTTTGAACATTTAACTACCATCAAAGCGTTAAAGAAGCGGCATCAAACCACAGGTGTTCCCACAGCCGGTTAAAGCTTTAGATCCTTTTCAAGCTGAGTGCTCGAGAACCATTTTGCAAACTTGCGGGATCTTGTGTTCATCTCACTGAAGTTGGCCAGGCTCCGAATTGCTTGCTTTCTCTCTCGCCGCGGGATAATGCGTTTAACCCACAGAAATCGATATCACGGTAGCCGGGCCTTTGCCTTCCTCATTGTTCCACGAGAATGCAAGGCTATAATTCATCAGAAATTGCTCACATAGAAACTCTATGGGCATGAGGATCTGTTGTTGAGCCGAGCTGAGAGGTTTGCATTGCTCTTCTGTCCCTAACGCATGTGCTTTGGACTTAGGGTTGTGTTTCTGTCACTTAGGTCCCCTGCAACACAGGGATTTATGCCACCATTATGGAACTGCTGTCTAAGATTGGCCAAACAACAATGCAAGGATGAGTCCTTATAACCAAACGAACGTAACAAAAAATCAGCTCAAAATGGCTAAAGTTTGAACACAAAAGTAGTACTGTATTATAATGTAAGTCAAAATATAGGTTTATTGAAAAAGAAGGAGCAGATTTTAAATATTCATTTTTAATGAACGACAATATATAGCGACACATACGACACATCATTGAATAGAGGAAAGTTCAAAGTACCCCACCTATTAGTTCCATTCAGTGCTTACAGCGGCACTGTATTTCTTTACGAGAAAATGGCAACGCCATAGGAAAATTCGTTTTTTGTACTGCATTATGCAAAGAGAATCCATTGTTTCATTGCAGCGTCCATTTTGTTGTAAGTTCAACGAGTCACCTCTCGTAAAAAAAATTACAATTGGTACAATAAATTCGTAGAAGATGGTTTCATATGCAAACGGGAAATCACCGGTCGTCCTCGCAAAACAAATGGTGCTCATTTTGAACACATAAAAAAAGGTTTGAACTTTTCTCTATTTTAGCGATGATCGCATGTGTCGCCATCTATTGTCGTTCATTAGAAATAAATATTTAAAATCTGTTCCTTCTTTTTGAATAACCCTTTATATCTAGATTTTTGCGTTATTTACTTTCTCTATCACATACCTTGCAGATAGAGAATGTATTACATTCCACAAACATTTGATATCGAAATTTCATTAGAAATACATGTTTTTAAGACCCAGAATCTAAGAAAGAAGCATTTTAATAAATGCCCTTTGTGCGCCTGTGTGTATGTGTGTGTGTGTGTGAACAACTTAACTAAAAACAAAAATTTCGATAAATACCAAACTTGGTGTGTAAGTCCAGTACAATAAAATATATATTTTGAGTTTCCTAGAAATAACCTCTAGGTCCCCCTCATTCTGAATGAATTTTATACAGTTTATTTCAAATACTTTTTGGCATTAAAAACTTCCAAAATATTGTTTGTCATTAGTTTAAATTTTCAAATACTTCTATTTCTTACACGTTATAAGTCATATTCGTGTTTTTCTCGTGGTCATACAAAGAGCTTGGAATTTTAAAGCCATCACATGGCGGTCCTCTTTTCTGATTATCGCTTTAGTCTATTGCATTCTTCTTATACCTACACCTAATGTATAAATGTGTAACGAAAGTTTAATTCGATTAATAAGAAGTAAATATAAGAATAAGCATTTCAAGAATAATTTGCAGAAGAGTGAGTATAGAAATTCATGTGAGTATAACACATATACATACATACATTTGTATGTATATGTATACGGGGATAACTTTTGAGGTTTGTATTCCACCAGTGGAAAACACGTGTGTTTGCCATCGGCAACCCAGGCATTAAAAGAGATTCTTTTTCTGTTCTTCTTTTTCTTCATCATAAGTTTGCATTTAGAATGAACACAATACCATGTTATGCTGTTCTCTCGTCGAATTGTGCAGTGCAGTCGTTTTATGATGAGGCCACCAATCGCTCGTATGCATGCTCCGCACACTATCTATTACATTGGGGGTTATTCGTTCCATAACTCCCATGTTACTTACTTACGGGTGATAGTAACACGCACTACAGTGAGTACTAACCTGTCATAAGTGGTGTACATCTGCGTGAAGACATTCCTGGCATCTTCGGATGAAATTTCCATTCACGTGCATAAGTTCTTCTTGCATAATGTTCATAATTTCTGTTTTTATATTGTCCTTAACTTCGTCTATGGTGTGGGGATTATTCCTACAATCGTTATTTTATAGGGTTCCCCACAAATAGAACCAATTTCGACAAATTTTTCTCTCCCTTAGAACACGTGTTTTCGTTTCATAGGTTTGGCGTTTGTGGATCCCGTTGCAATCATACTAACCAGACATCTAACAGTTTCTCCACCTGAAACTGGAATACCAGTAAATTTCTCCTGAAATTGTCTACATACCTGTGTACATGATTCGGTTTTTACATACACTACGTGATCAAAAGGTGCTTAAAATATCAATGTAGGTCTGCGCTGTGAATGTGCCACACAAAACAACAAGGGGTGCAAGCCCCCTCCAGTAAAAACCACGACCACACCATAATACCACCACCTTCGAATTTCACTGTTGGCACTACACACGCTGGCAGATGGCGTTCACCGGGAATTCGTCATACGCACACCCTGCTATTGGATCGCCACATTGTGTCACTCCACACAATGTTTTGCCACTGTTCAATCGTGTAATGTTGACGCTCCTTACAACAAGCGAGGCTCGATTGGCATTTTCCTGATGATGTGTGGCTCATGAGCAGCCGTTCGACCACGGAATCCAAGGTTTCTCACCTCATGCCTAACTGTCATAGTACTTGGAGTGGATCCTGATGCAGTTTGGAATTCCTGTGTGGTGGTCTGGATAGATGTCTGTCTATTACTCTTTACGACCCTCTTCAAATGTCGGCGGTCTCTGTCAGTCAACAGACGAGGTCGGCCTGTACGCTTTTGTGTTTTACAGACTCCTTCACGTTTCCACTTCACTATCACATCAGAAACAGTGAACCTAGGGATGTTAAAGTGTGGAAATCTCGCGCACAGACTTCTGACACAAGTGACACCCAATTACCAGACCACGTTCGAAGTCCGTGATTTCCACAGAGCGTCCCATTCTGCTGTTTCACGATGTTTAATGACTACTGAGGTCGCGGATAATGATTACCAGGCAGTAGGTGGCAGCACAATGCACCTAGAATGAAAAACAAATGTTTGAGGGGGTTTCCGGATACCTTTGATCACATAGTGTATGTATCCTACATAAGAATTCGTTGTTCAGGCGTGAATTTATCGGCAGGCATTGCAGCGGACCAATAACAAGACACTAAAACTCTTAAGCAAATCACACACAACACAAATATCTTGAATAAACGTTCACCTTTGAGACGGTTAGTGTAAAACTCTCTTTACAGTACGTACTCAAAGAAAGAACTGAAGTACAGATGCATCATGCGCCGCCAGTTGCGCATCGAAAAAATACCAAAGTTACAGCAATACAGCGTGCTACACATATAGCCGGTCTGTAGCCTCACCTTAAAACGATCGCACTGTACCAGTACTGTTTCTCCCATCGCATATGGTTACTGAGCTTTTATATGCGCTTACTGAGACCTTATTTAGGGAATACGCCAATGAATTTTGATGAAAATGACTCCTGCGTTTAATGTCCAAATACTTTCTAAGTCTATATATTCAAAATTCATTTTCCTTTTGCATTTTGGATACTTACCTTCGTATACAAGGTAATTCTGGAATATTTTTTTTTTAAATAAATCTCTCCAAATGTCTGAAACATACCTTTTATTAACAAAGAGTTATTAAATCTGTCAGAAATTTCTGAGCAGAAATCGTTCAGAACTGTGGCGGCATTGTTGATGACACCAGAAAATCCAGCGTAAATCATACAGTAAGTCCAAATGTTTAGAGTGACTTCTGTGATAGTAGTATTGTGAATAGTCTGATTCTTGTTATAATTTAAATAAGCAAAACCTTTGATGTAATCTTGCAATTAATTTAGTTATTTTACTTTTTTCAGCTGTTCTGAATAAATTAGTGCTTTTACATGCGCTGTGTAATTGTTCATACTTTTAGTAAATTTTATTGGCGTGTAATAAAACATGTATAGTTTTGTCTAGGTTCTAAGTTTCCATTACGATGTTACGTTATCGCAATTCAGTTTTGTCTTCTACAAATAAACTGCTACACAGTTGTGATCATTGGCCCTTAACAAACAGCGATGCAAAACTCTATTCGATAAAACTAGCTTATCGCAGTAAAAATTGCTTTGTAGGACCACAATTTCGATTGGAACCACGATAAGATAATGTTGAAGAAGAAAGCAACACGTTATTCGCCTAGAAGGCGAGATGGAGACACTCATTTCTTCTCTAGACCCCGGGAGCAACGTTGGAATATCATTTTAGTTTAGCGATTAGCATCTATATTGCATTCGCCGTTTTCGCTCCTTGAGACACAGGCAAGCCTTCTCACTTTGTGATCTAAAGCTGTGCATTCTGGGAAGCTATTTCAGAACACGCGTTGCTACAACATTAAGTATTATTGTTATTGTTCTTGTTCACAAATCTTGATACTAGTGACTCGCCTTCTCGGCGGCAGTTTTACTTTTTCAACTTTACCCACAATCAGGCTAATTTTGGGTACTTTTGGCAGACGTAAGAGCAAGATTGCGTAGTTAGGAACGCTTAGTACGTAGCTTAAAAATCAATTTTTACTTTCTCTACTACGTATAGTAAGTAGGGGAGAAGTATTGTATTCCATCTAAAAATTCGATACCGAGATTTCACCGGAAATACATATTTTTTAGACCCCCTGAATAAAAAAAAAGCATTTTTGGAAACATGTCCATGTGTGTGTGTGTGTGTGTGTCTGTGAACAACATAACTCAGAAACGAACAGTCGGATAAACACCAAACTTGGTATCTTCCAGAGATGCGACACGAAGATTTTCAAGAAAATCCCCCCACCCCAGATTACCTTTTACATTGAACATTTTTCGAAAATTTTAATTTTATCAAAAATGGCTCTAACGATTTTGATTAAAATATCATATGTTTAAGATATTTTCATGACAAATGAAATGTATATCTCGAATTTCTGGGAATGTCTCCAAAAGAATTCTTTATTGTGAACGACTTTTGCATAACTGGTAAACCATAAGAGATAGACAAAGTTTTACTACACAAACAAATGTAGATCCCGTTAAAATACACAATTTATGTCATATACATTTTTTTTGTTGAGTGAACCATGTTCGAGATGTTGCTTGTTATTCCCTTAAATTTTCCAATACTTATACTTTTTCTCAAATTCGTTATTCATTTTTTTTTGTCCTGGTAATGCAAAGAGAATGGAATATTCCACAGAGCAACCAGCTCTTAAAATATTTGACTATCACTTAAAGCCTACCAATTCTTCTTGCATCTACAAGAAAATTAGCAATAAGATTAACATCGCGATATCTCGATTAACATGAGGCATATGGAGAATAAGCATTTGTAAAAATAGTTTGTACAAGAGTAGAGAAAGTCATGTGATTGTAACCCATCAGATTTTTTAAGTTCATCATTCATAGTTTCTTGTCCATCACAGCAAACCCAACTTTATGCTTTCTTGGCTCTTTGCTACATTCCTCTCCGTAGCCACGTATGAAAGATTTTTATGTTCTATTCCATCCAAAAATACCATATCGGGATTCGCCGCAAATGCACATTTTAAGGTCAATTGAAAACAAACTAAAAACATTTTTACTTTCTATACCATGTACATATTAGGTAGAGAAGGTATTACATTCCACCCTTGAATTCAAAAAACCATTGTTAGAAAAATGTCTGTGATGTGTGTGTATCTGTGAATAGCATAACTCAAAAACGAAAAGTCAGATAAATACCAAACTTGGTATTTAGGTCCAGCACCTTCCAAAAATGCGAGGTAAGCATTATCGAGAAATACTCCCCACCCCAAACCACCCTTTACATGGAGCATTTTTCGAAACTTTGGATTTTCTAAAGAATAGCTCTAACGATTTTGATTAAAATAGCGTGTATTAAAGATGTTTACATGGAAATAAAATTCGGAAGGTTTGTATAAACTTGTTTAACTGGTAAACGTTAAACAATAGACGAAAACGTACTACACGAAAACTGTAGATCTCTTTAAAACATAGAATTTATTTCAAATAACCTTTTTTGTGGCATCAGCCATTTCCGAGATATCCGCTATTAATGGTTCGAATTAAGTACATTGCCATTCTTTTAAAGTCCTGTCGACTTTGCTGTTATACGCGATGTCATGGAAACAGTATGGACATTTAAGCCCAACAAACAGCGTCCAGCTCTAAAACATTTGACTATCACTATTCCCTTTGTAATGTAACAAAATGATGTGTAATGCAGCTATTTCCGGAAACGTTTATTTCGATTAAAATGAAGTAGATAGGAAAATAAACTTCATAAGAATAACTTGTATACCCGCTAATAAGCGATAGAGGGTAGAGAAAGTCATGTGAATGTTACACATATTTTTAAACAACGATACGTGCTCATGCGAAGATTTTTTACAAAATCTTCCACCCCAAACTTCCCTTAACCCGAAAAATGTTTCGTTATTTATTCATTTTCTCAAAAACGGCTTTCGCGATATTGATTAAAGTACCATATGTTTAACATATTGCATGACTAATCAAGTGTGTGACCTGAATTTTCCTGGAATAGAACGTGAAGTCCATTTCATTAACTACGGATTTTGTTTAGTTGTGTTTAAGTACGAGACATAAACGAGACACAAAAACTTACTTGCAGCAAATATATAGCAACGAGAGAGATAGCTCAGGCGGTAGTTTCGTAGTTTGCATTCGGGAGATCACAGGTTCAACCCCGTGTTCCCACAAATCTAACTTTTTATCGAGGTTTCTATAAGTTATCAGCTAAATGCCAAATTGGATATTGAATACCACTGCTCAGGTTCCACCTACAGAGCAAACAGAATAGAAATAAAAATACATAGTACAGGAAGATGATGAAACTATGGTTATCTGCCCAGCATCACACTGACTACGTGTATATTAGGTGTAGTTCCACGATCCCAAAGCATACATTCCGCCAAAAATGTAATATTAGTAAATAGATGATACGGAAGGCGACTAAGCAAATATGTTTCTGGCATACCCTGACTCAGGTGAACCAACGAACTGACAGTAACCTCCGATATGACCAAAATGTTAAAACGACGTTAAAAAGCAGTTAATTAAAACATAGAGTTTATGTCATTACTTTTACGTAGCATTAGCCATGTAAGGGCGTCATCTGAAGGAAAACACTTCAAAGTTTCCTTCTCTTTCATTTTTCCCTTCTTCAAGAGAAGGTCCTTACTACGACTTCTGAATTTATTCTTCCGTGCTTCCGATAATCTGTGAACATTACGTCCGTATCTTGTACGAGTATTTTTAAACGTTTTCCTGTTGATTATTAACACGTTTTCAAGAAAACAGTTGATGGTGAATGTTTCTTCAATTTAAGGGAGAAAACAGTTATATTAGTTACAATATATTTAGTGCAAATTTGCATAGTCATTTCATGGTCAGCACAACTTTTTTTAAAAGGCTACTTCAATTGTTTTAACAGATTTTGGTTTTATGCATAAAAGCAATCGACGTTTGTCTGAAGCCAACCATTATTTTTTAAAACATTTTAGAAGATAGAAACGATACCCAATATCTGCATTTAAATTGCGTTTGTGTTTTGTTAAATTCAAACAAATGAAATGTAAGTGTTTCAATGTACTAACGTTAATAATTTTTCAAACGGGGATTACAGGCTACTATACATACCCCTTTGCATATAAGTTTAATTTAATATGTCTATAAGTAATAAGTTAATGTATAATTACAACAAAAATGGTACTGTGTGCTTATGATAACGGATTTTCTTTTAAAATATAATGTACCCAGCATACCAGATGGAACAGGCATACCATTACTGCCAAGTCGCATCTGTGCGTGCACAGAACTTCACATAGCATTTACTAGTTACCCATGTGTTGCGTAGTGCAAAGTGAAATCGATTAAAATGGAAAGGAGAAAGCAGGTGCATGTAATTAGTACCAAGATCGGGACAAAGCGCGGCTAGTTATTGCCAAAAGTTATATTTATGATGTAGAAAGCAAATGTGTGCTACTGCCCGTGTATCCGGACACGCTGTAGCGCTTTTATGTAAGGGTTATAATATTTTATCAATGTTGGCCAGACGATGACTACAGAGCAAGACGTTTCAGGAGAGTCTGATGAAGGGTTCAGGTTATTTCCTGCAGTTATCTCGAATATAAGCTGAAAGTAGTGGTATACTGCGCGAGGCTGCGTTAAACTTATGGTTATTCGCAGGCATAGGAATTTCTAAAATTATAGCCATAACGAAAGAAAATGAAGTTGATCTGTTACTGGACTCTACGCAATGATATGCCTCGTACAGTCTGTTGGCGTTTGCAGACAAGGACACACCAGACCGTGTTTACCTGCACGTCAGTGGCTTATGTCCATTGTGTTTACGTTCTTTGTATTAACAAATGGTTTGAGTGTAAATAACTTGAAGCTAACTGCTTAAGAATTCCTATGTTTGGTTACGACGAAGGGGGCGAAGATTTCAGCACTTAAGCCCACATGAAGGCCAGTTGTACGTCTGGAAACCTACAGGAGGAAAGTGTAAAGCTAAGGAGAGAGAAGCGACCAGAATCGGGTCGGCAGGCTTGGATTCAGCGAGGTCCCTAAGGTCTCCATTTATTACATCGTAACGCCGACAGGACCTCTATCAAAGGCCTAGCCTCCCCATGGAGTCTCTGTAGGTTATTATTATTATTTTTTTGTGATGATCCGAGGGGACTCGGCACAGCTCCAATGAGGATATTGTACCTATGTCCCCACAAGGGTGCGGCAACGGAAGGGAGGAGTTGAGAGGAGATGCTGGGCGACCGGAACCAGGAGTGACGGCACAGCAATGACAGATTGCATAGTTTTCAGATTGAAACGCCAACAGTCCGACATGCAGACCTGAGACCCCCGCTCCATACATAGGGTCCAACACCCGCTCCGAAGAGATGTCCATTTACCCCGGCAACCAGCCGAAAGCCAAGGGAGGGAGAAAGTTCCACAGAGCATCCTTTTCCCCGCCAGGCGAGCCGAAACACCATACCAACCTGTTGCAAACCTAACGGGGTAAAGGATAAATGAAATGATGAATAGAACGAAATGGAGGGAAACAATTTGGGGGCTGAAAGCAACCACTCCAGCATTCGCCTGATGACCCGGGAAAATCCCCGAAAAAACACATGGGTCAGAGTGCCCTGGGACCTCCGAATAAGGTATTATGTATATACATTCCTTTGTTTGTTTAATGATCAAAGCTAAAGCGTATGTACCACGTCGTCTATGCGATTAAAAAATATAATGATAATAACACCTTGGCTTTAAAGATACCTTTGTGTCTGATATTTTTTGCGATATTTATGCGGCGTACCTGGACTGCCTTTGAATATTCGTCCTGTTGATATATACAGCCATGAATGGCTGGAAACGCTTTGCCACGTGAAAGGCCTTTATGTGCCCACCTTCACAGACCTCCCCACAGATCAATGTATGGATTTCAGAGAAATGGTTGCCGAACTCCTGGGGTTTGTGCGGCCGTTATGGCGCTAAAGGGCTATGAAAACAGTTCAAGGGTCACCCCAATACCCCTATGCCTCTTTGAGTTAGAAGCTCTGTAGCCAATATCGTGAACTAGTACAGTAGTAACGCTGTAGGATAGGCAGTAAAAATATCTTGCACGTAGAGATGTGGCTCTAGGAGTTCAGTTCTTAATTTGCATGTTTACTTTGTGTTAAAGTACTCAATAAACACCCAGTGTATTAAAAACAAAACAGCTGCGTTTTTCACCAGCAGTTTGCTTGTAAACCAAAATCTATACTTTTCCTACTGCTTCTCTATCCACCCAAAAAATTAGAAGATGGATTTGTATGAACAGCAAGGCTTAAAAACTAAAAGTCGGTAAAATACTAAATTACATACCTGACAATATCTGAGGAATACATCAGTTAAAACTATTAATTACATAAAAAAATTGATTCTTCATTTTCTCAAAGTCTTCTAACGATGTTGATAAAAATACATTTCACATATTAATACCACAAATTAAATCTATATCTTTAATTTTCTATGCGCAGTATGTGAAACCGCATTCTAAGTTATTGAATGCTGCACAATGTTTTACAACTAGGAAATCATAGATATAGCTAAATGCTGAAGAAGTTTGTTTGTTGTATATTTATTTGCTCCACATTTTGGGAGCCAATTTGAAGAAGGTATGTTGTATTATAGTTCAACTGTTGGGGAGCCTAGCTTGAAGTAGTTGCAACCGCACGTATGGTAAAAAGTTTCTGGTAGCCTGCGCTCCAAAAAAATGTATTTTCCGGTGGCATTTGCCTCAAGTTTAAAAAATATTAACTTTGTAATTTTGACTGTTTCCTTTAAATATTATATGTTTATGTTTGCCTCGGCTGCGTCAGTATTATTGTTAGAGACATGGATTTCTTTGCAAAGTGTGGTGCGGCTGAAGAATGCAGGCTTACACAGGCTATAATTTTTTAATTCATTCCTTTTTATTAATTCTTGACACGATTTAAATAACACTTCACTGATATAGAGAGCTGTAAGATTCTTTTATTAAATACTCGCACTTTTTTAACACGTAAACTACGAATATTTTCGTCTCACACTGAATACGTGTTATACTTCTCGAGGACACATCTCGCGTCTGGTTAGGAACACTGTCTACAACCAACGCGTCCAGTTATGAGCGCTGTCTACAAGCAACTAACTTGATTTCTACCACCTAAATTTGTAAATTTCTGTATTTCAAGTCTGATTGGCTATTCTTAATCCAATAGAATATTTTTATTTCACTTAAGGTATTTCTGGTTGTTGATTGGCTATTTTATAAACTGTCACAAAAATTACATTATTGTTGCTCCAAGAATGACTAGTAGTATTATTACACTTTCTTATTCATTATTGCCTCAAGGTTATCTCATTGTTAGCAACTTTTAACCTATTATTCTCACAGCTCCTACATTATTAAATTACGTAATACATTCAGGTAAAATTATTACATGTATACAATAATATAAACATATACAATGACTGTAATATACACTTTTATATTGTTACGTACACATATTGCTTTAAGGCGGGCTGTTATTATATTTTTTATTATATAATTTGACTAAAATCATTTAAGTGTTAAAAATACTGCCTCAATGCTTACTACAAGAAAAGTTAGAGCTCATTAGAATACATAACTGTCTCAAATTTTTGTAGCGTTTTCCATTTTGGAAATATTACATGTAGCGTTGCTATTCCTCTTTCGTGTTTGAATCGTGAGAGCTCTTTGGCGCACCTAAACAGCGACTTCTATTAAGATTTGACTATCGCTTTAGCCTTCGGTATCGCCATTCTATCTACAACCAAGTGGTGTAATGGAATTTCTGCAAATGATTATCTCTTTGACATGAAGTAGAGAGAAAAAAATTACAGTTTGTTGAAGAGATGTGTATAAGTGGGTAGTGGGTAGAGTAGTGGGTAGAGTAATTGATGCAGGAAATGTTTATTTACCCTGCTGTTTACGTATAGTAGGTAAAATGAAGTATTGTACTCCACCCAAAAATTGGTGTCGAGATTTCACCAGTAATACGTGTTTTGAGGCCCATGAATAGAAACAGTGATAACAGCGTACACAAAAAGTCGCTTAAATACTTAAGTTCAGCGTACTCCAAAGAATGAGATGCGAATTTTACAAAAATATACCAAAAACTAACTTTATTGGAACGTTTTTCGAAGCTCTTTACTTTCTCAAAACTGGCTGTAACGATTTTGATTAAAATACTATATACTGAAGTAGTCTTGCCTAAAAATAAAATGTACATCTTGAATTATCTGTGAATAGCTTGTGAAGTCCTCTTCATTCAGAAGGAATTTTGTATAATTTGGTGACATCAGCCATTTCTAAGATATCCGTTGTTATTGATTTGTACTTTCCAACACTTCGTTAATTTTTAGAGTGCTGTCACTATTCAGTGGTTTCCCCAGATGTCATTTTCAAAGCCAATATATAGCGACCGGATTTTAAACATATATTATCAATTCTGTTTCCTTTATCCCCCTTGTACCTTGAAGAAGTTATATTGTTGTAGGAGTTGTATTTTGCCCCAAGTTTAAAATTACATTAATTTTGTAATTTGACTGTTTCTTTAAATATTTAATATATATGTTTGCTTCGGCTGTCAGTATTTGTTAGACATGGAAGTCTTGACAGGGCGTGGTGCGACAAGAATGTAGGCTTACACAGATTTTAAGTTTTAAATCACTCCTTTGTATTAATCCTTGACACAAATGAAATAGCACTTCACTGATATCGAGAGCTATAAGATTCTTTTATTTAATACTTGCACTTTTTAACAAGTATACTATTTTCGTCTCACACGAATTAATTTCTCGAGGACACATCTCGCGTCTGGTTATTAACTCTGTCTGCAGGCAACTGAACTGATTTCAAGCGCCTAAACTTGTACATTTCTGTATTTGAAGTCTCTGATTGGCTATTTTTACTCCAATAGAATACCTGCATTTAACTAAAGCTTTTTCTGGTTTTTGATTGGCTATTTTTATAAACTGTCATTAAAATCACATTAATGCTTCCAAGAATCACAAGTAACATTTAAACTCTCAAACTCATTATTGCCTCAAGGTTACCTCATTGTTACCTCATTGTTAGCAAAGTTTAACTTATTATTCTCACAGTTCCTACATTATTAAATTACATAATACATTCACATAACATTATTACACATGGATACAATAATATAAACACATACAATGACTGTTATATACATTTTACAAATTATTACATACACATATTGCTTCAATGCGGGCTGTCATTGAGTTTACATATTATATAATTTGATTGAAATCATAAAGTGTTAATAATATTGCCTCAACCTACAACAAAATGTGCAATGTGACTGTTTCTGCAAAGGTCTATCACGATTAACATAGAGCAAGCTTTTGTTAGACTAGTATTTAGAAGTTATGTAATAATAAACGCTGGTGGATAGAAAAGTCATGTAAATGTATCGCATAATATTCTTAAACTTGTTTCATGCCAGAGTTTAGCTAAGAATTATTATTAATAGTTTCCTTCCAGACATGTGAATGTAGTACTTAATAAATCTAACATATCTCGGAAAACGTAGCAACTTCAGCCGCTTTGCACATTTAGAGGAAGACAATAAGAACGTTCTTGTGTAAATTTAAGGAAGAAGGTATGTTTATCCTTGAGGAACATGAATTCTCCAGTTTTCCATACCAGAAGCGAGGAACAGGTTTAAGAAAACGCACCCTTGTAAGGGAAAAGGAAAGGGTTGGAATATTAAGTCTATTATTCTGGCTGTCTATCTATCTGACTGCCTGTGTCTTCCAAACACACAAAACAGATTTGAGGTTACCGTGCAAACAGCTACAGAAGGCATAACTAGGGAGTACTGCCAAAAGTTCCTCTCCTTTTGCTTGCCTCTCCATCCCTCACACTGCTTCTCTTCTTCATCTCTTTTACTCGCTCTCAGAAAATGGAAATTTTCATTAATTTTCCTGCCTGGGTTGGTCTGGGGAGGTGAGGGTGGGGTGTCTCTCAGCAGAGACATCTGGGTGCCAAGAGAAGCAACCAAACGAGTGGGACTGGCTTCAGTGTTGCACATTACAAGAAAAGACAGGCGCATACATTGCGCTTCAAGATAGAGAAATTCCTTTGTGTTGCTTGCGAGAAGGGAGCTAAAAGTGTGGTGCCGGAGAAAGGGGTGCAAAAGAATAAGAAGGAAGAGGGTTGTGTTATTGTTAGGAATTCCATCAAGTTACTTCGAGATTAAGGAGGAGGGGGCGGTTATAGAAATTAATGTTGAGCAGGGGGTGGGCTAAATGAAAGGATCGTGCACGTTTTGAAGAAACATCTTAAACAGCGCAAAACAAAGACTTCCTGTGATAACGCACAAACATCTTTTGGCTGCTTGAATTAAAATCTTAGAAATGAGATGTTGGGGCTTTCCATATTTTTGTTTTCCAATAACGCGAAAAAGAAGTCCGCAACAATCGATTTCTCATCAAAACTGTTGCTTCTCTTTCGAGATATTTCTATGGAGCTTGGCGACACTTAATTCAAAAACCTCAGGAAGTAAAAATGAAACGCACCCCCACAGCTTATATTATTCTCTATAGTTCCCCGATATAAGTATTGTAAAGAAAGGCTTATTCGTGTGTAGATTAGAATGGAGAATGATATTGAAAATGTTCAGAGCATACCAGAGTTGGAAACAGAATTTTTGACATTATGTTTTATATACATCCTATTTTCTCTGCACCTTATTCAACCGCTTAATTATTCAGAAATATGCGAGTTGTATCTCTCTGGTTTTACTTTCATTCATATAAATTCACTCGCTAACCTTTTTTACTTTCTCTACTACGTATAGTAAGCAGGAGAACTATTGTATTCCACCCAAAAATTGGATACCAAGATTTTATCGGAAATATATGATTTGAGACCGCCTGAATCCAAAAAAAAAATATATTTTTGGAAACATGTCCGTGTGTGTGTCTGTGTCTCTGTCAACAGCATAACTCAGAAACGAACAGTCGGATAAACACCAAACTTGGTATTTAAGTTCAGTATCTTCCAGAGATGCGACACTAAGGTTTTCAAGAAAATCCCCCACCCCAGATTACCCTTTACACGGAACACTTTTCGAAAATTTTAATTTTCTCCAAAAATGGCTCTAACGATTTTGTTTAAAATATTGTATGTTTAAGATATTTTCATGATAAATGAAATGTATATCTCGAATTTTCTGGGAATGTCTCCAAAAGTATTGTTCATTGTGAACGACTTTTGCATAACTGGTAAACCATAAGAAATAGACAAAATTTTACTGCACAAAAATGTAGAATGCGTTAAAATACATAATTTGTCATGTACATATTTTTTGTTGAGTGAACCATTTTCGAGATATTGCTTGTTATTCCCTTAAATTTTCCAATACTTGTACTTTTTCTCAAATGGGAATTCGTTATTCACTTTTTTTATGTCCTGGTCATGCAAAGAGAGTGAAATGCGCCACATAGCAACTACCTCTTAAAACATTTGACTGTCGCTTAAATCCTACCATATTCCCCTTGCATCTACAAGAAAATTAGCAATAAGATTAACATCTCGATATCTCGATTAACATGAAGAATATGGAGAAGAAGCGTTTGTAAAAATAGTTTGTACAAGAGTAGAGAAAGTCATGTGAATGTAACACATCATATTTTTCAGTACGGAAAAATTTAACTCCAGAAACAGCTACACGTTTCCTGGATGGACTGGCGGCGGAAGTTTATGTCGAGGTTCTAAAATACTTATGCTACGCTAAGACAAATACTCGAAAAACATTGATAAGTAATAAGAAAGTAGCGTAGGGTTTGAGGACTTGCGCAAAAAATAAACTATCGGAAAATATAAAGTAGTTCGTACTTTATTGCAAAACGAATCCTACTTTTAAAACTCCCAGCGTACATATCTTGTAATTGTTATAAATAACATTTTCCTTACAAAGCATACACTTTCTTTTGTCATCCCCGGGTTCACATCTCACAATTTGAGAGCTACCTCTCTAATTGTATAGGGTTCCTGAAGGGGATCTTGGTAGAATTTTGTAGTGGTAAATTTACATGGCCTTACATGGACCTACATGTCCTTAGTGTCCTTAATGGAATACGGTGAGAGAGGAAAGTTAAATTTCCACAGACATCCATCACAGGATGTCCGGCTCTAACCAGATAAGATAGCTTAAACAAGAACACAATTTCCCTTGCAAGTTGACATAGCTGAGAATATCCCAACTTCGTCATGCACAGAGTGTTTCCTCGAGTTGGCAGAAACCTCTTTTCCGTCTTTTCATTGCAATCTTCCCTCAGAAGTACTCTGCACAGATTTACAGGCGCAAACTTAGGGACACAGGGATCTTATGAGAACTTAAGGGTGCTTACCACTGTGCTCGAGTCTCTTTAGATCGCCATAGCCATTTCTGTGGCCCTAACAATGCGGACTTTCAGTGTCTGCCTACCTATACAGATCATGTCTGTTTCGGAGTATATTTCCATATTCGTTTCGCTGGTACTGAAGATGTTCATGCTCCTTTGCTTAAGATGTTTCAGTTTGTCATTCCATTAAAAAATGTGATGTTACATTCACATAACTTACTCTACCCTCCTCATTTATATTTCTATCTACTTCTTTTGAATCGAGATAAACATTTACAGACACAGCTACATTACATATTTCTTTATAAATGCAAAGGTAACAGTTTAAGAACTGGACGGTATATGCTGGCCTTAAGTTCCATACTCTTGCCATGCAATTGCGAGCAACAACTGGAAATCGACGGGACTTAAAAAGAATGAAGTTTTGAGCAAATCAAGCCATTAATAACGTATATGTATAGGAAATGGTTGATGCCACAAAATAAGTTAATTGAAATAAATTGTGTGTTTTAAAGAGATATACATTTTTTGTGTAGTACGTTTTCAGCTATCGCTTAACGTTTACCAGTTATATAAGATTATACAAAATTCCTTTGAATGAAAAGGACTTCAAATGTCATTTCCAGAAAATTCAAGATATACGTTTTATTTGTCACATAAATATCTTTAATATATGGTATTTTAATCAAAATCTTTAGAAGGCATTTTTAGAAGATAAAAATTTCTAAAAATGTTTCGTGTAAACGGTAGTTTGGGGTGCGTGGGTTTTCTTTAAAATCTTCGTGTCACATCTTTGGAAGGTACTGAAGCTAAATATCAAGTTTGGTATTTATCCGACTTTTGTTTTTGAGTTATGCTGTTCACAGACATACACACACACCTTTTCTTTGGATTCAGGGGCCTCAAGGATGTATTTCTGGGTATCGAATTTTTGGGAGAATGCAATACCTTCTCTGCCTATGTATGTGGTAGAGAAAGTAGAAATCTACATATCTCACCCTAATATAATTTTTTATGTATTATAATTTTGTGTATCTTCTAACTCCCCTTTAAAAACTTGATTTCTGAAGCTTGTATTTTAATATCTTGTTTCTTATTTAAAGTCCAGAATTCGACTGTCTGGTGAGAAAATGAAAATAACTATAGAATCCTGGTATTAAAACATCAGATGTTTATTTAAATACTTGTATATGCCAACAATTTGATTAGTACTAACAATAATGAATCTGCACTAAAAACACCTGTCATTATGTTTAATCATTTCTTTGAACAGTGCAATATAAAAGTATTCAAACTAAACAAAAATATTGGCATTTCGACGAAAAACTCACTAAAAACTAACATAGTTATTTAATAGTCTTATAACAGAACAGGTAGCTATTTGGGAAATGCTATTAGTTACTAAAAAAAGTCGTATCCCTCACATAATTTATCAGTACAAACCAACAGCAAGAAGGGATATTGGTAAAGTAAAAAGACATTGAGTGATTAGACTAAATTTCAAATTGTAAGAACGTTATGGGGATGCAGCAAAACTTATGGACTAAACTGTGGTGTTTATAATTATATTACTTATGGCAGAGACTATTTTAGACTTTAAAAACTTTAAAGACATCCTCGTATATTAAACTACTCATATAAAAAGTAAAATTAAATTGACTTATATTTATGGACGCTCTTTAACTACTATGGTCCTTACCATAGCATTCTAGATTGGGCATGAAAGACCGGAAATTTTGCTCAGACACCTCTTTACCGGCTTGAGGTTCTTTCCTGCCGTAAATGTAAACGGACCACCGGCTTTACTTCCCTTCCCGAAAAACTCCATCGCACTCCGCCGGGTTTGAACCCGCGACCTCGAGAACTAGAAGCTGTCGCAGTTCTCATGGCTCGTGTTATCTTATTTGCTGGGCGCCTGTTATTGTTTAATTATTTTTAAACTTGGGTTTTGTCCTCCGGCTAGCTATTATAACTCAGTCGGGCAAGTATCTCTAAGCAGGGCGTGTAAACGGAAAGGAGTTGTTGCTAAAAGATAACACCGATAAACAAGTTTGTTTCTACACTTTTATTGCCGTCACACTTAATTAATAATTGACATATTTAATCTTTGTACACGCCTGACTGAAACTGTGATATTTACGAATGTAACTACAGTCGTTTAGTTGCCGCGCACCAATTACTTCGCGTACTTTACATTTTTTGTAACTAACTCTGCGACGTGCACCTCGTGAGAGATTCTTCAGGGCTGCGTGACGTGCACCTTGTGAAAGATTCTTCAAAACTTCGCGAAACTTGCTTATGGCTCGAGAATATATACTCCTTCACCTGAATTGCCTAAACATTATAATGAAGCTACTATTGGTTACCAAATCGCGCCCACTTTAGCGTCTGTTTTGGTCAGTCAATCACTACTACTAACATATACTCTAGGGAAGATATTCCCTCCATTTCTAAAAAAGGCACGCCACCCTGACGTCATTTGTTTATCTCTTCTTAGTGATAAACAACTCACCCCCTCGATTTATTGTTACCCACTTCTATTGTCAGTTTCAGTGAGGCCGTGTAAACTTATTTCCTAACAATACTTATGGCTAACAAACATCTAAAATCCGGTACATACAATAATATTAATTTACACTACAATCACTTTGGCATTCACAGCATGTTATGATATAAAATATTGCCTCAAAGCTAGATGGTACCCCTAGAGGACGATATATAAAAAGTGTCCTTCTATTTACTTACCATAGTCTGAGCAAAAATTTGAACAAGAAATGTACTTTTCAAGTATGTGGCAGAGAACAGCCTTAAAAATACATAGGATTATCGAGATACAATTTCCAAAACCAAGATTATTTTTGCATTTCCTACATTAAATTAATTATATTAGCGTTTTTATTGTAGTACTAAAACAATTGTTTCATAAATAAGCTTTTATAAATTAAAATGAAATTATGTATTACACGTATCGCCTCAAACACTAATTCGATCATTATTATTTAATGATATTATCTTTTCTATATTCTGGGTGCAGAAAAATGTATATCAGATAGGAACAAGAGGTCGCAGAGGCTTTCATATTGCGCTGCATACGTCAACATTAAATCCGCCATGTTAGATTCTCCGATTGTGTAACCTGTTTGCGTGTCAGATATAAACTAAACGCTGTTGGACAATACTAGTCATTGTCGGTAGGTGTGTCTGATGTTCACTGGGAAACCTGCTGGGTGAGACAGTAATACAGAACGCTCGTCTTGTTCAGTACAGTACGCACATTTAATGGTTAGTTTCTCATTGTGTACCAATACGGATTATTTGAGACAGTAATCTACTCCCTTGTCGTGTGAGTTAAATTTCATTTTGATAGTCAAATGAAGATGTTTCATAAAGTCAATATTTCAATTATGTTCATGAAACTCTCTTGCTATTATACTGCATCTGCGACTGCATATTCGTAACTTCAAAATGCTTAATTTGATACAACCTTTCTACTGTTAAATTTTTTGCACATTATTTTACCGCAATACATATATTATGCGTGTCTATTGGTGAGGAATTGGTGAGAAACCCCCCTCCGGAGCACGAGATGGTGCTAGAAATTATATTTTTTCCTTTATACTTTATGCAGTATTTCTGTAGGTGATAACTGAAATAAATACACCAGACTTAGATTATCCGAGATAATTGGGACCGAGGCTACCTCGGATTCGAAAAACAACTCGGATAAAACGAGGGCAACAATCAAAACTTTTATAAAATCAAAGCATGATTAGTTTTAAAACATTCAAATGATTTTATTGTTTTACAAAATATTCCCCGCTAACATCAATACATTTTTGCATTCGATGAAACAAGTCCTTAAAGCAATGAATCTTACTCAATCATATATAAACAACTAATCCAAAAAATTATTATTAATCCAATGGATTAATAATAATTCTTCCTGGGGCATTCCTGAGGCACTTCAGAAACTACATTTTTATAGTGTTCCATTGCTTCATTTGATTAGGTTATTCCACGCATTTTATCTTTAATTTTTGGAAACAAAAGGAAATTACAAGGTGCTGGGTCAGGACTTTATGATGGAGGGTCCATGGTGCTGACCTTTAGGGCATCCAGATACTCAGTTGTTAGTGCGACGATGCATTGTCATGATGTAGAATTATTTTTCCTTTTGGGCCTTTCTTATTAAACTTTTAAAAATTTTTCGGTGAAACAGACATTTTTGTACCAACTGCAGTAACTGTACATCTAATCTTAGTGATTAGTGATGCTATATTAAGGATATGGCCCTTTTAGGGAAAAAAAACTAGCAACCATCTTTTTACCAGCACTGCGAATGTATCAGACATTTGTAAACTTAGGTTCTGTTCGAAAGACCCATTGATCTGATTCACTTTTCTTTTCAGGATCATTAAAATAAATCCATGATTACTCACCATCACTATTCCAAACCATATTTGAAGTGCCGCCTTGAAATGTTTCAAGGGTTTATAATGAACAATCAATGCGTTGTTTTTGATTGGAAATCAGTTTATGTGGAATCCATCGACAATAAAGTTTCTCGCCTCTAGCTGTTAATGTAAAATGCTTTGGATTTGACTCATACCATTGCCCAACGTCGGCCGAATAAATTCATAAGATACCTGTCGATCTTCTCCAAGCATTGCTCGAACAGCGTCAATATTTATACTGCACGAAATTCATCACTAAGGGAAAACCCATCTCCTTTGAATTCGTTGTACCAATTATAAAATTGGGGCTTCTTCGCCAATTGCATTACTAAGCCGAACTTCACATTATTTAGGTGTTAATGACGATTTAAAATCGTAAAAAATCATATCTCGGAAATGTTCTGTCGTCAAATTCATTTTTAGATGAACATAAAGTCTTTAAATAACGATAATAAACTATTGGAGCAAATTAGATAAAATGGAACAAACTACACAGAAATCAACTCGCATAGCATTAGAAAGTAGCTGTCAAATATAAACAAATTTAATTTGTTTTTAGAAAAATTGCATTCTAACATTCTCCAGTATCGCCCTCGTAAGGAGGAAATATGCTAAAAGCTCGTAAATTTCGAAGAAAATATTAAAACTGCCTAGTAATTTATCATTACAACATAATTCCTTAAAATTTACTTTGAATCTTTTATACAGTCTCAGTAAAAGATAAACAGATTACAATATTAAATGACAAGATTTTTGGGCTAACCCCTTGTCTCTCTCGGAGGTTAGCACACAATGTCGCAAACAACATTTACGTCTATTTTCTTCGGTTAATAAGGCGGCGCCGTGGCCGAGTGGTTAGACCGCTCGCCTCCCACCGAGGCGGACCGAGTTCAATCCCAGGGACCTGCATGTGGGATTTGTGGTGGACGAAGCGGCGTCTGGGCGGGTTTTCTCCGGGTTCTCCGGTTTCCCCCGCCATTCATTCCACCAACTGCTCCATCATCACCTTTCCTTTCATCCATTTCAGCATCATTTCGTTTCATCTACTTCCTTCATCCCATACCAGGCATCGGGCTGATCACCCATCCTGGATGCTCTGTCTGATCCAGAGTCTCGTTTAATCGCAGTCTACTACAAATGGCAGCTGACGTACCCTCATATTAAAATGTTGTAACGTATTAATAATTTGAGGGTTACATTATTGTTCTACATTGTCATTACCAGGCACATTGTTGTTTACGTCACTCTTGACTTGTAGATTTCCGACCACGAGTTGTGGGGGATAGAGTCTTTCTCAGTTAGGATTCCGTGAGGAACGGACCGCATTTTTACATTTTTAATAATGTAGGGACCCCAAACGGTTGGGAAATAAATCTAGGAATGTATGAGTAGATTTGTGTTATGGATTTTGTACAGTGAAAACCCACGCCTTCCTCTTAACTTCCACACCACGTTTCGGTCCTCCGCAGCCAAATAAGTATATGTCCCCTCAATGTACGTGCTGGTATTAGAAATTAGTTCAATTTTTCATGTGAACTTTTAGGTCATCTACCCAGCATGGAACTGACATTACCCGGAGTATATATGAAAAGCATGAGAGACCAACTTCTGTAGTTGATTTATAATAGAATTAATAACCAACTTTTAGAAGAAATAAATATACAAATCAGTTTTCCAAAACCTAAATGCCACCGTTTTAGTAAAAAATGAAGACATCCTAATAGGCCATTATTTGCATTCCATTGTGGAGGTTTCAGCTATTCTACAAGAGGTAGAGGGGGAAGAACTCAAAACTTAATCGTCGATGTAATTTCCCGCGTATGCGAATTTCACTCTTTTTTCCCCGTTTCCTCCGTCCCAAAGTGGAGTGAAGAGGAGGAGCTAACCACTCCGATGCTGAGAGTGAGATGAATAACGATGCGAGAGAGACAGAGCATCCCTATGCTGAAAGAGGGTGGCCGTGGAATTATTAATGACCAAGTTTCAAGTGAGGTGACATGATAGTGTATTACTTGCTGGGAGACTGTTGTATTACGCCTCTGTTTGGGACAGGCACACATCAGCGGAGAAAATGTGAGGGCGGGCGGTACTGGTAAATGTAATAATGTACAGCTCACCGCGGTAATATACAATGTACAGGGAGAAGGCTTTCCTTTGGTGTCCATATCGTACTGGCATCGGATTAACTCAATGTATAGAGACGCGTCTTTGACGGATTCAACAGCTAGAAACTTTGGCAAATTATGCATCAAAAGAGAGATTTCATTACATGTAATGGTAGTACCATACGCGCAAAATGAAAAACGCCTACACAACATGCCCGAAAACAAATATGATGCGGTGTATTCACATGGATTTCTGTACTCATTCCTCTACAAGATATTCCTACAAAAGTTTATTATTCCGTCTTATTACTGTCTATGGCTTACATAGTACGAAGAGAATGTATTGCATTCCCTCCAAAAATTTGATACCGAAATTTCACCGGAAACACTTTTTGAAACCCTTGAATCCTAAAAAAGCATTTTTAGAAAAAGTCCGTGTGTTTGTGTCTGCGTCTGTGAATAGCATAACTCAAAAACAAAAAGTAGGATAAATACCAAACTTGGTATATAGGTTCAGTACTTCCTATACATGCGACACAAAAAGCTTTCAAGAAATTCCCCTCCACCCCAAACTACCTTACATGGATAATTTTTCGAAATTTTTTATTTCCTGAAAAATTGCCCTGACGATTTTGATTAAAATACCATATATTAAAGATATTTACATGACAAATAAAATGTCCACTTTGAATTTTCTGAGAATAGCCTGTGGCTCTATTTGGAAAGAATTTTGTATCCTCTTGTATAACTGGTAAACGCTAAGCGATAGACGAAAACGTACCACACAAAAAGTGTACATATTTTAAAACACGCCATTTATTTCAAATGACTTTCTTTGTAGCATCGCCATTTCCAAGGTATTCGTTATTAATTTTTTTAGTGTTATTTACACCCCTCTTTTAACTACATTGATCTTATTGGCGACCTTTTCCTGTGAAACTTATTGCCTAAGGAAATGGTGTTAACTCATATTCGCTTATCGTTGGGTTGCTTTCACTTTGGATATTAATCATTAGATCACATATATTCACACTCTCATCCATACTTCCAATCTTTTTACTTAAAAACTAAATTCAATTGAATTTAATATAAAACAGAATTTAGGATTGATAATTCAGTACTATATCTTCCTTATATCCAAATAAGTAAGAAGCAAATCAATTGTAATTGTTCAAGAGTAAATTACATCTTCTGATGTAATTAAAATTCATGTTAATGTATTTACCAGACTCTGGGGGGGGGATAGGGATTAATCTTGGCTAGAGAAAAATTACCATCCCCAGCCGGCAGGTGCTCTACCGACTCAGCTACGGGTCCAGCCGTTATTAATTGTTCGGTTTATTTAATACTTTTTAAGTCTCGTCGATTTTCAGTTGTTTCTCACGATTGCATGGAAACATACACTAATTAGCGATAGAGGGTAGTGAAAATCATGAATGTAACACATCAAATTTTATAGATAGTTAATAGGTACGATTTTGTCTATCTCTTATGGATTACAAATTATACAAAATTATGCAAAGTTGCTTCTGAATGAGGAAATACTTCATAGGCTGTTTCCAGCAAATTTAGAATATACATTGTAAATGTCTTAAATGCATGGTATTTTAAACACAGTCATTGTAGCCATTTTTAAGAAACTCTAAAATTTCCAAAAACCTTCCATGTAGCTTGGGATTTACTTGAAAATGTTCATGTCGTATCTTTGGAAGACGATTTACCTAAATACCAACTTTGGTACTTATCGAACATTTCATTTTAGGGTATTAGGGGTCTCAAAACATGCATTTGCGGTGAAATCTCTACATTGAATTATTTTTATGTAATACAATACTTACTCTTACCTTCCATAAGATAGGTGCTGGATAAAGTAAAGAGCGAAACTATGTAAACACGGTGGTGGTTACATAGATCTGATCAGAGCTTTCAGGAACTGCTACAACCAGCATAACGAACATGTTATGCATTCCATGTTCAAGTGCATATTTTCCTTGGGTATCCCAGGCTTTTTCCCCCGTCTCGGTTATAACTTATGATTCTGGCGGCACTTGTTATTTATCCAGTCATTTTATATCTACTCTCTGTATTTTTCTAGTTCAGGCATGCTAATTTGTGACACTATATGTCATTCTCCTCCTTTCTCCCTTCAACTTCGTGTGTTGGAGTGGTCGGACTTTACGGCGACAAAGTGCTAGTTTATCATTAAAGTTATAAATATTCCCTTTAATGTAACATCTATATAGCCCTCTTTAACTTACTTGATCTTATTGGAGATCCTTGAACTTAAGAGAAAACTGATAAGTTCATAGCTCTCTGAACTACAGGGTTTATTAACCTTGATGTTAACAGCTTAACTATTAAATATGCTCACATTCACTCCCACAGTCATAGTGTCAGACTCTGTAGGGGATTAAAATCATTCTGATTATGAAAACTGCCCAGCCCCAACCTGGAATCAAATCCGGGACCTCAGGTTTGAAAAGTCAGGACAGCACAGGCAGCTACACTTCTTTTATTTCCTGAGAAATCTCCCTTTCACGGCTTGAATTTTGGTTCTGTACCAAAAAGGGAGTCTGGGACAATCACAGCTGCCTCTACTGCCAATTTTATCACTTTCATTTTATCACCTTGACGTGCAATTATTTTTGTTTTTGGTGCCACTAACTGTGTTATCCCGTATATAATTTTAATATTTTCATTTTTCAGCAGTTAGCGGAAATTGAAATCTTTGAGCCATAGCATGTATTTCCTTTGTGAATGTTTTAAGAAACAGCAACTGTCTAATTCTTTTAAAGATACAAAGTCCTGAACTTTCGACAAAATTAAAATAAATTTGTTTTAAAATTTTAATGAAGGCGACTTCAAAAACTGATTTAATATATTATTAATTTTTAGAAAATTAAAAGTGGTGATTGCTTTATTATTTTTCCAATGAAAAGTTTTAATATTGCGCAAAATTTAATACTTTATTCTAAGGATAATATTCGAGGAACACTAAAAGTTTCAGCTTTCAAAATTTTCTTCATACGGGGAATTTAACAGATACTAGATTTATAGTTTTGGAAAGACACTTTCCTGGAAAGTTGGATACATTAGAACATGAAAATTAATTTTATGTCATAAATTTTGAACAAACCTATGATCAAAAATGTAGATAAATTTATTGAAAACAACCAAAATTAGCAAGTTGAGTACCCATTAACTACGTGTGAAATGTTTTCTTTTGCTTTTTTTGCCTTTCCACCTTTTCTATAGGCTTAGGAGATAATTAATATCATAATTTACTAGAATATCATGTAAATAGAATACTCAATTGAATATATTATGAAATACATGCCTATCGGACGTCAAAGCCGAAATATGTTCCCATTCTCTGTAAATGCAGACTTAAAAACCTTGCAGTCCAAGAAACAGCTAATTCAACCATTAAAGTTTACTAATACCTATAAGTTATACATAGCTTCAACTGAAATAAACGCCGATGACGTCAAAATCAAAATAGCTTATTTTAGTAGCACACGCCCATTTTTATTTCTATATTGCAGATCCGTGGATACTAGTGATGGGACGATACCACTATTTCTCGATACTCGATACGGATACTGATTTTTGAGCACCGATACGTTGTAAAAAAACAGTAAAGGCAATTGCTTGTTCACAGAATTATGTTCATATCAGTAGTTTTCTGTGTATAAATGCATGTAACCAATTTTGTATTGTATGCTACGAAACTGGTCCTGTTAGACACGCTCCATTTGCCAGAAATTTCTTTATTTTGATATTTCACAGACTATATATCCCTATTGTTAGTCAAGGCTAATAATAGTCTATTTGCTTTCCTATTTATGTAACTATATTTTGTGCTGAAAACTTTATTTTAAAGGACTTCCTACATATTATAGAAATTAGTCGTACGGTATACCTGTAAGCTATGCTTATGACCTGAGTTTGTCTTTCACAGACCAATACATGGAACAAAAGAATAAATATTTCCATGCGCTGTATTATCTCACGTCTTAAATTTGAAGAAGTTATTTTGTTGTAGGAGTTGTATTTTAGTTCGAGTGTGGGGGCCGAACTTGAAGTAGTTGCAACCGCACTATGGTACCCGGTAGCCTTCGTTCCAAAATTTAAAAATATTAACTTTGTAATTTTGACGGTTTCTTTAAATATTACATATTTATGTTTGGCTTGCTGCGTCAGTATTTATATTTTTTTAGAAACATGAATGTCTTAGCAGGGATGTGGTGCGACTGAAGAATGTAGGCTTACACAGATTATAATTTTACTTCACTACATTATTAATCCTTGACACAATTTAAATATCACTTCACTGATATAGATAGCTGTAAGATTCTTTTATTAAACACTTGCACTTCTTAAACACGTAAACTATTTTCTCACACAAAATACGTATTAAATTTCTCGAGGACACATCTCGCGTCCGGTTAAGAACACTGTCTACAACCAACGCGTCCAGTTATGAGTACTGTCTACAAGCAGCTGACTTGATTCCTACCGCATAAATTTGTAAATATCTGTATTTCAAGTCTCTGATTGGCTATTCCTAATCCAATAGAATACCTTCATTTAACCAAAGCTTTTTCTGGTTGTTTATTGGCTATTTTATGAACTGTCACAAAAATTACATTATTGTTGCTCCAAGAATGACTAGTAGCATTATTAAACCTTCTAATTCATTATTGCCTCAAGGCTACCTCATTGTTACCTCATTGTTAGCAACTTCTAACCTATTATTCTCACAGCTCCTACATTATTGAATTGCGCAATACATTCACATAACATTATTGAACATGTATACAATAATATAAATATATTCAATGACTGTAATATACACTTTTTATACATATTTCTTTAAGGCGGGCTGTTAATTGAATTTATATATTATATAATTTGACTGAAATCATTTAAGTGTTAAAAATACTGCCTCAAATTCTGATTTGATTCACAGTGTTTGGTCACCCACGTAGGTAAATGTAATGGATGAGATTGAATCACCAAGCCAGACTGTTGCAGAAACGTGATCTAGTACGTCAGATAAATCATTATTCATAACGCACATGTCACATGATTACCTCTAGTTCTTCTCCAATTGTTTTGTATATTTTTTTTTTCATTTAGATGTGAGAGTCTATGGCATGCAGCATTGATTCACCCACAGGAAACGCTCAAGGTCTATCAAGAACTATAGTTCAGCAACTCTTTGGGGACACGTGCGAGGCAATAACGTGAACTCTCGACTCCTTTCATTCCTTATCTAGTATAAAGTTAAACCAAATAATGCAAAGCTTGAACATTTAAAAGTACCAAAGGTACATCTTACAGTATTCGACACACTTCGATATTGCCGAGTATCGAGAGTGTCGATGGTATCGATTATCGATGGTATCGAGGTCCATTCCTTGTGGATATTCTAACGGTAATCCTAAAACGCTAAAAATGATCTCGCAAAAATTAGTAAAAGCAAAACAAACTCCATTTTAATCAGCACAGCAACATTTTGTCTCTTCATCCCTTTTATACAAAAGAGCTACCAAAATCTCGCGACTTCTATGCTGACTTCTGCTATGTCGTGTGTGCCATTCTCAGCCACCTTTCTCCTGTTCTGTTGTTTCGCAGGCGCTTCGCCTTTCTGCTCTTCCCTGAGAAACTTCATGCCATTAGCCAGCTTACTGCATTATTTGCACAACGTTTCTACTAGTCAATTCCTGCCCCTGGGACCTGCGCGTGTGTTCCACGGCCTTCTGGATGTCGCTGTTGTTTGCGTACCCGCCCACCCGTACCATACCTAATGAACGCGCGTTGGGACAACAGAGAAGCCATCTAGATTTCTCCTCACAATGAAGCTGTACTCATGCAGCTTGTGCTGCTATCTAGCGGCGCATTCCACCTGCTGCAACAGTTAGAGCGTAATGCATTCACCGCCATCTAGATCCCATCTTCTCCATTCCCATGCAATTCAATCGGTGCATGCTATTTAGCGTTTAGATCTAGGGATAAAATTTAGCGATACAGTCCGCTTTAAGCGTAATTATCGGTTTCCAGTACAGAGTACCAGCTGTCTGTTACATAATTAGTGTGTAAATTGGAAAAGGGGAAACGATGTGAAAACGGGATGTGCATTACCTGTAATCTCAGGCCTGTCGTACCGTGGGGAACCAGTTGAATGTACTACGTAAATAAAATGACGGGCGCCATTTTGCTCGACCCGCACTGAAGAGCTTCCGCAGTTGATTGGCATGTGCCATTAGTTGCTTTAACGGTTGTATGTCCCCGCAACCAAACCAGGCGTCAGCGGAAGTGACAGCGCGGATCATTGTTGATCGCACAGCAATAGTGGCAACATGAAGATACGCCATTAGCTTCGCCACCGCGGTTTCAATTTTTTTTCCCTAGATTTTAACCTACACTAGCCTGAAAACAGCACGTGTCTGTATTAGTTCCATGCGTATTCCTTCCATCACCGGATATTGAAGATGTTTTCATGTTTCAGTAAAGGATAACTGGAATGTTTTTAAAACACTTTATCCTTAAGTTAAGTTTAGGTTACGACAGTTATTTTTTTCAGCGTGTAACGCCGTTCTTACTGCAGACGGCACCACAGACGGTGAACACTGATGCTAGATGCAATAAAATGATACTTGGGTAGGAAATTTGGGAAGGAAACGCTCCAAGCCTAAATATAGGCCACCTTCCCGCCATTTTCCTTTTATGAGAATTGAGGGAACCTGCTAAAAACCTCAGGAAGTACGGTTCTGATGGGATATGAACCGCAAACCTCCCGTTCACGGGTCGGTATCTTAACGACATCGGCTACTCGTGTCGGTACATCAGTAATGAAATTGAATACCTCATATGCCTTACTACTAGCAAATCATTTCGACTTTAGCCCAAGAGTACACGAATTCATTCGTTCTCTCTTGAGTAAAATCAAATGTTTTTTGAGCTATTGATTGTTGGAGTCGATTTTACCTACATGAGGAATCGAAATGTCAACAAAAGGTAATTATGAGGAAGAAAACATGTACATTTAGAACGTTTTAAGTGCCATGTTAAGTATTTGTCTGTAGAAAGGG
The DNA here is from genome assembly GCA_030765065.1 of Deroplatys truncata. Classification (NCBI taxonomy): domain Eukaryota; kingdom Metazoa; phylum Arthropoda; class Insecta; order Mantodea; family Mantidae; genus Deroplatys; species Deroplatys truncata. Next base: position 76,747,038 of record CM060983.1, read on the forward strand.
ACATTCTAAATTTGAATGAACTTTACATCAGTGTTAAAACACAGGATTTTTTTTCAAATGGAGGTTGCTTGTATACAGATAAGGAAATTACACAGTAGAAATAAACATTTAATTAAATGTTTTTGTCTTGCTTTTACTTCATTAACAACGTTTCATGAATAAACCACTGTTCCCTTATATATGTTTGTCATTAATTTCTTTGAAATTACTTTAATTAATTAAATCATCAACCTGTTTTATGCCTGTCAATGTTTTCTCTCTCCTTAGTATGTTTATAATCCTCCATATCTTGACTCAGAGCAAAAAAGTTTAATAGTTACGTTCAGCTAAACTCAAAAAACGAATCCATTCCAGTCTTTAAATCAAAAAAATTCTACACGATGTCTAGACACATGAAGACAACATGAGTTGACATCTACATCTATCTCAATCTGTTAGTGATTATTTTAAGCTTTCTCTTTAGTTTGTCACTCAAAATAAGATAAGAATTATGAACCTGATCATAGAATGCAGCACTATAATTTTAGGAAATGTGATACGTAAAAAAAAAAGATTTAAATGTTCAGTCTTCAATTGTTGCTTGACCCAAACATTCTTAGATGAAATATTAAGGTGGGTGTGGAAAACGAATTTGTAGTAAAAACTATCCTTTTTAAAAGTTAATTAGATTCACCATGTTTCAGAAACAGAAAATTACTGAATGTTATCTTCATTACTGCAATTTCCAATTATTTACTTTTCATCTTAATATGACTCAATGTTTGAACGTGATAACGAGGTATAGGAATTCTCAAGCAGTTAGTTTCAAGTTAGCTACACTCAAACCATCATCAATACATAGAACGTACATAATAGCGACCATGAGCCACTGACGGCAGTCTGCACACGCCAACAGACTGTACAAGGGACCACGCACCAAGCATAAGAATTTGCAAGCATTAACTCCGAGTGAAAGGAAATTTCTAATCGGCCACGATATGAGTGCGCTTGTAGATGGGCGCCACTGCTTTTTTGACAACGCCTAACGTCATCATGGCTAAGGATCAGAGGGGGTGAGGGGCAAGTCGATAGGGGAACTTACAGTCGCACAATGAAAACTGTACTACATTTGCAGCTCTCAGCCTCGCTAGTAAATGTAACTCGGAACTGCGGATGTTTTCTTTACCTGACTGTCTTTCCACTGCCCCGCCACTTGTTCCGTAACTGTTTAGTTCCTCTTACAAACGAACGCACTCATATCGTAACCGACTACTTATTTCCTTACATCCTAGGTTTAATACTTGAAAATGTCTATGCCTGGTGACAATAATTCATTGACGTTCAATATATTGTGTGGAATCTGTTGTTTGAAACAAACATAAGTGTTTACAAACACAAAACATTATAATAAAGTGAAAAAAAGGTTTGTTACACGCGCTTGAGTTTTACTACAGATTGTAATTGCGCGTAATCCATTACATATTATAATACTCAAATAATATGTAATTCTTCAATTAACGCTACATTGCCCATGATAAATTTTTTACTATTAGCAGTCCCCAAACTAAACAATATGTACTTGGTCACTTGTATGACACAGAAAGCAAAACACAACTTTTCGCAAATCATCAGTTTTTATTACTAATAAATCAATGCGATAAAAGAAAGAATCCCGTAAAATGTTTCATGATAGTTCAATGTTTCCTTTCTATAATTTTCCTTTCATTGTATTTCCTTCTTATCTTTCAGATGCACTTCTAGGTTTCGTGACATAAGGCGGTGCCGGACAGATGGCGCGAATACTTGCTCAATGGAAAGAGTATTTACCGTAGACACCCATTCGATTGGTGGGTTGTTCATCGCCCTCTCTCGGCGGCTCCAGCAACCTACTACCTGTAGCCTGCTGTCGTTCCTTCACCTCATCCCTCCCTCCTGGGTGGTGGTAGCAGCAATAGATCTGTGCAGGTCGCAGCGCGCGAGATGTTCTCCCTCGAATCACCTCTACCTCTATATAGTTTAATTTGGAAGAGCTTAAAGATTTAACGACAATATTTCGAAAACGGACACTGGTGTTGTGAAGTTAAAAGACATAAATTGTATATTTCTCAGCTCTAATCTTATATCTATCCACGAATGTCTCGAATGCGTGTCTTTTTTTTACTTAAGCTCCGCTTACCTATCGCTAACCCCACCAACGTAGCTACATAAGCGGGCCAATCTTACAACTCTACGTATGCCTATCTGACACTGTTACTATACGGTACACCCCCGGATCTCAGAATTCCATTCCCTTTCTAATTTACAGAATTCCTGTCTACGTGACTTTGCAAACATACTAAACTTCACGCCAACGACATTCCAGCAACTTTTATGCTAAGCGTTCGATACTCGGGTGTTACTAGTGACTTTCTTTAACTTAACACGCTAATCACCTTTTTTCTTTCCGGACAAATCTTTCAACTCAGTCTTATTACACTATACATTTATTTAATATGTGTAAATTATTTATTTCAATTATTTCTCTATCATTTCTTTATTTAATCATTTATATCTTCCTTTCAATAATTACGTATCTAAACTTCCAAAAGGTATCTAACCTAAATATAAAATTTGGCATTTATTGGACTTTTGCTTTTGAATCATGCTGCGTATTTCTCTCAAAAACAGACATGAGCCTTTTTTAGAAATGCTTTTATGGGTCCAGTAGACGTCAAAACTCTATTTTAGTAAAACCCAGTTGTCGAAATTTGAGTGAAATTTAGTGCTTCCTCTTTCCACCATAACTAGGTAGTAGTGAAAGCAAAACAAAGAAGAATATTTTCAAACAAAAATAAAAAATACTAAAAGACTTATCCAGAACACAATGCAAATAGAACATATTTCACTGTGATAAAAATGACAAGAAATAGTATTTTACCCTATTGTTATCTTCATGCTAAGATATCCTTACTCAGGGGTAAGATATTCAAAGCCAAATAAGTGAGTTAGAGTGAAATGATGTGGCGTATTAATAATTTGGGTGGTTACATTGTCTTTGCCATTGCCATAAATATTATTGTTCTACATTGCCATTACCAGACACATTGTTGCTTACGTCACTCCTGGCTGATAGCTTTGCTAGCTACGATTGTTGGGGGATATAGCGTCTGTCTTGGTTAGGATTCCGAAAGAAGCGGATCGCGAGTGCAAGCCGGCCTTTGGATCATCTATCCTCACCTTTCATATTTAATAGGAACCCCAAACGATTGGGAAATAAATATAGGAATGTGTAAGTAGATTTGTGTTATGGATTTTGTACAGTGAAAAACCCACGCCTTCCTCTTAACCTCCACTCCACGTTTCGGTCCTCCGCAGCCAAGTGAGTTTTCTCCCCTCAATATACGTGCTGGATACTCAAAATTAATTTAATTTTCATGTGAACTTTTACGCCATCCACCCAGTTAGTAACAATATGTTTTGATAAACATAGAAGTGATCGTTAGAGCTAAACACACCGTTTATATATACATATATGTTTATTTATTTCTATAAATATAAAATTGTATATAATAAAATAATGTTATAAAATGGTTGTTCAGAGGCGATTTCAGCGTCTTTGTTCAAACAAAAGTAATGTGTAAAAGAGGACCACATTGCTTTTCTTAAAGCTGCAATTATAAAATTTTTAAGATGAATGTCTTGCATACATCACAGGAAAATTAACGAAAAGAAGTGATGAATATTTAAGTTGTCAATAAGTGTATCACTGAATAGTTAAAAAACAACATATTTGGAATTAATCTTCTTAAATCAACGTATACAACATAGGCCCTTTATCCACAAATCGCCTTTATTTCAGTTTTACTACGGAGGATTAAAGGATTTGTAAATATCCAAAACTGTATAATATGTTGCATTTAAAACGAAAAAAACCAATAAAATCCGGAATTATTCGATATTAGTTCCCGCAAAAACCGCACGAATCCTGCTACCGTGAATTGTTTCCCACCGCAATACTTCTGTGTTGGCGTAGATGTATGTGCCTATATGCTGTTATTCCAACGAAGCAAACATTTTAACCTGTTAGAAAATCTGGATAATATATTTTCATATCTAAATGTACAATCAAAAGCAACCGAAATTAACAATGCAGGAACAGTTATGCACTGATCATCAAAACTTATGCGCTCATCTTTCTCTTCCCATCATAAAAATGGCTTTCAAATCAACACCTCGAGTATTTTCTAAGACGTAGAACGCCGTACTGCGCATGCTCAGAATATAGTTTTAAACTTTCTCTACTACGTATATTCCACCCACAAATGCAATACCGAGATTTCACCGGAAATACACGTTTGAAACGCACAGTGACACACACACACACACGGACATTTCCCCAAAAATGATTCTTTTTTTAAATTTTGGGGATCGTAAATCGTGTATTTCTGTGAATGATCTAAATGAATTAATTGTTGTGTGCAGATCATTACTAACAGAAACAAATACATTGCTTTACGATTTGTGAAATAAAAAACAAAAATGCTTACACTTTGTTTTCAATTAGTTTATTTTATATTTATAATTTCTCCGGAATTTTCATACTTGCATCAGACATCCTCTAAAGATATCAGCAGAACATTTTCAATATATTTTATTTAAAATCGTTGCAGCAATTTTTGAGAGAATGTTTTTCAAATATAAAAATATTATGGGATGCAGGCATTTTCTTAAAGATCTTCGCCTGGCATCGTTATACTATGTCTGTCTCATGCGCTAGTATTTGAGTTGTGCTGTTCGCAGGCACACACACCTCCTTTCTAAATAGTGCCTCAAAACGTTTGTTTCCGATGATTACTAGGTAGGATTGCATTTTTGGGCACAATACAGTACCACTGCTGGTAAGGAATAAAAATGTAAACCAAAAAAAGAAAATTCTTATGTGCTACACTCGCATGACTTTCTCCACTTTTGTAGAAACTGTTTTTACAAACGCTTATTCTCCATCTACTTCATGTTAATCGAGATAAACATTTGCAGAAAGTATCTTAAGGCTAATTTTCTTATGGGCACAAGAGGAACATGGTAGACTTTAAGCGATAGTCAAATCTTTTAAGAGCTGGTTGCTATGTGCAGTATTCCATTCTCTTTGCGTTACCAGGACATAAAAAAACGAATAACCAATTTTCATTTGAGAAAAAGTATAAGCATTGGAAAATTCAAACAAATAACAAGGAATATCTGGGAAATCGGTCGCTCCACAAAAAAGTACGACATAAATTGTGTGTTTTAACAAGCTCTACATTTTTAGTGTAGAAAAATGTAGTCTTATCTCTTACGGTTTACCAGTTATGCAAAAACCATTCAGAAAGAAAACTTTTGGGGACATTCCCAGAAAATTCAGGATCTACATTTTATTTGTCATTAAAGTATCTTAAATATATTATATTTTAATCAAAACGTTAGAGCTATTTTTGAGAAAATCAAAATTTTCAAAAAATGTTTCATGTAAATGGGAGTCTGGGGTGGGAGTCTTGGTGTTGCATCTTTGAAAGATACTGAACCTAAATACCAACTTTGGTATTTATCCGACTTTTAGTTTTTGAGTTATGTTGTTCACAGACACACGAACACACACATGGACCTTTTTCTAAAAATGTTTTTTTTGTATTCAGGGGGCCTCAAAACATGTATTTCCAGTGAAATCTCGATATCGAATTTTTGGGTGGAATGCAATACTTCCCCTACTTTACGTAGTAGAGAAAGTAAAAATGTAATCCAGTTACAGCGAAACTGTCACTCGTTACCCCACTTAGCAACTGTTACGCCCTGTGCCAGCACTAACCTCCTTTTTCACCGGCAAGCAGCACATTTTTCAAGCTTTCGTTACTATGTAGCGATAGCAACATTGAAATTCTTTTTTAAAGATCATTATAGCAAGACTCGGAAAGATTAATATGAAAGCGACTGGCTCTCTCCCATTACAGTCAAAGCTGCAGGATTACAATAACGCGCTATCGCTTCTCGCTCTTTTTTGTTTTTACCACCATTGTTTTAAAACATTCGGCGACCGAACTCGCTACTGATAACTCCATGCATTACCTCCATTTAAATGGAACTATTCGGTTGCTGTAAATCCCAGCTCGCTTCCCCTCCCTAAGCGTTCTGTTCTCCACCACAAGCACGTTTAATTATTTCCCCATTGCTTGCGGAACCTAATGGTTATATCAGTGATGGTAAAATCAACTCAAGTATCTATGTTTACGTGGCCATTCAGAAATGCGGACGATATCTAACCAATCGCGCCGCGCCAAGTACAATTGAGTTTGTTGGCATCTGTCTTACTGGAATACCAGACAATAAATGGGTGGTGGTCAGAAACTTCCAAATTAAATTAAATCGGTATGCCACAGTCACACAATTTACTCTCTCCAATATAAGTCTACATTAAATACCCTTATCAAAATTCTGTCTTCCTCCGTGGTGGAGTGGTTACCACACTAGCCTCTAGTTCCCGAGGCCGTGGATTCAAATCCAGCGGAAGGTGATGGATTTTTTGGGCGTAAAAATTCTTAGCATGGCTTCCTTCGGTAGGGAAGTAAAGCCTGTGGTTCCGTATCATAGATGTATGGCACGTAAAAGAACCTCAAGCCTGATAAAGAGACCTCTGAGCAAAATTACGGGTCTTTCATGCCCAATATAGAATGAAACGTTAAAGACCAGAGCAGTTAAAGAGGGTCCATAAATAAAATTCAATTTAATTTAATTTTGGGCCGGAATTCTAAAGCTCGGCCCGAGCCCGAGAAGTTTATATTATTACATGCCGGGGTGAGGGCCAAAAGCTTTGCAGCAAATTAGTGGGGGGGAAATGTGGCGTATTAGTGGGTATTGTCATGCCAGACACATTATTGCGTCGCATTGGTGACAGCATTGTTGGGGTAATTCAGTATTTCTTTCGGTTTGTGTTTGAATTTCTGTCTGGTGTGACACTCGCCAGCTCTAGCTAGCGTGCCTAGCCAGAGATGGGGAGAGAGGGGGAATAGTTTAGCGTTACTTTCTTTGTGTGCGCGAGCGACAGTCGAATTTGTGTGAAAGAATGTAGATGTAAGTCGTGTGTGAAGCATCTCCCCTCAATTCTATATCCCCATGTGTGTGATGAGGGACACCATTTATTTTATTAAATAAACTACAGGTAATGTGAATGATGTGAAATGTGTGTAATATTTTACAAAAACCTCACGCCTACACCGGAATGTGAACATCAAGGTCCTAATCCTCTCGAAATATCTGTAGCTACGCTTCCCCCATGTGCATGTTGGGGTGATTAAAATTTGCTGGAAACCTTTTGGCCCTCACCCCAGCATGTAACAATATTGTAGCACCCGGCCCGAGCTCAATTGTCTAATTTTGCTTTAATGAAAATTTATTTTGCAGTTATTAACTTATTATATCACGAAACGCTGCTGCCTGCGGTGCGTAAGGACTCCAGTTCGATTTCTGGTACCAGCATAGGTATTTTTTCTCCTTCTGGAGTAACCTGGTGAGGGATGTAGTCAGGTCCTTGGGACCAATTAAGGAGCCACTTCCCAGAATTGATTCCGGCTGAGGTCCTGGAATCCGCGTGTACGAGGCGTGTTTTTAAAGTGAGTAACGTTTCAATATTTTGCTGCTGCAGTCGCAATTGTGAGCATGTGCGATCTCTTCCCCCATTCATTAGGAAGCCAGACGCAGCTGTGAGCGAGTCATATTGTACTTTTTCTGTTCTTAGAGCGTTTTAAATGTTCAAAACAATCCAACGACCCGCCGACTGTGTAGTTAGATCAGTGATTCGTTTTTTGAATGCGAGAAATGTATACCGGCAAGCATTCATCGTCAATTGTGTGAGATTTTTGGGGAAACAATAATGAATGGCTATGCCCACCACACAAAGTCAAACTATCCTAAGAACGGATCGCATCATTTGGTTGCGAACAATTGGACCACCCTCCCTACAGTCAGGATTTGGCACCAAGCGGTTTTCATCAGTTTCTTTAATGAAGAAATTCCTTGATCGAAAACATTTGAACGATGTGTAACAAGAAGTGCGTACTTGACTTCCATCACAGACGGTATCATTCTTTAACGAAGGCACAGAAAAACTGGTTTCCCGTTATGATAAGTGCCTGAATAACGGCGGTGACTATGTAGAGAAGTAGTGTAAGGTAATGAATTATAATAAAGTATTTGGAAAATAATATTCTGGCAGCTTTTAAAAGATTAACTGTACTTACTTTAAACCATGCCTCGTAGATGTTATGCTGCCCTACTGACCTCATGGCCCCCCTATTACTACACTTTACTTAGGATGTCCTGGGCGTGGGTCGAAGAGGGAGGCGAATTTTGCGGCTGCCATGCTGTCGAAAAGTTATTCAGAATTGCTGAACAAGAATTTATTTATTTAAAAACCTGCATGTGTGTATGTGTTATCTTTTCACGCAAGAATGGTCCTACCATTTTATGAAACTTGGCTTAAAACACCCCTCAGATACCCTTAAAATAGCCGATATGGCATCTTACTTATTTAGAAAAAGGCACCTTCTAATAAACGCAAAATCAAAAGGTTAGAAATGCGTTGCTTATTATTTCGATTTTTAAAACTGCTATATTACGCAACACATCTAACAAGTTTTGTTATTTCCAATATTTCGATAGTATAAATATTTAGGAATTAATAAAATGTTTTACTTACAATTATTCGTGTAGGTAAACCGTTTACCATGAGAGATAAAATAGTCCAATCCCAATGTGACCATAAGGATGAGCAAAGTTTTGGGTGCCCAGTAAAATAAAAGCAAACTTATTATTGGTTTCAAAACATTACATGATGTAGAAACTTTTAAGTAACTATATTTAGCGCTACATAATTACAAACAATCAAATTACATGTCTCCTAAGGTTTTGTACTAATGAACTACAGATCAGTGAGGCTTTTGTACATATAATCCTCAATATATTATCGTGATAGCGTAATTATTGTTACGAAGGTATAAATAAGTAAAGAAATGATACTAAGATAAATAAATAACTGAAATAAATGATTTCCGTATATTAAATCAATGTATAATCCTGAGTTGAAAGATTTATCCGGAAAGAAGAGACCATTAGTGAACCATGTTAAGCAAAGTCTTTAGCAACAGTCGAAGTAACGAACGCGTTAGCGTAAAGATTATTGGAATGCAGTTAGGTGTTGATACCGTAATGCTTGACGGGAAAATATAAATAATTAAATACAGAAATGATAGTGGGATAAAGAAATAATTGCAATAAATAATTTCTGTATATTATATCAATGTATAATGTAACAAGCTTGATTTTAAGATTTGTCCAAGAAAAAGGTAATTAGGAAATCACGTTAACGAAAAGTCAATGTCAGTGAGGAACTGGCGCATTAGCGCCCAAAAAAAGACACTACTACTACTAATACTAATACTACTAATACTACTACTACTACTACTAATAATAATAATAATAATAATAATAATAATATTTATAATAAAAAGACTACTGCTATATACTACTACACCAGTGGTTCTCCAAAACTTCCATATGGATACACGGAGACAGTTGGAATATGCAATCAATCAACAGGGCCAAAATTTCGTCACCTTCAGTGAGTGAAGTCAGCATAACAGTACCGTTAGATGATGATGATAGTAATGATAATAATAATAATAATATAATAATAATATTTATAATACCAAGCTAAAAATGGCAGTAAAACACTGTGTGCTCACATATTTCTTGCTTATGTCCGTAATGTTAGACAAGAATAGCATAAACACCATTAAAAATAGCTATGGGCGGATACGGATAGGTCAAACTAAGACATTTTAATTGTTTGTCATCTAAAAAGTCAGTTTCCTCCCTCGAAAATAAAGCCTGTGTAACTGAAGTGGAAAATATTCCAAGATGTTTTCCGCCTGTTTTTTTCTATCATCACGAGCAGTACACTCTAGTTCTAGATCTGTTTTTGTCTTATCATTATGGACTGTACACTCTATTGCAAGCCTGGGAATGCCTCTCAATAAGCGGATCCGCACATCGTCTTTGCTGATAAGCAAGAGAAGTAGAATGCAGCTCGCCTGGTCCCGTAGCTTAGTCGGTAGAGCTAGGGCTCCCGAGGTCAATTCCCGAACAGGAGGGAAGCTTTTCTCTAGCCAAGATTATTCCCTATCCTCCCCAGAGTCTGGAAGTATGAATGAAAATGTTAATGTGTATGATCTAATGATTAAAGCCAACATTTACTAGAAACCCAAAGGCAAGCGAATACGAGTTAAAATCATTGCCTATAGGCAATAATAATATGTTCCGAAAAAAAGGTTGCCGATAAGACCGTTATCGTTAAAGGCGGGGTATAAATGCAGGTTTAGAAAAAAACGAAGCTCGCTCACGCTAATTCGATAGTTCCCCACTGACCTGTGTTTACTTGGTACCCCGTTGAGTTCTTGAGGCAGTGTTTTTAACACTTAAATGATTTCAGTCAAATTATATAATAAGTAAATTCAATAACAGCCAGCCTTGAAGCAATATGTGTATGTAATAATTTGTAAAATGTATGTAACAGTCATTGCATATGCTTATATTATTGTAAACATGTTCAATAATGTTATGTGAATGCATTACGTAATTTGTTAAACGTTGCTAATAATGAGGTAACAATGAGGTAACCTTGAGGCAATAATGAATTAGAGAGTTTAAATGTTATTTGTGATTCTTGGAAGCAATAATGTAATTTTAGTGACAGTTTATAAAATAGCCAATCAACAACCAGAAAAAGCTTTAGTTAAATGAAGGTATTCTATTGGAGTAGGATTAGCTAATTAGAGTCTTGAAATACAGAAATTTGCAAGTTTAGACGGTTGAAATCTAGTCAGTTGCCTGCGGACTGGGTTTGTAAACTGGATGCGTGATGCGTCCTCGAGAAATATAAAAATAGACGAAAATAGTATACGTGTTAAAAAGTGCAAGTATTAAACAAAAGAATCTCGCAGCTCTCGATATCAGTGAAGTGCTATTTAATTTGTGTCAAGGGTTAATAAAAAGGAGTGAATTAAAACTTAAAAATCTGCGTAAGCCTGCATTCTTGTCGCATCATGCCCTGCCAAGATATCCATATCTCTAAAATATTACTGACGCAGCCGAGGCAAACATAAATATATAATATTTAAATAAACAGTTAAATTACAAAGCTATTATTTTTAAACTTGGGGCAAAGACCACCTGAAAGTTCATTTGGGTCGAAGGCTACCGGAAACTGTTTACCATACGTGCGATTGCAACGAATTTCAAGTTCGGCTCCCCAAAGTTGAAATACGATACAACTCCTACAACTACATCAATAATAAAACTCCTTTCTCATTCTGCTACTCTTTTAAAGCACGAAGGTTATATACACACTCGAAATGCAGGGCAGTTTGGCCACCTGTTATATTAGTTTTATTAAGCTTATTTTAATGATTAAATGGGATCTAAAACAGGAAAAGTACTTAAGCTTGAAATCAAATTATGCCAAAAAAATGTGTATGGAACGGATAAGTAGAAGCTATAAATATACCTGTTTTGTCATTTCATTGTCGAAATATAAATATTTTATAGAAAAGTCCGGTCTAAGCCCATCTTGGTCAGTCCTGTTGAGAATTTATTGCCAACAAAACACACATGAGTGAACATTGCCATTTATCCATGTTTATTGCAGCTAGTGTGGCTTGCAATGTGTTTATCTGCCGATAATAACCAATCTGGAACATAGCGAGCAGGATTTCCTACTGTCACAGTCAGGAATCGATGTGCAATTCGTTGACTGCCAGTTCTAACTGTAGAGCAAGGGACTGCTATTTTGACGTAACGTTATGCATATATTTGTGGATGATTCGGAACTGAACGAGTTTGCATCCATTGAGATGTTAACTGACAGTAGTCGTGGTGGTGTGGGGATGAAGAGATTTCCCGAGAATGGAAGTTCCTGCACGAGCTGACGCAGTACAGGGGTGCACAAAATACATCCCTAATGCTGCAATCATTTTAACATGATAGATTTCACTTCTATGTGGATACAAACCCAAAACTTTCTACTTTTATAAAATTACTTTATAGGACCATGCACACTGTCGTGCACAAAAATTGATCCATTTCCCTAGATCGTGATAGTGTTTTTCCCTCCGTAAGGTTTTCACCTTCAGGTAACCAACTTTCGACTCCACCCAGCCGGTATCAGTTCTATATGTGATTGGTTTGAAAAACAATACTATATATACGAAGAGCACTATGTATATTTTGAGCCTAATAATTAAAACAAAGTAATTTCTGAATGAAAACTGCTTTATTGTTTTTCAAAATATTCCTCTTTATGGTCAACACACTTTTGCATCCGTTTGAGCCATCTGTCAAAGCATTTATTCCAGTCTTCTTGAGACACCTCCAAAACATGGTTTTTGAAGGCATCAGCGGCTTCTTCTGCCAACGAAAATCGTTGTCCACGCAATTTATTCTTGATGTTCGGGAACACAAACAAGCCATTGGGTGCCAAATCAGGACTGTATGGCGGATGACCCTCAATTCGATTTTTTGAGCCTTCAAATACTCTTATGTTAGACGAGATGTGTGTGCGCTCGCATTGTCTTGATGAAGAACGATCCTACGGTTCTTTTTGGTTTTCCTTACTTCACCGAAGACTTCCGGCAAACAAATAGTTGTGTACCGTTTTACATTCCTCTGAAGGCACTGTTGCCACATGGACAGTTTTGCTGAAAAAACAGGTGACCATTTGCTTCGAAGTGCTTCGAGTGCGAACAACGTTTGTTGGATTTGCTTCATCTTGAAACACCCATACAGTCGATTGCTGTTTACGTTCCGGCTCATACGCATAGATCCATGAATCGTCACCTATTACAATCTTATATACGTCTTTTGAGACACCGCCATTGTATTTCTTGAGCATTTTTGTACACCAATCGACACGAGCGCCTTTTTAAGATTGCGTCAAATTATGTGGGATCCAACGGGAGCAAACCTTTTTCACGGCTAAATAATCATGCAATATTTTATATATGCTGGTGGAACTAATGCCTCAATCTCGCAATATGTCGCATGACTATCTTTCATTATTAATTTTTGCACAGCATCAATTTATTCAGGAACCAATGATTTTGGACGACCTTCACGAACTTCTACATTGAGGGAACGGCAGCCACTGATTAAATTCGTTATACCAGCGGTTCACAGTGGCAAAGGATGGAGCTTCGTTGCCAAATGTGGAAGTTATTTGATCGATGCACTCTCGTCTTGATAATCCACGTCGAAAGTCGTAATGAATCATTGCACGAACATTTTCACGAATTAATTCCATGTTTTTGTTGACACACAATTTTCAGGTTAGTGTAAAGAAAACAAATGACGGTCTATTGACAAAACGTTTGAAGTATATTGTGGTCAAAAATGTCAAACTTTCCATTGGAAATGTCAGATGGCACCTACAACATTCAGGGTTGCCAAGGCTCAAAATATAAGTAGTGCCCCTCGTAAATTAATCAATGAACGATGCTTATAATCAGTATGAAATGGAGTGATGGTTCGGATACCACCTCTAAGAAAGGGTTTCGCTACGATTGGTACACAAGGAAAGGATAAACCAATTACGAATAATTCAGCCTTCTAGAGGAAGCGGTGAAGAATTATTTGTATGTTATGTTAAACTTAACGACAACTACGACATTTACATATTTGAGAGCTTTCATCAGCGAAATGGACATGAAGGTTAAGTTATTGAAAACCGGTATTAAGAAAATGGTAGCGTAGCATGAAAATATAAGGTATAAGTTGTAATGTTACCCTTTTGAAGATTGACCATACTTTGAGGCAGGTAAAGTACATTACCAGTACACTGGTAGGGGGTGAGGCTAGATTTTTTCAGTACCAACATAAACAACTCCATTCCATTATGGGGCACATTTTGTATCCATGCACATTAAAATGCTGTTGTAAATGAATTTCTTTTTTATTCAAATAAAACAGTTTTAATAATTATCTTCCTATTGGTTATCTTTGGCTAACTTACTATTTTAACTTCAACCACCCTTTAAATTGATAGTAAAGTATATAAAATAAATTAACCTTAACTCTTAATACAATTATTGCTGATAGTTTCCCGAAATTTAATTCAGCTTAAGGGATATTTATTAGGATTTCTTAACGAATATATGTCAGGATAATGATATTGAGACTGAAGGTCTTATTATATGGAACATTATTTGGGGGGGGGGTCATTTCTATAGCTCCTTTAACTACTATGTTCATATCCTAGGCTTTGACTGAAACATTTGATGGTGTTTTTACACTTTAACTTTTAGGTTAGGTGCACATTCTCTCTAACATCCACACTTCCAGACACTATGGGAGGGGGGGGGGTAGGGAATAATCCTAATTAAAGATTATTCCCATCCCCTCCGGCCGAGAATCGAACCTGGGACCTCCAAGTGAGACGTCAGCGAACTGACCACTCGGAGGTAGTTAACATTGATTTAAATGCGGAAGAAAGTATAAAAAGAAGGAAAAACACCAAAACAATCGTGGAACTCAGCTCAAAAGACTAGAATAAGTTAACATTCAATGCACACTCTGCGCGTGTCCAGTTTATTATAAGGGTAGCGTTTCTGCATCGCATTCAAGATGTCCCGAAGAACTTTTCAAAGCAACACACTCCTAACAAAATTCGATAGGTTCTTTTCCGTAGTGTTTCTTTATCCTCGGCCATCACTCAGGCGAATTAACAATAGACATACATTATTTATTAATGTATTTATTTAGGTGGCATTCGATTGAAGCTGTCCCTTGTGTTTATATAGGTATCTACACCTCGTCGGTTCTTAAAATATAATGACAAATTATGGGTGATTCTGTACGGCGGAATACATTTATTATAACTTCAAAAATTATTACTCAGATGCAATTATATTTAAGACAGCGTGGCCAAAAAGTATAACTTCTAACACAGTGCACACCAGCTAAAAGCTTTAAATTATAACACCCTTTGTATTTGCATATGTTTAATAACTTGACTTGGTGTGATTAGGTTTTACTTTTTATTATGTCTTTTTACACGATTAATTACCTATGGCGCTAGTAGCATTATCTGTTCACATTACAAATCGTCACACTTCAATTTATCGCAATTCGTTGTAGGGTTAACCTATACGTTGTATTGACAGCCTGCTGCTGATCTAAGGCGTTATCCTTTTATTTACTATAACCTACATAAAGATTAAATGGCGAAAATTATTAATTCAGAAGAAACTGAAATGGAAGAACCAGGTGAAATTACAGAAGCACCAGAAAGAATAACATTAGAAGTACTTATTCAGAAAGCAATATGATTTAATCACTTCAATGCCTAGTGTAAGGCAAAACATGTTGAAAACAGTTTCACTGAAAATGACTGCTTGTGAATCAACAAAACAACAAAACATCTGATATCTCGCTTGTTTATGGTGATTTCACTTGTTTCAAGAACCGCGTCCTAAACATGAACATAGTTTCAGCAATCAATATAATATTGATATATTGCAAAATCAGTGTTGTCTAAAAATATGTACCAGACGTGTTAAAAGTGGTTTTAGCCTTTGTATCACAATCTACTAGTATAATATAGTCTGGATAAAAAATAATACATATTTTATATTGATTTTATTTTGCTCGTAGATATACTCAGCTAACCTATGTCTCGTTTTGTAAAATACTCAGAAGACGAATGATGGGCTGGATGAGTGAACCATCGGCCCATTTAAACATAATTTCATTCATTCTCCATCCGAAATGACCCACCTACCTGGTGACGTTCAACTTCAAAACCAAAGAAGTGGAGAACTGCTATTTTTTGCTTCACGTTCTTGGGACATTATCGTGATCATCGCGGCAGTAGCTTGCTTACTCCAGATTTCTTAACAAAACCCACACATTTTATGTTTTAATTCTAAGTAAAATGACGTAGATATCTAACATTAAACTATATAAATAGCAGATAATCTTTGAAGTTATAACGGCATAAGTATAGTTCTGTAATCGAATCGAGGCACAGCGATAGAATAAAAATGCTGAACATAGGACAAAAAAATCTGAACCGTTATATCACATGATTTTCTCTACCACCATCTATTAATGGGTATAAAACTATGTTATGAAAGCTCATTACTTTCTCTACCACGTACATAGTAGGTAGAGAAGGCATTGTACTCCACCCAAAAATTCCTACCGACATTTTACCGGAAATACATGTTTTGAGCCCCCCTGAGGCCAAAAAAGAAATTAGATAAAGATCCGTATATGTGTCTATGTCTTTGTGAACAGCATGACTCAGAAATGAAAAGCCGGATATATATCAAAATTTGTAGTTAAGTTCAGCATCTCCCAAGTATGCCACACAAAGATTTTCAATAAAATTTTCCCACCTTCAACTATCCTTTACACGGAACATTTTTCAAACATTTTGATTTTCTAAAAAATGGCTCTAAGGATTTTGATTAAAATATCACAATTAAAGATATTTACATGACAAATAAAATCTATATCTTGAATTTTTGGGGAATAGTCTTTGAAGTCGTCTTCATTCAGAAGGAATTTTGTATAATCTTGTACAACTACTAAACGTTAAGCGAGAGACGAAAACGTGCCATACAAAAAACTAGACCTCTTTAAAACACACAATTTACTTCAAATAAATGTTTCTTTGGCATAAGCCATTTCCGAGGTATCCGTTATTAATGGTTGGAATTCTTCATTACTTGGTGAAGCTTCAGTCCTTTCAGCATTCAGTTGCTTCTTAGGATTTCATGGAAACAGTATGGAATTATTAAGGTCAAAATATAGCGTCCAGTTCTTAAACATTTGATTAACGCTGTTCCCTTGGTATCTATAATGAAATGTGTAATGTAGCTGTTTCTGCAAAGGTGTATTTGGGTTAAAATGGAGTAGATAGAAAAATAAGCTTTAGTAAGAGTAGTTTGTATATCCACTAATTAGCGATAGAAGGTAGAGGAAGATGTAAAGTAACAAATAATTTTTCTTGGATTCATGGGACCTCAAAACATATGCTTCCGTTGAAATCTCGATATTAAAATTTTTGGTTGGAATGCAATACCTTCTCTACCTACTATGCACGTGGTAAATAAAGTAAAAATAGTGAGATTTAGCACTAAAAATGTTGATATTATACCTTTTGGATAAAATTAATTGTGCCCCTTACTTTCTGTATGATGGAATTGCCATGAAAACGTTCAACATCTGTTTTACAACAACGAAATGCTTCAACACTCACCTCAATTCTGTGAAAAGTCTCATAAAGGAAGGGAAAGGATGAAAGTGCCACAATAGTGGAAGCTGAGAAGAGCCCCCTCAAGAGAATGTGAAGTGTTTGGGCAGCCCTACCTACGATCAGGAGTACTGGTCCATGACAGTGAAGGAGTGGAAGAGAAAGGTCGGCGAGGGGAGTGGAATCCGGGGATCAAACTTTGGTTGCTTAGCAACGGGCCGTTTGGGAGATTTTCTCACTGCCTCGCCATAATGTTGTGTCCGTGACCGCGGCATTTCTACACCCGGGGAATTGACCATCTCAACACCTTTCATTTCGACTAAGAGCATCATCCCATTACAGTCCCCACCATTCTGGTCTGGCTTATACAGTCACGTATTTAAGGAAGCCAAGGGAATAAGTACAGCAAGCTCAAAGATTGCACCTTAATCTCGTCAACAGCTGCCCTGTCCAGAACGCGCCTTCCTGTTGCTCCAGCCTTGCTCACAATCTTACGAAACATATAAATCAATGAAGATCAAATGGCGAAGACTTTGTGATCAAATGCATGTGTTTGTTAGTCCTGAAATTGCTTAGAGGTAAAAAAGGAAAGTGAATTTAAACTCAAACAATTTGAAACAGCGTAATAACGTTTTCCACGTAATTACATTTAAAATGTAAGATATAATGTCAACGAATTCTTTATAATACTTAATACTTTAAATTCCACATGCAGTTAATGACTCATTTCATTGTTTGAAGGAACAAATTTTTATATTTTTTTGTCTACATATTGATTTTAGTCATTGATTTTAATAGGAAAATAACTAATACACAACTGTAAATAATAAAAACAAACAAATTAATAAATGCTCAAATCAAAAATTTCACTGTACGTCACAGCTGTTACCCTTTGTACAAAAATATATGTATGTTACTCTTTTTCTCGTATGATTAAAGGAATATATTTTTAGTTATCTTCATAGCGAAGTGTTTCTCTTCCAAATGAATATGTCCATCTTTGTGTTCGTCTGTCCTGAATCAGATTTCAAGAGCATGCGAACATGCATAAACCTTCCATCCCTACATAACAGCATGGGCTCATTGAAGATATTAGTTCTAAAGCATAAGGAGAGTAAGGGAAGCTTTGTAAACACTGGAGTATTTATGTAAATCCGTAAAGAAAAATGTCAAGAAGGAGTATTTATTAATATTTATTAAGCCCAGAATGCGAGAATCAAGCGAGAAATATTTCCTCAACAAAAATTCATAGAATGCACAAACATCAACGTGTGCAAATACTCGAAGAAGAACCGGCAAAAATGATGACTGTAAAGGGATGAATAACGTGGCATTACACATATTATATTCTAAGTTTCGACTATTACAAATATCAGGAATTAAATTTCCAGGATTGCAGTACCTTCTTCCTCATTATTTGGGAAAAAGTGAACATGACAATTTTGAACGTTTCGGTGATAGAAAGTGATTCGCAAATTATTATTGATGATAATAGAGAGACCTACAGCTTCAAGTAAATGCAATAGAACAGTAGACAAAATGTTATTCTGAACTTCCGTTTAACCCAAACAATGTAGGGCCCGAGTTGCTTTAGTTCAGGTCCCACACAGGAGGAGTAGGTCAGTCAGGGTAGAGACTACTCGCTAAAGGCTGAAGGGAGAAGAGACAGAAGGATAGAAGAACTAATGAGGAATCAATATAACATTATGCCAAGAGATTTTCTCTAACATCGGCTCTAAGCACCTAGTCTTACCACTTCAACACGTACACGTATCTGTAAGAGTTTTAGCTGGTCTTGACGGTCACGAGATAAATATTCAGCGACTCCGGTGACGTGGGCGACAGCGACGAGGAACTGATAGAGAGACCGAGACACTAAGAGAATGTGAACTTTAGCTTAGCTTATATTGCTTTTTAGTACTGACTGTAAACGCATCAGCATTCTAGTGTACCTGAATCTTGACTTACTGTGATTTCAACTTTTTCAGACATATTACGCAGTTTCCTCTTCGTTGGTTTGGGTCTCAATGCAGGAACATTACAATTTCTACTTTCGAGGTTTGAAACTTGTTAAGCTTTCGTACATCTGATTTGTGAAAATGATATGAACCTGAGAACTTTTATTTTCTAATCATATTCAGTATATTTATAGAATCTGAAGTAATATAATTTACTCAAGAACGGGAAAGAGTTTATTTGTTTTACAATGTTGGCAGTTCACCTCCAAATGCCACAAAAGTTGCCTTTCACAACTCTACCTTTTTTTGTTCATGACCTACTGTAAGTTGCAGATATTTTTTGTCTCACAATCTGGTAGGTGAGAAAATTTGAACTCAGAGGCATGGATTTTGAAGACGCAGATACTGAAGAGGCATTGAAAATTGCATTGAACTATACCTCTCGCCCTACTGTATATGTATGTTTTTACAGCTAACAAATGTATGTTAGTAGACGTAGTTTCCTTTGAAATGAATGCATGTATTAGAATTCTAATTTTCCTTCTGTGTAAAACGCGAATTAATGCGACTATCCGGTGTAATGCCCCAACCCCAGATAACAAAAAATAAATGGCAATCGCTTCCTAGTGGCATACGTATACGACGATTAGAAGAAAGGGAAAAAATCTGATGTGTTACACTCGTATGACTTTCTCTACTCTTGTACAAACTATTTTTACAAACGGTTATTCTCCATATGCTTCATGTTAATCGAGATGTTAATCTTATTGCTAATTTTCATGTAGGTGCAAGGAGAATTGGTAGGCTTTAAGCGATAGTCAAATCTTTTAAGAGCTGGTTGGAATGTGGCGCATTCCATTCTCTTTGTATGTCCAGGACATAAAAAAATGAATAACGAATTCCCATTTGAGAAGTAGTATTGGAAAATTTAAGGGAATAACAACCAATATCTCTAAAATGGTTCACTCAACAACAAAAAATGTATGACATAAACTGTGTATTTTAACGCGATCTACATTTTTTGTGTAGTAAAATTTTGTCTATCTCTTATGGTTTACCAGTTATGCGAAAGTCGTTCAAATTGAAGAATACTTTTGGATACATTCCCAGAAAATTCGAGATATACATTTCATTTGTTATAAAATATTTTAAACATATGATATTTTAATCAAAATCGTTAGATCCATTTTTGAGAAAATTAAAATTTTACATATAAAGAGTAATCTGGGGGGGGGATTTCTTGAAAACCCTCGTGTCGCATCTCTGGAGGATACTGAACCTAAATACCAAGTTTGTGTTTATCCGACTGTTCGTTTCTGAGTTATGCTGCTCATAGACAGACAGACACACCACGAACATGTTTCCAAAAATGCGTTTTTTTTATTCAAGGGGTCTCAATACATATATTTCCGGTGAAACTTCGCTATCGAATTTTTGGTTGGAATACAATACTTCCCCTACTTACTATACGTAGTAGAGAAAGTAAAAATGACTTCTTGAGTGATTTTCAATAAATTTAGTTCGAGTACCTCAATATAAACCAGCGAATATACACTAAATAGTCTCGTGTAATAATTCATACAAGAAGTGTTGCAATTATCTAACGAGATAGGCCTATTAGCGATCAAACCGTTCTAAAACTCTTCTTTAAGAGATATGCCTAACACAAATCGGAAGGGAGCACTGAAGGAGAGACGGTAGCTCTTTACAAAACATTTACACAAAGAGCGTCTTGTTGACATGACGTAACCCTCCCCCCTTCCAGCCGCGAGCGAGAAGCTCCTTCGTGTCGCAAGGTAGACACTTCCACGGAAAATATTATTATCTCAATTAGAAAATTATACTCGCTTGCGCTTCTCGCTGGCAAAACTCCACCTCCTTTGTATACGGGACGAGAGTGGAAGGCTTTGACACGGTAGCTTGCAGGTTCTCATATTCTTTTCATCAGCCTCTACCACACAAAGGCCCTTTCAGGTATTTTCGGATGATGCAGTTCCTTCTCAGCGTCTGTACATTCTGCTCCAAATATTATATATTAGTGCTGCCAGGTCTTGCGAAATTTCGGAAGATTTTGAAACTATTTGATGAAAATCCTCTAAATGTACTGCATATTCAATTACTGGTAAAGCTCACAGGACTACAATGCGAAATTAAATGCGCCTAACGTCGCATAAGAACTTGAGAAACGTCAGAAACAGGTATTTCAGCTTTTGAGTTCTAAAATTATTACGATCGAGGGTCCGATGGCGCGTCAAGCGCGACGACTTTCCAACGCTGCTTAAGTTCGTTCATACATTCTGCGTGAGCATCATGACGCAGATAATTCTTTCTGGCCCACGTTTTTGCGCAATATGACGCAGCCACGCTACGTCCTCCAACAATGAAGCAATACCTTTGCCTCACGGTTGCAGCTTGTCTCCTCCCAGTTGGTTTTTCTTTTGCCACGGCTGCTCAAGCATGAATCCTTAACCTCAGGGTATGTCTGGGTGTGTACAAAGAAACACACAAACGCTGTCTTGGAACACTTTTATTCACTATTTAAAATAATACTTTAGGTTTGCCGATCACTATTAAATGCATACGATGATACTTTGTCTTTATCAAGACCGAAGAATATTAACTACAGCTAAGCGTTCTACCCTCTAGCATGTTCGCCACCATTCTTCTTCACACGAGGAGAAAGTCGTCCTGCACTCACCAGGCACTCAGGCTGTACTCGGCTAGTTACCAGGAAAAACTTGCTTCAATGGTATTTACCCTTTCTACCTGAGGCTGGTCCCTAATTAACAAAAATGTGCCTGTCTGGTCTTTCTGTCGCTTTTACAGTCAACAATTTTCACAATGCTTCTCCTTGTTATACATACACTGATTTTAAATACATTATTACTTATTTTATATCGCTATCCTTCTCAGAATATTATGATAATTATTGCCTTCATAATTCCTGCTTCAATCAGCTGTTATTTTATATTTAATTCATCCTTTATTTGTGTTGCTTTTGATATATAGAGCAAAGGTGAAATGGCAGATACGGCTAAAAAATTTACACTTTGGGTATTTCTTTAATTATCAATCTCCACGCATTACTTGTATTTTAAATACAATTACACTGAATCTACCATTTTGTACTCTGCATTCTGTATCACTTCACAGGAAGAATAATCAATGCTCCTATACCCTCTGACTTATAAAGGCAAATTTTGGTTCATCTTTTAGGGCAAGTTTTGCTTTACAAATTGGTTACCACTGCTAAATATTGCAGTGTGTCCAAGACATGTGGTTTCCTTGCAAATATTTGCCAGTTTTAATCCATTTTTGCTTCTAAAAGGTTTTTCTGTAAATGATATTTTTCTGGTATAGATGACCCGTTTTTCAGAAAATATTAAATGTGTAGAAATGAAATTTTTGGACGATAAAAGGAAGACCTTAATATATTGTGAATCTACTTTTCTGTTAATAAGATGGTAGATTATTTCAAGTACCCTTGAAGTAGGATGAATGTCCCACTGTTGGAAAGCCAAACTTGATGAAGTAACTGCCGGTTCAGGTGGTCTTCGCCCCAATGTTCCTTTCCGGTGGTCCTCGCCCCAGGTTTACTTTCCGGTGGCCTTCGCCCCAATGTTTAGGAATTAACTTTCTATTTTAATATTTCTTTAAATATTATATATATTTATGTTTGCCTCGGCTGCGTCAGTATTAATTTGTAGAAACATGTATTTCTTAACAGGGAGTGGTGCGGATAAGGAATGTAGGCTTACACAGATTATAATTTTACTTCACTCCATTTATTAATCCTTCACAGGATTAAATAACACTTCACTGATATAGAGATCTGTGAGATTGTTTATTAATTACTTGCATTTTTTTAGCTCGTAAACTTTATAATATTCTCGCCGTAATGAATTTTCGTCTCACACTGGATACGTATTAAACTTCTCGAGGACGCGTCTCGCGTCCAGTTAGGAACGCTGCCTACTGGCAACTGACTTCTACCGCCTGAATTTGCAAATTTCATCTATTTTAGGTAAGTCACTGATTGGCTAATCCTACTCCAATAGAATACTTTTATTTAACTTTCAGATTTTCTGGTTGTTGATTGGCTATTTATAAACTGTTTTAAAAATTACATTATTGTTGTTCTAAGAATTACTAGTAGCATTATTAAGCTTTCCAATTCATTATTGCCGTAAGGTTACCTCAATGTTAGTAACTTTCGCCCTTTATTATCACAGCTCCTATATTGTTAAATTACCTAATACATTCACATAACATTATTAAACATGTACACAATAATATAAACATTAATACAATGACTGTAATATACACGTTTTATATATTGTTACATACACATATTGCTTTAAGGCGGGCTGTTATTATATTTTTATATTATATAATTAGACTGAAATATTTAAGTGTTAAAAATACTGCCTCGCCCTTCCATTTAATTACTGATCATTTTAAATAAAGAATTGTATAATTAAGGAAAATAACATTATATATTATAATAGTATGTAAGCTTCAAAGAAATGCATCTACATCCTTTAAATATTTCAAATTTACATCTTAGGTAGATTTTTGGGATACTGACTGATAAATTTACCAGCTTTTATGTAGAATGGTGACACTTGGGAAGGGGAAAAACACATTTCAGTACCAAATTGCGCCATTTAAATACAGGACACCTTTTTTTAAACATCCAAGTATACATGTGTAGCATAATGTACCATTAAGAGGTGCGAGTACTCTTACACTTACAAACCATATTATCTAACCTTTCGAGTATAAAAACAACTTGATTCACGTTGCGGTGCGGGTCAAGGCTAGTAGAGGAACAAAAAATGATAAATGAGCAAGGGAATAAAAAGAGAGGACATTAATGGTCACTAAGTAATAGAACGCAGTTCCCTTAAGTGCTCCTTTTTTAGTGTCTAATATGATAAAGTACTAAAAGTTTAATCCATGATTGCAGCTTCAGGCAATAATAGCATTTAACCATAATTATATCTCTGTTATCTGCTTCCTAAGCTCTTTAGTGTCTTTAGCTCTTAACAGCTCTTGGTTATTGAAAATTAATTTGCAGAATTTTCTCAAATTAGAGTTTACCTTTGTATACATGCGATTCAAAGTGTAAGCTTCTAATAATTTAAGATACCACAATATTACTGTAATAAATTGTAGAGAACAAATAAGTGCTAATAGTTTCAGCATTAATTGTATGAAATTTATTTTAATGTGCACACAAATTCTACGTTTTTGGGAACGCAACAGAGCTGAGCATATAGCTAGGCATGCGGGTAGCATATTAACCAGGCATTTAATAATACGGGCATTCACAACACATTAGGACAGAAAATGCGTATCCCGTTAATAGCCCAAATAACGCGACAGTACAAAAAGGAAATAGGAGTGCATACATTCATTTTAAAAAGCATATGTAAAAATATTTACAAATGCGCCTCTTCTAACTAGTGCGTTTTCCTGCATAAACGGAAGTAAGATTCTTAAACTATGCTTCAACAATTTTTATAATAGAAGCTATGGCAGCTGTGTTTGATTTGTATATAAAAATATTTATCTATGATTTAATAGGCTATCCTATCTTCAAGGCTCACTTCTTTGAGTTTACATGTTGATTCAGAGTGATGAAATTTGGTTTCATTCTTTTGTCTTTATAAAATGCGTATCGTTTATTACCAAAAACCGCTTGTGCACTGGGAATTGAAATGTTACCGTAGTTTTTTTTGGATCTAATACAAAATTAAAGCAGTAGAATAATCTGCTAGCCTGTCACACCATGGAGCACATCTGCAACCAACTTGAATCAAGCCGTGTGGTTGATATATTCAGTCCTTAGGGTGAAAATCAGGCAGTTTTTAGCATAATAGGACCACAAGTAACCAAAACTATTCGCCGTTTAGAATAATTCTGCTGCAAAAGGATTAAAACCTCGTCAAAAGGATTTCTACAAAGTTTAAATACTAGCCGCTAAGCTCCAATCTTATAAATCATTTCGTTAACTGTGTAAAAATATTTCATTTAAGGTATCTTAGTGGCAATATATAAAAGAAAATTAGAGAAAACATCACAGAAAGATCTATAAATCAATCGCTTGTTTTAACATCTACGATAGCTGATTTGGATGGCAAGAAAAAAAAATTTGATGTGTTACACTCACATGACTTTCTCTTCTCTTGTACAATCTAATTTTACAAACGCCTATTCTCCATATGCTTCATGTTAATCGAGATATCGAGATGTCAATCTTATTGCTAATTTTCTTGTAGATGCAAGGGAAATATGGTAGCTTTTAAGCGATAGTCAAATATTTTAACGCTGGTTGCTAATTGGCACATTCCATTCTCTTTGCATGTCCAGGACATAAAAAAATGAATAACGAATTTGAGAAAAAGTATAAGTATTGGAAAATTTACGAAAATAACAAGCAATATCTCGAAAACGGTTCACTCAACAAAAGAAATGTATATGACATAAGTTGTGTATTTTAACGCGATCTACATTTTTTGTGTAGTAAAATTTTGTCTATCTCTTATGGTTTACCAGTTATGCAAAAGTCGTTCACAATGAAGAATACTTTTGGAGACATTCCCAGAAAATTCGAGATATACATTTCATTTCTCTTGACATTATCTTAAACATATGATATTTTCATCATAATCGTTAGAGCCATTTTTGAGAAAATTAAAAGTTTCGAAAAATCTTCCATGTAAAGGGTAGTCTGGGGTGGGGGATTTTCTTGAAAACCTTCGTGTCGCATCTCTGGAAGATACTGAACCTAAATACCAAGTTTGGTGCTTATCCGACTGTTCGTTTTTGAGTTATGCTGTTCACAGACACACAGACACACACACACACAGACACACACACACACACACAGACACACACACGGACATGTTTCCAAAAATGCTTTTTTTGGATTCAGGAGGTCTCAAAACATGTATTTCCGGTGAAATCTCGGTATCGAATTTTTGGGTGGAATGCAATTCTTCCCCTACTTACTATACGTAGTAGAGAAAGTAAAAATAACACAGCAGAAAATTTCGATTTCAGAAGAGGATCTTTGGCATCCGTTGCCGAAAAGTGACCCAGTTTCTTTATATTAATAACTGAAGCACAAACGATATACCAACGAAATAAGTTAAAAAACAAAAGGTAAAAACAAAAAAGTCATATTAATTCTACGTACTTAGAAATTCATATCTTTTGTAATAGTAGACCAGCATTTCTCCTGTGCAGTAACTTTCCTAATAGAACACGTTTGAACGAAGAGAAAAATGTTATCCTATCTTAGGATTAAAGTAAGATTAAACATTAAGACTTGTACATAGTTAACTACATTCTGAGGCACTTTGACAAAAGTATGGAAACTAAAATTAGAAACTGTAGGGTGAATCTCTGCTGTTTCGATCGAAATAATGTTTCTTAATATACACAACGGACTGGATGGTAGGCATGAGATACGCTAACCGGGAATACACTAACCTTGTTTAGTGTAGACTTATGGATATGGTACTTTCTGCTACCAAAGACATCTCTGGCAAAGTCTCATCAATCATCCTTATATCCTCCCAAATGGAGGGTATCTGACAGACCACATGCATTTCAGAATGGTAGTAAAAAGTCTTGCTTCTACTCCATTAAGAGAAAAAATTTTCTGGTTTTCGGTTGGATACTGGAAAGATCAACTTTTTCCCACTTAAGTTTTAAATGTAAGGCAAAGTATTAAAAATAAATCTCTGACATATAGCCATAGTGGGAAACTGGAAGTGTAATATTGTAATGCCTTATTTTCTATTTTTATTTTAAAACGAATTGGTATAAAGCTTTATATTTTATAGGTTAATTTTTTGAGATTTTTAATGTTGTATTACCAGCTTTATATTATTTAAAATCTATATCGTTTTGTATAATTTGTCTACTCTTTTTGAAGGTGGAAGCTCATGGTCTGCAAATGCAGTCTCTTCATTAGACAACGATTTGAATGCATTAAGATATCTAAAATATGCATGCATTTATGCTACTAAAATCTTTAAAGAGTGCTCTATAATTTCGGAAATATGCACTAACTTTAAGCTTATATTTTTTGGTGCTTGCAATGTACATTCTTCCTTGGACATCACTCCAGTCGTAGTTTGACTTGCAGTATACAGTGATACTTTTTCCAAATGTTCAGATATAAGTTTATGATCTAATCAGTTAATGCAAATTTGTATTCTGAGAGGAGTCTTTACACGTCTACAGATATTATTGGGAAAAATTTGAAAGCACTTACTAACTCTGGGGAAGCACCTTGAAGATATTTATCCACAGAACACAAAACGTTAATGTCACGCTGCACAATTTACCACTTAGTTTCCTGCATACTTAAAAGAAACACCTCAAGTTTACTCTGGACCTCATTGAGAAATGATAAGGGTGGGTCCATAGTAACGACTATATTATTTTGTCAATGTGTTTAAATGTCAATTTTAAAATTTTAAAAATAGTGTAGTATATGCTCGATGCATGAAAATTGATGGAAATACTAGCAACATCGGGAATAAACAATTTTATATTCACCATAAAATTTTACATATGATACCGCAATTATTGACATGAAGATATAAATAATTAAATAAATAAATAATAGTAAGGTATACAAATAATTGTAATAAATAATTTCTGTATATTAAATCAATATATAATGTAGTAAGCCTGAGTTGAAAATATTAGCGAGTTATGTTAAGGAAATATTAGTATAAAAGTTCCAGGAATGTAGTTAGAGTTGAATTCAGTACGTTTGCAAAGTCATGTAGGCAGGAATTCAGTAAATTAGAAAGGAAATGAAATTCTGAGATTCGAGGAGTTGCCGTGTAGCAACAGTTCAGATACGCATATGTAGAGTTTTAAGATTGGTCCGCGTAGGTAGGAACGTTGGTAGGCGGAACTTAAGTTAAGAAAAGTTCCTACATTTAGTCAGAGACACATACGTGCAGATATTCGTGACATATTCATGACACTCCTGAAATTCTTGACTTTCGTGTGACTTACTCTCGTGTATAATTTCTAAGTTGTGTAGCGCACATGAACACACCGGTGTTAAGAAGATTTAGGGTATATTGAGAGGGATCGTTCCGAGTAACATTTGTGCGACAAATGACGCTTCACTTAATTATTGCCATAGACGTAATTAATTCTTAAATTCAACAGTCGGCGACTCTTCTCAACCTGAACGTTTTAGTCAACATAACTTATCCGCTAACTAAACTGGTGCTATCCTTTCAAAATACACTCACGCATACCCCAAGATAAAGAGCTCATGGCTATACCGCTAAAGCAGCTGGCGCACGAGACAACGCAGAACGAGCTACGAGATGACGATAACATAAAGCTCATCAATAGAGCAGGTAACATTAAATGTCGTAAACATTTGAAGCATCAAAGTTGTGGCACCGAGAACGGTTTCATGTACAAGCACAGAAGAACATGAAACATTGCAGTGTTTGCAAAATGTAATTCCACATCACAAGTAAACACAAACTAAATATACATTTGCATACAAATCCACGTCTACTTATTTTATCTACAATAAAATAGCTGCTTATAGTTGAGAAACGATTATTTTTAGAAGGTGTTGTATCGTATTTTAACTGTTGAGGAGCCGAACCTGAAATTCGTTACAACCGCATGAATAGTAAACAGTTTCCGGTAGCCTTCGCCCCAAATGTATTTTCAGATGGTCTTAGCCCCAAGTTTAAAAAAATATTAACTTTGTAATTAAACTGTTTCTTTAAATATTTAGCATTTATGTTTGCCTCGGCTGCGTCAGTATTTTTGTTAGATACACGTTTCTCTTAGCAGGGCGTGATGCGACAAGAATGTAGGCTTACACAGACTATTATTTTACTTCACTCCTTTTATTAATACCTGATACGATTTAAATAACACTTCACTGATATAAAGAAAGGGCTGTGAGATGTTTTTATTAAATACTTGCACTTTTAACACGTAAACTATTTTTTCTCACTCAAAATACGTATAAAATCTCTCAAGGACGCATCACGCATCCGGTTACAATCACTGTCTGCAGGCAACTAGATAGATTTCAACCGTCTAAACTTGTAAATTTCTGTATTTCAAGTCTCTGATTGGCTAATCCTACTCCAATAGAATACCTGCATTTAACTAAAGCTTTTTCTGGTTGTTCATTGGCTATTTTGTAAACTGTCACTAAAATTACATTATTGTTACTCCAAGAATCACAAGTAGTACTGTTAAACCTTCTTACTCATTATTGACTCAAGGTTACCTCATTGTTAGCAACTTATAACTTATTATTCTCACAGCTCGTACATTATTAAATTACGTAATATATTCACATAACATTATGCCACATGGATACAATAATATAAGCATATGCAATGACTGTTACATACATTTTACAAATTATTACATACACATATTGCTTCAAGGCGGGCTGTTATTGAATTTACATATTATATAATTTGATTAAATTCATTTAAGTGTTAAAAACACTGCCTCATAGTGTGCAAATGAACTATAAAATATTAATTCACAGAGACAATATACGACAATTTCATTAACTTTCCAGCATGAAAGAGCGATTCAACCCTAAAGTGGTTTTTCCACTGCTGTTTGGTCTGCACTCAGACTTCTGAATCCGACATAGTTGTGGATGACGTAAAGGGAGATGGCGGCCAGATAGTGTACGTTTATAGTACGTATGTGAATGGGTTTAGCTGACTGGGCGCGGTCTCGTGGTTGCCATAGTCACGGGCGACGGTAGGGCGGGGATATTGACCTGCAGACACTAGCTGGGGTCGCTTCCGCATGCAAGTGGCATCCCTGCCTGGTGCAATCCAAAAATGTAAACGATAAACCATTATGTCAACCTCGTTTCTTTCACATATTTGCACTCGCTATTCATTTCTGCGTTTTGTATAAATTTAATTTTTGTGAGGAACAGATATCTGAGATATACATGTTCTAGCTCATGGTTTAAGAGATCGGTTTGCATCACCAGATCTTTACTGCAGAATTCAGTTACATGAAGGTGTCTTCTTTAATGACATAACACACTTTTAGATTCTTAAAGACAGCATTAGCAGTGAGGTTCCAATATTTCTCAGTAGGAAGTGTTTGGAAGGCAATAAGAAACAGCAGACATTCAGACCTGCGTCTGCACAGTTGGAAACGAATTATCTAATAATAGTCATTATCAGGCATAGGAATTCTTAAGCAATTGGCTTCAAGTTATCTACACTCAAACCATACGTCAATAAAAAGAATGTAAACAACAGAGACCGAAGGTCACTGAGGGCAGGTAAACACGGCCTGGTGAGTGTTCTCTGTAAACGCTAACAGTGTGTACGAGGAGTGGGGTGATTTGTTACTTGCGACGTTCCTACCTGAAGTCCAGAACAATTCAGTTTTATTTACTTTCGTCCTGGTTTTAATGCCGGGAAATTCCCATGCACCAGGTCGGTCGGCCCATTGTGCTTCCAACGTGACCCCTGGGGAGGAGGGATGAGGAGAGAGACCCGAAGGGCGACCAGATCCGGATGCCGACGGGCACGAGCATGGACGGGGTTCCTAACGTTACCAGATAGAACGCATTCGACCCGCACAGTCCCTGCCCACAACCCACCAACCTCCAGGGTCCTCCGCAGCGGAGCTCCACACTGAAGACAGACCAAACGGAGCGGTACCGTGGCGACGTCAGTGAAGAAACCTTTACAGAGCGCAAGCCACCGCCCAGCCGCAACCCGCCGAACACCGTCGCCTAGTCCTACAACCTTGTAATAGGTGTAAGGAAGATAATGGGCACAAGAAATGAGAGGGAGGACAGCCATGGTAGAAGATAAACCATCCCAGCATTCGCCTGGCGATCCGTGGAAACCACAAAAACCCCATAGTTCGGAGTGGAACGTCGCCGGGGATCGATCTCAGGACCTCCCGAATGCGAGCCAATGACGTAACGGCCTGAGCCATCCCGCTCAGTCAGTCAGAGAGGAAGATCCACAGCAGGATTTGAACAGGCTCGTTCACGAGTCCCTGCCTTGTTGAACACGGCTACCCGTGGTAATTTTAAAATAGGGTAAACAAATTGCCCTTGTCCTGCTATTTGCAGACTACCAAACATGTATAACTACCACAGAAATAGCTTACAAATTGACTCCTGGATATTATTTGGAAACATAAGTAGATAAACCTGAAGCAAAGCAGTGACATATTATGGAAAAGATCAAATTGGAGCTAAGTTAGTTATTAATAACACTATCATTGAACAAGTAATGAATTTTAATTCTTTAAGAGTCTTTATTGCCAAGAAATAAACAGAAAAATAAGTTTATTTGCATATTTCTCTGGTACAATAAAAATAATATTCATGGTACGTATACTGTCGTGCATAAAAAGTGGCCTATTCCCCTCCGTAAGGTTTCCACCTTCAGGTAACCAACTTTTGACTTTACCCAGCCGGTATCGGTCCTCTATGTGACTAGCCTGGAAAACAATACAGAGACTTACAAACTAAACAATGAATGATGTTTATAATCTATATGAAAGGAGGGTGGTGGTTCGGATATCCCCTCTCTGAAAGAGTTTCGCTACGATTGATACACACAGAAAGACTAAACTAATTTCAAATAATTTAGAGTTCTAGAGGAAGCGGTGAAGAATTATTGGCATGTGAGGTTAAACTGAACGACAACTACGACATTTACATATATGAGAGCTTTCATCAGCGATATGGAGACGAAGGTTAAAGTTGTTGCCACTACTAAACGGCAATAAGAACACGGTAGTGTAGCATGAAAATGTAAGGTATAAGTAGCAATTACGCTTCGACAGTTCTGCCATACTTTGGGGGAGGTAAAGTACCCTGTCAATCCAGTGGCTAGAATTATGCTCGAAAAACAAAGGTGGTCAAGTGGGTGGAATGCGAGGCTTGATTGCATCAGTACCAACATAAACAACTTCGTTCCATTATGGCCTACATTTTATGCATTTCAATATATGTATTAAAGTTTTAAAAGATTCGTTGTTATCTGTATTATTATTATTATTATTTAGATGTTTGGACTTTGAACAATGATTCATTAAAGTGTTTAGAAATGAAATTTCTACGATTCCTAGCAGCCTATATTCTGATGAAGCAGAAAAGCGCTAGGGAAGAACATTTTTAAATTCATTGAGTATTGCAGATTGCAGAAAGAATATATGTTTTTGGAAATGAGAACATTGTACGCTTCCACTTCTTAAACATTTCCCTAGATAAGGAATGCAGATGGGAGAAGTATGTATATTGGGTTTGTGCAAAGATATTTTCACAAGCTATTCTGGTTACTTCAAATTGGAACAAGAACAGTAGCAAAAGACGGCAAAGGATGACAGAAGCTACACTTGCTACTAAAGACCACGACAAAAGAGAAGCTTACTTGCTTCTCCTACTCACAGAAAGCTTCCTTCAAAGAAGCGAAGAGGATGGAGTCTCCAGGCTGGGCTCGCTTCGGGAACAAAAATGCTTGTGGGAGAGGACTTTTATGTGGGCATGAAGTGGGATAAGTTATTCCCCTCCCACTTAAAGTGAAGTTAGGATCATGTCAACGTCGTCTGAATTTTGAAATCTTTGGTTTTTTTTTCTTTTCCCTCCCTGTATGTTTCAATGTATGGGACTTAACACCACAGAGTAATAGTAATACATCATTTGTATGGTTGCTTGAGTTTACAAAATATATGGTACGGTAAAACAAACAAACGTAATGAAAATCTGATGTGTTACATTTACATTACTTTCTCTACCCTATATATAATTTATTGCTGTGTATACAAATTATGTTTACGAAAGAATATTTTCCTATTTATTTCACTTTAATCCAGATAAACCTTTCCGGAAATGGCTGCATTACACATTTCGTTATAGATACTAAGCGAACAGCGACAGTCAGATGCTTTAGAATTGGACGCCACACACTGACCTTAAAATTCCATTCTCTTTCAATGACATCGGAAAAGCAATTGAATACCAACAGGACTCTACAAGAATAGCTAAGTGTTTAAGATACAATAAGACAAGTACTGAAGTAGAACAAGAACCATTAGTATCGTATATCCCAGAAATGGCTGATGCTACAGAAAAGTATGTTCGTGTGTTTGTATAGTACGTTTTCATCTATCACTTAACGTGTACCACTTATACAAGAGTATACAAAATTCCTTCCGAATAAAGAGGACTTCAAAGGTTGTTCAACGAAATTTTAAGATGCACATTTTATTTGTCACGTAAATATATTTAATATTGAAGTAGTTGTTTTGCTTCACATATGGAAAGCCAATTTGAAGTAGGTGGTTTGTTACGTTATTTGCACCACGCTTTGGGCGTCAATTTCAAGTAGGTCGTATTGGAGTTGTATAATATTTCAACTGTTGGGGAGCCGAACTTGTAGTAGTTGCAACCGCACGTATAGTACCCGCTTTCCGGGAGCCTTCGCCCTAAGTTTAAAAATATTAACTTTGTAATTTGACTATTTCTTTAAATATTATATATTTATGATTGCCTCGGCTGCGTCAGTATTTGTTAGAGACACGTTTCTCTTACCAGGATTGTGGTGCGACAAGAATGTAGGCTTACACAGGTTTTAAGTTTTTCTTCACTCCATTTATTAATGCTTGACACGATTTAAATAACACTTCACTGATATAGAGAGCTGTGAGATTCTTTAATTAATTCATTGCACTTTTTAACACGTAAACTTATTTTTCGTCTCACACGAATACGTATTAAATCTCTCGAGGACGCATCTCGCACCCAGTTACAATCACTGTCTGCAGGCAACTAACTGATTTCAACCGCCTAAACTTGTAAATTTCTGTATTTCAAGTCTCTGATTGGCTATTCCTAATCCAATAGAATACCTTCATTTAACTAAAGCTCTTTCTGGTTGTTGATTGGCTATTTTTAAACTGTCTCAAAATTTACATTATTGCTTCCCAGAAACACAAGTAGTATTGTTAAACTTTCAAATTCATTATTGCCTCAAGGTTACCTCATTGTTACCTCATTGTTAGCAACTTTTAACTATTATTCTCACAGCTCCTACATTATTAAATTACGTGATACACTCACATAGCATTATTAAACATGGATACAATAATATAAACATGTACAATGATTATAATATACACTTTTTATATATTGTTACATACACGTATTGCTTTAAAGGCGGGCTGTTACTGAATTTACATGTTATATAATTAGACTGAAGTCATTTAAGTGTTAAAAATACTGCCTCAATACATGGCATTTTAATAAAAGTCACACAATTTTTAGAAAATCAAAAATTTAGAAAAATCTACCATGGGAAGCGTAGTTGGAGGTTAAAATGCCACGTTTGGTGCGTATTCCACTTTTCGTTTTTAAGTTATGCTGTTCACAGATACACGCGCGCGCGAAAATTTTTCTACAAGTGAACTTTTTAGGATTCAGGGGTCAGCAAAATATATATTTCCGATGAAATCTCGGTATTGAATTTTTTTGGTAGAATCAAACACCATCTCTGCCTACTACGTGCGT
The DNA here is from genome assembly GCA_030765065.1 of Deroplatys truncata. Taxonomy (NCBI): domain Eukaryota; kingdom Metazoa; phylum Arthropoda; class Insecta; order Mantodea; family Mantidae; genus Deroplatys; species Deroplatys truncata. The sequence continues at coordinate 76,781,881 of CM060983.1, forward strand.
GATAGGGAAAGTTAAAATGAATGTGTAACACTCACGTGACCTTCTCTACCCGCTTTTTCTTTATTTCTTTCTTTCCTTCCTTCTTTTTAGTATTGATTAACGCCTAGTCTTACGACATACGTCACCACAGGGAGTAGGTACTGATGATACATGAAATGATAATTGCGGAAGGAAATGTTCCTCTAACTTTAGGTTACTCACCGGCATTTGCCAGTTATGGGGACTGAAGAAAACATGGAAAAAATCTCAACCAGGGAGGACGGTCCTGGCGGAATTTTAATCACTTATATCACATTATTCATATAAAAAGTATTCTTATATAAACTTTGCTTTAAGCAGTATAAACATTTGCCTAACATCAAATCCAAGTAGACAATGACTACTTATTTGCATGTTCCTTGGTAAAATGCTATATGCGGAAATGATAGCTGTTTCAAGTCGTTTCTTATCGTCGTGAGAGTATGCGTGAAAAATTTGATATGTTACAGGTGTTTACATACATGATTGTATTTCATTTCATAGTAGGTAAGTACAAGAAAGATATATTAAGCCGAACCCTAGTCAAATCCTTTAAAATGCGTGTCGCTAGGTGATGCCTTTGAAATTCCGCTCTATACATGACCACGAGAAAAATCAATAGCGACTTAGCAGAAAGTATTACGTAGCTATTTTAAATTCAGAACAATTACAAAGAATATCTCGGAAATGTTAATGCCACAAAAATGTATTTGACATAAATTGTGTGTTTTAACGAGATCTAAGATTGGTGTATAGTAAGATGTTTGTTTGTTTATGTCTTAGCCTTTTTATTTGTCTTATTATACAAGATTTTATATGTATAATAAAAACCGTTGGATCCGCTTTTGAGAAAATAAAAAAGTTACGAAAAGTATTCCATGTAAAGGGTAGTAGTTTGGCGGGTGCAGTTTTTGTGAAAATCTTCTCGCATCCTTGGAAGATGTTAAATTAAATGGGTACCAAGTTTGGATTTGACCAACTTTCCGTTTTTTTACTTTCAAACAAAAAGAATACACACTTTCATGTACTGCAATCGACCTAAGGAAAACTTAAATACAAAACAACGAATGTTTGGAAAACGTCTAATGCCAGAAAAACATTGGAATGGAATGGAGTATGTATTGGAGGGGACTCGGTACCCAATCAGCAAATGTGGATATCGTACCCACGTCCCACGAGGGACCACACCCCGGATGTAGAGATAAGGTGAGAGGAGATACCGGGCGGCTCGAACTAGGAGTGACGGCACAGCAATGACAGGGTCCCTACAATTTCCAGATATACACTCCCGAGCAGTCGGATAGGCAGAGCGGGGCCCCGCTCAACATGGGGTCCAACGCCTCCCGCGGGGGCGATCCTTATACCCAGCTGAAAGCCGAGGGACGGAGAAGGTTCACAGAGAGCATCCTTTTTCCCTGCCACGCTGCATCGAAACACCATCACCGACACTTCCAACCCTGGAATTGACCAAACGGGGTGAAAGATGAATGAAATTATTGATGCAATGGAATAGAAGGATAGGAAATTCAAGGGATGAAAGAAACTACTCCAACATTCGCCTGACGACCCGGAAATGGAGGGGTAGCCGCGGAACGAACCCACGACCTGCTGAATGCGGGCCATAGACGTTACCGCCTGAGCCATCCCACTCGGCTAGAAAACCATTAGTTGTCACGAACTCTTCATTTTAACTGCAGTAGGTTTTTTAATTTATGCATAGTGATTAACCAGTTTAAAATTACACAAAAATCAATCATATTGAATCAATCAGGTTTCACAGCGTATTCAGAGAAAATTCAAAGCACACATTTTAAATGCCATTGCAAACTCTCAAACATATAGCATTTGAATAAAAAATTTCTTTTCCCCCAGTCTTAAGGGTCATTTCAGTCTAATATTCTGGTGTCGTACTATTGAAAGATTTTAGGTTTAAGTTTGAGGTCTGATACTTATCTGACTTTTCTATGTTTAGTGAGTTATGTTGTGCACAGACAAATGCGCGCGCACACGGGCCTGTTTTCTATTTTTTTTTTTTTTTTTGTCAACACGGGGCTTCAAACATGTATTCCAATGAGAACTCAATATCTTATTTTTCGACGGTATGCAATTCTTCCTATACTTAATATAGCTAAGCAGTAGAGAAAGTAAAATTGTGGAAGTTTAATCCTACCTTCTATATTTTATATTATATTATATTTTTATATTATATATTATAAAGGTTCCCTCTTTCAGAATAAATAAACAAATTAACCGATGTTAATGCTTTTTCAGCTTCGTCACAAAAGTGAATGTTACCAGCTCCATGCACCATAGATATTCTCTTGGGTAGAAAAGCTAAAAATTGGGGCGTGAAATACTGGAATTTTCCTCGGAGGCCTCTTTATCAGCTTTGAGGTTCTTTCACATGCCGTAAATCTGCAACACGGGACCACCGGCTTTACTTCCCTTCCGAAGGAAGCCATGTTCAGGATTTTTAAGCCCGAAAAAGTCTGACGGCCCTCCGCCGGGTTTGAACCCGCGACCTCGGGAACAAGAGGTACTCGTAGACCACGGAAAACGACTAGAAACAGCTATATTAAATTACATAGGATAATAATCACTATTGCATTTTTATTACTCTCTCTAGGTATAGTAAGTAGGGGAAGTATTGTATTCCACCCAAAAATTCGATACCGAGATTTCACCGGAAATACATGCTTTGAGGCCCCCTGAATCCAAAAAGAGCATTTTTGGAAACATGTCCGTTTGTGTATCTGTGTCTGTGTGTCTGTGAACAGCATAACTCAGAAACGAACAGTCGGATAAAGACCAAACTTGGTATTTAGGTTCAGTATCTTCCAGAGATGCGACACGAAGGTTTTCAATAAAATCCCCCCACCCCAAATTACCCTTTACATGGAACACTTTTCGAAAATTTTAATTTTCTCACAAACGGCTCTAACGATTTTGATTAAAATATCATATGTTTAAGATATTTTCATGACAAATGAAATGTATATCTCGAATTTTCTGGGAATGTCCCCAAAAGTATTCTTCATTGTGAACGACTTTTGCATAACTTGTAAACCATAACAGATAGACAACATTTTACTACACAAAAAATATAGATCGCGTTAAAATACACGATTTATGTCATATACATTTTTTTTTGTTCAGTGAACCATTTTGGAGATATTGCTTGTTGTTCCCTTAAATTTTTCAATACTTATACTTTTTCTCAAATTCGTTATTCATTTTTTTTGTCCTGGTAATGCAAAGAGAATGGAATACTCCACATAGCAACCAGCTCTTAAAATATTTGACTATCGCTTAAAGCCTACCAATTCCCCTTGCATCTACAAGAAAATTAGCAATAAGGTTAACATGTTGATTAACATGAAGCCTATGGAGAATATGCGCTTGTAAAAATAGTTTGTACAAGAGTAGAGAAAGTCATTGAGTGTAACACATCAGATCTTATAAAATATGTTCTGTTACGGTATGCATTAGCGTATTGTCTCAGATGTAGCTCAGTTCATAACGAAACTTTCTCTTTTTTAGGAATTTGAAGATCCTAACGGGCTTCCTTCTTCTGGTTTATCTGTGAGGTAAGTACAAATATCTCTTAAATACGTATCTATTCGCCTAAAGCATGGGAAGGATCACAATGACATCAACTAGCCAATTTTACAGACCATTGTTTTTACATATTCGGTGCTTGAATATTTTACTGAAATACGCAACCTAGCTTTAAAATATCGAGCACTTTTCTTTGTGGAGACTTACTTGAAGAAATTCTGTTGACCACTGACGACAAATTTATATCAATCAAAGCTCACTGGAGAGCAGAACTGTAATTATTGAATGAAATTACTAGTTTTACTTCCAAATTTTTGGTTCTTCATAATCCAAACTGTCTGTTCTGTACTCGAACACGAGACGTCTCATTGTCCAGTCCCACCACTTCCGACGATGCAAAATTAGAATTACTTTCATTAGCAAATTCTCTTTTATTGTTATCGCTTGAAATAACTTGCTTTATTACGTTTCATGTTTAGTTTTGTTGAAACATTTAACACTTTGAAGTAAAACTACACCAACTATTACTCAACATTCGAATCACGCTTTCAATTTAAATACCATATCTTCTTTCACAGAATGCAGCAGTACGCAATGCAATGTTGCCACGTATATTGCGCGACTCATATTAAGCTCCGACAACGAAACTAGAACCTGACCTATTCATTGTTTAATAATTATGTTAGTTTTTATATTACACTAAATAAATATGAAAAATTAATGCAAATTAATAATAATAGTTATTTATTCCAATTTAGTTCCTGCATTCAACTTCGCAACAAATACTATGTTTGGCTCCTGTAATTCTTGGATACTAGGAAAAAAAATTTAAATGTTGTTTCAGCCTTTTTTCCTTTGAGTAGTCGTTCATTCATGAGCAATGTATTTTACTTAGTTGGAAAAAAATATCACAATATACAGAGATATCAATAAACTTGGACTGGGTTTATAGCTCAAGCTGTTACTTATACATAGAATGATAGTGAAACATAGCAAACTTAAGAGCTACGTAATATGTGGAAGATATGGACTATCGAAATAATTGCAATTTGGAAATCACAAAATCATTCTAGGTCTGCATAGTATTAAAATAGTGCTATAATAGCTTAACGCACGCTTTTTAATTGAACTGAATAATATACTTAAATAAAACACATGACTGAACGCCACTGCACTGGTTTGCTTATAGGAATCCACTTGTTAAAAATCTACATTGTAGTTTGCTGCTAGTGTTAGAACACTAATTGTGGCGTGCATTCACTTAGGAAAGTTTAAGCCCTAACATGCATGTCTGAAACACTTGTCTCTGGGTTCCTTATCTTAGACTTCCCCATGCAAGGTGAAAGTATTTCGATGGTTTTGCAGACAATAGCCTGCAACTAGTAACTGATAGCTTTTTTTGTTTGTAATTTTGTAGAATTTCTAATGGAATGTGTACTTCCTTTTAAGAAGCTAAAACTTTCTATCAGGTGAGTCGACTTCTTTTATTTATTTGTAAACTGTGCAATCTGTTTAGCAACAAAGGAAGATGTGGTCGGAATTCCTCCACTAGTCTCCTATTATGATAGTATCTCACTACAAGCAAAACATCAGAAGAAAAATTGGGGACACCAGGAATAAAAACAGAGCGTTTGGAAAATTTAGGGCACATATGTTGAAAATTCGTGGCACATGATTGTAAATATGATTCGGGCGTAAGAAAAACATTATAAATGGTGAAATGATGGTAGTTTCCGTTATAAATAAGCTGCTTAATAGCGCGCTGTATGTCTTCAGGACCACTGCAATTTTAATTAAATACTATAAATTTTCTATTAATTTTTCAATGTATGTAAATCGCAATTTCGAATCCGCATTATCATCTATATCCTGAAGCTATTGTGCGGAATAATGAATAATAGTATATTATGATACAAGAGGTAAAATTAAGCTTTTATTTTGCGATAAATGTTTGGGAAACGAAGGCCTACGGCCATTTACTCCAAAAATAAAACCCTGCTTTTGGAAAACGAAGGCCGTAGGCCGAGTTTTGCATTCCTACAAGCAAAATAAAACCACTTGTAACATGTGTGACATATATTATTTTTAGACAGCGTTCGAATTTTTAAAACATTAATAATATTATATTAATTCCTGAAACTAACAGATATGACGTTTATAATGCATTCTTGAAACAAGAGACATTACAATCGCATTAAAAAAGCCAGATGTGAGATGTTTTGTTGATTCGCTAGCAGTCATTTTCAGTGAAGTTATTTTTAATATGCTTTGCCCTACACCAACAATGAAGTGATTTTTTGGGGTAAGTTCTAGTGTTATTCGTTTGCTGCTTCTGTTATTTCATCTGGCTCTTCCACTTCAGTTTCTTCTAAATTCACAATTTCCGTCTTTTAACCTTTGTGTAGTTATAGTAGAAATAAGAGTAACGTTTTATATCAAAGAAAGCTTGCTGCCAATACAACGCAATACTCTACAACGAATTGCGATAAAATGAAGTATGATGATTTTCATTGTGAACAGATAATGTGAGCGTCATGAGAAATTAATCACTTAAAAACTACATAATGTAAAGTAAAACCTAATGAAACCAAGTCGAGTTATTAAACATGTACAAATACAAAGGGTAATTGCCATGTGATTGGACTTGAAACCAAAGTTTTCAGCTCGTGTGTTCTGTGTTAGAAGTTACACCTTTAGGTCATACTGTCTAACAATAAATTTGAAGCACAATTTGAACGAAAGTAACCAAAACAGTTAATCCAAAATTACAAAAATTGATAATATTTTTAAATAAAAGCATTTTATTAATATTGCATACACATCGCAAAAAATAAGTTCTACTCTAGGCAAGAATATATTTTTCGTCATGTAGCTCTTTCCTATGTATGGCCTCGTTTAAATGAGCTGCGTAGCATGCTAGCAAACAGCCTGCCGAAATTCACACATACAAAATGTTTGCTTGATTACGTTCTAATCCTGTATAAGTGGACAGTCATAACCAACTTGCAGTATTTGTGCATTACGAAGACACTGTTTCATTCTTATTAAAATGTCGGTTTGCATAAAACTCAAAATAAGGGTACCTTCTTAATTACATCGGTAAATGCATGCATGGTGTGTTTATTTGTGTAATGATACAAAAAGGTATTTGGTCCTGTAGCTCAGTTGGTAGAGCGCCTGCCTGCAATGCGAGGGCTCGATTCTCGGCTGGTCTCGAGAACTGTTTTTTTTTTAAACAACGTGGTTTATTGGTACTCCCAGAGTCTGGTGTATGAATGTGAGTGTTTTTGCATAGGGACACTGAGACTGGCGTTTTCAGCGAAATGAAAACTGTCAATTTTTTAATTATATCATACTGAAATTCTATAGACACCTGTGAATCATTTTGGCAAAATAGTTTTCACGATCCGCCAGTTTTAAAACCCCGGCAACATTTTTAAATCGCCGGTGCGTTCCCTTTTAACTCCACTGGGCCCTTTTTGTGTGCTTTTCTCGTTTTACGTTTTTGCACATGAAATTTCTTCCTTACATTAAATTTTTGCTCTGTTTGTATGAAAATTTGCATAATTAATCTAAAATGTACTATCTAAAGATTCAAGCATGCATTTTATGATTCCTTTATTCATTGGCTCACGAAAAAAATTAATTTATACTAAAAAAAAGGAAAATTTTAATACCAATATCTTCATAAAAACAAACATTTCTTTAAAATTAATAACATCAACTCAATAAAATCCTTACATTTGTTTTTGCTGCACTAAAATATTAGGAAATGTCACTATTAAACTTCTTTGAAGGATTTGAATTTGCAAGGCAGTTTTTAAAAATTTGTATTTTTTTTTCGCTAATTAAAATACTTATTTATTATCTGAGAAGCTATTTGAGCTAGAGCTTTGAGCTTCTTTAAGGTTAGGTGTGCCAATTTTCAAATGAATAGCTTTGGAGTTAAAACAGCTAGAAAATTCGGTCCCAGTGTTCCTTAATAACCAATTCTTTAATAGTATTTCAGGATTGCCGCTGGGCATAATCCTTAGCCCACGTGCCAAGTTATACATACACTTATATGGATGCGTTGATTGTGGGTGTAATTGTCATATATGACGGGATAGATAGGTGCCGCAAAGTTAACAGGATTAAAAATTAAATAAATTAAATATATGTTTTCAGTTGTGTTTTTTTTAGTGGGGGTGATGTATCGATACTTATCATGTATTTGAAATAACCACAAGATTATGATAGTTTCAAACATTTTCTGCAAATCCGAGCGTTATTATTCTTTTCACAAAAAGCAATTTCTTTTGGTCTTCAGTAAGATTTACTTTTATCATAAAGGATCCAACTGAAGAATCTTGCGACAGTTAACGCAAACGTTTTATATTTTATTTAGCCGTAGAGAATATTTGGCTTGGGACAAAAAATTTTAGGAATGAAATCCAAGAAATGAGAAATTCTTTAAGTGTTTACCGCAAATGCTTCACGACGTTTATTTTTTTATATTCCGGCTTGCAGCTCGTGATTCCATTTCTCCTCTTCCTGCCTCACTCTAATACAGGATATTGTTTTGTGAGCTCCTCTTTTTACACAGAGGCCATCTTGGAATGGTTATATAACTTTTAATATGACTGCACACATTTCTGTGTTCCTCTTTACTTTCTCACTGCTTCCTTCTCCATTCCTTTTCGCAGATCTTATGCCTAGTGTATCCATTTCGTATTCGGTTTAATAACAAGCACAGAAGTGAGGAGGGGCAGAGAGAGAGAAGGAGGAGGGATGAAATCCAGATTTAATGTTATAGGCTGCTGATGTTGGGAAGATTTCCAGTCGTTTGACCTTCCAATATTTCCCGGAGTAGAAAACCGAGGTCCTAGCCAGACTTTTCTGGGCCTTCAGCTACAGTAGTAATATTTGGGCTTTATGTCTTTTGAATTGGAGATTTTACTCGAGGAAGGGAAGAGACTTCCCTCTTCTGCGAGGAGAAAAAAAATGGTTTCCCTTATACAACTGCCACTGGTGTTTTCTCAGTGAAGAGCAAACGTTCTTCTGAGCGGGCAAACAAGTCGCAGATGGCGGTGGTGGTGTGGGGAATAGCAAATACGTTGATGTCAGCTATGCATGATCGGGCACTCTGCTAAAATGACATGCCATTAGTTACTGGCGAAACAAAAATGTTGGATTTTCGTCAGAATGGTCATTCCACATCACATAAGCCAATGCAAAACGCTGCTCTTCGGTTCCCGACGGGGATCTGGAACGGGACGAAATAATGAAAGTTTTGTTTTCTTCTGTTTTGGTTATTAAAACTTATCGAATTTCTATTTTAATAATATATACTGACTTGCATAAAATATGACCCATAATGGAACGGAGCTGTGAATTTTGGTACTGACAAAATAAAGATCACACCCTCTACCAACATGACCACCTCTGCTTTTCGAGCGAAATTGTAGCCAATTGTAAACCTATACCAAAGTATGGCCAAACCGCCGAAGTGTAACATTACAACTTAAACCTTATATTTTCATGCTACATTACCGTTTTCTTAATGTCGATTTTCTTATTGCCGTTTAGTGGCGGCAACAACTTTACCTCTGATGGATAACATCAAAATTCCCCAACAAAGTTTCCTTATCCATATAAAATACGTCATAGTAAAGTTTAATGCTTCATACAGTGTGTACTAACTACAATTATATTCCCTTTTTCACAGTTAAAGCGTCAAGACCATACATGTAACCTAACTCACTCTCTTCTTCTGTCTCATAAACCACCACCTGTGTATCAACGATGCCAGATATCCTCGCCGTTCAACACATCATCATAGACTATCCACAGTTTCAAAAACAAAGACAATAGTGCTCCATTTCAAATAGTATGGAAATACTTAACAACGTAACTTCATGTAAAAATCTTATCATTTTGTAAAATCTATCTTCATGTACAAACGTATTAGAAATCTAATATATGTAGTCGCGATATGAGTGTAAAGCCTCAAGCGACTTATAGAAATTAAAAGAAATCTTTAACCTCCGTCTTCATGTCGCGGATGAAAGCCCTCATATATGTAAATGAGATATCTGTCGTTCAGTTCCACTTACGTGCAAATAATGCTTCAGTTTTTCCTCTAGAAGTCCCAATTATTTGTAATTGGTTTAGCCTTTTCTTGGGTATCAATTTTAGTGAAACTCTTTCATAGAGGAGGCATACGAACCACCCCTTCATTCCACATAGATTATAAACATCGTTCATTTTTTAGTTTGTATGTCCTGTATTTTTTTCAGGCACCCACATAGAGAACCGATATTGGCTGGGTGCAGTCAAAAGTTGATTATCTGAAGGTGGTAACCTCACGGAGAGAAAAACACTATGGCGTCCTAGGGGGAATGCATCTTTTATGCAAGACATTGTACAGTTTATGCTGTTTGCTAACCGCTAAATATTTTAAATATTTGATTAAAATACATCCTGGATGGGAATGACTCCGTTTAGAGCTGGCAAACTGTGCTAAACTCTTCTAAAACTTTCTGCTTTTCAGACTTCCAGCTCAAGAGAGACACTGTGGTGACTGAACTTTTAGGGACATTTACAGAAGCTAACTTTTGTGGCCAGCCTGTACAGCATAGAGCATACAACAGCTGATCAGTTCACCTAAGCTGATGTGTGTTTTTATTTACATTTGAAAGTGGTTTATAGTATATTTTCAGTCTTTGTCAAGGGTAAGGGCAATACCGGGAATCCTATGAGGGTTTTTTAAAAGAAAACTAATGCGAAAAATCGAAAAAAACGAACTGTCAATGCGAGAAGTGCAGAAATACCACGTCTGTTGCTACCCTAGCAAGTGCTATCAGCAAAGAAACTAAAGAAGCTGTCACTACCCTCCTCTGTGGCGTGGGGGTAATATGTCTGTTTCATGTTCAAGAAGACCCGAGTTCGAATTTCGGTTAGGATTATTTACACACATAAGGATTTTTCTGGGGTTCCCTTACCCTGGAAAGACGAATGTCTGATAATTTTAAGCTCTATGGTCCCGGGCTCATTTGATCTTCATTTCACCGATATCATTCTTCGTCTCTGATGTCCTAACCGGTAAAGGACGCTAGAAAGAAACTAGTACTCCAAACTAAACACTCCTAGTGGAAATACTGATCAATATACATAACAATACATAAATAACATCACAATATTACTTAAGGAAATGTTTTAGAAACACAGAAAACACTTTATTCTTTATTTGACATTATATCCACATGTATACTGGCAATAAATAGCAAAGTAATTAATTCGCACACACTAATTTTGACATAAATATGGCAGCAATGGTTATACATATTCTTAAAAATATTTTGGGATATAATCTCAAAAGATCTGATGCGTTACATTCACATTACTTTTTCAATCCACTATTGTTTATTTTTATGTATATTCTGCAAAGTATTCGTGCAAAAGCGTGTTCTTCTATCTACTTCAAGTTAATTGAGAAAAATGTTTGAATAAATAGCTTCATTAGGCATTTTCTTATAGGGATAGCGACAGTAAATGTTTAAACACGGATCCCTATATACAGGCCTTGAAATTCAATGCTTTTTCGTGGCATCGTAAGAAACAATTGAAGTTGGCAGTACTTCAGAAAATGAAGTACAAAAGTATTGAAAAATTCAAACCACTAATAACGGATTATTCGAAAATGGCTGATGCCACAAAAAAAACATTGTACTAAATTGTGGATTTAAGGAGATCTATATGTATTGTGAAGTACATTTTTATCTGCCTCTTACGGTTTACCACTTATACATAATTCCTTCAGAATAGAAATGACTTCACAGGTTATTCCCAAAAACGTCAGACAAAAAGTTTTAGAAATTAAAAAGTATCCAACTATATTCAAGTAAATTATAGTTTGCGGTGGAGGAGTTTCTTTGAAATCCTTCCGTAATATCTTTAGAAGTTACTAAGCCTTTTTAGTTAGGCTGTTCAGATACACACACACACACACCGACGATCTGTGATTCGAATCTTAGCGTTGATGCGTAATTGTTCAACCTTGATTCTTCTTTCCAAATTCTGATCTTATACGTATTAAATGTGAAAGAACAATTTAGACAAATGCATCTGTTAAAAATCCTAAAATCATGAATCTTAATCTATCAACTTCAAATTTTGGCCTGGACATTAGAGTGCAGTATAATCACCACATGTATATTTAGATGCATTATACCTTTATTTATAATTTAATAATAAATTCGGTAAATCAATAGACATTTATAACAACAATACTAATAGGTGTTCAGAAATGCCTATTGTTTTCGCTATAAAAATAGCAAATGTTATATAACGCTTTTCATCGCCATGCAGATTAAGAGACAGGGAAAGTATTTAATTCCTGGGTCATTTTATAATGTACCCATAAGAGTATATCAGTTTTTAATTCACCATTACTATACTAAACGTGAAGATTTAGAAAAAGAGTAAAGAATCTGGATCGCAAGGAAATTTTCAATATTACAAATTGCTGAAAAATACATGACAAGGAAAAAAAACTCCGATCAGGATTCAGACTAACATGTAACCTTATAAAGGACTAATCTGGGAAATTTAAGATTTGTGTATTTTTTGCTGCAATTAATTACTTTGATTCTTTTACCACTTATTTGTGATATATGCAGTAACACACTTTGAAATATTCGGATCAATTCCTCAAATAAAAAAAAGTCTAGTTTTTTAATCACGCAAAGGAAAATCTCCTTGGCGTGTAGTTGACAAAGTTTTGGAACCAATTTCATTTTTGTGTTTCAAACATATCTTATTGCTAAGCGTATCACATAATTTGAAAATAAAACGTGAATTATTAGGAAACAACTACAAGTATACACTTGTTACTTTTACATTTTTTTAATTCATAAAAATTATTTCTCAAGTCGTGTACTTAGTAATTTTTTAATTTCCTGTAAATTTCAAGTGATAATTTTTATTTATCATCTTTTAAGACTCGTGAAATGTTCAAAGTAATTGGCCAAAATTTTCACCGCAAGGATCAATTACAGTATTAAAACGTAATAACAACAAGAATAAGGAAATATAAAATATCTCATTGTCAGCATAGAGACTACACTTCTCTATTAGCTCTCTGTTAGGCTGGTCCCTTAAGGCAACCCACTGGTGAAATTTTATCCAAAAGTGGTCAGAAAGCTGATTTTTCGTATTGTGAATGTAATATTCTATTTGCACCTTCTAGTCTCATATACACTTTCAGAATTCCAAAAGATATGATATTTATGAAGTAATTCAGAAATGTAAAAATTAGTACGCAGGTGTTTTGCTTCATACTCCAATTTTCAAATCCCTTTTTCAACATCTTGCAATATTCAAATTGCCCCACCTGATGCAAATCTAAACAAATGTTCATAAAATGTTCAGCATGGTGAAGAACTGTTGAACAAAGAAACCTAGTTGAGGTTTATATATATATATATATATATATATATTGTGCAATTAAATATTTTATATACTTAATAGTGCAAAAATAAGAAAAAGCATAACTTTAATATCTTATTATTTTAAGGGCGAATCAATCAACAATTCCCTAAAAAGACAAAGTAGAGTCTTTTATTATGGTTAATTGCCGTAGAAATTAAATTTTTAGCCAGAAATCTGTAATCATTCATCGGGAGGAACATTTTGAAAAAGTAAAAAATTAGAACTTAAAATTTTAGTAAATAATCTCTCAATAATGAGTTATCTTAGAGTTTGCAAATTTCGTATTTTATTTGTAGAGCACGTGCCAATTATTACATAAAACGTTGAATTTGATAATTCAAGAAATGCACTCTTTAGTATTTTCACAGATAGTTTGCCTTAAATTAGCTGCATATACGATGAATATTCGATTTATTCAAGAAACTAAAGCTCAACATGAAGACAACAAAACATTTCAAAACAGGACTTTATTACTTCAGGTAATAACTAGAGACAGGCAAAATATGAAGTTTCATATTATAAGCCATGGTTGTGAAATCAAACGCCGTGAACCGCTGCTTTTAGTGTCATATTATAATTAAGCAAGGACAAGGCAACCAGTAACTTTCTTTTTCGTATTTTACTTTCTCTACTACGTATAGTAAGTAGGGGAAGTATTGCATTCCACCCAAAAATTCTATAAGAGATTTCACCGGAAATACATGTTTTGAGGCCTTCTGAATCCAAAAAAAATCATTTTTGGAAACATGTCGGTGTGTGCGTCTGTGTGTCTGTCTGTGTGTTTGTGAACAGCATAACTCAGAAACGAACTGTCGGATAAACACCAACCTTGGTATTTAGGTTCAGTATCTTCCAGAGATGCGACATGAAGGTTTTCAAGAAAATCCCCTCACCCCAGATTACCCTTTACATGGAACACTTTTCGAAAACTTTAATTTTCTCAAAAATGGCTCTATCGATTTTGATTAAAATATCATATATTTAAGATATTTTCATGACAAACGAAATATATATCTCAAATTTTCTGGGAATGTCTCGAAAAGTATTCTTCATTGTGAACGACTTTTGCATAACTGGTAAACCATGAGAGATAAACAAAATTTTACTAACAATAAATGTAGATCGCGTTAAAATACACGATTTATGTCATATACATTTTTTTTGGGTGAACCATTTTCGAGATATTGCTTGTTATTCCCTTAAATTTTCCAATACTTATCCTTTTTCTCAAATTCGTTATTCATTTTTTTTGTCCTGGTAATGCAAAGAAAATGGAATACTCCACATAGCAACCAGATCTTAAAATATTTGACTATCGCTTAAAGCCTACCAATTCCCCTTGTATCTACAAGAAAATTAGCAATAAGATTAACATCTCGATATCTCGATTAACATGAAGCATATGGAGAATAAGCGTTTGTAAAAATAGTTTCTACAAGAGTAGAGAAAGTCATGGAGAGTAACACATCAGATTTTTTTCTTTCTAAGTTTAAGGGTTTCGCAGTGTTTTAATTCTATAAACTCCATTTGTTATATTTCATGTTATACTTTGTTATTAAATATGGACGTTATTAAACAAAGTGAACCCGCCACAAACCCTTTTTAAAGTACAAGATATTTTGGCTTTAAAATATATAATTTATAATATCTTGGCATCTTTTCTTTATATTTTCACACTCTGGCAAAACTTCTTCTCCACCAAGCATTAAACCTTTCCAAGGCTTGTTGCTTGCTCCAAATGTTTAATTTATTGATTTATCCATCGTCTCCTGGGTCTTCCGACATTTCGTTTTCCTTTAGGTATGTTATAGAGTATTTTCCTTGGGCAGCGTTCCTCATTCATTTTCTCTACGTGTTCTAGCCACTTTTGTCGGTTCTGTCCTATTTCTTCATTTGGGTTAAAGATCCTTAATTTTTTTCTTATGTTATCGTTCTTTATTCTGTCTCTTCTAGTGACTCCTGTTACTGTTCTTAAAAATCTCATTTCCGCTGACTGTAATCTGCTTTTATCTCTATTTGTCATTGTCCAAGTTTCACTACTATATTACAGGATGTTTCAGAAATACTTTTACAAACTTCGGGCATGGGTTCCTTACACCACAAGAAGGAAAAAAGTTCATACGAACATATGTCCCATAATCCTTTGTTTTCTCGTTAGGAGGTGTTCAAGACAGTGGTACACTTATAACACACAAAACTCATAATAAATGTTCGAAATGTCCTCCTCTTGCTTCTATGCATGCCTGTACTCGTCGAATCATAGAATGTCGCACCCTGTCAAAAACTCCGGGATGGTGTCGAATGGTTTCGCAGGCTTCCATTACACGTCGATGAAGCGTTTCAGTATCCGGGATGGCTGCCCCATAAACCAGTGATTTAAGATGCCCCCAGAGGTAAAAATCCACGGGATTGAGGTCTGGAGAACGTGCAGGCCATGGAACTGGTCCTCCTCTGCCTATCCATCGGTCATGGTAGATAACAGTCAGTCCATCTCGAACAATGCGACTAAAATGTGCCGGAGCCAGGCATTTATCACATTTATCAGCAAGGCGACGATAAACAGCGACAAAGGTTCGATGACTCGGTTGTCTTCGGTCTGATAGAGCCATGCAGCCTCACGTCCATTACCATTCACGCGACCATACATAAAAAGCATGTCTGCCTGTTCACGAAATGAATATCCAGCAATGGTGGTATGAAACACGTGCAGTTAACTCACTACATGTACACAATTGAAACGTTGAAGACAGACTAATGACAAATGACAAACGTAAACACGTCTGCATGGCAACACTTCGCCATCTACCGTATGTAGTACAATGGGTCAACGCCTTTTATGAATGCATAGAGAAATGAAGTTTTGAGGTTGGACCCCGAAGGCCGTTGAACTCACACTTTCATTGTGACAGGAATAACGCGAAAACCAAGGATTATGGGACATATGTTCATATGAACTTTTTTCCTTCTCTTGGTGTGAGGAACCCATACCCGAAGTTTGTAAAAGTATTTCTGAAACACCCGGTATAGAGCAACTGGAACTGGCAAACTTTCCTTCATATTTTGCCTCTCTCTAGTAGCAACACATTATTCAGGTTTAAGCTTAAATACTTATAAAACATTTCGTCATTCAGCATTTGTAGTTTTATTTTATAAAAGCAAGATGGCTTTGCATTGTTCACGTTTATACATTTGTTTGTTATTGCCAAAGGTTTTGTGTTTACCGAGCGAGGAACGGTAGGCAACGGAAAGCGATGTATGAATCCTAAACCCCTAACTTCCTTCCTCTCATCGAGGTGCATTTTATTGGAACATTTACGTATGCTTTCTCCATAGCGGTACAAGCCAAAGGAAGGAGATGAGCAACAAACGGGCAAAGAAGGAAATAAAAAGGGTAGGGGAAAAGAGCGACTTCGAGGGAGGGTTAGGAGTTTTACTGGAATTTCATTATTTAGTTGAAGGTTGAAGCCTGACCTGCAGAGAAGCCGACATTTCTATAAAATCCTGAGCAGGAGCTGAAGAAAGGAACATGAGCTATTTTCCCATACTTTCTCCTCTCCTTTTAGGACAGTTTATTTTTTTGTATTTTTACGTTATCTCTTTTTAAGGCATGCATTGTGTTACCAGCTTACCTTCTATGTCAAGAAGAATTGTGCCATTTCTCATAAAAATGCTCCATATTGTATGCAATGGTAAGCGGCTTCCAAAACTCGCGGAATGTTTAATTTTATTCGTGTACATATTGCCTCGCATTTCCAGATTTTCTTTCTTCCATTCCCAAGCTGTAGCAAATAGGAGCCAACGTTATGACGAAATCCATATAGATGCAGTAATGTATCTTTTATGCATATGTTCTAGAAATATAAAAAGTTGCTTTGTATGGGTTGTTTATCAGCTTTTCAAGAAGACTGCATTTCTATTGGGAATCGGCGATATACCTATACTTTCTCGACGTCAAAAATACTCATATTCACAAACACACTATTTTTGTCGCGTAAATGCAGGTAGAGATAGCACAGCGATTTTACATGTATTATTAATGTTATAGCAGGAAGTCAAGTACTCTGCTGAAAATTCGGTTTCTAATCTTGTCTTGCTTTAATGATAATCTGAAGAAGGTGATTTGTTTACGTAGATGCTGTTTTATGTTTAACTGCCCCACGTATGGCAGCCAATTTGAAGATGAGTGTTTGCTTCTCGTAATAAATTACGTAAATTAATTTATCTGCCCCGCAATTGGGAGCTAACTTGTAGTAGTTTTTTTTTCTACTGTTGAAGTTTTACTGTTGTTATTGTTAGCCACACGCTTGGAAGCTAACTTGAAGAGGTTAATTTGCTGCTGTTGTTGCGTAATATATGTTTACGCAAACTTGAAGAATTGTTTTATGTAATTTTTTAACACTCTTTGGGCGTTGGTTTGAATTTTATGCTTACGTAATATTACTGTTTGAATTTGCCTCGGCTGCGTCAGTCTTACTTTAGAGTCATGGGTCTTGGGTAGGGCGCGGTATGACAATTATTGTAGACATCACAGAATTAAACTTTTAAATTAACCTCTTTTATTTAAATTCTTGCACATATTTATACAGCACTACACTTTTTAAAAGAACTGTGAGAAACTTTTATACATTCACTTAACACGTATATCTGTTTTTACTAATCACCCGTAGAGAACACATTTTCCCATCTATACTCTACCAAGTCCCGCCAGCAATTGAATAGCCTCAACGGTCAAAACCCATAAGCTTCGGTATTGCAAGTCTCTGATTGGCTAATTCTAGTCCAATAGAGTATCTGCATTTAACTTAAAACTTTTCTTTGCTGTTGATTGGCTAATTTAAAACTGTTAGAGAAACTACGTCATCGACGCTCTAATCATGACTAGTACATTTCAAACTCCGAGCACATTATTGCCATAAGATTATCTCATTATTACTCATTGTTAGCAAACTAAAACTTATTATTCTCACAGTTCTTGCATTATTAGAGTATGTAATGTATTCACATAACATAATTAAAGTATGTTTACAATAAAAATAAGCATTTGCAATGACTGTTACATACAATTTAAATAATTATTACATACATATTGTTTCAAGGCGGGCTGTTATTGAATTTACTTATTGTAAAATACAATTGAAATTATTTAGGTATTAAAATACTGGCTCAAATCCCAAACTCTAATACGGATGTTCTTGTAGTCTTGTAAATAATTTGATACCGGTAAGCCACACATATTTCATATCAATGATATCTTAGTTTTGTATATTTCGGTGCTTATAAAACACATACAGTGGTTGCTATTGCCCCATATTTATTGTCGAATAGTCATGAATTTAAACCAAGATGTAAATAAATCAGGAAAAAATAGTGACTTTTATTCAATGGAAATCAAAGAGAAACTCTAGGGATATAACGATATATGGATAAAAATATTGTATAGAAAAAGTTAAAGCTTATTTAAATACGCCATTGTTTTCATGCCATTATCTATTTACGAAATATTCGTTGTTGTATATTTCCATTTTTCTAAGTTTTACTTTGCATTTTTGCAACGTCTACTTGAGATCTGAATTTTTCTTTTTTCGCGTGAGCACCTTAATACCAAACTGGTTTCTGATAAAAATGGTATAGCGTCTGCGACACGCATTCGGGCGGTCGTGGTTCTAATCTCGATACCTGCCAATCTGCTGTTTCTTTTTTTTTTCGTGGTTTCCAAGTTATCAGATAAATATTGGAGTGGATACTCCATGCCATACCCTATTACATATAAAACTAAGCAGAAAAAAAGTAGATGGTGCAGGAAGGCGACTACACAGATAAGCCCATCTGTCCAGCATCACAATGACCACTTGCGCACTCAAAAAACATTCAAAGTATGCAAAACTCAATAGCAACACAACAACTGGTAAAGGAAGGTGAATACTTAACTAAGGTCATCTACTAAGTTTTCCATATAGGTGGTGCACAAAGACGACAGCGCAACTAAAGCCATCGATCTTGCACACACTGACTCAGGTGAACCAACAAACCGTACACGTCGCGATCTGACCAAGAATTTACAACGAAGTAGAAGTAGAACAAAAGAAAACCAAACAAAAAAAAACACAAAAAACATTTCTAAGCAAATATTTTTCGTTATTGGTGTAAACGGAAAGCAAAATAATTTTTACATTAATAGTACAATGTAGTTGTCTGTGAATGAAAAGTGTTAGTGAAAGTCATATGAGTGATACACATCAGATTTGGTTTTGATTCCCTATGTTGCGCATGCCATTTTTCATTCCACTGATATGGGCTTCAGAGTATACCCAGAATCGTCTCATTAAAGCCTCGAGGTATGAATTTTATTTATTTATTTACTTGGTGCATTGTTAAGAAAAAATTACAATTAGTTTGTATACTAAAATTTGGTCCTGATCACTCATTCCGAAGATAACTACAAAAATCCATACACATTTAATTACTGAGTATTATTACTCACATTTAAACGTCTATGTATCTTTTTTTTTTTTACAATATATAAATGTCGTTCCACACTCTTGTTTTCTTCTCTGAATATTCCATTTAAAACTGATCTTCTCTCCTTTTCAAACCACTTCTGATTACTAAGTAGTTCCGTCCAGTTTTCTCTGACCTTTTAACCTCCATAGAAGTTCTACTCTAAGGTCATGCTGTCTAATAACGCTGTTTTAGATATGATTTAGAAACGTATGATACTCGATTATAACAGCGACAAGAAAGGCCCTCAAACGTGGAATGGAAATCGGTATATTACTCCTCCTCAGTTATCCAATCCCAGTATGAAGCCTTAAAAATGGAATCTTTTAAGTAAGCGATGATATATTATTGCAGCCATTCAGCAAAGACGTCTAGAAGAGAAGTTACTCCAATAAAGAACAAAGTGAAGAGATTAAATGACGCAGTGAAAGTTACGAGCGATTAGAAGTGGAAAGAAATGGAAATGGTGTTTATGAACAAATTAATTCCTTTTCACGAAATGTGCTCCGCTGAGTTACTGTCTCCAACTCTGGTCCTTGACGTTTCCATTTATCGTTTCCTCGTCCCCCAGCCGTTTCCGTGGTGCTTACGTCACTTCCCGTAACTCGCCTAGCGCTATCTACACCTTTAATGGCGTCACTTCTACATATTGCTGAGGTACTAAATATTGTAATCTGGTACACAAGTTTTGTGTACATGTATTCGTCTGCAGCGATGCGGGAGGGGGATCAACTTTATGGACCTGTTAGTAGCGGTAGTTAGGATTCATGAAACGCTCCCTTGATGTACTTTCAAGCAAGCAAACTGCTTGCCCTGCCCTTCTCTGCCGTTTTCATACCATATTACAAACTAGGGCGTGAATATTTTCTCTTGCTAGCCCTTTCATCGCATTTCTACACACAAGCCGCCTCCGAAATCGCGCCGAAGAATCCAAGTAAGTCTAACATCGTGTGAAGAAGTTGTTAACTCGGATATGTTCTACATAACACCGTCACACTTTTGGGAAAACATTACTCCATTATGCAAACAACGTTTTTCTTGAACGAAATTGAAATGTTTAGTATATTACGACATCTGTAGTATTAAAACCTTGAAATCAGTACTGTAACAAGTGAATCGAAACACCACTCTGCATGGTATCAGATAATATAAAGCTAATATGTGTCCTTCAGAAGTCTTGAAGTCGTTATAATAAACAGGCATAGGAATTTCTAAGTATTAATGCCAGGTCGAATGGAAATAAAATTGAACTGTTACTGGAGAGAAGACGTCACAGATTACAAACCAATCCATATTTCTTACAGTCTGTTGGCGTTTGCAGGCAGCACTCACCAGACCTGTTTATCTGCCCATCAGTGAGCCCTAGCCGCTTTTAAGTACATTATTTGTATTGATAATGGTTTGGGTATAGATAACTTGAAGCCAATGCTTAAAAATGTCTAAGTCTGAAGAACGTTTATTGTAATATTGTGGAATACATACAGTTTCCACTACATCTTCCCACTTTACTTAACCTTTAACACAGTTTACATACAATAGGACAACTATAGTCATCTGTGTGAGAACAAATGTCCAGTTTTCACCAATTCTTCCCACTTTACTTAACCTTTAATATAGCTTAGAAACAATATTACAGGATTATAACATCTGTATGAGAACGAATGTTCAGTTTTCACCAATTCTCCCCACTTTACTTAACCTTTAACATAGTTTAGATACAAAAGTACAACTATAGGCATCTGTATGAGAACGAATGTACAGTTTTCACCCATTTTTCCCACTTTGCTTAACCTTTAATATAGATTAGAAACAATAGTACACGAGTATAGCATTCCTATGAGAACGAATTTTCAGTTTTCGCAAATTCTTCCCACCTTATTTGACCTTTAATATAGCTTAGAAACAATAGTACACCAGTATAGCATCTGTATGAAAACGAATGTCCAGCTTTCACCAATTCTTCCCACTTTACTTAACCTTTAATATAGATTAGAAACAATAGTACACGCGTATAACATCTCTATGAGAACAAATGGTCAGTTTTCACCATTTCGTCCCATTTTACTTATACTTTAATATAGTTTAGATAGAATAGCACACTATAACCATCTGTATGAGAACGAATGTCCAATTTCAACCAATTCTTCCCAATTATTTAACCTTTAACATAGTTTAGATACAATAGCACAACTATAATTATCTGCATGAGAACGAATGTCCAATTTGCACCAATTCTTCCCATTTCACCTAATATTTAACATAGTTTAGAAGCAATATTAACAGCCATCTATATGAGAACCAATGATTTTTCCCCCACCGGTACAATTATCTCATTACATGAGATTAGATGAACTTGCTCTATGAACTAACCGCACGCGTTGCTATATTGTTACACAGTGAAATTTATCGCCAAACAAGAGACTGGCGGACGCTAAAACTGTGGCATGAATTCAATTAATACACAAATAAGTAAAGGATTCAAATCAACTAAATTAATAACAAATACAGCAAAATGCGAGTAATTTATAATGTTTGAGTGTAACGCTTACCGATAAAGCATTAATTGACCGCTACAAAGGGCTTTGGAAGCCTTTGATTTAGGCAGCTGTGATTGCACGAATTTTTCGTGAAATACTCGGCATACTGCTGTAATCGGCTTAGCAAGGGCTCATAACACGTCTTGTTGGTTGTTGTTTACAACCTAAACTATAATAGGAACGAAAATGTTAAGATATCAACTCCTTCATAACATGCACGATTTCTGGTTCGAACACACAACACACGTTTTCTTTCGTTTCTACATTACGACAAGTCGGCTACGATATGAGTGCGTGAGGTGGGAAGAGGAACTACACTGTTACCAAACAAGTGGACAGTCATGTAAAGAAAACATCCGCAGTTCCGAGTTGCATTTACTAGCAAGGCTAAGGCCTGCACTGTTTGCATTGTGCAACTGTACATTTCCCTATCGCCTTACCCCCCAGCTCCCCTGATCCCAAGCCTTGATTGTCAACAAAAAACAGTGGCGCCCTCCTCCAAGCGCATTCATATCGTGACCGACTAGTAGTTGAATCAGCTGTTCTTGTTTATTTTTATTTTCTCTACCACCTACCTGAAAACGTTAGAAGAAGTATTATATTCCTTTAAAAATTAGATATTGATGCCGGAAATACACTTTGCGAGGTTCCTTGAAATCCCAAAGGCATTTTTACTTTCTAACCACCTACCTCTAGGGTCTAGAGAAAGCATTATATTTCTCTCAAAATATCGTATGCAGATTTCATGGGGAATGCGCGTTTTGAGGTCCTTTAACCGCACAAAAGAAGAAGATCCGTGTGAGCGGAAAATAAGTGAAAATTTTAATGAATACAAAATATCACATTTGAATAAGAATATTGCGTAAAAATAAGAGCAGAAAATTTCCTACAAATCCCCACGATCTAAAACTATGCTTTATAAAAAGTTTTGTTTTTAATTTTCTCATAGACAGCTAGCGATTTGATTAAAATTCCATACTTTTAAGATATTTGCAAAAATAATAAAATGCACATCTTGAATTTTCTGCGAATAACTTGTGAAATCGTCTAAATTTGAATTTTCTTTAATTTTGTATAAGTGTAAACCACATATCTTACTACACAAACAATTCAGAGATCATTGGGAAACACAATTTATATTAAAAAATTTTGCTATTTATAGTTTTCAAAATAATCATTAATACCTATTTAAGTTTTCCCAATTTGAAACGTTAAGTGCCATTTATAAAGCAACTTGCTCGATTATTATTTTTCATTGGATGGGCCCTTTCAAAACCGTTATTTTTTCAACTAACCTATTTGTGATGCAGTAATTATTTATGCCCTTAAAAATACATTTCTACTACCAATTAACTGGAAAAATTATTGAAATTCAAGGGTCAGAATTTCGAGGTCGGAGGTTAGCTAAGTTCGAGTTCTCGCTGCAGTGTTATCAAGTCTGTTTTTAAACAATGGAGCGGATCCTTGTAAATTAAGCGGTGACTGGTGTGCTTAGATGTTAAAATACATGCTTTGTATTCATATTAAAAAAAAAAGCTTATCTACTACATGCATGCGAGTTTCTCTGCCCGTTAAAAGTTGTCTATTTCGTATAAAACATTATTTTTCTATCCGTGTTGCGATAAACTGGCATCAAATTAAGCGATATAGTTTTGGTTGGATGCACATAATCACATATTTTCGAGCATACCTCATTGATACCGTATCATAATTCACCCTAACGAAACTTCAAAGACGTAACAACCAACATTCGAGAAACAATTAATGCTGCGAAAAAAATTGATACTTAAGGCATTCATACCTACTAAGCTTTTTCCTCTCTCTCTCTCTCTTTTACTTTTTAAGCTATATTAATTTTAATAAGAATGAAGAGGGGCACACAGACTATTCACAAAAAAATTCAAGATACGCCTTTTATTTGACATCTAAGTGTTTCAAACATACAAAATTATAGACAATACTGTTTAACATATGTTTGAAAATATGAAGAAATAACGAAAGGTTTTGGATGTAAAGGTTGTTTGGTATGGAAAATTTTCCTAAAAACCGCCTGACCTTAAATGCTGATTGACTCAAGTGCGAGATTTGCTGCTTATTAAATCTTTGTCTTTGGGGTATGCCGTTCTGTCTCTCTCTCTCTCTCTCTCTCTCTCTCTCTCTCTCACACACACACATGCAAAAGGATGCTTTTTAGGGCTCAGGGAATCTCAGTTCTATATTTAGTATATAATTATATAATATTATATAATAATTTGTTTTCCGTGAAGTCTGATTATTAACAATTTTTATAGAGATACATAGATATTTCCTCTACCTACGAAACGTAGGTGACATAGTAAGTAAAAAGCATAAACTTTTATCTTCGTTTTCTTTATTTATTATACCTAATTAATATCTAATTTTATCTTCAAAAGTCAACTTCTGCATTGAATGGAATAGTAAGAGTATATCGTGACAATCTTCCTAAGTAATAGCAAAGTGATGGCGTTTAAAGGAAAAGAAATTATAATATCAATAATTGTTATAGAAAATAAGGTTGTGGCACGGTAGTAAAATTTAAATATTTGGGGTGCAATTTATCGTATACGTTCAATTAACAAAATGGAAGTCTTTAATTATTTTAATATATATTTCAAAAACAAAGCAAGAAAAGAGACAGTATTAACATTTTATAAAGTAATGTCAGTGCCGAAATTACTGTATGGGAGTGAAGCTTGGATTATGACATAGAAAACCAAGGAAACGCCAGGTAAAGGAAATAAAGTTTTTAGGAGCAGTGGCAGGACATAAGAGAACAGATCATGAAGATATAAGAAAACAATTAGATATATACAATCTAAATGAAAAAATTAAAGAATATGAAACTACGTGGAAAAGTAATCTTCAAAGAATGAATACGAAGACACTGCCTTTCCATTTTAAGAATTATAAATCTATAGGAAAGGAAAATTGGAAGACAAATAAAAGGTGGCAGGATATATAGATTATATAGACAGAAATGTTTAATGCATGAAGGAAGAAGAAGATAAGATAATATCTTCATGTTTTATTTAGCATAAGTAATAGATATAGGTTATTCAACACCTCATGTAGTGCGACCTGCACAGATTTATTGCGCCTACCACGCAACAGGAGGAAGGGATGAGGTGAAGGAACCATGGGAGGCTACAGGTCACAGAGACGCGCGGAAGTCCCTAAAATCCCCAAGCTCACAGGCCCGTCCAACTGCAGGAGCCGCCAAGAGAGGACTACGAACAACACACTAATCAAGCAGCCCTCTGGTGTCCACGGGGAATACTCTTTCCATTGAGCATGCATCCGCGCCATCTGTCCGGTACCACCATCCGCCACGAAATCTAGTTAAGAAGGAAATGGAATGAAAGGATAATGATGAAAAGGAAATCGTAATAGAGAAGAAACACCCCCAGCTTCACCTGCCGACACTAGGGAAACCACGAAAAGTCCAGGGGTCGGAGTGGGTGGTCCCCGGGGATCGAACTGGGACCTCCCGAATGTGAGTCGCACACGTTACCGTGGCGCCACCTCGCCTGGTTAGTATAAGTAATGCTAATACCTATAAACGTTCTCAAATTATCAAAATTACAGAAGAGAGTGTATGTGGAGAGATTTAGAAGAGAAAATTGTCCAAAGTTAAAAAGATTCTTGCAGTTGTATTATGTTTTACAGCAAAGATGTTTCTAAGTGACGGTCCGTTGCGACTGAAAGGATCAAAATGTGGGTTCTTAAATTATTTCCAAATTTATTCCATTAAAATATCCGAGATAGCAGAGAAGGAAGGGACTGGAAATTAGTTAGATCGCTAACACACCATAAAACAGCAAAGGTAGGTTAGATGTCGCAATAAATTAGTTGGCGTCTGTACTTTCTCATTTCAGTTGCTGTAACATAGCCATTCAGCATCCCATATTTTCGCTCGTCAATGCGCTGCAGAGACGACAAAGAGAGAGAGAGAGAGAAGGTTCATTCTCGGGCTCTCGCTCTCTGTCTGCCAGAGATGTAACGCAATGTAATTTCCTGTCAAGCTAAAGGGTAGGGGGAAGAACCCGGGTACAAATCATTTTCTATCCTTTCCATTTCTGGCATTTGCACTAAGTTTGGACCACCCCTGCACCTCTCACCTTATAATCGTGCCAACTTGATTTATCGCTGCATTGGGAATCCTTCCTTCTCGCAGAAAGAAAAGCTCTCCAGCGAATGGCACAAAAACACGCAGGCAGCCCAAGAAAAAGTGACGGAAACGTTTTCCTACCGTAATTCGGTGATCTGATTCGAGTGTATAAAATATACGAGCTCCTTCCTTTTTGTTTTGTGTCATCGAAAGATTGGAAATGAGGGAGGAAATGTGGTGGCAAGAATACGAAGAGAACGAAGGGGCTGAATTGCATGAAAGGCAAGAGGAGTTTGGGATGAAATTTGATTATGCATCATGTTATTCTCCCACCCACTTACCGGCTTTCTTTCACCGCCTCTTGATTCAACTTTCTCCTGTATATGTTCTCAAAAGAAGAGAGATTCCCAGCGGCGATGTTCCAGAATTGAAAATGATGTTAAGAACCAAGGGAGCCGAGGACACTTGCAGAGAAAAAACCTCTCAGATCGATCCTTCAGGCACTGCTTGGTCTTAAAATTTCTGAAGAAAGAATAAAGTTGGCCAGTATATGAAAATAACACATTAGGTTAGCATTTGGCTTCGATTATGTGATCGCTCATCTTGTAGAGCTCGGGTAGCTGTATATAATCTTACATTAAATTGAATATCTCGCCATGAAAAGTACACAACTTGATTTACTAACTTTTCAGGCTAGGGAAACTACCGCATAAATATATCGTCTCTTTGTCGTTTCCTCGTTTTCCTTACACTATGTTATGCTACACGCAGTATTAATAGATGTTTTCGGCTCTTATTAAGGTGTTTCAACAAGATTTCGAAACAAGTGTGTACCCAGCGTTTTCGGAAACACACACAAACAACATCTTTGGAAGAACATAATTTCAAGTCATCTTTACCAACAAACACTGAAACACTGATACCTACGTGTGTTTTCCCCTCTATAACTCATATTCAGTAAAACTCAGTATGGGGCGAACTCTCCGTGGTTTCCTAGGTCCTTAAATGCATCATTGTTTTCTTATTTTATCTTGTACAACTGTTTATACATCCTATAGCTTGTTTGTAGACTAAAGAAAGTAAAGAAGAATAGGTTTAATCGAATACTGTTTCCAAAATACACTCTTTTAAAGTATTGCAAGCGTGCTGTAATGGGCGTCGTATATTAAAAAATGAAATCATCCTTAAATGTTTTACATCATGAATATAAATTCTTTTTTGCACAAACGAACATTTGTTCCACCTGTGACCCGCATTCGGGAGCTCCCGAATTCAAATCCCGTGGGCTAACAAATCTGATTGAGGTTTTCTCGTGGTTTCATTCAGCCGCTAAAGTAAATAACGGATTGCATATTTAATACCATGATCCAAAATTCCACCTTAAGTTTAAAACAACAGTAAAAATGAAAAATAGGTGGTAATAGTGAATGCTGTGCCTTCTATCCATAGACAGTGAAAGAAGGTGGACTGGACGGCGCCCTAATGCCATCTGCACGGAATGAAGGAAAAGGCACAGTTGCTATGCACTAAGGTCTCTGTGGACAAGTGACGAAGTAAGATGGTATGGTTACAGGGATGAGACCTAGGAGGATGTCCGCCACACATCGATCCGAGTTATCTACTACCAGATCCGTCGCGATATGACCGTATAGTTAAAGCGACGTAAAAGAACCAAACAGATTAATAATAATTAAAATCCGTTCCAAAAACTGAAAGCAGTGTGATGACGTCAGAGTTGAGTAGCGCATGACAGCAGCACACTTCTCTTCAACATTGTCAGATTACGATACTGAGGAAATTTCAGTGGCGAATTCTGCGAAATATAATTGTCCATAAAACAACGATATAGGAAACGTCTAATCAATTTATTTTGAACTGTCCTTAGGCTTAAGCGTGGTTTTATATTAAATATATGACCAATTAATTATGTGATAAATGTTTGATGTAAACCAATCTTTTGGTGAATCTTGTTTTCAAATAAAACTTACTATAATGTTTCATTCAGTGTAAGGTTTAGAATCAACATTTAATCTAAGAACATCTATATCCGTTCAACCCTGTATAGCTTTTACATGCATCTAATAATAGCAGATGGGGTGAGAAGAAAGTGGTAAACATTTACTCATACTCCAGGGGACGCATATTTAGGACCTTTTCCGCCTAGTTTTGTTATATACTACATCCTCTCCAATTATTGGAACTTCTTCAGAACACCCTGTATAAGCAAGTCCTAGGTAAATATAGTAAGTTCAGTCTGATGCAAGGTTTTCTAATATGAAGCTGAGACATTTTATAATTGAGATGAAGTAAATTTACTAGATAGCCCTTCTCCGCGAGGTATATAGTACCTATGTTTACTAATAGATGAGAGCAGTCTATGCACAGCTCGTTCTCCGACACAGCACAAACAGGTTGCGTTTTCCTTTTAGAGTGCAGTACCTTTGAACACATGGTCTACCTTCGAACATATGGTCTCGGTGATGTCAATACACGCAAGTAACAACCAACCTAAGATCCAACCATGTTAGGACAAAGTGTCGTCCTTCATCATAAGATAGTAAAATTCGAGTGTTTTTCACCATAGGGGATGCATGGAAATACATCTTTTATGTCGCCCTGAATCCAAAAACAGTTTTAGAAAACTGGGGACAGCATAACTCAAAAATGATAGTCGGATAAATACCAAACTTGGTATTTAGGTTCAGTACCTTCCACAGATGCGACACGGAATTTTCAAGAAAATCCACCCACACCAATTGTTTATTTTCTCAAAAATAGCTCTTAATGATTTCAATTAAAATGTTGTATATTAAATATATTTACATGAAAAATACTATGTATATCTTGAATTTTTGTGGGAATAGACAGTGAAGTCCTCTCCATTCGGAAGGAATTTTGTATAACGTTGCAAACGTTAAGCGATAGACAAAAAGTGCTACACAAAAAATGTAGATTTCTTTAAAACATACAATTTATTTCCAGTAACGTTTTAGTCGGATCAGCCGTTCTTTTAAAGTCCTGTTGATTTTCAATTGTTTCTCGCGATGCCATGGAGCATATGGCTTCCAGTTCTACAACATTTGACTATCGCTGTTCCCTTTGTATCTATAATGAAGTGTGGAATGCAGTTATATCCGGAAAGGTTTATCTCGATTAAAATGAAGTAGATAGGAAAATAAACTTTCGTAAGAATAATTATATACGCGCTAATAAATAATAGAGGGTAGAGAAAGTTATGTGAATGTAACCATAAGATTTTTTGTTAGTCTGTACACATAAGACCGTGGAATAGCTTTGCTGTTTGTCGGTTTTAGTGGGATATATTCTCGTGTTTGCTTTAACATTCGCTTTATTGTCCTAGTGGGCTAACTAAATTTATTTAGCATGTGTTGGCTATTATTGTTGTTGTAATAACAATAATTACTGTTGTTGTAGTAGCAGTTGAGCTGCCCGTGTTGTTTTTGTTGCGGCCCCTCGCTGTCTTTGCACAAATCTGACCTTCATTAAGCCAGCTTCCGAACATCACAGAGCTATGCAGTGGACCATTTCTCCTCTAACGTCTTCATTAAAGCTGTACCGCAGGTTTCCACAAAAGCTTCTTACTAATAACAAACTCTTCCACACTCCACCGCACCCTCGCGTTGGAAAATGAGGTAGGATGTTCCAAACTTTGTAGGCACAACTTGTTCTTTGCCTAGCTCATTATCCCGCGTTTTCGACCTCCTTTATCTTCAGTAAACAACCAAAGTTGCCGACACTAAAACTGACCATTGAGACGAAAGCTAGCAGAGGTTTTTATGTGAACTGCTAAAGTGCTTTAGAAGAGAAGAATGCAAGATTCTCTGCACAAAACATACTTGTAGTTTCTGCGTTTGTTTTATGGAGATGTAAAGACAAAAGCTTAGTAGAGACAATTACAAGAAAAAATTACAAAGCCGTAATTTTCCTTGCCAAAGCTTTGGTTACCTCACTTGCTGAGACTGCACTAACCACATCTCAAACGATGAAGTTAGGGATTATCAAACTTGCCACAGTAATACTCCGAAAATCCTCTTTTGGGGCAATAACGGATATATTATTAATATTATGGTTATTATTGTTATTACTCTATTTATTTTACGTCTGTTTAACTAGTTGGTCATATCGCGACGGATTTGTTACTGGATAACTCTTAGTTCGAGGTGTGGCAGACAGTTAACCTTCTAGGTCTCATCCCTGTAGCCGCTCGCTTCGTCACGTGTTCACAGAGACCCTAGCACATAACAGCCGGATCTCCTATTTCGTGCTGTGCAGGTGGCTTTAGAGTGCCGTCCAGTCTAACTGCCTCTCTCATATACAAAGACGGACAGTTAGCCTTCTAGGTCTCATCCCTGTAATCATGCCATCTTGCTTCCTCAAGTGTCCACAGAGACCCTAGCCGGATTGCCTGCTTCGTGCCGTGCAGGTGGCTTTAGGTTGCCAACCAGCCTAACTGCCGCTCTCATATAAAAAGGCAGAAAGTTAGCCTTACCAGGCTCACTCGTGTAGCCTCTCGCTTCGTCACGTGTCCACAGAGACCCTAGAGCATAGCAACTGGATCGGCTACCTTGTGCCGTGCAGATAGCATTAGGGTACCGTCCAGTCTACCTGCTTTCATTGTCTGTGGATAGATGGCACAGCCTTCACTATTAGCACCTATTTTTCATTTTTACTTTCTCTACTACGTATAGTAAGTAGGGTAAGTATTGTATTCCACCCAAAAATTCGATACCGAGATATATGTTTTGAGGACTCCTGAATCCAAAAAAAAACACATTTTTGGTAATATGTCCATGTGTCTGTCTGTCTATCTGTGTGTCTGTGAACAGCATAACTCACAAACGAACAGTCGGATAAACACCAAACTTGGTATTTAGGTTCAGTATCTTCCAGAGATGCGACATGAAGGTTTTCAAGAAAACTCCCCCACCCCAGATTACCCTTTACATGGAACATTTTTAGAAATTTTTAATTTTCTAAAAACACAGCTCTAAGGATTTTGATTAAATACCGTATATTAAAGATATTTACATGACAAAATATTCTATGAAGCCCTCTTCGTTCGGAAGGAATTTTGTATAATCTTGTATAATTTGCAAAAGTAAAGCAATAGACCAAAAGTACTACAGAGGAAATGTAAATATCTTTAAAACACACAATTTATTTCCAATAATTTTTTTGTGGCATCAGTCATTTCCGAGACATCCGTTATTAATGGTTTAAATTGTTCAATACTTAGCCATTCTTTTAAAGTCCTGTCGATTTTGAATTGTTTCTCGTGATTGCATGGAAACAGTTTGGAATTTTAAGGCCAGCATATAGAGTACAGTTCTTAAACATTTGACTGTCGCTATTTCCTTTGTATCTATAGCCAAATGTGTAATGCAGCTATTTATGGAAAGGTTTATGTCGATTAGAATTAAGTAAATATGACATAAAATTTCGTAAGATTAAAACCTGTGTACGCACTAATAAACAATAGTGTAGAGAAAGATATTTTTGTTATTGGTGGTTGTTAATAGTATTTATTAATGTTATGTCAGCCTTAATATTTCAATTAATATTTTGCGCTCAGAGCCAACGAGCCATTGTTGACAACGTGCCTGAGGAAGTTTGTAGTACCGACATTCCTTTCCTAAAGTCAGCAGTTGCAACGTTTCGTGTAATAATAAAATAGTGTCTACTTAGCAAGAATAAAGCGTAAGGTAAATGCTCAACTTAAAAAAAAAACCTAAAGCGATACATATCACTTTCTCTACCCTCCATCATTTATTAGTGGATGTACAACTATTCTTACTAAAACCTATTTCCCGAGGTCACGGGTTCAAACCCGGCGGAGGGCGATGGATTTTTTCGGGCGTAAAAATCCTTAGTATAACTTCCTTCGGAAGGGAAGTAAAACTGATGGTCCCGTGCCGTAGATTAGTGGCACATAAAAGAACCTCAAGCCTGATAAAGAGGTCTCTGAGCAAAATTATCGGTCTTTCACGCCCAACATAGAATGGGATGCTAAACAGCGTCCATAAATAAAACTTAGTTTTTTAAACTGTATGTTACAGTATGTTTTCAGCTCTTCGAGTATACTTGTCGACGTAGATATCTGCGTAGCCTATTCTATAATAATGTTGGTATTACACAGCTTTCAGAATTACCAACCCCCTTCCTCGAAATAGCTCGGACAAGACAGAGACTGGCAAATCGAGTGTTGGCTACATCATGGCCAGAAGACTTGAGAAAAGTTTCGCTATACATGATTATAACAACAGAAATGTAAAAACATTATGTGATGCATTCACTTGACTTTCTCCACCCAGTCTTCTACGAACTTATTCTTCTATCTGCTTCATTTTAATCAAGATTGCAGAAATGCAGAAGATGCCTAAGTGATAGTCAAATCCATCGCTATGTGATGGCTTCGAAATGCGTTGTCTTTGCAAAGAATGAAGCATTTGACAATTCAAACCAAACACAAAAAATATCTCGGAAATAGTTCATGCTACAAAATCTGTTTGACATATACTGTATATTTTAACGAGATCAACATATTTTGTGTAGTAAGTCTTTGACTATCACTTAGGCTTTACCAATTATAAAGGAAATCATTCAATATGAAGAGGGCTTCACGCAAAGTTACAAGATATACATTTTATTTGATACATGCAAATATCTTAAACGTTTGGTACTTTAATCAAAATCGTTAGTCACTTTTAATAAATTATAAAAGTAATGAAAATATTTCCATGTAAAGGGTTCTTAGGGATGGAAAGATTTTCTTTAAAATCTTCGTGTGGAGCTCTTGAAAAAAGCTGAACTCGAAAGTTAAATAGTTTCCGTATTTAAGTGATAATCTTCACACAAACACGATTTTTTTCTAAAAATGTGTTTCTATTTTGTTATATTTTAAATTCAGAGGGCCCCGAAACGTTTAATTCCGCTGTAGTAATAAATACCTGTGATAAAACACTCGCAGCTTCGTTTCGTAATATACATTATATGTTTCATGGAAACAAAGCCATCCAAACATCAAGAGCAAAGTGAAGAGATGTTTCTGGGTAGTAGATTGCACTTTATTTTTGAGACAGTATTTTTAACACTCAAAAATTATTTCAGTCTAATTATATAATATATAAATTCAATAACAGCCCGCCTTAAAGCAATATGTGTATGCAACAATATATAAAAAGTATATATAACAGTCACTGTTTATGTTTGTATTATTGTATCCATGTGTAATAATGTTATGTGACTATATTACGTAATTTAATAATGTAGGAGCTGTGAGAATAATAGGTGAAAAGTTGCTAACAATGTGGTAACCTTGAGGCAATAATGAGTTTAAATGTTACTTGTGATTCTTGGGAGCAATAATGTAATTTTAGTGACAGCTTATAAAAATAGCCAATCAACAACCAGAAAAAGCTTTAGTTAAAGGAAGGTATTCTATTGGATTTGGAATAGCCAATCAGAGACTTTAAATACAGAAATTTACAAGTTTAGGCGGTTGAAATCAGTTCAATTGGTTGCAGACAGCGTTACTAACCAGATGCAAAAAGTGTCCTCAAGAAATTTAATACGTATTCGTATGAGATGAAAATAGTTCTACTGTTAAAAGTGCAAGTAATTAATTAAAGAATCTCACAGCTCTCTATATCAGTGAAGTGTTATTTAAACCGTATCAAGTATTAATAAAAGGAGTGAAGTCAAAATTATAATCTGTGTAAGCCTACGTTCTTAGTCGTACCACAACCCTGCCAAGACATTCATGTCTCTAACAATAATACTGACGCAGCCAAGGCAAACATAAAATAATATTTAAAGAAACAGTAAAAATTGCAAAGTTAATATTTTTAAACTTGGGGCGATGGTTACCGGAAACTGTTTACTATACGTGCGGTTGCAATTACTACAAGTTCGGCTCCCCAACAGTTGAAATACGATACAACTCCTAAAATACTCCTTTCTCATTTTGTGTAAACAGAAAAAGCTATCGACATTTCACTTGGTATTAGAATAAATTTTAAAACGAAGTAAGTTGCAAAAATGAGATTCAGGGAATGAGCAATGAAATAAGTTGAACAAAGAAAACGGAATGAAAACAAGATTAAAAGAAAGAAAAACATTTCGAAGAGTCAGGATTAAAACTGGCTTTCTGCCGACGTCCTTTCTATACTCTCCGTTGTATAAATATATAATGCGCTCATGCACCGCATGCAAAAATGAATTGGATTGCTAAGCAGGAAATACAACCACTGCACTCGTGGATTATAACATTCCGGACTAGAAATTTGCTTTTATAACCCTGAATATTTCTTACTGTAGTATAATGTGTTCTTCTTAATGAGATCATCTGTGTATTCTCCGAATAATTTTGCAAGCATGATTGCAAAAATCTGATGTAACATTCACATGTCTTTCTCTACACTATTGTTTATTAGTGTGTACACAGGTTTTAATCTTACGAAATTTTATGTTCATATTTACTTAATTCTAATCGACATAAACTTTTCCATAAATAGCTGTGTTACTCATTTTGCTACAGATACAAAGGAAATAGCGACAGTCAAATGTTTAAGAACTGTACTCTATATGCTGGCCTTAAAATTCCAAACTGTTTCCATGCAATCACGAGAAACAATTCAAAATCGACAGGACTTTAAAAGAATGGCTAAGTATTGAACAATTTAAACCATTAATAACGGATGTCTCGGAAATGACTGATGCCACAAAAAAATTATTGGAAATAAGTTGTGTGTTTTAAAGAAATTTACATTTTCTCTGCAGTACTTTTGGTCTATTGCTTTACTTTTGCAAATTATACAAGATTATACACAATTCCTTCCGAACGAAGAGGGCTTCATAGGCTATTTTGTCATGCAAATATCTTTAATATACGGTATTTAATAAAAATCCTTAGAGCTGTGTTTTTAGAAAATTAAAAATTTCTAAAAATGTTCCATGTAAAGGGTAATCTGGGGTGGGGGGATTTTCTTGAAAACCTTCGTGTCGCATCTGTGAAAGGTACTGAACTTATAATAATAATTTTAGATTATAGAGATAATGTAATCTTTCAAAAATTCATTAAAAATGAATGTAATGAAACAGTGTTGAGTATTCATACAAGTCATTCATGTTACCAAACGGAATGTGTTTTGAAAATAGCTGTAAAGTTGAGGCAGTATTTTTAACATTTAAATGATTTCAGTCTAATTATGTAATATAAAATTCAATAACAGCCCGCCTTAAAGCAATATACGTATAAATAATATATATAGTCATTGTATTAAGTTTATATTATTGTGTACCTGTTTAATAATGCTATATGAATGTATTACGTAATTTAATAATGTAGAAGCTGTGAGAATATAGGTCAAAAGTTGCTAACAATGAGATAACCTTGAGACATTAATGAATTGGAAAGTTTAATAATGCTACTTGTAATTCTTGGAGCAGCAATAATGTAATTTTTAAAACAGTTTATAAATAGCCAATCAACAACTAGAAAGGCTAAAAGTTAAATAAAAGTATTCTATTGGAGTAGGATTAGTCAATCAGAGACTTGAAATAGATGAGATTTGTAAATTCAGACGGTAGAAGTCAGTTGCTTGTAGACAGCGTTCCTAACCGGACGCTAGACGCGTACATATCCAGAATATACAAAGTTGATTCCTAATCTTGGGGCGAAGGCCACCGGAAAGTAAACTTGGGGCGAAGACCACCGGGAAGTGAACATTGGGGCGAAGGCCACCGGAAACTTTGTATCGTACGTGGGGCGAACACTCCAAGAAACTATCTGAGCTACAATACAACAGTTCTACTACAGATAGGCTTTCCATACGTGAAGCAACAACCTCATTCCTCAAATTGTAACGTAAAGGCTACAAACATAAGCTACCTTCAAATTTTATGAATAGATGATGACACTATACTGTATTAATATTTTTTACAAAGCTCGCATGATATAGGTTATTTTTTAAACAGAAGAAGGCTGGGAATTTCTTAACAAGATTTATTTCAATTCCTGTATGTCAGAAACTTTGTGGTATCTTCATTAATTATTATTTTTCCACTCTTTAACAGTTGCGTTTTTCCCTTTATCCTTATCCTATATATTAGTAAGAGGAGTATCTAAATCTTACTACCCATATTTGGAAATTTTGATTACAAAAAAAATTATTAAAAAATCCGCCTACTGAAAATAAGCTCTCGGTTTCAACTGCAAGATATTGAAACCGGAACAGAATTTTACAATGCGTACGTAGTATCTATGCAGATCGATATGCTTGCTTGAAGTGGAGTTTTGCGGAGCTGCACTGTCTCACTATTCACTCCCCTCTTTCGCTGCCAACGAGAACTTCAAGTAGGCATCGTTCCTAATTCTATCAATATTAAATCTAGATGAAGAGGTCGATTTTGGAATCTTGAGTTAAAATCGGCAAGTCATTTTTTGTAGGCACGCTTTACTTTGAAAATTTGCTAGTAATTTTGGGCAAGTAGTAAAAGTCTGTTGATACATCACTCAACAAGATATCACGTGCAACGTCATTTCTTGTCCACCGTGATTGGGATAGCTGTCTGCCTCCATTCAGAGATACCAAATTTGAATCTCGGTTAGAGCGAGTAAGACTTTTTCCGGGTTTCCCCTTATTCTAGATAATGGATGTTGGATAACTGTAAGTTCAATGGGCTCCAGACTCAGTTGAACATCATTTCACCCATTTCAGTATTTCATTGTCCTATATTCTTCCAGGTTAAAGGATGTTAATGTCGTATTCCCTAAAAAACATTGTTCACGATATATTAACAAATTTGTAATTCCTATTCTTGCTACGAATTTGCAGCACTGTAGAAATTTGGTTATTAGACAGTACCTTACAAGAATCTAACTAAAAGGAAATGTGGTTTTTGCAATTTATTCGACAGAACGGTTAAATTAATATCGCATAAATATTAAATTATTTTGCTTAACAAGCGTTTTAAGGGGCGCATAGTGTCCAAACCTGCACTGGGTTAGTACGTACATTGTCGTCGAATAGAATGAGTTTTATGTTGTATAAACCCTTGTTAAAGATTCCATTAAGCTTTGCCGTACCCACACAGAATTCGTTATGACGCTATTGCACTATGCACCAGGCAATGTTATCTGTACCATAAACGCTATCAACTGAAGCTAAATTTATTTTCCTGACTGTCACATATATTTATAAAATATTTTTCCTACATTCCCTGATGAATGATTACGCTGGGCCATAAATAACCTGCATTTCTGGGTTTTTATTGCCTTTTAGTGGTTTTTTGTCCCCCTTAATGCTATTTAAAATTAATATTGATTACAAAGGACTTTGGATGTATTGGCAGCGCTGTAATATATCTGAGTCATTAAATTATCTCCTCTTATCTATCTCGCTTTTCATAAAACATTATTTCATAGTCTTCAATAGCCCATTTTTATTAGGGATTTACACTGCATTTCCTTTATCGCGTAAATAATAATAGTGACTCTAGACAATTTTACATTTTAATGTTTAAAATGTAACTAACATGAAGTTTCTACTATAACTAAAGATTAAATCATTAAAATTCTAAAATGGTATACGTTTAAAATAATATTAGAATATTAACTAAAATAGCAGCACACTTTCGTTTTCTCTATGTGATATAAAAGAAATTAAGGTGGCTTTTGCTAAGTCTTTGAGTATACATTATTTCTTTTCTTATTGTGTGGGTTCTGTATCCTCTATTTTATTGCTCACAATAAGACACCATAGGTGAAAAAGGAAGTGTTGACTCATGACAGCGTAGATCAGTCCGGAGTCCTTGATGCCAAAACTTACCCGAAACGTATCTTTTTACACTGAGTAAATTGTAATTTTTTATGCCGATTCAAACGTAGATTTAAGGGTAAGCGCACTACACCCGCGGCAGTGTAGTGGATGATAAATGTTGAAATTTAGTCGCTACCTTTCTAATCTTAAAACTGCTATGAACATCGTAAAAACAATTCCTCGTGTACTAGGGAATTGTTCTCAGGACAACTATTCCGGATCAAGAGACATGACAGTGTAAGAACTTGGCTGGCAAATGGCCTCTGCACTAAAGGCTTAGAAGTACATTGCATCGCTGATAACGACAGCAACAGACACCATCTACATCAACGGAAAGAAGAACGAAGCAAAAATTGTAGATGTAACAATCCGGTTTGAACAGACAACTGCACAGCCTGAAGAAGCATATATAGGACGTCCCAAAGTTAGAACGACAAACTTTGGGAGCTGATAGATACCATTATTTGGAACACAGGCACGTTTTTCTGCTCCGGTACTTCATTTAAACGCTATATGAGTTAATGTTATTACTGCTTCCCACCCAGTATGTTTAAATGCAACAAAATGAATGACACAAATTACTGTATTGCATTTGTCTCAGTAAGGTACATAATCTTAGTTCAAGG
Organism: Deroplatys truncata; assembly: GCA_030765065.1. Classification (NCBI taxonomy): domain Eukaryota; kingdom Metazoa; phylum Arthropoda; class Insecta; order Mantodea; family Mantidae; genus Deroplatys; species Deroplatys truncata. Next base: position 76,820,558 of record CM060983.1, read on the forward strand.
AATAAAAACAGAACACACAAACACCTCTGTGTTCAGAGTAACCACAGGTTTCCCATTCGAAGCAAATGTTTGTAGTGCAAACAAACTATGCGTTGACGTGTCATATTATTATTATTACTATTATTATTATTATTATTATTATTATTATTATTATTATTATTATTATTATTATTACTCCAATTATTTTACGTCGCTTTAACTCCTTGGTCATATCGTGGTGGATCTGTTAGTGGATAACTCTTAGAACGATATGTGATGGGCAGTTAGCCTTCTAGGTCTCATCCCTGTAACCATCCACTCCGTCACATGTAATAGAGACCCTAGAGCATAGCTACCGGATCTTCTGTTTCGTGCCGTGCAGATGGCATTAGGGTGCCGTCCAGTCCAACTGCTGCGCCCATATAGAAAGGCGGACAGTTAGCCTTTAGGCCTCATCCCTAGAAATGCCATCCTGCTTCGTCACGTGCCCACAGAGACCCCAGCGCATGACAACCAGATCTTCTGCTTCGTGCCGTGCAGATGACGTTAAGGTGCCGTCCAATCTAACTGCTTACATTGTTTTTGGATAGATGGCATAGCATTCGCTATAACCACTTATTGTTCATTTTACTATTGTTTTAGACTTAAGGTGGAACTTTGGGTCGTGGTATTAAATATCCAATCCGGTATTTACCTTGGCGACTGAGGGAAACCACGAAAAAGATTTATCGGAGAAAGAATTTGAACCCGGGACCTCCCAAATGCGAGCCACAGATGTTACCGCCTGAGCCATCCCGCTCGGTAATTGCCATATTCTGCTATACTCTCACAACCTACCATTCCTCTTATTTCGCCAGGTGTGCAGGCTATGCTGCCACAGGTTCCTCTTCAGATTCAACAGGCATGTCATAAAATACAGATTTCATGTGTCCCCGCAAAAAGAAGTCAAGTGGGGTAAGGTCAGGGAACGTGTACATTCCATGTTGTAAATAAGCTAAGACCTGGCTGAGAATATATAGTATGCAGCTTGCCTTCTGGAAAACAATAAAGCACAATTTCAAGGAAGTTCTACAGCTCAGCAACTAAACATAGGATAAACAAACTGAAGGGTTTATGTTTTGTTTCTTTCGTGGTTCTATTTTTACTCCTTGGATTATTATATACCTTACTGAGATACAGTGTACTGCAATTTGCGTATTTAAACAAACTGGATGGGAGGCAGTAATTACATTAACTCATCTAACATAAACGAAGTACCACAGCAAAAAGCATTCCTTAATAAAAAATCTTCCAAATTATCTATCAGCTCCCAAAGTTTGTTGGTCTAATTTTGAGACATCCTGCATATTAACCTACAACGCCTTAAATGCAATATTCAGGAAGTTATTTTGAATGCGGAGAGTCATTACAAAGTATTTTGTTTCGTGGAGAGTCCCAGATTGTCACAAAAATAGTAAGTTATTCTGTAGCCATTTTGAGAAATCGTCTTTAATGAAAACACATTTTTTAATTATATAGCTATTATGTCTGAATTTGAATTTGTATGATTATATACAGGGTGATTCAAAATTATAGATACAATTTCAGTTTGCTATGTTTCCTGAACTATGTGTTGTATTTTAATTCTGTAAGTTACATTTGAAGTAGAATGTTGTAAAGTTGAAAGTTCGACGTTTCCTTAATGAATCTCTACTTCAACGATGGATAGGTCGCACGGGGAATGAAGACTTGCAACTTCAGTTCTGACCACCGAGGTATCCAGATCTCACACCCTGCGACATTTTCTTGTGGAGGTGAAAGATGCAGTTTATATACCACCTCCTGCCACGAATTTGAATGACCTAAGAAACCGTATCACAGCTGCGGTGAAGTCGGTGATGCAAGGCATTCTTCATCAAGTTTGGGGTGAATTCAGTTACCGTCTAGGTGTCATCCGTGCAGCCGGAGGGGGGCATGTTGAACATCTGTGAACATCCATGTATGTATAATCGAATGTAACTTACAGAATTAAAATACAGCATATAGTTCAGGAAATGTAGCAAACTCAAATTGTATCCATCTTTTTTAATCACCCTGTAGTATTAATGTTGTTATTGTTGTTGTTTTTATTATTGTCATTGTCATGTTCACCTTCTATCACCATATTATTTTATGTGATTAATTCATCTTTTAAGTATTCTGTCATTAGGCAAACCCTAAATATGGTAAGATAATTAAATAAAGGACACAAACAAAGAACTTTTAACGTAATATAGAGTACAGTAATGAAACTAAAACTGAATTTTGTTTTGGCGTATATTAGCATAAACTAGAGTAATAGCGCAGCAGGTGATTATAAATCTTAGATGCTGCGCTCACCACATGAATTTCTTTACTCACTCTTCTATAAATTATTCTTACAAAGGCTTATTATTCTATTGTTAATCCAGACAAACTTTCAATTCACATTTACACATTTCGTTGTAGAAATCGGTAGGTAAAGCGATAGTCAGATTTTTAAAGCGTGTCGCTTTGTGATGGCTTTGAAATTCCAATTCTTTGCAATTTCATTTCTATATTGAAAATCGATATGATACATTCACATGACTTTTTCTATCCTCGATCGTTTTTGAGTGAGTATACAAACTATTCCTACTAAAGTTTATTTTTCTATCTACTACATTTTAATCCAATTAAACGTTTGCAGAAATCGCTATATTACACATTTCGTTATAGATACAAACAGAATAACAATAGTTAACTGTTTAAGACCTGGACGCTATAAGCTGGTCTTAAAATTCCATAACTGTTTCTATGCAACCGCGAGAAACAAATAAATAAAATCTGTAAAACTCCATCCCGGCACCTTGTTACCCAAACCGGGACGTGTATTAACAAATTTTCAGTTTATTAATACAGTACACTCACATTATCATTGCACAGGTAATTAACTAAAACTAATAAAAAGAAAGGAAATACAAACAGAAAACAATAGTAAAAGTAACTAAACTAAAATGTTTAAATTTCCACCCAATAACTGAAAATAAACATACAACAATTACATTTCTACTGGTAACCAGCTATCTAACTAAACCATCTAATAAATTCTAACTAAATAACTAAATATACGTCGAAACCGACAACTTAGTTACTGGTATCCAGCACCTCCAATACAAAACTAACACTATAATAAACAAATAATTCATAATAATTCATTTATGGCTAAACAGTTTTTATCCTTGTCTGTTTTAATTGTTTATGAGTTATTGAAATTCATTTTCTTTTATTTATTTTGAGGTGTTTATATAATTGTATACCCTAATTAGTTAAATTTTTATTTATAATCAATTCACCCTTTTACCGTAACTTCTCAGCACTAAAATATATACTAAATTCACAATCATTAAATTTACACTTCAGTTTCATGTCACTTCAGTAATCTGATAGTAATTTATATTGATATCATATTAATTATTTCACAATACACTTCACTTTCGCATCTATACTTAATGTTGACCGGGCTTTAAGATAATGACCAACTAATGAACAATTCGAACCATTAATAACGGATATTTCAGAAACAGTTTATGCCACAAAAAACTTATTTGAAATAAATTACGCATTTTAAAGTGATCTGCATTTTTTCTGCAGTACGTTTTCGTCTATCCCTTAATGTTTACCAGTTACACAAGATTATACAAAATTCCATTCGAATGAGAACTTCAAAGCCTCTTTCCAGAAAAATCGAGATATTCATTATATTTGTTATCTAAATAACTTTAACATGTGGTATTATAATACTAGTCTGCATTTCCAAACTTTTTGTCAGATGTTTTCTTAAAAGTAGGTGTTCTTGAATCAAGTTTTTATGCTGATTCCAGAAATAACCCGTTTTTTTCCTATCACGTCAGGTTTTTACACAAAATAAGTAATGTTTTGACAATTTTACTAATGAGCGTAGAAAAGTATTCAAATACCATTTCACACAAGATAAGTTTTTATTCAAGAAACATTTTAAAAATACTCTCAATAACCCCCCTAGTTTATTTCATGACTACATTTTAACAAAACAAGAAGCAAAAGTGCTTAATTTAATTTTTTTCAAACTTTCTCTTCTTTGGCTTCCTTGCAGATCCTTGAAGATGACTGTCCCTCCTCAACATCCAACAGTAGTCGCCCATCATAGTTTCATTCCATCTCCCCTGGTACCTCCTCTCCATTTCCTTAACATCTTGGTGAAAACGTTCACCCTGCTCTTCACTATAATGTCTCAGATTTTCTGGAAAGTAGTCGATATTGAATGAAGAAAATGCACCTTTACACTCATGTTACAACCCTTCTACTTAAAATCTTCTAACGTTGTTCGACAATGGCCTTATAATTAGGATCTTTGTTATTGCCTAAGACGTTTTCAGTAACTGGTCGGAAGGCGGTCCATGCTTCTATTTCTCTCTCATTTATTGTCTTCTCAAAATCTTCATCCTTCGTCAATTTCTTTATTTGAGGACCAACAAAAATTCCAACTTTTAATTTGTCTTGTGTAATGAAGGGATATTTCTTGGAAAGGTACTTGAAGCAGGGTCCATCCTGTGGTAGAGCCCTTACAAATTCCTTCATCAATCCCAATTTTGTGTGTAATGGTGGAAGCAATATCTTTATATCTCTATATCTCTATATTTTTGAAGGGAAATTGTGGAGAAAAAAACTGTACATGATAGAAAAAAACTAAAAGCAGTTCTGAAATCTACATAAAAAGTGAGTCGGAATCACTTATTAGTTTTCGGTCATCCGATATCATGCAGACTAGTGTAATCAAAATCATTACAGCCATTTTTTAGAAAATCAAAAATTTTGAAAAATGTTTCATGTAAAGGGTAGTTTTAAGTAGGGGGATTTTCTTGAAAATCCTCGTGTCGTACTTTTGGAAGGTACTGAAACTAAATATCAAGTTTGGTATTTATCCGACCTTTGGTTTTTGAGTTATGCTGTTTACAGACACTCACGCGCGCGCTGGAAAACTATCTCGTTATTCCGTGTATTAACGTCGTAACTTATACGTTATGCCAAACGCCGTAACTTGTTAAAAAATGTGTAGCATGGGTTTTGATAGTCTTTAGTAAGCGCCTTTTAGCGGTTTCGGCAATTGAATTATCCTGACAACAGAACACAATCCATTTCACTTACAAATAGTTCCTCCGGTACATCACCTTTCAGTGAACATTTGCTACCGTCACAGCGTTCTGCTTCTGAATCTGATTGGATAAAACAATTATCGGATTGGTTTCGACTGTAAAGGTATTGCCGAGAATGTTCTGTTCAGAAAGAATTGAGCGAAAACAAAAAAAGAGACGACCAGACTGGAAATAACGCTCCAGTAAACTGGGTATTGCACCGCTGGGGGGCTTGTGCGCAGGCGCGAATCTGAGCGGCTTTAACCTGCGGTCAAGAGGAGGTTTTATCCGAAGAAATGCCACCTGCCACCTCGCAATTTATCGTTCCCAATCCTGCCGCATGAAACCTGGGCATTAAGAAACGTAAGTACGCAATTTATCGCCCTGTTCTCATTTGCACCTAGGCTTTGTCATCTGTTGTAAACAAAACGCTTAACATATCTGTTAAATTAGAAATATAAATATTTAAATCGGATAGAAGTGTTAAATCCTATTCCATTTGTAAGTTACTTCATTACGAACTACAAATCAGGATAAAATACTTGTAACTACGAAAATGAAAAAATATTATAATATCCCATGTTTATTTAAACAAGAAAGCAAATATTCTTGTCTCTATTTAAAAATTGTCTCCTGGATGGTAATAAAATCAGTATGACTATTCTTTAAAAGGATGCATCTGGGAAGATATTTTGAATGTTGTAAAATGTTTAACTCTATTCATGCAAACGTAATAACAAAATTGTTGAAGATACTTAATGTTTTGGACAAAAGCATATGTTTTGGACTTAAGATTTGTGACAATATTTTTGTCCCTTTACTTACAGTATTCTGGTTGTTTTGAGGCAAATTGCATTTGAAATACTTTAATAAAATCTACTAGGCGCTCAATGAAACTACAAGGACATATTCTTTGAGAATCTTTAATTTATCTCTGGCTTATTTTTAAAATACCTTGATTGAAAACATGATTTTGCGCATTGAAAGATGCAAAAATTCTTAAATTTCAGAAAAGCTAGTCTAAAGTTTTAACAAATATAACCATGTGATTATTTGAGATGTCACATATAATGAAACTTAAACATCCATTTTAAAAAAGGAAAAGGAAACTCTCTATGAACCCCGGCTATGGCATTGAATTTTTTTCAGTCGCCTGATTCTACCTTTCCAACCCTGTCCAACACACGGCTTGTATGGAAGATCAGCTTATTTCCATTAATTGACCTAATAGTGGTTGAAACTATGAAGCCCGGGACTTAAAGTACTTGCAACATTGTAAGTCGCCATTGGGGTATGTCATCTCAATACAATTTGAGATCTCCTTGTGATTTACCGGGAAAAGTGCGAATCAGCTGGATAATTTAATGTCGTAACGGCAAATTGCTATGGTAGCTCACTGGTTAGAGCAACCGGACGGAGACCGGGAGATCCGCGTTTCAAATCCCGGCTATGGCATTGAATTTTTCAGTCGCCTGATTGTACCTTTCCAAACTCTTTATGAGTTTTTAAGAGCTCCGCCATAATTTTATAAATGTCTCCCTCTAATGGTATACAGTGGTTCAGTATTTGGAGGAGAAATAAATGCTAGTTTGTAGGTAAATTCACCAGTGCAAAGTTATCTCGTATTCCTCAGGATCAAAATGGGAAATTGTGTGCCCCTTTGTGCGGCTATTTTGATTCTACCTAGTGTTGCAAAATTTGGAATTATTAATGCGAGTATTCATTGTATATTTTTACCCTGTGAGACTAGTTCATTAAATAATAATAATAATGATATGAATGGTTACTTGAAAACGAGTTCAAATATGACGAACGATTTAAATTGCAAATATTCAGTTATTAAAATTAAGAATTATAAACTTTAGTTTCCATTTCCAGAACCTATAAAGTCCTTTCAGAATCGAGACGAGGTAGATCTGCTTTCTCCAACAAGTAAACGGATTTGAAATTGGTATGGAATTACAAACATTGTATTTAACTGAGCGGTTTACAAAGAAAGAAGAAAAATGTAATTTCGGTCAAATGTGTGTTAATATTATGTATTGTGCATAATGAGAGAATTGGGGTCTAAGAAACCATTTGCCTAGTTGAGTGAAATATATAGGCCAGCTAATAAATTCATTTACTTGCGATTAGAGGAAGGAGACTAATTTTGGAGTTAGCTTTACGCGCACCAATTGATGATTTCGAAGAAGCATTTCTTTCTTGTTGATGAAATGGCGGCAAAAAATGTAGGACTTTGTTGATCTGTCAGGTCATTACACGTGAGTAAAGGTTTTATAATATTATGTGGCTCAAAAGTGCAACTGCAATATAGTTACTAACATAGAGTATAGCACACAACTGTTTATAATCTGTTCGTTATGTTTGGTAAATGCAAAAGCTACAAAAGTGCAAAAGCCGACATAATTAATTTATAATAAACATCATACAGCTATAAAAATTAACATCTCTTCATAAAGCATAATAAAATAAGCCAAGAATAACATACTGTTGGGACACTTTTTACTTTCACGTACTAATTACAGTTGATTTCGTTCTTGCTTAAAATAACACTGTATTAAGTATATTTTCTGTAAGACTTTTGAGAGGACAAAAATTCCATGGGGGATCCCGGCCCATCGCATATCAGGTTCGATTTGTTGGTTTCCTTCTCCTTCTCCTTCCTATCATCTATTAAAGGTTATACAAAAGAAGACCGAATAAAAGAATGGCACCTGAAAGAATTCCCAAACAATTAATGGAATATAGGCCAAGAGAACGGAGGCCAATTGATTGATGTGATACCGGAACAGGCAATAGCCTAAATCGTGATTGAATAATAAGAAGAAACATATTTTCAGTTTTATAAAAGCTATGAAAATGTTCACTAAAGTTATTGTTTTGTAATGTCCACAACTGCACTTCCTTGATGGTATCAAACGCTGCTGTTTTGCATTTAACTCTAAAAGTAATTTTCAGAATTAAACAGCACTATTAAATAAAGATCTAAGGCGCTGTAATTTCTACAAACGCAATGAAAGGAACCAAGTGAGCTAGTAACGGTGCTCATAAATGTCTCTTTCTCTTGAAATGTTTTATTAGGTAGTCTTCATGGCTTTTGGCAAGTAACTAAGAAACTAGGTATGGGCAATTATGTTTAAGTATCAAACTTGTCAGTAGAATTACGACTTGAACAGTTGTAGAAGCTGGTATATGGCCATAGAAGAACTCATCGAGTAATTCAAATTTTGTCTCTTTGTAGCACTATGAAAATGCTTAATTTAATCACATTTTTGAGGACCACAGTGGAAAAACTCTGGTGAGTTTAATGATAGCTTTCAAATGGAGATGATAAACTTGGAAAATACCATCCAACTAAGTTACATGACTGAATTTTTATTATACTGGCTTTGTATACTGCAGAAAGAATATATACGTTTTTACTACACCCTTCTCTTTGAATTTTCTTCATGAGCTTCAGCGTCATAAGTTCTTGAGCTATCACATTAAACGATGTTCTTATGCATCAAGAAATATTTCTGTTACGATAGTTGTAAGGTATAGATCTGTTTGGAATAACCTAGTGACGATGGTTAGTAGAGTTTGATGTCACAGTTTTGAACCTTCGTAATGGACATTTCCTTGTAGCCACACTGCAAGAAATGTTCAGTGATTTTAGTCTTAAAGAAGGCTGTCATTGTTGAGATGTACTAGTGTTTGTGTTCATATGCTTCCGCACACTTACAAATTAATGTACCATTTCCAGTCTACAGAGGAGTTGGATGAAAGGACAATGACCAAAGCGTTATCCTAAATTGGCATTTCAGGAAAAGGGACACCCAAAAATAAGCCTTCTTTGAGCAACTTGCCCTAAAAAATATCCAAACTATGCCCTTCGTATTACTGCAGAGCTTACCTACTACACCCCACAGTGGGATATATTAGTTTTGAAGTACTGAAATTATTTTTCTTAAAATTTCGTTTACGTAACGTATCTTGGTGTTTCCTGTAATGTTCATTTTTATGCATATGCACCGAGATTTTGAGCGTGAAATATATAATTCATTCTTTCGCTTTTTGTGCGTTTAATTATTAGTGTAGGTCAAAATGAATGATGAAAGCATGAAATGAATACATGCGAACCTAAAGTTCTCGTAAAGTGAGAGGAAAACTGGAATAAAAAGAATTCAGCTAGGCAAGTAAATCTATTTGCATTAGAACAAGGCTCCGTAGCACAAAGTATTAAGATTAGTCAGACCAGAGGGGCCCCCAGCCCTTATATACTTCGAATTAAATTCGTGTATTAAAAAATTATATCCTTAAAACTATTAACATTTAATCAGATTTTATTCAAAAGATATAATTTGGAAGTAGTTTCTTTAAGAAATTTAAAATATTAACGTATAGGAAAGTTTAAATTAGTTCGTATAATTAAACAAAGGTAATTTCATTTATTATAGCTCCCATTGAAGGTCCTTTGCGACTTATGTTGCCCCTGGGAGGATGGCATGAAGGCGAAATCCCAAGGGCGATCACTCTAGCAAGGACGGGGTTCCTATGATTCCAGAATAACACCTATTCTGACGCTGGGGTGAGGCTTCCTATGCCTTCTTCAACCTGGGAACTCCGGGACGAACGAGCTCCCCAGGAAGGGGCAGCAGCCGGTCATTCAAACGTCAGGGAGAAATCTTTACACAGCGCAAACCTCAGCGCAACGCACCAACCGCCGACGCCTGGTCCTACAACCCTGAAACATACGAAAGGAAATAATGGGTACAGAAATAACAGACAAGAAGTTCATGGTAGAAGAGGGACCCCCAGTATTCACCAACCGATCTGGGAAACCAACGAAAAACCCCAAGGTCAGAGTGACCGGCCCGACAGGAATCGAATCCGGATCCTCTCGAATGCAAGCCTCACACGTTACCGCACTAAGGACAACACAACACGGGGACTGATTTAGACTAATTGAGACTCGGAGAATAAATCTATGTCTGTTTATTTATTGAAGAGAATACTTAACGCAAGTTATTCAGTATTAGCAAAAACTATGAGGAGGTTTTGTAGTTGATAATGCAACATTAAATCGACTTTTCACATTCCATTTTGTGCTTCCATTTATTGTTGCAGCTGCAGTTGTAGTTCATCTACTCTTTCCTTACCAAACAGGACCTATCCTTTAGGAGTAAATAGTAAATCGACAAAATTCCTTTTCATCCCTATTTTACATTCAAAGACATCTTAGGTTTTATTATCCTCTTTATATTTTTCTCTCTCTTATCTTTAAAATAACCTTACAATATGCAAAAAATAGTAAATTCTGAATTAATAACAACCTATATTTATAAAACATAAAATATTCTTTATTTCATTCATGGTATAAACCAGTTATTAAAATTAAGAGATACAAAATTCTTGTAAGTGCTCAATGTATTATATTTGACATCTGATGATTCAGGTATGTTTGAAATTCAGTAAAAGAAGTCGTTTGTTGAAGTACTTTCAATTACAATAGGCATAAATCTGTGGTTTGTTCCCATTATTAATAAATATTATACCTATCCTGCTAAGCTTACTAGGCTTATAATTAGGTAGAATTTTCTTTAAATACAGATTAAATTATTACTTTAACTTATTTAAATATAATTGGATAGTTATCTTTTCAGGTTCAGTATGATTATACCACTAATTTTTACAAAGGGAATGAGACAAATATAAAATGATGTAGTTATAAGACCGGTACATTGGCATTACATCCGATTTTATTACAAAATTACCTAGGGTTCGATTTTCGCTTACATGCTTTACGATTTTAAATAATTTAATCTTACTTTATAACCTGTGATTGTGGTTGAATTATATCGTAAAACCGTCGGGATAGAATCTCTTCATAATTAATTAATTTATAAGCGTTAGCATCAATAGTAACCTAGTGAACTTATTCCATTCTTGTGTTAACGTGTAGAGGGGCATTACGCGACGCTGCGCCAAAAATCCGCTTATAGCCCACTGGAAATTAGTAGCTCCTCGCTTCGTTAAGCAAACATACGCCCAAAAGTAAACAGGGCCCATGAACGCGTATTTTCATTTAAGATAAATTTTATAAATGTCACATCCTCGTAGTAACGACAGCTTTGTTTAAGCCATATAAATAATTATTTATTTAATGCCACGTGAAGGAAAGCGTTGCTTTATTTATTTTTAAAAGTTTTCCCGTACGAGAGTTGTTGGAAGGACAGAATACACAAAGAGGAAAAAAAATACATTTTCAAAAAACTTATTTCATTGTTGGCGATAAATTAAAAAAATTATTTCAATGTAATTCTTTTAAATGCACGAAGCACATTCACAGCATAATTTCTTTTTTTCCCATCTTTGCTTTCTTTATGATTGAATAAAGCTTTCAAATCTCGTCACATATAAATTTTAAATTTTCCTGAGATTTATCTTACTTGAATTGCTTTTATACCCCAGAATATTTAAAAAAAAAAGGCAGATTCCTTATATCTACTTCATCAAAATGTATATTTATAAAATTAAAGACTATTCTTAGAAATATATCACTGGAGCTGCAACACAAAATATAGGGAAAATAATAGTAGGCATGATACCCAAGCTAAATACGTCACAGTCGAATGTAATTATTTCATTATGCAAGGTTTATAGTAGTACAACACCAGACTAGAACATTTACCAATCACAGAACTTCATATTCTAATACCTGTCTGCCCTATTACTGAAATTACTAATTTCTCAAACTTTCACAGAATTAGTTAACATTTTTGCCACATAGTTATGGCATACATTAACTTTCGTGGACCTATATACCTAATTTCACAAGAAAAAATTTTCAAATCATAAAAATTGATTCATATGAAAAATGCCCTACGTGATGAAATTTTGAATATTTTATAATTTAAATTTTGCATGCCATTTCTCAAATGTATTTATTTACAATCAAAATTAAATTTTATGTAATATTAAAGCATTTCCTTAAAAAAATAGTAAAGCATACAAAACTTTTAATTTTCTAAATATCAGTGATGCGTTAAATTATTAAAACCCTTAATCCAACAGTATACTTTATATGAAGAAAAGGCTCTTTAATTCTCTGCATATACCTTGAAAGGGTTCATACTGAAAATTTAAAATAAATTATACTAAGATTGCAGCATGATAAACATCTTAAGACGGCGAAAACTTAAGAAAAGGATATTCAAACATCAAGTTTTAAACATCACGCGCTATTTGCACATACCTGCACTCGCCCATTTAAAGGTTGGGTTTGGTTACCTAAATGACCAAAAGGGAAAGGGCAAAGTTGCAAATGAATCCTGATTCTACAATATCTGGGAATATTTTCCATGGAAATTAAAAATAAAGTATTTTTTTCTAAATTTTGTTTAAAACTGGATATTGCAAATAATTGCGTGATTGCACTTCTGTGTTCCTAGGTTCTATAGCTAAAATTACTTCTCTAGATCTCCTCCACAGGAAATGAATCAAGTTCAAAGAGATCACAGATTTCATTTGATCGAAATGTCCGCCATTGACTTGCTTCCACAGCACGCTTCTTCTCACTAACGATTTGAACTGTCGTACCTGGCTGCTCCCTGGTTTCCGCGCCAGCTATTACGATCTCGCTACGAACTCCACTGGTGTGTTCACTGGAATCTCAAAGACAAGTCATTTCACGTGTCCTTACAACACAATTTGCTGTTATGCAAACCTTGAGACTTGATAGCACAACCAATGGACAGCAAATGGAAAGATGGGGACTAGAGCAAATTAAATGAGGTACAATGAGGTTCTCTACTCTCTGAGATAAAAACTGTCGGCCTGCTCAGTGAGCCATTTCACCTCTCACTTGCCGCCATTGGCAAATTTTTTGCCGCATTTTCCCTAAATTTAGACAAAAGTTCTTGGGGGAATTACGTGGCGGATGGGGAACACGTGAACAGTTCTAGCAGTAAATCTGAATGACGACAAGGATTTTTGTATCGTGCAACAACTCAAGTCAGTATGTAACATGATCATGGTATCGACATCGAGGAGATTTGCCCAAAAAATAACATTCTCTGAACTTATGCCTTCGTTAAGTTTATGCCTTCGGAACCTTTAAACGCTATCTCGTGACCATTTAAATGTCAATATGCACATGGTGTGGTATTTCTGGATTCTTCAAAACGCCCATTTCTTTACTCTGGTTTTTTGTAAATTTTTTAACACTAAAAGTGTAATTAGTTTATAACTAATCTAGTTCAGATTTTCAGCAGAAACAGAAAAATAATTTAAAAGAGGGATGACTTTTAAATTAATCGTGCTCAAAATATTACAAATAATTTGACTACTGATAACAAATTTGAAATATATATATTTAAACATACTCGTACTTGTAGCTGTGGCATACCCCAGTCCTTGATTTATGAGTAATACGCCTGGTAAGCTTATTTCTTGAAACACTTAATTGCTTTTTCAAATTTTGAAATTCTTGATTCGTAAATCAGAAAGTTATTGCGTGGAGACACTTCTGTTATAGCCGTTATTTTTGGGCCTGCTTAACTTCATTTTAAAATTCGCTAAAGAAAGTTACAGATTTATTTAAAAGCCATGCCTAACCTGTATAATGTTTTAACTGTGGGATTCAGTGATATTGAACTCGTTGTAGTGGATAGCTATACACTGGAGCCCCCCAACAAATGATATACCGATAATTCTTCTCCGGGAAGTGAATCCAAATTATTTATTTTAAATGCCTAACATATTTTTAAATTTTCGAATAATGCTCCTTAAGAGCTTTTCATAAAATACCCATACTTGATATGTGTGCACAAATTATTGTAGCTTTGTCCAGTTTTTCAAATGTCACTTTTCTCAGTTTTCACTGTCAGTATTTTAAGTCTTTATCTAGTTAGTTCACTGGGAGTTCACTTCGTTCACACTGTCACTTCACTAAGGTGAACTAGTTTAATTCTCCGTCACTTCACTTCCTTCGCGACGTAGTCTCTTCACGCCAGACGGTTGACTTCACTCGTGACTCGAACACAAGACCTCTACAACCCGTCGCTCCGCAATAGCGTTCGCTGCACGTCACAACAGCCATCACGGACTCGCTCGGAGATCCGCTCTCGATGTCGCAACAGGAACGCAGTCGCTAAGTTGCTCGCTCGCACAATGACACAACTCACCTCGCAACTAACTGACGCGACTCACTCTTCTGTCGCCACTCGACTCGCACTGATTGGATTGCGCGAAAACGATCGCTTATATAGGCAGTGTAATCTTCCATGCAGATTCTCGAACGCTCTAGAAGTATACATCTTTCTCAGGAGGGTAGAGAAGAAGCTTTCAGAAAGTTCTAGTTATCTCCCGATAGCGCACGTGGAGTTTACGCTGGCAAGCAGCGGTTATATTGTTTACTCTGACCGCTCGACGCCGAGCTCCCGATTTCCTTGGACCATAACCGATGAGTCACATTATCGTTGCTACACAAAATAAAATTAAATATGTAGTACGGTTCCATGGACACGAAACACGGGTTCGAATCTCGCCTCAGGCATGCATGTGTGTGCGTGTTTAAAACAAAAGAACGAAATAAACAAGAGAATAAGGTAAGTAAAATCAGAAAATAATAGAAAAGCAAAACATACATTCATTGATTGACCTAACATTTGTGGAGAATCGTAGAGTATGCTCCATTGTTAGAAACAAGTAAGCGGAGGGGGAGTATTTGGAATTAAAATGGGATAAATTAGAAAATATTACAGTGGCAATAAAAATGTTAACAGAGGGTGGGAAAGAAGTAGAAGCATGGATGAATATTTAGGAATTAGAAAAGTAAAAAGAGAAAAGGATGGGAAGAGGTCAAATTAAGACTGAATACATGCAGATGACCTGGAAGTCATAGCATGCTGGACCCGTAGGAAAATGTGTCAGTCTCAATTGCAATACATGCATGTAATTGTTGATAAATAAAACATTCCATTCTAATAGCTTTCGCTGGCAATCCTGCTTCATGTTGTTAAAATTACATTTCAGCTAACGTTCGTTTTAACTCCCCTTATATCGTGGTAGCTGTATCTAAACGCTACATAAGTCGAAGGAGGCTCCCAAGGATCGAGGCCACACGCTTCTTATTGGTTTGTTTTTCCAGCAGCGCCTTTAACCCCCTGGGCAGCAAGCTTCGCTAATGTAGATTTATCTGGGACGGTATACTATAGCAAGTAGGGTGGGGGGTCAGCTGATAGCGGGGTGTGAGGCGCAAGGGAAGGGAAAAAGTCCGCATCGGGGGAAATCAGGAAATGCTTTTATGTAGCAAGAGTGAGCGAAGGGGTGTTACATTGGGGTTCGCAATGAATGAAGGAGGGGATAAATGAAGCTATCTATATCTATTAGTTCAGAAATTCTATAAACGTGGTTTATGTTGTCCTCAATAGCGTCATAGACAGCGATAGGAAAACGTGCTACTAGCGAGAGTTTTACAATGACTTAGACCTTTTGCTTTCCACTTCTAATGAAAATGCACGCTTTGAGATCCCTCGATTCAGAAAACATCTGCTTGCGCGCGCGTGTGCTTTTCCAGAAAATCCGTTACCTGGAATAATATTTGTTATTTTGATCTTCTCAAAAATGGCTGTAACGATTTTGAATAAAATATCATACGCTTAACCTATTTTAATGCCAAATAAAATGTATATCTTGAATTTTCTGCAAATAACCTCTGAAATCTTTTTCATTCTGAATGTCTTTGAATAATTAGTAAATCCTAAGAGATAGACAAAACTTGGCACACGAAAAATGTAATCTCAATAACGCATACAATTTATGGCATATAAAATTCTTTTGTAGCGTTAACCTTTTCCGAGAGATTCTTTATTATTAGTTTGAATTTTCAAGTACTTTAATTTTATCATGTGATTTTCTTTACTCCATCACATAGCGACCGGTTTTAAAAAGATTTACAATGGTTTAAGCCTATTGTATTCCCCTTGTATCTACCTGCAATGAAATATGAACATTAACTATTCCTGCAAATATTTACCTCCATTAATATCAAGCAGGCAGAAGCATAAGCTTTTGTAAGAATTTAGAACAGTGGACACAGAAATTCACACGAATGTAACACATTAGATTTTTTTTCATCTATAACGAAATTGTTTTTGTTGACTCGAGAATGATGAAAAAACGAGCGACAGTTGGTAATTATGTAGAAGTCGAGGAGTGTGTAACGAGACAATCAAACTTCCAAAATTATAAACACAGTTAAATGCTACTCAAAATAAGAATGCTTTAGAAAACCAGAAAGAAAAACAAACGTTTTTACTCGTCAGATAATGGGATTACTACTTTCTCCCTCTGTTTCGAAAATATCTGAGTACCTTTTATGTGTGTGTTTTTACATGTTAAGTACTTACTCATGTATGCTCAAAACAAACCATGCATATTATTCAGAGATGTAACTAAACGTCTAAACAACGGAATAAATGGCCGAAGCGGTAGCACCTGTGACCTGTATTCCAGAAGTCAAGCTTCAAACAACCGACCAACAACTCTGACTGGTGCCAATTTGGATATTTAAGCACAAGACTCAATGTTTCAAACTTTAAATTAAATATAAATGACATATGTTAGGCGACTGCGCAACTAATACCATCTTACCAGCATCACAACTATTACATATACACTCACGAAGAAGCCAATAGTAGATTATGATACAAGGGGTAAAATAAAGCCACTTTTAACACGTGTGGCACATACTATTTTAGACAGCGCTCGAATTTGTAAAATATCAGTAATATTATATTAATTCCTGAAATTAGCAGATATTACCTTTGGAACGCGTTTTTTAAACAAAAGAAATTACCTTAAAACTCCACATGTCAGATGCTTTGATGCTTTGTTGTTTCGTTAGTATTCATTTTCATTTAAAATATTTTCACCATGTTTTGCCCTACACCAGGCAATGGAGCGATTAAATGCTACATCATATTGCTTTCTGGATTTCTGGGTAAGTACTTCTAGTGTTATTCTTTCTGCTGCTTATGCAATTTACTTCCAATTCATAATTGTCGCCATTTAATCTTTGTGTAGGCTCGATAAATGATTAACCTTTTTACTTTCTCTACTACGTATAGTAATCAGTGGAAGTATTGTATTCCACCCAAAAATTCGATACCGAGATTTCACCGGAAATACATGTTTTAAAACCCCTTGAATCCAAAAAAAGCATTTTTGGAAACATGTCCGTGTGTGTGTCTGTGCGTGTGTCTGTCTGTGAACAGCATAACTCAGAAACGAACAGTCGGATAAACACCAAACTTGGTATTTAGGTTCAGTATCTTTCAAGGATGCGACACAAAGGTTTTTAAGAAAATCCCCCCAACCCAGAGTACCCTTTACATGGAAGATATTTCGAAAATTTTAATTTTCTCAAAAATGGCTCTAACGATTTTGATTAAAATATCATATGTTTAAGATATTTTTATGACAAATAAAATGTATATCTTGAATTTCCTGGGAATGTGTCCAAAAGTATTTTTTATTATGAACGACTTTTGCATAACTGGTAAACCATAAGAGATAGACAAAATTTTACTACACAAAAAATGTAGATCGCGTTAAAATACACAATTTATGTCATGTACATTTTTTTTTGTTGAGTGAACCATTTTCGAGATATTACTTATTATTCCCTTAAATTTTTCAATACTTATTTTCTCAAATGGGAATTCGTTATTCATTTTTTGTCTTGGATATGCTAAGAGCTATAATCTGTGGCAAAGGGAATGGTGCTGCACCTAGCAACCAGCTATTAAGAGATATGTATGTGCTTAAAGGCTACTGTTTTTCTATATTGCCCTTGTAAATATATATTCCCCTTAATCTACAAGAAAATTAGCAATAAGATAAGTCTGCAAATGTTTATCTCGATTAACATGAAGTAGAAGGAGAATAAGCGTTTGTATAAATAGTTTGTACAAGAGTAGAGAAAGTCATGTGAGTGTAACACATCAGATCTGCTAATATAATGTATAGGTTAACTCTACAACGAATTACAATTAGTTGAAGTATGACGATTTGTATTGTAAACAGATAATGCGAGCGCCATGCGAAATTAATCGTGTAAATGAGAAATAAAACCCAATCAAACCAAATCGAGTTAATAAACATGTGCAAAAACGAAGGGCAATTGCCATGTGATTGGACTTGAAACTAAAATAGGTCACACTGAAGATTATCGCACTAGTGCATTGTATTAGAAGTTCTACTCCTGGTCGATCCTTTCTAAAAAAAATAAATAACACCAGAAGGCGACTACTCAATTAAGGCCATTTTTCAGATACACACACTGAACATGATATCAAAGAAGCTACATATAACCCTGAAGTTAAAGTGACGTTATCAAACAAAAAAGTAAACCCGAGTAATATAGTTTCTTCTGAAATTCCAGTTCTTTGAAATGGTATTTTAAGTAATATAGATATATTTATAACACATATATATTTCCAACAAAAAAAAGTATGGCTTTCTGGGATAAGCATCAAATGAGATGTAAAACAACAATTGATGACGTAAATATTGAACAAGTGACGTTTTAATTATTTATAACTAGCCAGCTGCCCAACGCTGCACGGTTAGCTTTTTGAACTCGAATGACGAATTCATTTCATTTACCTTTCCCCGTTATTTACGAAATCATTGTGCGATGATCTATAAGTGCTTATGGTGAATCCGCCGCTTTATCCCTAGAGACCCGGCTGTTCCTAGTAACCGATAAAATAATTCCCTGATACCCACGCAAAAGGGTTTGAAATATCTACGGAACTCCTCACTTCCTTAACCTCCCCCCGACAATCTTCCATGTTCTGGAAGTGCTGCATATCCTATACGTATACTTTGGCTCTAAAACAATAATCTCGATAACTTGTTAGATAATTACAGTAGGCGAAATTTTTCCTAAAGAGGTGCCAAAAATGTACAGACAACGACGGTGGACAGTTTCAGCATTTCCTTTCATAAAGTTGGTAAGTAAAGCCTTTAAAAGTAGTTTTAAAAATGTTGTATGATTTCATCTGCGCCTTTCTATGATAGCGGCAGACGGCAACGAGCGCCGAGGATGGGGACAGGAAAAACATCGCACAGGCGGTTCGGAGTCTTTTGGCTTGCCCTGTATCTGGAGGCTATAAAAGCAACAGGAGGAGGGTGGCAAACTTAGATGTCATATTATCACTTCCAGGTTACTAGAGTCAACTGTTTTATTTAACATGCTGTGAACAAGATTTTCAAAACTATTACGCATGCCATGTTTGTTATTTTGTGTGAGCTATATATTACATGAGCTTGCATAGTTGATAAAAACGCTATACGATGAAGGTGCTTAGCATACTCGTAAAAGCGCCGTTACTTGTGGAAGCTGAGATTTTATAGCAGCTGTAAGCAGAGCGTTTAGTGGCTCGAAGAAATCAGGCTCACCAGAGAGAAGCAGCGATCGTGGCGTTGTTTCTGTTTTCTCCACCAAGCAGCTTGTAGTTAAAAGTATATATTGTATTCCACCAAACATTTGTTACATCATATTGGAAATAGATACATATTTTGAGATTTCCTGAATAAAAAAAATGAGCGCCTGTGTCAGTAAATAATATAACTCAAAAACGAAAAGGCTGATAAACACTAAACTTGGTATTTAAGCTGAATATCTTACAAAGATACGACACGAAGATTTTCAACAAACTCTCCCAATTCAAAACGACCCTTTACATGAAAACATTTTCGATATTTTATATTTTCTTTAATGATTATGATAAAACACCTGTGATTCGGAACAAATAAAATTTAGTATAATTTTATATAAGGGTAAACCATAAGAGAGATAAAAACGTTCTGCACAGAAAATACAGACTTATTTAACACACGCAAGATAACCTTTTCGTGGCATTAGCGCTTCCGGGATATCCGTTACTATTAGTTTGAATTTTTCAATACTTTGTCACTTTTTTAAACTACTGTCGCTATTTGTTTGTTTCTCGCAATATGATGGAAATAGTATGGAATTTGAAGAATAACATATAGCGACTCGTTTTAAAACTTTTGAGTATCGTGTCTCCCGTATTCTTTGGGCCCATAACGAAGTGCATAATGAGAGCATTTCTGTAAATATTTATCTTGATTAACCTCAAGTAGGGGGGAAAAATAAGCGTTTGTTAACAATACATTGCGGAAGAGAGATAAAAATAAACTATAGTGGTAGAGAAAATAATGTGAATGTAACAAACCAGAATTCTCCCCCCAAATCCTATAAATTTTTCTACCTTCTATCGTTTATTAGGAGTATACAGATTATTCTTATGGAAATTTATTTTCCTGTCTATTTCGTTGTAATCGAGGCAAAGCTTTCCTAAATTAGCTGCATTATACATTCGTTATAGCCACAAAAGGAACGGCGATAGTCAACTGTTTAGAATTTGGCGCTATGAGCTGGCCTTAAAATTCCATACCCTTTCCATGAACGACAAACAGTTGAAAATTGCCAGGACTTGAAAAGAATGGCTAAGTATTGAACAATTTGAACCATTATTAACGTATATTTAGGAAATGCCTGATACTACGGGTAATTAGAAATAAACAGTGTATTTTAAAGAGATCTACATTTTTTATAGTACGTTTTCGCTTAACGTTTACTACTTATACAAGATTATACAAAGGACTTCAAACACTATCCCAGAAAATTTAAGATATACATTTTATTTTCCAAGTATGTCTTTAATATGTGTTATTTTAATATAAATCGTTAGAGCCACTTTTTAGAGAATAAAACATTTCGAAGAATGTTCCATGCAAAAGGGAGTGGAGGGATTTTCTTGAAAATCTTCATGTCGAAACTTTGGAAGGTATCGGGCCAAAATACCAAGTTTGGTATGTATCTAACTTTTCGTTTTTGAGTTATGCTGTTCACTGACATACACACGGGGTGCTCGAAACATGTATTCCGGTGAAATCTGAAGTAGTTTCAGCCCCACGTATGGAAAGCCAATTTAAAGTAGTTGAATTGTTGCGTTATTTGCACCACGCTTTGGGCGTCAATTTTAAGTAGTTTGCATTGAAGGAGTTGTATTGCATTTCAACTGTTGGGGAGCCGACCTTGAAATTCGTTGCACGTATTGTACCCGGTTTCCGGTACCTTCGCCCCGAGTTTAAAAATATTAGCTTTGTAATTTGACTGTTTCTTTAGATATTATATTTATGCTTGCCTCGGCTGCGTCAGTATTATTGTTAGAGACACGCTTCTCTTAGCAGTGGTTTGGTAGACTAAGAATGTAGGCTTACACAAATTTTAATTTTACTTCACTCCTTTTATTAATGCTTGATACGATTTAATTAACACTTCACTTATATATATATATATATATATAGAGAGAGAGAGAGAGAGAGAGAGAGAGAGAGAGCTGTGAGATGTTTATATTAAATACTTACACCCTTTAATACGTAAACTATTTTTTGTCTCACACGAATACGTATTATACTTCTCGAGGACACACAAGCAACGCATCCAGTTATGAGCACTGTCTGCAGGCAACTGAATTGATTTCAACCGTCTAAACTTGTAAATTTCTGTATTTCAAATCTCTGATTGGCTATTCCTACTCCAATATAATTCTTTATTTAAATAAAGCTTTTTCTGGTTGGTGATTGGCTATTTTTAAACTGTCTCAAAATTACATTATTGGTTCCAAGAATCACAAGTAACATTTAAACTCTCAAACTCATTATTGATTCAAGGTTACCTCATTGTTACTTCATTGTTAGCAACTTTTAACTTATTATTCTCACAGCTCCTACATTATTAAATTACGTAATGTATTCACATAACATTATTACACATGGATACAATAATATAAGCATATGCAATGACTGTAATATACATTTTACAAATTATTACATACGTATGTTGCTTCAAGGCGGGCTGTTATGGAATTTACATATTATATAATTTAACTGAAATTATTCAAGTGTTAAAAATACTGCCTCAAATCTCGATATCGAATTTTTGGGTGGAATGCAATACTTTCTCTACCTACTATGTACGTTGTGGAGAAAGTAAAAACACAGGCGCCTTGTGTGTAATTGTATGTACTTCTGAATTTGTGCGATTTGAATGACAGCGTGTTGTAGGAGACCATCAGGCAGGGAAGGGGGCGGACATCGCGTGACCGCTGTGTGAATGAAGATGAGTCACAACAGTGATGAGCCTTTGGAATTTCTGTTTAATAAATCAGCAAGTTACGGTGTCCATACACGTCATGCATAGGCACTTCTCTTTAGCCGTCCTTTCTGAGCATGGTTTATTACGTATACTGGGTGCAGAAAAACAATATGCAGAATACTGTGGAATAGAAAGGCAGTATAGATAAGTATTTTGAGGATAGTAACTCGTACAGTACCGTTCACTGTCTATACGAGTGTCTGATGTGAAGCCTACTGGATGATGGTATGGTAATACCAAATGCTCGTTTTGTTCAGTACAAAGAGTACAGTACAGTATGTGCATGTAATAGTTAGTTTTTCAATGTGTACCAGTACTCGTTAGTTGAGACAGTATGACTGGCAAATGAAGATGTTTCATAACATCAGCGCTCCTGTTATTATACTACATATATCTGCGACCCATTCTTTTAACCTCAAAATGCTTAGTTTAGTACTTGCCTTTATGCTCTACAATTTTTTGTATATTGTTTTTCCGTATTCTGTAACATAGAGGAAGTTATTTTGAGCTTTTATACAGCGTGTAAAAGTGTATACAGGCTGGAATATGATAAATAAAAAAATGTTTGTATTAAGTTAAGTGATAATAAAACTTTAGAAATCTGTTCTTTAGGCTTCAAGGTATATTGTAGGAGTAAAAAAATTGTATAGGTTTTTATACATTCACATGACTTTCTCTACTCATTATCGCTTATTATTATACTTTCTCTAGAGTGTATTATTAGGAAATCTTAAGATGGAATAGGACTAGAAGCGGAGGGGGACCTAACACCTCGTCCTATGCCTAAGCCCCTGACGCGGCGCCCCCGGGAGGGAGGGATGAGTTGGAGGAGACGTAGGGCGGCCGGACCAGGAGGCAAGATAGGCAGAGGGCAGGGTCTCTACCATTTACAGATTTTAACCCCCCGGTGCTGGCTGTTGCAGCATCTCCCCTCCCCCCTGTAGGCTTACACATACCCTTGGAGGCCCGGGACTCAGAGACCGCTCGCAGTCCGGATACGAAGGTTTCCTCAGAGCTCTGCC
Organism: Deroplatys truncata; assembly: GCA_030765065.1. Classification (NCBI taxonomy): domain Eukaryota; kingdom Metazoa; phylum Arthropoda; class Insecta; order Mantodea; family Mantidae; genus Deroplatys; species Deroplatys truncata. The sequence goes on from CM060983.1 coordinate 76,843,951, forward strand.
CATACTTCCCGCCGACACTTGCAACCCTGAAAGAAACCAAAAACACGAAAGACGAAGTGAAATAAGAATGGAGATAAAATGGAGGGACAGGAAATTCGGGGGATATAATGATCTTTCCCACCGTTCGCCTGGCGAACCGGGGAAACCTGCAAAAAAAATCATCGGTCATGAAGTCGACCACGGGAATCGAACCCACGACCTCCCGAATGCGGGACACAGAGTTACCGCTGAACCATCCCGTTCGGTTTAGAAAAGCCTAAGTGATTGCAGAAATGCATTCATTACATATTTCGTTGTAGTTACAAGAGACTGAAACGATAGTAAGGAATTAAAAATTTATTCACATACTTTCGTATCTACTAGGGTCTATTTTCATATCTGTACCGTGAAATATTACTACAAAAGCTTAATTTTCTATCTCCTTCGTGTTAATCGAAGCAAACCTTTTCAGAAATTGTATCATTTCATATTTCGTTGTACATACAAGGGGGAATAAAGGAGGCTTAAGGGATACTCAGAACGTTAAAATGTGGGTCGCTATATCCTAGCTATGAAATACAATACTCTTTATATGAGAAATAAAAATATTAAAAATTGTAAAAAGTATTGGAAAATCCAAACCAATAGTAGTAAATATAACGAAAATGGTTAATGCCTGAAATTGTTTGTTTTAACCATATCTATGTATTTCTATATTAAGCTTTGTATATATAGTTTATTAGTCATACAAATGTCATAACATATGGTATTTTAATCACAACAGTTATAACGTTTGAGAAAATCGTAAGCTGATGGGTATATTTTCTTGAAAAAATTCATATAACATTCTTTAAAGGTTGAACTTAAACACTAAGTTTGATATTTATCCTACATTTCGTTTTTAAATTATGATGTTCAGATACAACACGCTTACGAGCAAAGGTAACTTTTTCTACAAATGCCTTTTTGGGTACAAGAATCTAAAACATGCATTTTCTCTTTAACCACGGCCAAAAAAGGTTTTGAGTGGAATATGACACTTCCTCTACCAATCTACGTAGTAAGAGAGAAAATAATTTTAGACAAAGCCTAAATTTTTATCCAAAGTCGCCTTTTGTCCTATCTCAAACCGAGTTTTTATGTCATCTATTGGTCTCTGATATTCATGACATATAAGTTTCACATCAAATTGTTTTGCTTTGTATCAAAATGCTCGCGGACGAATAAAAGTGTCATTTTTCCAACATAGACCCGCTGAATATTAAGGGTCAAAGGCATTATAGCACATTTAGATGGCCCCTAAAGGCGTATGCCTTACAAATGCCTATTAAAGTATTGCTGGCGACTCATTCTGCATATGCTGCACGAAATCATGACACTAACTGTCAGTTTTCATTTGCTAAAGAGCATTCATGTCTTGCAATCACGTGTCTTTCTGTATTTACTTCTCTACTCCTTTAAAAGCTTATCCTTCTATCTAATACTTGTAAACGGAGATAAACTTTCATTACACATCTATACATTTCGTTATAGCTATAAGAAGAATACAGTAGGTCAAAGCGATAGTCAAGATTTTTAAAACGCTTCTTTGCATGATCGTGAGAAAAACAAATAGCAACTTACGACTTGAAAAAAAATTAGAAAAATCAACCAATAACAAAGAATATCTCGGATATGGTGAGCGTCACAAAAAATGTATTTGAGAGAAAATATGTGCTTTAAGATAAATTAAATTGAGTTTTATTTATGGCCGCTCTTTAACTGCTGTGGTCCTTAGCGTCTCATTCTATATTGGGCGTTAAAGACAGGAAATTTGGCTCAGAGGCCTCTTTATCAGGTTTGAGGTTCTTTTACGTGCCGTAAATCTATGACACGGGATCACCGGTTTTACTTCCCTCCCGGAGGAAGCTATACTAAGGATTCTATGCCCGAAAATATCCATAGCCCTCCGCCGGGTTTGAACCCGCGACCGGGAACTTGAGGTTAGCATGGTAACCACTACACCACGGAGGATGACAAATGTGGTTTAAGAGATCTACTTTTTTGTGCAGTAAGTTTTTTCCTTATCTCTTACGGTTTTGATTTCCAAATATCTTAAATATTTTATATTTTAATCAAAATCGTTAGAGGCATTTTGAGTAACTAAAAAATAAGAAACTTTTTGTCAAGTAAATGGTAATGGGCTATGAGAATTTTCTGTAAAGTCGAGTCCTTGTAAAATATTGAATTTAAATATGATTTCGCACAGAGAGAGAGAGAGAGAGAGAGAGAGAGAGAGACACTACGGATGCTTCTCTAATTTCTCTTTTTGAAGCGCGCCCCAAAGTGTAAATTTCCGGTGAAACCTCGGCAAGAGAATTTTTTTGTGGAATGCAATACTTAAGCAAAAGATTCGAGTTACAGGATATTGAACTACAAAAAATAAGACAGAAGAAAAGTTTTTGTTACTGTAAATAGTCACAACAGCGCAGATTTATCAAGTGCGAAACGCAACCATTTAAAAAAGAGGAACGCTTTATTTGTCCAATAAACATTTCAGTTTTGACGCGTTTGTCTTTATAGTTAGATTTACTTGCGTGCTGTAGTATAAACAAGCCACTTTTTGTTTGGTTTCCTATTTTTCAGGCTTGTTTAATCTTTCCGGACATTTCTAATTACTTACTGGTGCTTTGTAAAACATGGGCTACAGAGTTTGTTTCACAGAAACATGTGGTGGTTTTAATTCTTTAAAAACAATTCTACTGAGAGTTTGTACAGATACTACTGGTAAAGTGCATTAAATTAAATTGCGTCTCCTTTCTTTTTCTGATATCTTTATTCATAGAAAATGTTCAGAACACTATGCAATGTTTTGATTTTAAATTTTCTAGATTATTTTGTCATAAACAGCTTCTCCAGGTTTCTACCTTCTTCATTATAATCATTGCTTTCTCTCTTTATGTTTATTTTATAAGATGTTTTATAAATGTGTATAAACCAAGATTGCAATGAAAATAAACAAAAATATTTAATGTATTTAAAACTATCAAGTTTTCAAATATATGTGTATTTATGCCCTCCCATGTATACACTCAGCCATTTAAATTTTTAAAGGGCCGCGTTCTCACAGTCTTCTTGTAAATAGCAATAACGTACGCACGTCGTAACATATCAGGTGCGTTCTCTTGCAATCTGAATTTTAGAAAACATTTTAGCGTGTAATCCCAAAAATCGCGTATTTTTAGCAGTTTTTCCATATAAACTTATTTTAAATTTGAATGTATTGCAAATAGTTTCACTTCCTTAGCATCTTTTAACATTGTTTATTTAATATCTTTCCTTGTTTTCCCCGGCATTTGAATAATATCAATTTAATTTCGTTTCATTATATACATGAGAGTGCATTTTGTAAGCCTGGCTACATGTGTGGGGTTTTACGATTACTTTGCTGAATTTTGTTAAATATATGTGATTCTCCAAAGTGTGACTTTTAATTTGCGAAATCCTTTTAGTATTTCCTAGTGCATGTCGATGGATAACAGATGCTTTTTTTTAAAACTCTCAATCCATAGCATTAAATTTAAAATAGGGAGCGTAATTATTTGCTTCAGTCAAGTTAAGATATTTAAAAATACGTCAATAAAATTAATAATGGCGGTGAGGATCCGAACCCTGGGCTTGTACGTGAATACTGTGCCATATCAATAAGGAAGGTCATATCAGACGCATTATTGTGTCACATTTTCGACAGAATTATTGGGTAACTTTGATTATTTCTTTCGGTATAATGCTTCCTCCTTTCGCGCGGATCACGCCAGAGAGAGAAGGCTTTGTTTGAATTTCCGTCTGGTATGCCGCCAACCCTGGTGGGGGGATATGTGGCGTATCAATAAGCATTGCCATACCAGACGCATTATTATGTCGCATTATCGACAGCATTATTCGGTAACTTTGATTATTTCTTTGGCATAATGCTTCCTCCTTTGGCGCGGAGTTGCGTTGCAGTTGCGTTTGGAATTTGTGATATTAACTGCGTTTTATTTCAATGTCCATTTTCCCTTTCCTTCTATTCTTTTCTAGAAACAAGTATTAAATTTTGATTTAAAAAATAGGAAGTTAGCATTTTACACTTTTGAAGTGACAAATATTAACCCTCGGAACCAGAAAAAGTAGATACTTTTAAATTCATTCAAGAATGGTTTAATGCGTATTATTTAAAGAGAACTGAGTATCTGAATAAGGGGCTAATATTGAATTACAAAGACTTTATAAGACTTAAGAGAAACAAATTTCTATTTAAATTTGGTTCATATTTTTCCTTCTCTTAATCTAAGTATATACACTTTACTACATTTTACATTTTATTTTAGCCTGCTCCATAAAGTGGTCTTAACTGTCAATTTGGTGGATTACAACATACATTTAGCAATCGAGATTTAATAATATTGCAGCAACATTTTACAGGAATGTGAGTAAAAATTCAGGAATATTGGTTATATTCTTAAACACTGCCTAATGAGGATTTAGTATTCTTCATCTTTAGGTGTAGATATCAACGTTGTTTGAAAAAGTTTTAAGAGATTCTCAGACGTTTTTAATATGGCTTTAAATATATTTGTAGGGATGAAGCTGTTTTTAATCTGCTTACAAGTTAAAATATTTACTTACTTGCGAAGTTTCAGGGAGCTCCTGGATGGCACCTGCCGGGTGTAAGAAAAACTCAATATTTTGCCTTGCAGGTAGGCAACTTCTCCGGCATACTTGCTCTGCCAGACCTACAGCGTTGGAACGCTAGGCGCTGCAGAGACTGAATCATACGTTCTTTAGTTTTCTGAGTAATGCCGTGATAAAGCATGCTGCTCTTTTGCCTTTTGCTGTCAAATAGAATTTCAATCCAGCTTAGCCAAGTTATTTTAATAACAATTGCATTTCTTTCAACGGAAGACCTACAGTTTAAAAGGTGAACTTTGAACTTTAGTCTTTATTTCTGTGAAAGCATTTCGCCGCTGAACTATTTTATAAAACTCTGAACTAAAGTTTTATAAAAAGTAATACAGTATAACAATTATATAAGTACATTTTCTATATTTGATATCAATCTAGCACAACTTAAGATTTATAAATGCATGAAAGAAAGAATCAAGAAAAAATTTTGAAATATATTAAAATTATAATGTAAATGCCAACGTAATGGTATCTTCAAATCCGGAAAACATTATAAAATGCATTTTAATATACTAAATTAAACTCTTTATATGCTCAGTATAAAATTAAACCCTAATAGTGCTCTTAGTCTATGAGAAATTTCTGAAAATACCTATTTTCTAGTGTTCAAAAGTATCGATCCCTCCTTAAGCAACTGAACTGAGTTATTTGTTAAGCTAAAATTGATATTATTTGGATGAGATTCCTAAAAACCTGAAATTCCATTTTATGTTAATGCTTCGGGGAAGTAAGATACATTCCAAAGCGGGGCAGATCAGATAGAACTAAAGATACTTAAAAGTCGACAAAGTTAGATATGTTTAAGAGGTAAAAGCAAAGAGTTAAGAAAATCCCAACTTTTTAAATTCCTCACACTTATATTTAATAGAAAACACGAGTATGTTTGAAGTCTCCATTTTCGGATTTGTAAAATTCATAGTGAACTGGTGCAGAAAGTTTATTTTATCTTATTTTATTAATATTTTATATTAATTTGTAATGTTTGTCTACCCAGTCCTTAAACTTTTGTAAAAAAAGTTATTGAAAATACACAATCAATATATAAAAAGCTTCAGTTATGAAGTGTTTTTTGAGGGAAGATGTCAAGAAGTCTTTGGCTAAATTTAATCAAAAAACAAGAAAAATGTCATTGGGATAGCAACACTGCTCTGCTATATTTGCGAGGATGGTGTTGACAGCCCACGACTTTTCCATAGCGCACCTATGTTCGTCGTTAGCAGTGCGGGAGCAGTGCCTTATTCCAACATTACCATCAATTGTTATTTGACCCCCCTTTCACCAATGCCTTTTATATCTCATAAGAATTCTAGCTCAACTATCTTATGTTCGGGATGTAAAGTTGTAAATTTAGATCCACCAGTGCCCAGTTTCAGACACCATGCTGCTTTCAATCCTCTTCAGTTAAAGTAGTTACCCTTATCCAATTGAATACCTATGCAATAATTGTGTGCTTTGATTTCTAAGGTTCTTATAAAGATGTGTTGTTCATTCGGTTTAAATATATTTGTCATTGTAGTATTAGTACTTTCTTGCACATTTTCGAACAATCACTATTCATATTTTAAGATATGAATGACAATGATGCCCTAGGATTAGCGATGCTGAGACCAGAGTTAGACATCCTTTGGAACACGATAAGATGAGTTGCCCGATTCTCTACTTTTGAGATGATGTAGCACTTTATTATTATTATTATTATTATTATATTATTATATTATTATATTATTATTAATATTATTATTATTTGGGCTTTACTATAGCCCTATAGCAAGTGGAAGTATTGTATTCCACCCAAAAATTGGATGCCAAGATTTTACAGGAAATACGTGTTTCGACGCCCCTCGAATAAAAGAAAGCATTTCCGTGTATGTATGTCTGTGAACAACAATAAATACTAAACTTGTTTATGTTTAGCATCCTCAAGACTGTGACACGATTTTCAAGAAAAATCCTCCCCAACCAAACTACCCTTATATGGAACATTTTTCGTTATCTTTTTATTTCTCAAAAATGCCAATAAGGATTTTAATGAAAGTGCCAAATTTTTAAGATATTTTCATAACAACACTTATATCTGTGAATTTTCTGTGAATAGTATTTATTTTTAATCCCTTTTGTATAATTTGTATAGCTTAAGAGACAGACAGAAATCTTACTAATCAGAAAATGTAGATCCCATTAAAGCACACGAATTATGACACAATTTGTTGTGTCCTTAAACATTTCCCAGTTATTTTTGTTATTGGTTTGAATTTTCACATGCTTATGTCTTTTCAACTAGTAAGTCCTTATTTGTTTTTCTCGTGTTTATATTAAGAGTATGTCATTTTAAAGCTATGTGTAATTGTAATGAAAACTTATCTCGATTATCAAGAAGTAGATAAAAGAATAAAACTTTGTAAGGATGGTTTGTTAAAGATTGAATAGTGAAATTAATGTCACTACAACACAAGACTTTCTAAGGTTGCTTTAAAAGGTTTTTATTATGAAACACCCTCACAGTCATACTTGTAGCTTTACGGAGGGTAAGGAATGACTCTAAATAAAAAATACTATTCAAAGGGTTTTGTCGAGGGGTAGTGTAGGTAAACAAAAGCAAGGCCTCTCCTACCAAAAAATTAAATCTCAAACATCTTAATTGGAATATATGATTCAGTTATATCATCAAGGCAATATATCTATGAAATTTAGCAAAAAAGTTGAAAATTTTCGATTTCTTCTACTTTTTTGCTTTTTATTATACTTATATACCTATATATTATTTTTTGCAGACGATATCGTAAATCGAAGCTAATGGCTTTAGAGGAAAATATTCTGTAAGATCTAAAATTGTCCTAGAAGGCAAAATAATAGAACAGGTATAGCATTTTGGGTACCTGGAACGTGATACAACTTTTGGAGAAGATAAAGATATACAAAATAAAATATAAAAGTTCCAGGTAATACTTAGAACTATTGAAAGAACTCTAGGCTGAAAAACCAGGAAATACACAAGGCTCAAATTATGTAAAACAATGACCGCCCCCTTGTTATTATATGGAAAGGAAACCTGGATAATTACATCGAAAGATGAAAGTAAAATACAAGCAGCTGAGATGCTTTTATACGTAATATTAAAAGATGTACAAGAGTGGTTAAGATAAGAAATGAAACAATAAGAGAGGAACTAAATGTTCATAAGATTGGAGATAAATTAAAACATATAAAAGAAAGTGGACGGAGCACCGAATAAGAATGAACAGTAAAAGAAGGCAAAAGGGGATTTCCTATATAATCCGAGAGGAACGAGAGATGTCGGCCAACCTCGAAGAAGATGGACTTTACAAATGACTTCTTCGGAACGGGCTGCATAGCCTAAACTTCGAGGAGGAAGAAGAGAAAGAAAATTTACTTATGGTTTGTACTTTCATATTACACAATTGGTTTTCTGATATCAAGAGTTTTAAAGTCAGAAATGGCTATTTCATTGGTCCCGCACTATGTAGCTAAAGCATTGCGTTGAACTTTAACTCTGTTTTTCTATATTCCTTTTTTTTCAGCATTTTCACTATTCAAAATGTTCTTTAGACCACAGCTTTTAACTAATCAGTCTGAAATTTTCAGGGGAGATTCAGGAGTTGCAGGTTTAATATTTGTTGTTAAAAAATATTACATATTCCAGTTGAAATTAATTATATTTTGTACCTACATTAAAAAAATATGAAAAATTCAGGAATATGTATTCAATTTACTTCTCTTAAACTAATCAAAATTAAGAATAACTGCATAAGAATTTATTTAGGTTTTTATGCTAAGCTCAAATTAAACATTTAGGAGCGATATGATAAACCATAGGATCCAATAGTATTTCATATTACAGTATCAAAAAGTGGTTAATTATAAATACAAATCTGATATGATACATTCACATGACTTTCTCTACCCTATATTGTTTATTAGTGGGTATACAAATTATTCTTACTCAGGTTTATTTTTGCTATTTACTGCATTTTAATCGAAATAAGCCTTTGCAGAAATAGCTACATTACACATTTCCTTACAGATATAAAGGGAGCAGCGATAGTCAAATGTTCATGAATTGGACGTTATACTCTGGCCTTAAAATTCGATACTGTTTCCATGCAATTGCGATAAATAACTGAATGTTATCTTAAATAACGGATATCTCAGAAAGGCTTATGCCACAGAAAAGCTTATTTTAAATAAATTGTGTGCCTTAAAGGAGTCTACATTTTTACTTTCTCTACCACGTATAGTAAGTAGGGGAAGTATTGCATTCCACCAAAAAATTCGATACCGAGATTTCACCGGAAATACATGTTTTGAAACCTCCTGAATCCAAAAAAAGCATTTTTGGAAACATGTCCGTGTGTGTGTCTGTTGATACGGTAATTTGTATCACAAATTACTCAAATGTAAATAACGATTGTAATATGAATATGTATTTTTATGTAACATTGATTTCAGAGGTTTATTAATTGTAATTATTATTGGTAAATAATAATATACAGCTTTACTGAAACTGTCAATAATAACGCAATAATGCAGCAAAGGGGTGAGTTGTTTATCATTACCGGGAACCAGGAAGTTACGTAATGTTTCGCGCGTTTTTTCCGTTTAGAAGCTTCTGGAATGTTTTCTCCCTAAAGAACATGTATTAGTGGTTTTCATTGGATATTCAAATAGACGCTAATGTTGGCGCGTTTTATTAGCCAATAGCAGTTCATTTATAATCTTTAGGCGTATCTTGAGGCAGGCCTATAAATAAGCCAGGTTCGAGGTAGAGTGTCTCCCAGTTCTACAAAATTCTCAGTACTATACACGTCGATCTCTCAGTTCATTCATTTCGTCAAGTTACGCGCAGCAGAATTACGAGAATTATTATAAAGTATTATACAGTTAAAAAAAATACACAAAGTTGAAGTACTCGAGTTAAAAGTGATAAGTAAGAAGTTATTACAAACAGTTTCAGTTTGGCAAGTATCCAGATAAAAATGTAAAAAGTGTTAGTGAATGTGTTCGGCAATAAAAGTTATAAAACCAATTTCTTCGTCAGTATAATTTCTGGATAAAAGATTCCTTTCCGATTCACACCCTGCAAGAGATACATTCTCGACCTAAATAGCTAGCCGGAGAACATTTAAAGTGAATTATTTCAAAACTGATACAAATTGCTACGCCAGAGGGAGCTACGAACCAAACAAACGAATGACGTCACACAGGATGGCAACGCGTGAAGTAAAAACACATAATTTGTAATACCGTCGCAAATTGGCTTCCAAACGCGGAGCTACAATTAATGTTAAATAATTACAACATTAATACCACTGCATATTGGCACCCAGAACGTGGGGCGAAGTGACCAGGAAAGGAAAACAATGACCAGGAAAGGATCAGAATTAACCAAGAAGAATTGAGATGACCAAAGGGGCGAATGCAGCAGTGAAATGATCTACAAGACGCAGATTCAAGAAACAACAGGGACGACAGACTTCGATCGTAATTCCGAGATTACGATGCAACAAGGAATTCAACAACAAAACAACAAGACGACGTAGATTCATCACAACACAACGCAGAAGCGACATACAAATCTAGGAGAATGGGGCAGAACGCTGGACATCAAAGCTACAGCAACAGAAAGCATCACAAAGGTATCGTAATTTTTTTTTAGAAAACAAAAACAATGGCTACTAGTAATACAGAAGAAATAATGATGGAAGGAGATAGTGTAACAGTTAGCTGTAATTCAATACAGGTTACAAAAAAAAGCTCAAACAATGTAGTATTGGAGAGAGGAAATGTTAGTGCAGGAAGTAAGAATAGAATAGCAGGAAATATTAATTCTGATACTAGAATGATTATGGATATGATAAAAAAGATTAATGAAGATATGCAAAAGATTTATGAGAAATTAGGACAAAAATTAACTCAGAGTATAAGGGAAGAAATTTGTAAGAATAATGAGAAATTAGAAAAGAAAATAGATCAAAACAGGGAAGATATGCAAAAGAGTCATAGGGAATTAAGGGAAGATATTGGTAAAAGCTTTGAACAAAACAGGAAATCAATTGAAAATATTGGTAGGAGTAATGATATATTAGAGCAAAAAGTAGATCAAAGCAGTGAAGAAAGTGAAAAGAAAGTTACGAAGCTAGATAGTTGTATGCCAAAAATGAGAGATGAAAATGAGGAAGTAATAGCCAGTGAGATAGGAGAAATTTCAAAGAAAATGCTAGACATGAGTAGGGAAAGAGATAACAAAGAAAGTGAGGTTAATACTAAAAGTGAGGTTAATGTAGAATGTACAGAGTTAGGAAGTCAAATGAGTAGTATTACAAGTGAGCTAAGAGAGATAAAAGAGGTTAGGAATGTAGATGTAAATGAGGCGCAAGTTAATTTCAGAGCGGAGATATCAGAAATACAAAAAGAATCAGAAATGCAAAGAAATAAATTGTACCAAGATGTTCAAATTGAAAACTCCAGTCCAGTACAGTTTAGTACAGATTTGTCAGAGTATTCTCAGATTAAAAAGATAGCAAAAGAATTGAAAATGAAAGTTGTTAAAAGATGTGTAGTTCAGAAAACTTTAGATTGTTTTCAAATGGTATCAGGGGACGAAATTTCATATGAATACAAGAGGTTATTCATGAACAAAAATTTGAAGGTTAGGTTACGGCTACGAGTAATATTTAGCCACACACAATTTGATCCAGGAGGGTAAATAGCAATAAGATATAAAGTAAATGCTGGATAGTTAAAGATGACTTGCAGAGAAATGTATTGGAACGTAAGAGGGTTAACTATTTATATATGTCATTTGAAAAGAGAAATAAATTATAAAAAAAAAAAAAGAGAAATGTTTAAATTTTTAGTAACTGTAACAGTATTTGAAAATAAGAAGGTAATAATTGAAACTTAATATGATATTAAAGTAAAAGTACGTAAATACAATTCCAAGAACATTGTTAAGATAAAGCACAAAATAACAAAAATTGGTAAAACTAATTAAAAACAAATATTTATGTAGCAAACAGAACATGTGAAACATTGTCTAGATTTAAGAGATGTAAATATATGTAGAGGGTGAATATTTGTTTTTGTAAATATGTTTAATAATTACAAAAATCTTAAATGTATAAATTTTTGTCAACAATGTAAGAGAGTAAACAATTTGGTAGCAGTGATTAAATAATTTAGGGTAAAGTATTTGCTATAAAAAAAAAATTGTGATGTCAGATTAATATCTAAATTAATTAAACCAGAGCCAGTAAGTAGTGGCGAGATAATAAAGAAAACATATGTCGTGTGTTAAATGCGTGTGAAGTGTAAAGTGAAAGTGATAGCGTGTGTTCCAAGATTTAGGAGACTAAAAACACAATTTTAAAATTTCTAAACAAGTTATAAATATTTATAATTATGTTTCTAGTGGGGCATATGATACGGTAATTTGTATCACAAATTACTCAAATGTAAATAACGATTGTAATATGAATATGTATTTTTATGTAACATTGATTTCAGAGGTTTATTAATTGTAATTATTATTGGTAAATAATAATATACAGCTTTACTGAAACTGTCAATAATAACGCAATAATGCAGCAAAGGGGTGAGTTGTTTATCATTACCGGGAACCAGGAAGTTACGTAATGTTTCGCGCGTTTTTTCCGTTTAGAAGCTTCTGGAATGTTTTCTCCCTAAAGAACATGTATTAGTGGTTTTCATTGGATATTCAAATAGACGCTAATGTTGGCGCGTTTTATTAGCCAATAGCAGTTCATTTATAATCTTTAGGCGTATCTTGAGGCAGACCTATAAATAAGCCAGGTTCGAGGTAGAGTGTCTCCCAGTTCTACAAAATTCTCAGTACTATACACGTCGATCTCTCAGTTCATTCATTTCGTCAAGTTACGCGCAGCAGAATTACGAGAATTATTATAAAGTATTATACAGTTAAAAAAAAATACACAAAGTTGAAGTACTCGAGTTAAAAGTGATAAGTAAGAAGTTATTACAAACAGTTTCAGTTTGGCAAGTATCCAGATAAAAATGTAAAAAGTGTTAGTGAATGTGTTCGGCAATAAAAGTTATAAAACCAATTTCTTCGTCAGTATAATTTCTGGATAAAAGATTCCTTTCCGATTCACATCCTGCAAGAGATACATTCTCGACCTAAATAGCTAGCCGGAAAACATTTAAAGTGAATTATTTCAAAACTGATACAAATTGCTACGCCAGAGGGAGCTACGAACCAAACAAACGAATGACGTCACACAAGATGGCTTCAACACTGATGTAAACAACATTACGTAAGAAACTTGCTCTCGCACTGTGTGTGTGTGTGTGTGTGTCTGTGTGTGTGTGTGTGTGTGTGTGTGTGTCTGTGAACAGCATAACTCAAAAACGAACAGTCGGATAAACACCAAACTTGGTATTTAGGTTCAGTATCTTCCAGAGATGCGACACGAAGGTTTTCAAGAAAATCCCCCCACCCCAGACTACCCTTTACATGGAACATTTTTCGAAAATTTTAATTTTCTCAAAAATGGCTCTAACGATTTTGATTAAAATATCATATGTTTAAGATAATGTCATGAGAAATGAAATGTATATCTCGAATTTCCTGGGAATGTCTCCAAAAGTATTCTTCATTGTGAACGACTTTTGCATAACTGGTAAACCATAAGAGATAGACAAAATTTTACTACACAAAAAGTGTAGACCTCGTTAAAATACACAACTTATGTCATATACATTTCTTTTGTTGAGTGAACTGTTTTCGAGATATTGCTTGTTATTCCCTTAAATTTTCCAATACTTATACTTTTTCTCAAATTCGTTATTCATTTTTTTTTGTCCTGGACATGCAAAGAGAATGGAATGCGTCACATAGCAACCAGCGTTAAAATATTTGACCATCGCTTAAAAGCTACCATATTTCTCTTGCATCTACAAGAAAATTACCAATAAGATTGACATCTCGATATGTCGATTAACATAAAGCATATGGAGAATAGGCGTTTGTAAAAATAGATTGTACAAGAGTAGAGAAAGTCATGTGAGTGTAACACATCAGATTTTTTGTGTAGTACGTTTTCGCCTATCGCTTAACGTTTACCGTTATACAAGGTTATACAATATTTCCTCAGAATGAAGAGGACTTCATAGGCTATTCCTCAAAAATTTAAGATATATATTTTATTTATCATGTAAATATCTTTTAATCAAATCTATTTTAATCAAAATCGTAGAGCTATTTTTTACACAATAAAAAATATCGAAAAATGTTCCACGTGAACAGTAGTTTGGGAAGGGGGGATTTTATTGAAAAATCTTCGTGTCGTATCCTTAGAAGATGTTGAACCTAAATACCAAGTTTGGTATTTATCCGAGTTTTTGTTTTTGAGTTATCGTGTACACAGACACACACACACACACACGGACACGTTTCCAGAAATGCTTCATTTGGATTCAGAGGGCCTCAAAACATGTATTTCTGGTGAACCCTCGGTATCGAATGTTTTATGGAATGCAATACTTCCTCTACTTATTATACGTAGTAGAGAAAATAGAAATATTAATAGCATTAACAATGGCTTGACATAGAGAGTTAAAATTTTGGTACACTATATGTTTTGTTCTGAGTATATAGTAAGAAGGGCAAAGCAATCAGAAGAGAACTATATATTTTTGGATTTTCATAAATGCTGTGTAGACCCGCATAGAAGCCGATGCCTCTTAAGTTGAGAATCCAGAAGCTGACCACTCGACCACAGCATCTGCCCTTGTTTTTTACTTTTTACAAAGCTAAGGATAAGATTTTGGGTTGATTGTGATACCACATTAAAACAAAGAAGCAGAGAGAAGGGTATCATCAGAGTGAAAGCATACTCAGCGCAGTGCGCATTTAAACACAGCACCATTTTAAACCATCTGGGAACTCCAGGATTCCTTTATCGCCATGTTTAATGCAGCTACTAAGGTGTAGCGTTAGGTTGGCACTAGTAATCACTAATGGAAGATGAAACAAGGTATAACACTACAGTGCTTTGTCTTTCTGTACGGAGTTTCTCGCACCAAACCAAAGAACCCGCTCTCATCTCTGCAATCCATTTTTTTCACCAGCTCCGTCGTTTCTCTGGGAATGTGTCGAAGATTTTTTTTCATCTCTTCCACTTTTTTGTCCTCTTTGTCTCTCCCTTCCACCGACTTCCCCACCCTCTTAGCTGTTCAAAGTTCTACTTACTGTGTACTTCTTTTATCGTTTTTTTTTTCTTTGCTGCTTCTTGTTTTGTTTCTACGTATTCTATCGGCTCTTCTCGTTCCTATTATTTCACATTCCTAACCTTTTGCTTTCTACTTCAAACCCTTCTTCGAGGAACATGATAGCTAAAATGAAAATTTATACCGGTTAAGACATATAGAGGTATACATAGCCATGCAATCGTTCACGTTTTGGTCAGGGGCTCAAGAACTATCTCCTGATAGTAAAAATGGTAACGATCTCGGGTGTCTTAAACAAGCTTTTCAAACCCTGAAGAGGAAGGCTACAATGTCTTCGAAACTTAGGATTTAATCTTTGCAATCCTTGGGAGTGTGTTAAGGGAACAGATACGAGAAAAATGTTCAAAAATTATTATTTATGCCTTTTATGCTCTTATAAAGTCTAATTTCTGGTAACATTTTCGTGTAAATATTTTGATTATCGGAGCAAAAATGAGGGAGTTGGGTGACGATTTAAATAACTGAGCGGAGGGGCGTTGTAGTGCAATTGAGGCTTTCTCTTGACACTTTTTTTATCCAAAACTTCTAGAAGTGCTTTTACAAAAATTGTTGCACATATGTTAATTTTTTTTAACTAAAAGAGACACACTGTTTTATAAAAGTGTACGTTGGGAATTTCAGGCCAGCTAATATGAGCAAATTTTTCAGTTTGTTCTTCTCGATTGTAATGTTTTAAACATTTTTCAGCATTTAACATGCTCCTTATAATGCAGTTTTGAGGTTATGAAAGTCAAAGCTCGTAAAAATGTTCTATGCGGTTATTAGTGTGAGAAACTGTGTTACGACAACAAGCTCGCCCGTTTTTGATAAGCATATATGGAAATATATTTTTATATTTGGAAATTCCGAAACTCACAATTAACAAAAATTATTTTTTTTAAAAATCAATTAATTTAAAATTATATTTATTAGCAAACTTATTTTCTAGCTCAGAGGGGTACATAAACAGGAAATGTTGCTAAATAATTATGAAAAACTCATTGTAGGAGTGTGGTAAATAATTTCAAAAGCTAATTAGAGCTCTTTGCTTATGGAAAATACACAAATTGGCCCCCTTAAGCTAAAAAATAGGAGGGTCATATTGAAAGTCGTGAGCAACTCTGTTACAGCTGCAATTCCAACAATATAATAAACACGACTGCGTTATCGTCTTTACAATCTTGTTAACACATTGTGAAGTCATTAGCTTCTATCACGTGACCACAGGCATTATTTACAAAATGGTCGACATCAATATCATTGAATTCCTTATTAAAGAGGAAAAATCTGTTGCTGAAATTCATCTCAGACTTCAATGTGCGTATGTGATGTGTGCAAGAGCGTCAGCGGTGTTAAGAGATGGGTGAAACAGTTCAAAGACTCGTAGCGGTTGCCCTCGAACTGCCTCTGATGAGTTCATTAGTAGACAGACATGTCACTATGAACGAAACCGCAACTAAACTTACAATAGGGCATAGAGCAGTGCAAAAAATGATTGAAAGCCTAAGTTGTCGACAAGTTTGTGCTCATTGAGTCATCCCACAGCAAACGCGGGGTCTCACACTGCTCGGTCACTGAAGAAAATTAGGAATTTTCGTGGAAAACTTCCACATCCTCCCTACAGTACCGAGTTGGAACCCTCCGACTACTATTTTTCGGTTCTGTGCAGGAATAGCTGCTAGGCCAACGTCACAAGGCGCTGGAGATCATCCCGGAAGCGTTGCCACATGTCTTCGGGCAACCGGAACGGACTCCTACCTCCAGGAAATTTTCTAACTTGCAGAAAAATGTGTGCAAAGAAATGAAGACATGTTGAAAACTTACATTCTGTACATTAAGAAGTAATGTGACCATGGGTCAGAATGGGCGGTTAACGGGGATCGAACCCAGGACCTCCCGAATACGAGTCGCACACGTTACCCGGCGCCACATAGCTCGATTAAAGGACCAGCACGCCACTGTATACTCTATGTTGACGTAATCTTCGGCCCATTAACCCAGTGAGCTTAAACTAGGAAGTGTTACTTCTGTTCTGTGATGATCTTCAATAATAATAATAGTAATAACGTGCATAGAGATCATTGAAAATTTATATATTCCTTTTATGTTACATTACCATGCAGTAATTGTATGGTAATATAATTGCATTGTCTTAAAGAGACATGCGCTCGAATTTCAAACTGGAAAAACATTCAACAACGAATATTTTGGAAGCAAATTAATGTCGCGAAAATAGCCATTTAAACTAACTTAGTGAAAGTATTTTAAGAGCCCTGTGTTTTTACCGAAGTAAATTACCGTACTGCCTGATTATTTCCCAATTATACAAAATGTATTAAGAAAGAATGCATCTCAGATTGTATACAGAAATTGTAAGATGTACATTTATTTAATGTCCAACAATTTAAAAATGTGATGTATAATGCAGGTGAATAGAGCCGCTTTTGAGAAGCCAGAATATAAAGTTTTATGCAAAAGATTGTTTAAGATAAGGTGCTGAAATACGTAGAAAAGCAAATTCAGGTTTGTGTGTACCTAGAAAGTAAGAACTAACTACGACTGGTAGAATATACCAGAAGAGGGAATTGAAGTACACTTTCAGACACCTTTATTCATGGCTGCTCTGTTTTTGCTTTAAGTTATTTATCAGCCTGCAGCAAAGTAAGTATTCGACTCGTTTAATAATAGTTTTCTTCAATTTCACCGAATCTCTGGCAATAGTTTGCTTGTTGCAGTATTCATGCACGAAGAGCCCTATATCACTCGCAAGAAGATGAGAGTGTAAGGAGGGACAGATGAGCGCAAATCATTTTCTTTGTTTTTGTTCCTTCTTTCCTATTTCGTTCAGGTCGGTCACCATGGGCTGAATGCCCCCCTTGTCTGTTCTTTGTTTTCCCTCCCTTTATTCATCTTTCCTCTGAATGTCGGAGTTCTTTTCTTCGTGCCGGTCCCATTGAACCACACCCTTTTGAAGAAAAGTCCGTCTCTCATTCTCTGTCCCACTATTCTTCTTATTCTTCTCGCAGCATATCTCCTGGACCAGGCCACTAACTCCTCCCACATCTCATCTCCATCTTCCGCGTATTTCTTCATCTTCTTTTTTTTTCTTTTTCCTTTTTCATCTTTCTACATCCGGACACGTCCTCAATTTGCATCCATTTTCTCCCCTTCCTTTGTATAATGCAGACTCTTTTCGTTGGTGCTGAATGTAGTGTGATTTAAGAAAGATCCCTTCACAAGGTTATACGGTTATGCCCATAACATGTGTTATGCGCCATATTTCCCTGTGTTTTTGGGCATAGCGTGAGTTATGAAATTATCTGATGCACCAACATTACCCAATCAATAGTATCACTTCGAAGAATGGCTGTTCAAACGATTAGGAGGGGTAAATCTAACAAAATCGGTCACCAGATGGCAGCATCCTTTATTCAGCATTACTGCAAGCAGTAGAAACTATAACAGAAGCGTACTTTAATTCTCTGTGATGATACTGCTGTCAAATACTTATCGTTTGTTCCTCATTATGAAATAACTGTACATTTATACTCTAAGAATCCTATTTCCAAAAAGTAACAACGTTATTTTACAAATACTTTATTATCATTCATTACCATAGACCTTACGCTACTTCTCCACATAGTTACCGCCATTATTCAGGCACTCATTGTAACAAGAAATCAGTTTTTGTATACCTTCGTCAAAGAATGATGCCGCCTTTGACGAAAACCAACTCTGCATTTCTTGTTTTACATCATCGTCATTGAAGTGTTTTCCACCAAGGAATTTCTTCAGATGAAGAAACAAATGAAAATCGATTGCTGCCAATCCCGGTCTGTTGTGAAACAAGAAGTGCAGACTTGGTTTCATCGCAGGCGGCATCATTCTTTGACGAAGGCATACAAAACTGGTTTCCTATTACGACAAAATCTGAATAATGGCGGTGACAATTTGGAAAATAATGTTCTATTATTTTTTTAAAAAATTATCGGCACTTACTTTAAAAACATGCTTACTACAAATTAAAACATTTGACGCCAGAGGGATAATCTCAGTACAATGTATATAAGATTAGTGGCAATACCATGATTTGAAGCTATTTCTGCCATAGGCAAGGCGGATTGAATCTAATTCAATTTAATGTAATGTGCCTAAATTTGAAACGTAGGTCAGTTTTCTCGCATTTCCTTTTCGCAAATGAATGAAAGGTAATCGTTTCATAGTTTCCAATAAACACGGTTTAACAAATGCTACTGGATAAACCGAATATCAGAAAGAATACGTGATAATGGCACTGTTTTCTATTCTCGGTCTTCCCGAAAGTGCGATATTAATAAACGTTATCAGTTTACCCACACGTACCGATACGCTTAGTCGATTTATCAAGTAGTTTTGCTCCATTTAGGAGTTTTGCTCAATTGTGCTGAAAATTGACATTATAGATCGCGATACTAAACTATTCATCAACAACCTGTGGATGAACCAGTTCTTATAAATTTATATAGAAAATAACTCCTTAAGTAGAGCTAAAAGTTAAAATACGAAAATTACAGCAAAATTAGGATCTGAAAATAAATGTTTTATCAATCATCATGCGGAAGGAATATTCTCTGACAAACTGTCATATTCCTGTAGCAAAGACGAACCTGGTCAGGAACTCAATGGAGAGCGGCTATTCACTACGAAAAGAAACCTTAATTTTCGGAAGCAGAAGAAAATGTTTTTTAATTGCTATCATTCATTCGAATAACGAAACGAATAACGAACATTGAGCAGTGGCAATCTGAGCTAACGAATTTTTAGCAATTAATAGATCCGATTTTTATCGTACAACTTACCTAAATGACGACCTAATCGAGCCAATAGGTTAGGGGTCGTACTTGCAATCCTAACGGACCGTATTAAAAGTAGCAGGGAATAAGTACTATAACATAATGAAAATGGAATACAGATAATAGAGCAAGTATGAATGCAAATTAAAAGGAGTGAGGTTTCTAGAATCGAGTCGCCACCTATGGAGCATCAGGCATAAGGTCTAATACTCGAAGAAGGAAAAAAAGGAAAAAACCTTTTATTAAACCTTACAATAATTTCTAGTAACACAGAATATCTCAGCTGATGATAAGGAATGAAATAAAAAGTTAAATTAGCTGCTCTGAATTATTTTTTCGGGGAGGGGTGCCTTATTTCCAACCAATGCTCGATTTTCTAAACTTTGTTGTCAGTTTTTAAGCAGATTGCACCTTATCAGATGTAAAATAGTAAGCAGAATAGAGATATTATGAAACATTACGAACATTAAAAGAATACAAAATTAAAACTCGAATTGTATGCTCCCAACCCCTATGCAATATCTGTATAATACACTGGGGCAATACAGCGCAAATATATGGAATGTATAATCATGTCCAACACTATAAACCCTAGTTCATCTCGATGGAAATGGGCAGTTATGCAAGACATGTTATCAAAAATTCCATTGATGGAGATAAAAAGCAATACATCGGCCTTCGATAAAAATGCTTTTTCTGTACATACAGCAAATGCAGGGAGAAGAGAACATGATCGGTTCATGAAATTCCGTTAAATTCCTCAGCTGAAGCGACTTTTACATTCTCGAAATGGTTGATGCAAACGGACGGACATATACAATGAAATTATTGGGCACTTTATGCAATTTTAAACTGCGGATGAAGCAGATAATTACAACGTAGTACGCAGTTTTAAAGCAGGCATTGCTCACAAAAGGGTTGTGCGGGGGAGGAGGGGTGGTGGAGAGTCAGTTGTTAGCTGTCTCTCCCAGTAGCAGCTGTTGTAATTAATTCTCTGCAGGAGCATTCGCGATGGACAGATGGACCAACATGACCGTTGCTCTGGAGTGTTATCATCAGCTTCTCGACAACTTCGCTAAGGGCCCCGAGCAATACCCCACTGTGGAGCTCCAACAGTTTTGTAAATATGTTATAGAGACAACTTCGATTGTTGGGGATTATATTAGTGTAAACTACTGCTCCAAAGTGTGAACAGCTGTTACATGTACCATGTCTGTCAACATCTCCAACTTCTGCACAACAGCACTAGTTTCTCTGTTCACATTGTCAAGAGTTTCTTGCAGTAAGTCCACTTTTGCGGAATCTGGAAAATGGAAGCCTACCCTGCTCCATACACAATGGCCGGACTATAAAAAGCATTCCAACCTATCACGTTACGGACCTGAATAACCTCAACTCTGCATTAATTCACACTATTTACAGATGATGTGACGATAGCACTATTTCTCGATACTCGATACCGATACAGATTTTTGAGCACCAATACTCGATACTCGATAATCAATACTCAGCTAATAAAAAAGGTGTAAAGGGGATAGCTTGTTCACTGAATTATGTTCTTATTAGTACGGGGGCACTATTTATACCTTGAGCCTAATAATTAAAACAAAGTAATTTCTGATTGAAAACTGCTTTATTGTTTTTCAAAATATTCTCCTTTATGATCAATTCACTTTTGCATCCGTTTGAACCATTTGTCAAAGCATTTATTCCAGTCTTCTTGAGAACCTCCAAAACATGGTTTTTGGAGGCATCAACGGCTTCTTCTGCCAACGAAAATCGTTGTCCACGCAATTTATGCTTGATGTTCAGGAACAAAAAGAAGTCTTTGGGTACCAAATCAGGACTGTATGGCGGTTGACCCATCAATTCGATTTTTTAGCCTTCAAATACTCTGTTGTTAGACCAGATGTGTGTGCGCTCGCATTGTCTTGATGAAGAACGCCTACGGTTCTTGTTGGTTTTCCTTACTTCACCGAAGACTTCCGCAAACAAATGGTTGTGTACCATTCGGCATTGACCGTTTTACATTCCTCTAAATGCACTGTTGCCACTTGACCAGTGGCGATCATTTGTTTCGAAGTGCTTCGAGTGCGAACAACTTTTGTTGGATTTGCTTCAGCTTGAAGCACGCATACAGTCGACTGCTGTTTATGTACCGGCTCATACGCATATATCCATGATTCGTCACCTGTTACAGCTTTATATACATCTTTTGAGGCACCATTGTATTTCTTGAGCATTTTTGTACACCAATCAACACGAGCATCTTTTTGAGATTGCGTCAAATTATGTGGGACCCAACGAGAGCAAACCTTTTTCACGGCTAAATAATCATGTAATATTTTATATATGCTGGTGTAACTAATGCCTAGGATTGCCTCAATCTCACAATATGTTGCATGACGATTTTTCACTATTGGTTTTTGCACAGCACCAATGTTTTCTGGCACAACAACTGATTTTGGACGACCTTCACGAACTTCATCATTGAGCGAACGGCGGCCACGATTAAATTCGTTATACCAGCGTTTCACAGTGGCGAAGGATGGAGCTTCGCTGCCAAATGTGGAAGTTAGTTGATCGCTGCACTCTTGTCTTGATAATCCACGTCGAAAGTGGTAATAAATCATTGCACGAACGTTTTCACAAGCTAATTCCATGTTTTTGTTGACACACAATTTTCAAGTTCGTGTAAACAAAACAAATGACACTCTATTGACAAAATGTTTGAAGTAGATTATGGTCAAAAATGTCAAACTTTCCATTGGAAACGTCAGATGGCACCTACAACATTCAGGTTTGCCAAGGCTCAAAATATAAATAGTGCCCCTCGTAGTTTTCTGTTTATAAACGTAAGTAACCAATTTTGTATTGTATGCTGATTCCGGAATTGTTCATGTTTGACATTCTCCAATTGCCAGCAATGTTTTTATCTTAATAATGCCACAGGTTATAATATATCCTCTATTGTTAGTCAAGGATAGTAATAATAATAATTATTATTATTATTATTATTATTTGTGCTTATATTTTTATGTAAGTATATTTTTTGCTGAAAACTTCCTTTTAAACTATTTTAATCCATGTTACAGAAATTAGTTACCTGTACGTTTATGCTCATGATCTGAGTTTGACTTGCGTAAACACAAACAGAAGGAAAGAAAGAAAGAACAGTTATTTCCATGTGCTTTATTACTCACCTCTTAGGTTCTGATTTATTTTTGCTGGATTAACAGATTTTGGTCACCAGAGAAGGTAAATGTAATGGCTGAGAGTGAGTCACCAGGCCAGGCTAATGCAGAAACGTGATTTAGTGATTTATCGTCCCATTCTATATTGGGCGTGAAAGATCGTTAATTTTGCTCAGGAGCCTCTTTATTAGGCTTGAGGTTCTTTTACGTGCCTTAAATATACAACACGGGACCACCGGCTTTACTTCCCTTCCGAAAGAAGCCATGATAAAGATTTTTACGCCCGAAAAAATCCATTGTCCTCAGCTGGGTTTGAACCCGCGACCTTGGGAACTAGAGACTAGCATGGTAAGAAGATTCTTTTCTTTCACAAAAATTATTTTAAATATTTGGTCCTCTCGTACTAAAATATCCTATATAATTAAAGATAGAAACCAACCTACACCACGGAGGACGAGCTGCTGTAAGGGTCTGCTTATCGAACCTCCATCCAGAGTTCGAAGTATGACAGCTTTTATGCGTCCGTCTCTTCCTGCTCGAAGCTCTGTAATAAGATCCTTCTTTCACATATGGCAACGGAACTACTTCCTCGTGGATCAGTGCGACACCTCCGACCTTGAATTTAGGTGACTTTCCCTTGGGCTGGCGGACCATCGATCTCTTTGGTAAGATGCTCTTTGGACCATCGCTTCCACAGGTTGTCTGACTCCTGTTGTACTTGAAATGCTGTGGGTAGATTGCTGTTAATCTTACGTTCTAGTGCACTAGGAATAGTGGTTAATTTCTCTCCACAAAGGAAATGTGCCGGTATTAGCCTCTCTGATCCTAAATGGTCTACTTCCGCTATAGGTCTCGAGTTTAGGGCTGCTTCTATATTAATTAACACTAAGGGTCGCTAAGGGTATTATAGCACGCAGTGCTGACATTATTGTCCCCATCGCTTATAGTAACCAATTTTGCCAAACTTTTGCCCTCTACAGCTTTACGTGGTGACCCGATTTAATTCGACTGCAGGTCGTTTTCTAGCATGTATGGCAAGAGTAAATGAACTAACGTAGTGATGTTAAACATCTACATCCTAACAGAAAGAACAAAGTCCAGTAATAATAATAATAATAATAATAATAACAATAATTCCATGGTGCTAGAACCCAGGAAGGGCCTAGAACTGCTCATCTGATTGCTGGCCTCAATCTCCACGTATGCACAGCAGAGGTGGACAATCATCCAACCAATAGGATGAGGTGATGCGGCCAATTTCACGCATCCCTCAGTTGGCCTCCGAAGCGGGGATCGCTGCCTATCGCACCTTCTCACTTTCCTCACGGTGCTGAGTGGGCACCGGTTCTATATCCGGGACTTAAAATCCGTACTTCCATAGATGGGATCGGACCGGGACGCATTCCGTGTCCGGGTACCACAGCACCGCGGCTGAGGACAAAAACTAACGTAGGCGAACCATTATCAAGATGGAGAGAGTCTTATCTCTTGATGTGGAAACAGGCCAAGGGCCCAAATTCATGAGGTAGAAGAAGACATAGCTGCATAAGGGTAAAATACACCCAGCTTCAGCACTGTTTGTTTCGCGTTAGTTTGCGTTTTATGTTTAAACGTCGAGATTATATAGAAAAATAAATAAAATGATACCAACAACAAATTATTCTAGGTATTTCGATTTCAAATCTCTCTTTATTACGATTTTTGCACAAATATAGGTATAGAAATTATCTAGAACTATTTTGTGAATCTAGAAGAGGTTTCGTGATTTTTATAGCGCAAATAAAAAACTTTGTGCATTCCCTTTTTCGAAAATTTACCTCCAGTTTAATATTTAAAAGATTTTTTGCTTGCACACTAAGCGGTATCTCACATACACAGATGTAGAAACATAAAAAAGGCAAAAACATATAATCCGCAATAAAATACAGAATGTGGTACATGTTACCCTTCAAAAAATATCACGTAACACTTTACTATCTGCTAAAGCAAAAGCTACGTTCGGTTATCCTAATCTATTGTTACTCAAACATGAAACTCGCATTCATGGTACCTTCATGGTGCATTGGATGCCAGAAGGTTGTTTCCCCACGTGTGAGTCATTTTTCAGGTACACGGCGGTAACATGTCATTTTCATGTGTACAGTACCAGTCATAGATATTGTGGTACAACGCTTTACATATCAGCGTAGCTGCTGTTGCCGCTTACAAGTCATATATATATTATAACAGTCAGTAACGTTCTGTCAACCGACAACCCAACTCAAATTCCTTGTATACTTCACATGGTCAATATATTCAAGGATAGCAGCAACGAAGATTTGTTTGAAATGATGAGAGGTACGTAAGGAATTAAAACTATATTATGATTTAACTACCGTATCAATACTGAATACCACAGAAATGTATTTGTACTTTATTTACTGTTATGAAACATTTAGAGCAGAAAACTATAATACATCAATTCTAGCATCAACCCTGACTGTAAGAGCAAAGGACTGAAGAGTCACTCTTTCAGTCACTTTTCCAAAAGACTGCATTGAAATTTTGACATTAACCATTCTTTCCTTTGAGAATACATTTTCCTCTCAATCAATATCAACCTTCATGCAGATGGTAGCTTATACGTGCCTTTAAGGACGTTTTTCTCGGCGACAAGCGGTCTCTTTTGCTTTCAGATTTATATCAGCTCTCCCTTTTTATGTTTTTTACACTCAATCGGCTCGTTTCGCGAATAATCAGGATGCTGAAAACCAACTCATGAAATGCGCTCCAATTAGTAAAAACAGCGTGTGTCTTTAAATCATTTCCTTTTGAGTTCTTGCTCGATCATTTGCGAATCCGATTCAGTTGCGGAAAGCAATATAAGGCTCAGTTTTGTTTGGAAATCCTTAATAGGTTCTTAAAAAGTTGTTTGTATGAATGTCTAAGATGAATACCGGAAATTATTCGCATGGTTTGTGTCTGTACGAGGGTCGTACAATAAGTAAGTTTTCCTATTTTATAAAAAACATTACACACAATTGACCATGTTGAATTAATTTCATTTATATTGTACAATCCTTCTGTTACATTTCTACATGTTCAACATGTTTTTCCAAGCATTTTTGGCGACGTGACACAAGTTTTTCCAAGTCAGTGTTGTACCAAGTCGGGTCCTGTTCTCGCAACCAGCTGTTCACTGATTTGACTTCATCATCAGTGTTAAAAGTGCTTACCTTTGAGTTGGAGGAACATGTGAAAATCACTTGGGCAAGCTCCGGTGAATATGGAGGATACGAGAAAACTTCCAAGTTGAATCTGGACCCACGCGGAGCTCAGAAGATTCAACCGGAAAGTTTTCTCGCATCCTCCATATTCACCAGATCTTTTCCCAAGTGATTTTCACATGTTCACATGTTCATCATGGAGATAAGCACTTTAACACCGTGATGAAGATCAATCAGAAGTGAACAGCTGTTTGCGAGCACAGGACCCGATCTGGTAAACACTGGCTTGGAAAAACTTGCGTCACGTCCCCAAAAATGCTTGGAAAAACATGTTGACTATGTAGAAAAGAAACTGAAGGATTGTACAATATTAATAAAATTAATTCAACATGATCAATTGTGTGTAATGTTTTTTTATAAAATAGCGAAACTTACTTATTGGACGCCCCTCGTAGTGGAAGGACATGCTTACTTTCAACCTAGTTTTTCCATAAATTAGACCATAATTCATTACTGAGTTAAGACTAGGCAAAATAAACTGGGTTTAAAGCCCTCGGGAATTTCAATGCAATGATTGTGTAATACACAGAGATGAGAATGGTAGGCTAGCTTATACAACGGAGGAGTGCACCTCCGGCACTGCGACCTACAAAGATCTATTGTCGCTGACACCACCCAGGAGGAAAGGATGAAGTGAAGTAACCACAAGAGGCTACAGGTCGTAGGGAGACAGACCACAGAGACGCGTGGAAGTCTCTAGTTCAGGCTCCAAGACCCGTTCCACTGCGATGAACGATCTGTTGGCCAAGCAGCCCTCTATTGTCCACGGAGAGTACACTTTATTCTGAACAAGTATCTGTGCCATCTGTCCGGCACCGCCATACGCCACGAAACCTAGAAGCACGCATGGAAGATGAAAAGGAAACGGAATGAAAGGGAAATGATGGAAAGGAAATCGTGGTAGATAGAAAATATCCCAGTATTCTCCTACCGGTCAGGGAAAATCACGAAATACCCAAGACTAGAGAGGGCGGTGGACGAGAACTGAACCTGGGACCACCCGAATGCAAGCATGACACGTTACCGTCGAGTCATCTCGCTCGGTATGGGCATGGTAAGGTTAATATGAACTTTCAAATTTAAGTACTTACTTATTGGTAGACCAAGAAGTCTTATGCCATGTGCACGCTGCAGTAAAACACTAGCTTCATTTTCTGTAATTGGAGAGATGAATTTCACAGTTTTTTTTTGTACTTAAATTTAAATAGAGCTTACTCGCTATGAGTCATGAACATACGAACTTGAAACTTGATTTAAATTCACAATCACTTCAGCTATTACCATTTATGTATACACTTGTCTCATCTGCAAATAGTATGGCATTAGCTATGCTTCCTACGGATAAATAAAGATCATAAATATAAATTAAATCCGGAAGGGAAAAGAAAAATATGACGTAACACATTCACATGACTTTCTCTACCCTCTATCGTTTATTAGTGGTTATTCAAATTATTCTTATTCAAGCTTATTTTACTATCTACCACATTTTAATCCAAATAAACCTTAGCAGAAGCAGCTACATTACACGTTTCATTATAGATGCAAAGGGAACAGCAATAGTCAAATGTTTAAGAACTAGACGCTATATGCTGGCCTTAAAATTCCATACTGTTTTCATGCAATCGCGAAAAACAACTGAATGTTGAAAGGGAATGACCAAGAAATGAACAATTCTAGTCCTTAATAACGAATATCCCAGAAATGGCTTATGCCACAAAAAACCTCACTTTAAATTAATTATGTATTCTATAGAGATACACATTTTTTGTAGTACGTTTTTTGTCAATCGTTTAACGATCTCCAGTTATACAAAATTCCCTCCGAATGAAGGGGACTTCATAGGCTATTCCCCGAAAATTCAAGATATATGTATATTATTTGTCATTTAAATGTCTCTAATATATGGTATTTTAACCAAAATCGTTAGAGCCATTTTTTAGAAAATAAAAAATTTCTTAAAATGTTTCATGTAAAGACTAGTTAGCGATGAGGGGATTTTGTTGAAAATCTTCGTGTCACATCTTTGTAAGATATTGAACCTAAATACCAAGTTTGGTATTTATCCGACTTTTCGATTTTGAGTTATGCTGTTCACAGACACATGGATATGTTTTCAGAAATGCTTTACTTGGATTCAGGGCGCCTCAAAACATGTATTTCCGCTTAAATCTCGATATCGAACTTTTGGGCGGAATGCAATACTTTTCCTACTTACTGTACGTAGCAGAGAAAGTAAAAACCATTTCGTTTCGTTAAATTCAGTAATTCCAATAACTTTTTTGCTAAATCTGAAGTCAAAGTAAAACCTCGAGTGCTTCTCTTATCCGAGGTTTAGGTTTCCTTAACTGCTATAGCACACTATAGCCAGCGGCAAAACCTTACTTACTCTCTGATAAACTTGCTTATTTATCGGTATACCGCTGTGAAAATTTCCCTTTGGGCTACAGATTGCCCGTATTCGCTTGTTTTTTGGTGGCATTGTTTTCGTTTCGAGAGCAGTTGCGGCGTTCATTGAGCTCTTAGCGGTGGCATGAAGTGATATCAGAGAGGTTCATTTGTTATTCGGAGTGCCGTACGCGCCCTGGTAAACGTTCGTTTATATGTTTTTACATCACAATTCAAGTTGTATATCCGCTTCATGCATGACCATATGTTTTATTGATGTTCCTCTGTGTCACAATTCATGGCCTCTTATAAAACTCCCATAAATTTTCGCTGAACTTCCTAGGTCGTTATTTTATTCATAGATTACTCGGTGGACCAAGACAGCTGTTGTGTACAAATGAAGATTATACAGTGAAACAAATATAAAACTAAAAGATGATATAATATGCTTTTTCTATAACCTAAATGCACCACAGGTGCAGCTTTTAAACAAATTTTGTTCCAAAACTTTAAAACAGGATAATAGCTCAATTTTCAAACACACCACCTTCCTAATTCTTTTTTACTTTTTATACTACATACTAGAAATGCATGTTTTGAGGCCTCTGAATCCAAAAAACCATTTTTTAAAACAGTTCCGCGTGTGTATCTGTGTCTGCGAGCAGCATAACTCAAAACGAAAAGGTCGGATAAGTACGAAAATTGGTGTTTAAGTTCAGTATCTTCCAAGGATGCAACACAAAGATTTTCAAGAAAATCTTGCATCCCCAACTACCCTTTACATGCAACATTTTTCGAAAATTTTATTTTCTAAAATGGCTAACGATTTTGATTAAAATGCTACATATTAAAGATATTTACATGACAAATAAAATGTACACCTTGAATTTTCTGGGAATAGCCTGAAGTCCACTTCATTCGGAAGGAAATTTATATAATTTTGCATAAGTGGTAAACGTTAAATGATAGACGAAAAAGATTACAAAAAATATGTAGATCTCTTTAAAACAATTTATTTCACACAACTTGTTTTATGGCATCAGCCATTTCCGAGATATACGTTATTGGCGGTTTGAATTGTTCAATACTTAGCCATTCCTTAAAAGTACTGTCGCTTTTCGGTTGTTTCTCGAATATCATGAAAGGAGTATGGAATTTTAGGCCAGCTAGAGTGTGCAATTGTAAAACATTTGACTATCGCTGTTCCCTTTGTATGTATAACGAAATGTGTTATGCAGCTATTTCCGGAAACGTTTATCTCTATTAAAATGAAGTAGATAGGAAAACTTTGGGGTTCTCGGGACCTTAAAACATGTGTTTGTGCTTATGGTAGAAGTCTCTATTGAGCTTTAGCGTTGAATGCTGTACTTCCTCTTCCTACTGTGGAAGGTGGTAAACTAAAAATCTACCCTAATTCGTAAGCACAGTATATAGTTACTAGGGCCCGGATTTTAATGACGTCATATTTTTTTCCTGAACTTTAGGTTGAATTTCACAACAATTCATGCACGAATCCAGGTATTGTAATATCAAAAATGTATTTTTATTGTGCATATAGTCATATTTACGCCTTTTTAATAATAAGTCATATTTCGGCCAACGTTTACCAAAATGGATATTTTTGCCGTATGTTTAAGGGCACAAGAATAAAAACATGAAGATGTTTCTTACATGGAAAAAACAAACACATTAATAACTACAAAGCTTTGTAGTAAACAAGCAATGTAAACACTAGTCGGTTCGTCTGATGTAAAACATTGTTGCCGAGTTGAACAACAAATTTGCCCAGTTCTCCAGCGGAATCCTGGATATTCTACAAAATTAGCGAAAGTCTTTCTGGGAATGCCACAACATTTCCCTGATTACAATATAATATAGTCTTCCCAACTGTCTTTCTGTCTATTCTTGTGAATTGTTCGCATTTTTTTTAAGTACTCTTGCTTTACCCAGTTTATGAGACTGTGCTTTTACTGTTTTCGTTACCGCTTATTCCCGCAATTGCATCACACACACACACACACACACACACACACACACACACACAAACACCCATGCCCAGGGCGGAACACGAGCCTGCGACCCTCAGTTTGGCGGAGCGCCGGAGCTATACACTCCAGCGACCACGGCTACGAGAGCCGGCAACAATTTAACTTTCACTGGAATACATAGTTTAAAAAAACCCTACATAATTACGTAATTTTCTCCGACTCGTTGAGTGCTTTAACATCCCTTCAACAAACCTCAACCCCTCAAAATATTGTTAAAGAACTTCGAAACTGTATAACCAAATACTAATCTCTGGTAAATCAGAGTTATTCGCCTGGACTTGTCTCACGTCAATATTCTGGGAAATGAATCAGGTGTGATCAGGCAGCCAAAGAATCAACCAAACATCCCTCTCAGAACATCAAGATCCCACACACGGACTCCATCAACTTCATCAAAAAGACTTTCGTTAATAAATGGAGACCAACATGGAAGCAAGTTACACGAAGTCTACATTTCCGAGTTCACACTTCAACACTATCATTTCAAGTTGTATTAAACCGACTACGTAGTGGATATACTTCTATAACGCACAAACATCTCACAGTTCATCATCTCGTTACAGCCTGCCGTCGCTATGTACAACACAGAGAAAGATGTGACATCCCCAACAGCCTACCAGACGCACTAAATTCAACACAACAAAGAACTTTAAACTTTATGAAAGCGACAAAATTGTGCCTATCTAGAGAATTTGAAGTTGTATGTATTATTACTGTTTAAAATATTGTATTTTCATTGTAATCATGGTCTGTGTTCTAAAGTAGTCGCAATATGACTTTAAAGTTGAAGCGACAATAAAGAATATTAATGTAAAAATAATATTTGAAGACAATGAATTAAAGCTACCCTGCAGTGACCTCACGGTCCACAAATACGCTAATTTTGTAGAATATCCAAGATTCCGCTGGAGAACACTGGGCAAATTTGTTGTTCATCTCGCGGAACAAAACTATCCTCAACGACAACCATAGATCTTTGAAAATGGAACACCTAAAAATGCACTTGTGATCCAGTGCAACTCTGCAGAAACTGGAAATTGACAAGACGTGTTAGCTAATTTGGAATGCTTTAAACAAGTGTTATTCAGTAGTAAAAACATGGTTTTATTGTTTGTATAGATATTATTATTATTGCTCTACTTATTTTACGTCGCTTTAACTACAGGGTAATATCCGACGGATCTGTTAGTGGATAACTCTTAGATTGAGGTGTAGCGGACAGTTAGCCTTCTAGGTCTCATCTCTGTAACATCCGCTTCATCGCGTCCACAGAGACCCTAGTGCATAGCAACTGCATCTTCTGCTTCGTGCCGTGCAGATGGCATTAGGGTGCCGTCCAGTCTACCTGTTATTACCACCTATTTTTCATTTTAACTATTGATTTTGGACTTAAGATGGAACTTTGGGTCGTGGTATTAAATATCCAATCCGATATTTACCTTAGCAGTTGAAGGAAACCACGAAGAAACCTCGGTCAGATTGTTCGGCCCATGGGATTTGAACCCGGGACCTCCCGAATGCGGACCACATATATTACCGCATGTTATTGTTTTCACTGTACTTCTTGTTTTTCTCAGACATATGCAGACATTTCAAAAATAAGTGCTAGTTAGCTACAAACACTGCAAAAATTTGTTCTAATGTGAACTTCACATTACATGGTATATCAAAAATTCAATAAGATATAGTCATCTTTTAGCTTTTAAGGTCATATTTATATACGTTTTACGTCATAAATACTTGCATATTTCGCTGTTTTTAGGTTACTAAAATCCGGGGCCTAATAATTACATAATTTAACCATATTTTCCAAATAAAAATTACCATGTCCAGCAGTGTGATAAGCGTTACGAAACAGTGTGTTCAATCGAAAAAATTCTGTCCAAACATTTATATTCAATTTTATTTTTAAAGTTTAACTTAATTGAGGTAGTTCTACATCATTCTACAGCATTCATAGCTGAGCGGAAGTGCACAAGAGAAACAGTGCTAAGGCAATAAATTACGTTTTTCACTGTTACGTTACAATTCCATACGAAGCTATGGGTATGTAGAATATTCTCTCCTTCTGCAATGTCTGCACCGGCCACAGCAGATTTATTACTACCGTTTTCACCCACAGTGTCACCGCAATGTTTCGGAAGTATAGGTTCCGGTGATTTGCGGACAGCCTGCCATATGCTTGGTTTCCTCTTTAAGGCCAAAGCGTAATATTTTACGAAACTGGTAACGTGGGATCGATTCTAAGGCAGACTGGGTGTGGTCTTTGGGATGGTATGGGGGATATGTCGCGTGTGGGCAGGGGGGTCGGCACAGAGATGAGAAACAGGGATTAATTATTGAAGTCGTTAGCTGGCGGAAAAGAACACGGTCAGCTGGTGGAGACCAGGGCTGTACAAGAATACTAATGCCATGGGTGGCTGCCACGTGTCAGCCCTGCATTAGCGGAAAGGTCACCTCTCAGTAAATGACCTTAAAAGACCTTTGTGTGTCTTTTCCATTATATGCGTAGCTATGACTCTTGATATTTCAAAGGTTAATTTTTATATAAAGAGGATTCCAACTTAAAAACGAATATCTCTTATGATAACAAAATGTGCGTCTTTGACGGGGAAGGGGGAAGAAGCATGCCCCCAAATACTTTTATTCTGTATCATATTCCTGCATTATTTTTTACTATTTATCTTATTACATTTTGTTACCGGAACCGACATTTTCTAAAGACACTTTGAAAAACTCTAGCAGCAAAATTAAGGGATACAAAGTTCTCTATTTTAATATATAGAACCAACAAAATATATTACAGTTTACTTCTTCCGGGCTTTTCCATATTTTTCATTTTATCTTTGCGCTAATTTTTTAAAATTCCTCCGGTATTTTCTTTTTCATATGTGATGTTCGCAAAACCATTTTGTATTAATATAGTGGTAATTGTTTTATATATCCTAACAATGTCATTAATAGTGTCAACTGGCGGAAAATAATGTTTTTGTAAAAAAAGAGACGTTAATGGGGAAGTTCAGTTGAAATTTTGATAATTCCTGGCTTTGAATTTTTTAACGAAATTCTATCATTTCACAAAATACATGTTCACATCTTTCACATATTCCACTAAATACATGTAAAATCATTTTGTGGACATCACACATGAAAAAGTTAAACAATAGGCGCTATTTAAAGAAAATTATAAAGCTAACAAAATTAAAAATCTTTAAATTTTCAAAAAGACGTAAACTATAGTATAATTAATGTATTATTATTATTATTATTATTGTTATTATTATTATTGAGCTGCCTACTTCGAAGTCAAGTATTTTGATCCGATTAAAGAAGAAACAGGTAACGCGGATATGAATAGCGCATAAGCACTTTACCTTTTCTTATAATATGTACAGCCTAAGACAAAATGAATGAGCAACAGCCAGAGAGGGAGTTCGATTCGGAAAACGTCGTAAGCATTCACTGACGCTGCGTTTAAAATACACTACCACCCTGCGTTCATTTCAAAGCCATACGCAAGTAGGAAGATGCCTTTTGGTTTGGTTATATGCAATGGTAGCCGAGCGGTGAAACGCATGTGTCTCTAATTGGATCGAACTGGTTTTGAATCCTTGGTGTAAATTGTTTTTCTTATTTTAATTTGTAAAATATATGGCAATGCCGTATGCTTTCCATACATAAGGTATCTGTTAATTTTAAGACATTCATGCATAAAAATATAAACAAATTACACTTTTCGTTTTCAAAACAAGTGCCAATTCTAGAGTGTATTCCATACTGTTTCCACACGTACGAAATTTTAAGGCCAGTGTATAGCTTCTCGTTCTTAAACATTTGACTATCGCTGTTCTCTTTATGTCTAAAACTGAGTGTACAATGTAGCTATTTCCGCAAATGTTTACTTGGATTAAAATGTAGTAGATCGAAAATTAAGCTTTAATAAGAATAATTTATATGTATATATATACTAATAAAAATAGAGGTAGAGAAAGTCATATGAATATTTACTTATTTCTTATTTAGTTTTAAAACGAAAAGGAGAGTGTTTCAGTTTTTACGTGTGAGCATAAAATCAAATGAGCCTTAGCAATTGGAAAGTGTATTATAGCATGCGTAATAAACATTGCGTTTATCTGCAAAAAAAGAATTAAATTATGCTCGGAATACGAACCTCGGTAGCCTCATTACTACGTACCTGCTTATAACCGGTCGGCTGTCAGCTCATATTTAGTCGCTGGGACTCAATATGAAAGGTGACAATAGAACGAAGCTAAAAGCACGCGTCCCGAGGCACCATTGTGAACCGACCGCGGAAACGATTTGGACTAATACAAGTGTACGCTTCGAGAGTCTGC
Source organism: Deroplatys truncata (assembly GCA_030765065.1). Taxonomy (NCBI): domain Eukaryota; kingdom Metazoa; phylum Arthropoda; class Insecta; order Mantodea; family Mantidae; genus Deroplatys; species Deroplatys truncata. Next base: position 76,878,983 of record CM060983.1, read on the forward strand.
CCCTTTTTTTTGGGGGGGTGCGTCTTGAGGTGTACATTGGTACAAATTCATCACTTACTGTATTATATTTGTAGGTGTATTATATTTCATACACTTTTTTCATTCTGGCACTGTTAAAAGTGTGATATGAGTGTATTTTAATTGGAAGAAATCAATATTTAGTGTAAATTTTACGCATAAAATTGTGTAACTAGTTGTAGGATTTCTTAATTATAGTCATTAGCGCCTCTCCAATATTAACGTACCAAAGACGCTCATGGATTACAGTGTTGCCATTTAGTTCTAGAGAGAAGCCTGTAGTTAAGGGGCTCGGGCATTTCCTCTTTGTCTCAGGCGATGAGACAAAATGGTCCTAAAAATATTATTAAATATATATCTATATTAGTACAACATACATACTCCGGGCTGTCTCCTCGTTAAGGGTTATTTGGTAACAATTTGCCTGGCCACTATGAAACGTGACCCTTATCCATACATAACCAATAGCGGCTGCTGTATATGAGCACAAGAGCACGTGAACATCCTAATGTCTTCCTATCAGAATAGAATATTAAGTCGGTGAACAAAGCGACAGAACAGTTCTGTGGCCAGCCCTGGTTTGGCAGACTTTCAGCAGAGGGTATCAGAAGGGAAAAGGGGCCAAGTGGGATTCATTGTGTGTAGGGAAGGGGGTGGTGTTTGCAGATTCAATCGAAGGAGTCGCCAACCAATGATCTGATAACTCCCACAGTGCTCTGCGAAGCCTTTTGACCGATGGCCAATATTCGATAACTTGCAGGTACGTTCCTGGATCTCACTGGATGCGGTCTAAAATCGATTCTTGATTTATAACAAATAATGCCAGAGATAATCATCTCCTACATGCTATTCCCAATAGGCATGTGTTATACGCGGATGAAGTTATCAGGCTAATAGTATCCCATTCCAATTTCCACGTTTCGCCCAAGCCGCCGATACTTCAGATAAAATCATAAACTGTCCTTGTTTACTCTCGAAAAAACAATTAAACCATTAGTCTCTATTAAATGTGCTGCTGCGCTTTAGTTGTGTAATTAATAACATACACACAGCATACACAAAACGCACCTAATAAAATTATAATTATTTATGAAACAACAAAATACAGTATGATTTAAATCACGAGTGGTAAGTAAGTTTCAAATGCGAGCAGAGGGTGCTAATTTCTACCAGTGTGTAACATTATATTTCAACACAAATGTATCATTGGAAACTGAGGGAGAATTTAAAAATACGAAACGAAGATACTTCCGAGATTCTCCAGTGCACTTAACACCGTTATTGCACGTTATTTTTTTCGACAATGGCGAAGGATAGAAATAATACGCGAAAATAAAATTAATTACTAACAGCTGTTGAACATGGTGCTTCCAGTAGCAAGAATACTAACATTAATATTGCAGGGGAACAGAGGATAGATTATCCAGACCTGATTGTTAAAAAGATCAATAACTGGCAGCTGATACTTAGCTACTACATGAATCAAGTCGTTAGTAAATATTAACAAATAAAATAAGAGAATCCAGTAAAGATTTAAATGTTAAACTTCAATTATAAATATGATTATATTCAATCTCGAATAGTACATACAGCAAAAATTAGAGGAATTAATATATAGGGTCTTTCTAAAGTAAGTTCAAACATTAAACCGCTATACATATTATACTATGTGAGTTAGGAAACAAAATCACAGTGTTGGGCAGACAATGGGGTTTGCTTTCCATTTGTTTCCTTTTGCACTTCACGGTTTCTATCACTTTTTTGATTTGAACATTAGTGATTTTCTCTACTGCTACAGGAATTTGTAAGCTTCAAACCATAGCTCTGGCACTGTGTTAGAATACTGCTGGTTCAATGCTATTATGAAAGCAATAGGAGTCTCACTCAATTTATAACTTAACAATTTAAGAGCAGGCTCATGTTCTGTTCGTAATTATGGGAATTTAATCAGGAAGTTTGAAGAAACTGTTTCTGTTGCTAATAAGAAATCTGGAAGACCAAAGATATTCAATGATGTCACTGTTGCTGAGATGCTTCATGCCAAATGAAATAAGTAGAAGTAATCATTATGGCATCCGTAATGTTGCTCAGGTGTCCAAGCAACTTTAGATGAATAATGGCAGCGTTTGGAGAATTCTAAGGAAACTTCTTTGTCTGTATTCATATAAACTAAAAGCAACGTTTGCATTCAAAGAAAATGTCAAGCGAGAACGATTTGATTTTGCTTTATTTGTACTAGCAGAGATTGAAATTAATAATGATTGGTTGGACAACGTTTTCTGTATAGACGAAGTACACTTTTTTCTTAATGATGGAGTTAAACCTCGTATTTACAGACTTTGGTCAGAGAATGATCCTCAGACTTTAATTCAACAAGGTCTTCATGATTTAAAAGTTACTTTATAGTGTGGCTTTACGTCACAATTCATCATTGGCCCATATTTCTTGGAAGAAGACAATAATGTAATAAGACAGTTACAGTAAACTGAGAGCGCTACTACAGTGTGTCACAGAACCTCATCATCCCTAGACTGAGGAATTACACTATGGTAAACATAATCTTTATACAAGATGGCCCTCCATCTCACATCTATACCCTGCAAAGCAATTAATTACGCAGATATTTGCCATGCCACTAGTACGCACCTGCCAACAATGTGGCCTTCGCGATCTCCAGATCTCAATTCGGCTGATTTTGGTTGTGGAGTTACCTTAAGGAACGAGTCTTCCTGACACATCCAAAAACCCCACCACAACTGAAAGATGTCATTTCGAAAGTAATTGCCAGTAACCTAAGAAATTATCTGCAAAATGTTGTGCATGGTGTCGCAGACAGAATGCTATACGTTGAACAAGATAACATCGGACATCTTCCCAAAGAGGTTTTTTTCGGTCTCAAATATTATAATATTATAGGGTTTAATGTTTGAACTGACTTTTAAAAGACCCTATAGTTCTTCCATATGCGTGCAGTAAAATAGACAAAATACGCAGGTAGATCAGGCTGCCCATGCCGGCACTGGATGCAGGAAATCCAACTTTCCCCCATGGCAGCATGAACGGGAAGTGGATTAAGAGCCACCATCGTCACAAAAATGTATTTAATCTTGTGAGGCACAAAGCGTTTCTTCCGAAACTGGTATTCTTAACCAATTATTTTCATTTAATTTTCTACTTATTTTAATTGTGGAGTTACTTTAAGCAATGGGCCGCTGAAAATTTAAATCCTTGTTATAGGACACTGCACATCCCCAGATGCCGAGAAACGATACTGCTCACCTCCTTATTGAAGTCTTCTTTGTTTCGAGCTTATCGGAGTATATTCCAGAAGGAAATAAGTATTCAGTGTATCATAAAAGAACTAAGGGTTTTGGAATTAAATAGTTTAATTAAATAAAAAATTTAGGATAATGTGTTCTGCATTGTTTGAAAGGTAATATTGTCAACATCTTTTACAATTTAATGGATTTCAATATGTGTCCCGTTTGTGACCGAAACGGTAATCGACTTCCTGCCACATCCTGGCCAGCATATCTGGGTTACCGTAAAAGCGATGGTCATTTTAGATGATTTACTTCTTGAATCTTCTCCACATACACAACCTAAACATGTGTAACTACAAAGGGTAATTGCCATGTGATTGGACTTGAACTCAAAGTTGGTCATAATGGAGTGGCATAAAAATCTTATCACACTAGTGAACTAGTTTGTGTGCACTACGTTAAAAATTCTACTTTTAGGCTATGCTGTCTAAAAAAAAGTATTTTTAGGGCATAAAAGCTATTTTTTTTAATGTAGGCTAAATTTCAGCTATGGGTAACCTTAAATGCTTTCTGGTCTAGAGCTTGGCTGAGGATAGTTTAGTTATAGTTTAATGTCCTTTAATAGGGCAGGTCATATCGGACGATAAATAAATGAAATAGATGAAAAGATGCTCAAATAAGCCCGTAGTGCTTTAAATTACCCGATAGGATAAGGGAAAATCCCTGAAAATAACCTTACCCGGGCAACTCATCGTAACCGAGATTCGAACTCAGGGCCTCTTGAATGTAAGGAAGACACACCATCCCCCAAAATGGAGATGGGCTCCATCAGGTGTTAAATATGCTGCTACTTCCCTAGTTCCTTCATGTCTTAAGTTATTATACGTCCACTATTGAGAAGCTAGCTGTGTCTCAACAAGTGGTCATCCTTTTAGTTTCCGAGGTAAAGGTTCAAACCCCGCGGAAGGCGATGGATTTTTTCCATAGCATCTCTTCCTTCGGAAGTGAAATAAGGCCGGTGGTCCCGTGCCGTAGATATGCGACAGGTAAATGAACCTCAAGCCTGATGAAGAGGCTTCTGAGAAAAATTTCCGTCTTACACGCCCAATATAGAATGGGACGCTAGGAACCATAGCAGTTAAAGAGCGTCCATAAATAAAACTCCATTTGATTTAATTTTTGCCTCAGCAAGTGAACTGACGCTTGTATGACAGGTCCACACTATCACTATCGCTTAGGATACTAATAACATTTACATTTAGGGAAAAATGACAAGGTGCATCTGAGAACTTGAGGCCAAATGTGTCGGTCGTTAACGAGGATAGTGCACCTATAATAGTACTATGTTTAATGAGTGAAGCGCGCTATTAATTAACAATAGTGTTATGGAATATACTTAATATCTTATGAAACAGGGTACAAACACTGTTCTAGAAGTTTACATCCGCTGATTAAAACCAACTTGTGGCACTTAGATGAAAGGGATATACGATAATCGAATTCACCTTTCGAAAATAATTAAAACTAACGTGATTTGAAAAAGAAATGAACTTAAAATGACGAACGTATTGTTAGCAGACGTCTGAGGAGCAGGCGGCCAGGATCTAGAAGGCCATGGATAGTGATGATGATTCAGGGGCCTTGGAGAGAGGAACATGCAATTCCACTCCTCGCGGGTAATTGAATTAAGACTCCCGGAGTGCCAGGCAAGGGCTTTCGCAGCTAAACAAATCCTCTTCGTCCCTGGGATAATTCCTTGCCTCCTCGCTTTTTTGTTTTCGTTCGTTCAGTCACTTAAAGTCGAGTTCTCGGCTGCCTACTGTTACATGAATGGAGTTACTGTACCTTATTCAAGTCTGCGAAATAGTAATTCTCAGTGATGTAACCCGCTTGCTTTACACCTTCCTGTATAGTCAAATGAAAGTTGATCCGCTCAAGAGAATACGCTCAGCTCTAAATTAATAAGTGTTTCTTTTACAACACGAAAGCTGCAGAGTATAAAGTCTAATTCCGTCTCTTTCACCTTTAAATGCATGATGTACTCGGTGTTCGTAAATAAATTAGTATTGTTATGTTTAAGACTCCGAAGTTGAGGAGAAATCCTTTTCTTTTCGAGAGTCTGAAGACAAGGCCCAGTATAATGACTGTGAGTTCACTTTGGGTCATTATGGACCATAAAATAGTGGGATTTATTTGTCCTTTATGCCTTTTTCCAGATTTCTTTGTCTATTGATCCTTTTTAGCCTTCTCTTTTAGGTCCTAATGTCCTCTGTTTTCAACTTCACCTTCTTTCGACTACATTTTTGCTGTTCTTTCTCCATTAATTCGATCAGAAAACAATCTAAAAACATCTGACATGTTACATTCATACGACTTTCTCTACCCTATTGTTTATTAGTGGGTGTACAAATTATTCTTACGAAAGTTTTTATTTTTCCATCTACTTCATTTTAATCGAGATAAACATTTCCAGAAATAGTTACATTACCTTTTCATTATAGAAACAAAGCGAATAACGATAGTCAAATCTTTAAGAACTAGATGTCATATGCTGGCCTTAAAATTTCATACTGTTTCCATGCAATCGCGAGAAAAAACTGAAAATGAATGAGAATGACAAAATATTGAACAAATCGAACCATTACTAACAGAGATCTCAAAATGGCTTACAAAAAGATTATTTGAAATAAATTGTCTTAAAGAGATCTATATTTCTGTATGATATGTTTTCGTCTATCGCTTAACGTTTACCAGTTATACAACGATATAAAATTCCTTCCGAGTAAAGGGGACTTAAAAGGCTATTCCCAGAAAGTTGAAGATATACACTTTATTTGTCATGTAAATACTTTTAATATGTTGTACTTTAATAAAACTCGTTAGAGCCATTTTTTAGAAAATCAAATGTTTCGAAAAACCTCCCTTGTAAAGGGTAGTTTGGTATGGGGGGATTTTCTTGAAAATCTTCGTGTCGCATCTTTGGAAGGTACTGAATCTAAATACCAATGTGTTTATTCGACTTTTCACTTTTAAGTTATGCTGTTCACAGACAGACCAATAGACACACACACATACACACACGGGCCTTTTTCAAAAAGTTTCTTTGGTTTCAGGGACCTCAAAACATGTATATCCGGTGAAATTTCTGTGTCGAATTTTTGGGTGGAATGCAATACCTTCTCTACCTACTAATTACTTGGTAGAGAAAGTAATATGACTGAAAGAAGAACCATTTCATTCATAACGTTTTCCGCATTGTTGTTTCATACCACCAAAACTTTTGTATTTTTTAAGTAAAAATATTTAATTATATTTCCAAAGAATAACATTTGGGTGATACAAGATAATTTAAGTGCATCAATCTCTCACTTCAATATGTATCTATTAATGTACATCAAGAGTCCATAAATAATACAATTTGGGGGAAATCACGCACATTCCCTTTTAGCATAGCTGATGTATGATGTTGATGCCTATCAAGCATTATATTTATTATTTAAATATGCAATTAAAACTAATTAAATTATTTAAAATATTAATGTGTACCAAAATTTTTGCATTGCTTTTTCGAGTTGTTAGGTCTGTCTTCCTACCCTAGTTATATCCTTCTACTAGCTGATTCATTAATGTTGATGTCGCTTATTAATCGTTGTGAATGTCATGCAATCCAAACCAGTATCAACTACCAAAAAGCTCTGTATGGTCAAAGAACACGACTCTCTTGCACCCAGCACAGAAAACATCACTGAGAAGTGTTGGACAGGTGAGGCAAAGGGGAAAGGCGATGTTACATGAGAGGTATGGATTGGAAATCATGCTACACGTGATTTTAAAACACCTCTCAATTAGCCTGCTCTTCCTCTCACACCTCTTACCTATGATTCTTCGGAACTGCTCCTACGTCACACAGGTTCTGCAACGTCACAGTAATGGAATTGGATGACCCTAATTTAATCCTTCCCACAATTACAAACGATTAATCAGGATGAACGTTCTTCTGTACTTAGGGATGATGGGGAAAGCATTCTAGACAGTATTTTGATCCAGCGTGACCATTCTGAAAATAATCATAAATTTCTGCATTCTGCCTCAGGGTAGAGTGTAGAAGAACGAGTTAAGCAACAAGCTTGCGATTGACATGTATCGATCAGGTGAAATCTGTAAGCATCCTCCAAATTTTCAAACATCCACCTGCTAATTAATTAATTAATTGTTCTTTCACACAAACCGTGTGTGGGACAAGGTTGGAAAGTAGAGTTAGGCTGAAACATTCAATGCCATAGCCGGAATTTGAACCACGGATATTCCGGTTTCCGTCCGATTACTCTAACCAACTGAGCTACCATGACCACATGTCAGCACAACATTAAATTACCATAGTCGCCATTGTGGTATGCCATCTCAAAAATGAATTCGAGATCTTGTGATTTACCGGAAAAATGCGAGAGAGTTGGGGAATGTAATGTCGTGCCGGCATGTTGCCGTGGTAGCTCAGGTGGTTAGAGCATCCAGATGCTTATATAGGCGTGGTTGTTTTACACACCAGTTTCAGCTGGTACACCTTTCGCACAAAAGGAACCCTAATAATTACAGGGTGATCCTTTCAAATATGAATAAAACAAAAACACTCTTAAATATGTATTACTGCAACTTATTTTTCAATGTCTATGTATGCGAAGTAGGTCTCAGAACGCTACATGACCACTTTTGCGTACTCTGTGCATCTCATAGCCCTGATGAAATTTAGCCTATGTCCTTAATAACATTACAGTTATTGTAAGTTACTGGAAAGTTTGAGTAATTTTTATTTTCAAATTATTAATATTCCTGGGTTACACGTTGTTTCTTAACATATTTATACATGAAGGCAGGAGACCTTATGGAATTTGAGAGTCAAGAAAATTGGTTCACCACGACCGCAAATCACGAACCTCTCATGTCCAGTGAGCGGGTGCATCTTCTTGCTGGGAGGTAGTGTTCATGCTGTTGCCTTCTTCGAGTTGCAGTAACAGAAACAATATAATTATATCCGAAACAACTATAACATATCATTTTTGGACTTGATATTTAAAGTTCATAAGAAAAAGCGGATGTTTTCTTGCCCAAATGATGCTGACATAAAAAGTCGCTTCATCTCTAAATAGACATTTGTCTAAGAAGCATTCATCCGTTTCAAACTCTTGGCATACATTGGATACAAAATCGAGACGCGCTTCATGATCCATACTGTTAACGCATCACTGTTAACAACTACACTTTGCATACGAGTACGACTTCTATTGCTGCTTCTCGATTATTCTTTTTTTTTCCCCTTTCTTTTCTTTCCTTTAACATATAACCTGTTTCTTAAAATGTACGAATGACATTTAGTTATAGGGTTGATGCATAAATTCGTAGCACTTTGCACCTTGCAAGAAATGTAAATATTGCACGACGTCCTTCACCTCTGCTAATTCCCGGGTTGACTGACGTGGATAATCATGGAGTTCGGAAGGCATTCTTCTAAGCTCGATGTTACTTCATCGAATTGCTTACGTTGAAGTGACCTTCTTTGAAACGACAGAAGCGTTTTCTTAGCGTGCTTCTTCCAATGGCATTGTTCCTGAAGACGGCGTAAATGTTTTGAGCTGTATCGACTGTTTCTGCTTCTCTACTAAACTCAAAAATTAAAATGCTATAAATGTTCATTTTTCTCTTCATTTCATAAATAGCGCAAACGTTCTTGAAATCTGCAAAAGCCAAGGTGTGTTTAAAGACATACCCCAAGTATCGAATAAAAAATTAAAAACGATAAACGATGCCCTAGCAATGCAATGGAATGACGAACAAAAACGTTATGAACTTATGCATCATCTTAATAATGTGAACTACATACACGACAAAATTCTGGTTATAATTTTATAATACTACAAAATTAGCGTACTTTTGTTAACTTGCAGTGGCATTTTAACAATCTATTTACATTTGATTCTGCCCAGTAATCGTCTCCTTAGCGCGGTGGTAGCGCAGCAGCGGGTGACCCGGGTTCGATTCCCGACACTGTGTGGAGATTTTCTCCCACTGGACACTGGCCCGGGTGCATTCAGTCTCGTTAAGTCCCTGAGGGGCCAATTGAGGAGCTACTTGATTGAAAAATAGAGGATCCAGGTTGAGAAGATCGCATATACCGGCCAGAAGGGACCCGGGGCTCTAACCACGTCTCACCCTCCAGTACTGCACCTCACTCATGACGCCGGTTGTGGGCAGAGGTGGCGGATGCAGCTGCCGGGCGGTAGTCTTATCCCGGCAACGGGTGTTACGCCACAGAGTTCATTTTTTTTTTTAGTTTTATTTTGCCCGGTTATCACTTTTTACCATGCAATGGAAACTCACAACTTTTAAGTACAAAATTATCAACAGAATTCTCTTCTATTGTCATAATGGCTGCTATAATAATATTTAATTTTATCACACAACGAACCACCGAATACCTTAATGCAGAGGTGGCGAAAACGTGACTCGCGAGTCATTTTGACTCGCAGGCGCAGCTCCCTCTCTGCAACCGTCCGTTTGATTTTCACATGCTACTGAGTGATGCATATTTGGTGACTCGCGGAAGGAATCGTTTTCGCCACCCTTGCCTTAATGGATACAAACCGGACACACTGTATGTAAACTTGTATGAGAGAAAAATATGAATACCGCACTAAGATTTACGCCCACGGTAGAGTACGAAAATGAAGGGGAGTTCGCAATAAACAACATTATTGATTCATGTTACATCAATGCGTGACTTGCTTGCTTTTTCCACGCATTTAGCATTAATTGAAAAGGGATGTCGCTGAGCGCTGTTTACTCAGTTAATTACACTGCACACGTGGCACAAATATTAACTACTGTTCGCTGATGTTCCAACGGTGCATTCTTAGTCAAGATGGCAGAACTTGCGGATGTGGTCGACTAAAAAGCAAAGCAGTATGAGAAACTCTCAAAAGATAAAAGGTAGTTATTAATTATATCTCTTACTATACACTCATATTTAATTTAAAAAATCTTGTTACATTCTCGTGACTTTCTTTACCCTCTAACGTTTATTAGTAAGTATTAAAATTATTCTTACGAAAGCTTATTTTTCATCTACTTCATTGTAATTGAGATGAACGTTTTGGCAATAGCTACATTACGGAACAACTCTAGTCAAATAATATGTTGCCCTTAAAACTCCATACTCCTTTATGCAATCGCGAAAAACAACTAAATACTTACAGGACTTCAAAAGTAGGACAAAAGTATTGAACAATGCGAACCATCAATAACGGATATCTCAGAAACGGCTTATGGCAAAAAAAACTTATTTGAAACAAACTACGTGTTTAAAAGAGATCTACATTTTTTGTGTAATACATTTTCGTCATCACTCAACGTTTGCAGTTATTCAAGATTATACAAAATTTCTTCCGAATGAAGAGGACTTCACAGGCTCCCAGAAAATTGAAGATATACATTTTATTTGTCATATAAATATTTTTAATATGCGGTATTTAATCAAAATTGTTAGAGCCATTTTTGGGAAAATGAAAATTTTCAGAAAATGTTCCATGTAAAGAGTAGTCTGGGGTGGTAGGATTTTATTGAAAATCTTCGTGTCGCATCTTTAAAGGATACTGAACCTAAGTAACAAGTTTGGTATTTATCCGACTTTTCATTTTAGTTATGCTGTTCATAGACAAACACACATACACGAACATGTTTCCAAAAAAACGTTAATTTCCGGTGAAATCTCGGTATCGAATTTTTGGGTGGAATGCAATACTTCCCCTACTTACTATACGTAGTAGAGAAAGTAAAAACCCAGAAGATTATACGAATGAGCGTACAGTCGCTTTCAAATATGGTGTTTACTGAAGAATGTGCAAATGTATTCAGAAAAGTATATAGGGCACAGTATTCTTTGTTAAGATCTTGTTCAATTGTAAATGACAACGTCGATATTAGCGAATATGGAAAATTTCTTACATTGCTAAAGAAGAATTCATTTGGATATCATGCACAAAATCTAAAGTATGGACGAGAGATGATGTTCATACTTTCCTGTAGAAAGCGGATGATGAGGTGTATTGGTTGCTTAAGATAATTAGTATATTACTAATTAGGTTAGATAGCTATAAAATACGAAGTAGAGTTGTTAATATTTCTCTCCTTTAGGGGATAAATATTACATTCTCTCCTAAAGAAGAAAATGTGAAGTTTCTCTCCCGTTTTTGGTAATCTCGAAACCGACATTTAGCTCCGATCGTGCAAATAAAATACTGTAATCCTCTCACGAGAATGTGCCTGTGAGGAATGTGTTGACATCAACAATTCTAGTGCTATCTGAGAAAGAGATGGCTCAACTTTCAACATATCAACAAGGCTTAAGACCTCTTAGGAAACATACGCTCTTGTGATAGCAATGCTGAATGGCCAGTTGATTTTATTTGCTTTCCTCATCACAGATTTTAACAATAGCCACTATTTCTCGGGCTTGACTGTGCAGAGTTCTTTCTTTCTTACTGGGCATTGTAAATTACTTTATAAATCACTATAAAACACTTACACACTGCTCCAACTGAAACTCTAACTTTGCGTGATGATAGTAGATCTATTATTACATAATTGTGAGATGCCACGTGGTACTGACACTCCCCTCACTCTTCCGGAGAGTAGAACACCCCGCAAACGTTTTCTCGTCAAGAGGCCTACAGTATTTATACCAATTTATGTCTATATTAGTGAATAACTAAAAATATTTTGCTCTCTAAGGATGCGATATCTCCAGCTTCAAGTTCTGATTTAAAAGCAACCTAACGTCCAATTCATACGTTTTCACCGCCACTTTTATCTCGTTAATGTCTAAGCGTAAAATTGTTACAAAAACCTTAAAACTCGAGCTTATCTTTGCTCAGGGTCGTGGCTTTATAACTCGGCAATTATTTTATCAGCAGAAGAGACTAAAAAATTTGGTGTGTTACACTCACATGACTTTCTCTACTCTTGTACAAACTATTTTTATAAACACTTATTCTCCATATGCTTCATGTTAATCGAGATATCGAGATGTTAATCTTATTGCTAATTTTCTTGTAGATGCAAGGGGAATTGGTAGGCTTTAAACTATAGTCAAATATATTAAGAGCTGGTTGCTATGTGGAGTATTCCATTTTCTTTGCATTACCAGGACAAAAAAAAATGAATAACGAATTTGAGAAAAAGTATAAGTATTGGAAAATTTAAGGGAATAAGAAGCAATATCTCGAAAATGGTTCACTCAACAAAAAAAAATATATGGCATAAATTGTATATTTTAACGTGATCTACATTTTTTGTGTAGTAAATTTTGTCTATCTCTTATGGTTTACCGGTTATGCAAAAGTCGTTCACAATGAGAATACTTTTGGAGACATTTCCAGAAAATTCGAGATATGCATTTCATTTGTCACGAAAACATCTTAAACATATGATACTTTAATAAAATCGTTAGAGCCATTTTTGAGAAAATTAAAGTTTTCGAAAAATGTTCCATGTAAAGGGTAATCTGGGTTGGGGAGATTTTCTTGAAAACCTTCGTGTCGCATCTCTGGAAGATACTGAACCTAAATGCCAAGTTTGGTGTTTATCCGACTGTTCGTTTCTGAGTTACACTGTTCACAGACATACACACGGACATGTTTCCAACAATGCTTTTTTTGGATTCAGAGGGTCTGAAAGCATATATTTCCGGTGAAATCTCGGTATCGAATTTTTGGGTGGAATACAACACTTCCCCTACTTAACTATGCGTAGTAGAGAAAGTAAAAAGAGCAACGAAGTAGTTTATCTGTTCATCAATTAAGCAGGCAAATTTCTTATGAATGCATAAGACAAGGCTTTAGAACCTTCCTCACCATTGTGGGACAGTAAGTGAACGTTTATGCAGTAAAAGCCCTAATACTAGATACAAATGGAGCCCACAGACTCTGCTGCTCATCTAAGGACACAAATACAACAAACAGTTTTAACAAGATTGCCCCTTGTTACACGGGAACAAGCGGAGAATGTTTGGATTGCACAAGGAGCTTTAATGTTGCATAGACTCTAGCAATTATGATCCCGCCTAAAGGCAGGCACAGTGAAGCTGTCCAATCCTCGAAACTGGAGCTAGAGGTCAGCACAGTAGCAGGGTGCAGGGGTTGGGGAATTTGCGTCACAAGTCGGATCATAGTGACGCAGTCAGGCAACAATCCCTCTATGTACATACATATATACATCCACCCTCGCGTTTCACTTGAGAGTGCCAAGGTGGCTATTGACTGCAGGATGCTTCCTGCCTGAATAGGCAGTTTATTGTTAATGTTTGTGATATGCCGCCAAAGTGTTATTACTATTGAAAATCAGCACAGGGAAGCTCGAAAATTGTAAAATACAGAATAGAGAACATTTGCTGTAAAACATAAAAATACAAATAACAATCATTTGTTTCATAATATCCGGAATTTCACTTCATTTACTGTCTCCAAACCAGTACGCGAAATTAAACTTTTCTTTGCACTTACTTTCCATACTCTAATTAGTATTCCCTTTAACTGTTTAATCAACAACTTAACTGAAACATATGACTGCGTCCATGTAGGTACAACATAATACCCAGTACAATATTTAACCAATATATAAAGAATTTCAGTATAGAATTGTTACATGCTGGGGTGAGGACCAAAAGGTTTCGAGCAAAATTTTAAATTTTAATCACCCCAACATGCACATAGGGGAAACGTAGCACAGACACTGCGAGAGGACCAGGGCCTTGGTGTTCACATTCCGATGCAGGCGTGGGGTTTTGTAACAAATTACACAAATTTCACATCATTCACATTACCCGTGGTTTATTATATAAGTAAGCTGTGGCCCTACATTACATACAGAAGGGAATACAGGATTGAGGGGAGATGCCTCACACACACAAAACCTATACCTTCACACCAACTCACAGACTGAACCTCGCACACAAAGAAAGTAATGCTAACATCTATCCCCCTCTCTCTATTCAACTCTGTGTAGGCTCGCCAGCCAGAGGTGCAGAGTGTCACAACAGACGGAAATTCAAACATAAGCCGAAAGAAATACTAAATCTTGTCGCCAATGCGACGTAATAATGTGTCTGGCATGACAATACCTACTAATACGCCACAATATAAAACAAAATATTGTACGTAACTGCAGGAATTTTTTTTTCAGGACTCTTAAGATTCCTGAAAAAACTCAATTTTCTATGCAGTTACGTAAATAACTATTGTTATCCAAAGTGAATGCTACGCCAAAGTTCTTTGTTCTTGCTTTGTTCCGCTATTTACTCACAAATGAATCATACAGGGCGATTCAGTGTAAACAACGTTTTACAATTGTGAAAAAGCATTAGTTATATTAGTTCTGTAAAATAACTAATACTTTCAGAGTTAATGCAAATAATGTGTTATTATATGCAACACAGGAAAGCATACCTTTTTTAACATCATGTCATGGAATCTGCCAGGCTGTGACTCATATCGTCAAATTACTTTTAGAAGATTTCAAATGGAATGCAATATTTAGTCAACGGTTACTCTGAAGCTCCATGACAGCTGTACGTCTGCTCTTTTGGGAATCAAATCTATCTCCAAAATGGGCACCTGTATGGTCTCAAAGATTCCCCAATGTTCCTGTCTGTGACTGCATTCTGTAGGGGTATTTGAAGAGCGAGGATTAAATCGTCCACAAACTATTATAGGTAATATTAGCAGACACGTCAACGTTATTGCAGTTGAAATGTTACAAATGTCGCTGGCCGGTAGATTGCCGTCGCAGAAATGAAGGACATCTATTGCACACAATTTTCAGTATAAATGGTACATTATTGGGATCAATCTTAAACTATTTCTTAATTCCAAATTTTATTTTCATTGAATCATTCTATACATAGAAGTACCAGATTCTTTTACTGCACAGTAGGGAATTAACATTTGCGATTTGTGGCTTACAAAGCTGGTAGAGAAGTAGGTAATATTTCCAGGTTTATTTATCCAAAAAACATCATTCACAGAAAAGCTTTTGCGGAACAGAAGTAGAGAAATCAAACTCGCATTATATTTATAAAGAAGTAAATCATACTGCTTGAGAACACAGGAGTTATGATATTTAATTAACAGTAGTATCGATTTCTAGAGCAAAACTTCCCCTAAAAGATAGGTTAAAGCTTATCTGTCTACTCCAAAGTGTGTAGGATTTATTATTTTTTTTCTGTGAAGTGATGCAGAATTCATAGTACAAGATGGCAAATGCAGTAACATTTTAAAAACTATATTTAAAATATAAGTGTTTTGTTCACAATGATAAATTATATATCAAATTTAAAGACGTAAATCCAGTTTACTACACAAAAAAATTAAAAAAAAATAGCGATGGGACCTCGATACCGTCGATACCTCAGTGCTATTAATACTCGGTGGTATCGAAGTATGTCAAATACTTTGAGATAAACCTTCGATACTTTCTCGATACTTTTAATTTTTTGTTTTGTATTATTGGAAATTGCAGCGTTTAACTTTATGCTATATAAGGAATGAAAGGAGTTGAGACTTCTTCACATTACTGTTGCTGGACTACAGCTCTTGATAGATCTTGTCTGAGTTGCATGCAACATTCCATAGATTCTTGTGTCATAATGAAAACATGCAAAACAGTGGGGGAAGGAGTAGAGCTACTCATGTAACGTATTACTTTAGTGCATCAGCTGATTTAGCTGAAGCACGTTTCTGCAATAGCCTGGCTTGGTGACTCATTCTCAGTCATTACATTTACCTATTCTGGTGACCAAAATCTGTGAATGCAACAGAAACAAAAACGTGAGATAATACAACGGAAGGAAATATTTGTTCTTTCCTTCCATCTGTTGGTTTGTGTTTACGCAAGTAAATCTCTGGCCATGAGCGTAAGCTTACAGATATATCTTACGACTAATATGGTTAGAAAATCATTTAAAAAGAAGTTTTCAGCACAAAATATAGTTACATAAAAAGGGAAGCAAGTAAATTATTATTATTATTATTATTATTATTATTATTATTATTATTATTATTATTAGCAATAGGGGATATGTTATAACCGTGACGTTATCATGGTAAAACAAATTGCTATCAATTGGAGAATGTCAAACAGGAACAATTCCGGAATTAGCATACGATAAAAAATTGGTTACATGCTTTTATATACAGAAAATTATTAATAAGAACATAATTCAGTGAACAAGCTATCGCCTCTACAAGTTTTACTTTCTCTACTACTTATAGCAAGTAGGGAAAGTATGGTATTCCACCCAAAAATTCGATACCGAGATTTTACCAGAAATACATGTTTTGAGGCCCCCTGAATCCAAAAAAATCATTTTTGGAAACGTGTCCGTGTGTGTGTGTGTGTGTGTGTGTGTGTGTGTGTGTCTCTCTCTCTCTGAACAGCATAACTCAGAAACGAACATTCGGATAAACACCAAACTTGGTATTTAGGTTCAGTATCTTCCAGAGATGCGACACGAAGGTTTTCAAGAAAATCCCCCACCCCAGATTACCCTTTACATGGAACATTTTTCGAACATTTTTATTTTTTCAAAAATAGCTAACGATTTTGATCAAAATATCATATGTTTAAGACATTTTCATGACAAATGAAATGTATATCTCGAATTTTCTGGGAATGTCTTCAAAAGTATTCTTCATTGTGAACGACTTTTGCATAGCTGGTAAACCATAAGAGATAGACAAAATTTTACTACACAAAAAATGTAGATCGCGTTAAAATACACAATTTATGTCATATACATTTTTGTTGTTGAGCGAACCTTTTTCGAGATACTGCTCGTTAATCATTTTTTTATGTCCTGGACATGCGAAGAGAATGGAATGCGCCACATAGCAACCAGCGTTAAAATATTTGACTATCGCTTAAAAGCTACCATATTCCCCTTGCATCTACAAGAAAATTACCAATAAGATTAACATCTCGATTAACATGAAGCATATAAAGAATAAGCGTTTGTAAAAATAGTTGTACAAGAGTAGAGAAAGTCATCTGAGTGTAATACATCAGATTTTTTATTCGGTATCGGGTATCGGTGCTCAAAAATCAGTATCAAGTATCGAGATATAGTGTTATCGTCCCATCACTACTAATAAACGTAAGTTTTTGCAGTCTTTACCATTTAATCTTTCCTTAAACAATGAACATGTTATACTTAATAAATGCGTGGTTGAATACCTACATCAGTGCACTGAAAAAATCAGTGGCAAGTAAACGTTCAACTCAAATGCCTGTAAAGGTAGCAGAGGGAATTCCACGCATTGCAGGGTGGCATAAGCCTCTTAGTTGCCCAGGTCTAGGCGATTCCGTTCCCTCAACACACCGAGACTAATCGCTTGGGCCACCACTGCCCATTAGCACTGTATGGAAGGCCATCTTTCATGTATCACTTGCAAAAGTTTCGACGGAATGTGTATTGAAGAACTGAAGGGTGAAGGCCCATATCTACTAGCCCTGAGTTGGTGTACAAAGTATGCGCTATCAAACTATGTTGGGAACTCAAGTTTGTTAGGAATGTGCACCGAAAAGCTATATAGTTCAGGGGCAAAATGGATGTTTGTGGTTGAGAGAGCGAGAGGGTAATTGTTTTCGCTATCTGAAACGTGAAAGGTTGAAGCTCTTCACTGTCAAACTGGAAGTGCAAACTTAGACATCCTTTCCAGAATGTGGCGCAGCAAAGGCATGCAAAAGTGCGGCAGCATTAGTTCGAACCTTTTCATAACCTGTATCAACTTCCTATTCAGTGAACTCTATTTTTTTTCTTTTTTTTTCTTCTCCAGAACTGCTTGGCTGCCCAGTTCCCATAATATATCATCAAGGCACGTATCTACCGGAGTTCAGCGTATGTTGGTTTCTCTGTAGTTTTTAATTTCTCTACTACTTACCTTTAGTAAGTTTAGAAATTACTGTATTCCGTCTAAAAATTCGATATGGAGACCGCTGGAAATACACATTTTGAGTTCCCTGAATCCAAGACAAAGTATTTTTAGAAATAGGTTTGCGCGCGCGCGCGCGTGTGTGTGTGTATATGTATGAACAACATAAGCCAAAAACTTGATTACAAAACTTAATATTGTTACTTGCTGGGGTGAGGACCAAAAGGTTTTCAGCAAATTATTAAATTTCGATCACTCCAATACGCATATGGGGAGCGTAGCTCACAAACGGCAAGAGGACCGGGACCTAGGTGTCTACTTTCAGATGAAGGGTGGGATTTTGACATTATACAAAAATATTACATAATACACACTACCTGTAATTTATTGATAAATACTTGGCGACTCTACATTACACTTTGGAAAACAGGATGAGGGGAGATGCCTCGCAGTTGAGGTCAGGCCACACACGCGACTTACTCCTTTCACTTCTCACACGCAAGTGATGCTAACATTCAAAGCGACGCTAACTATATTCCCCTTCTCCAATCTCTCTAGCCAAGGTTGGCGTCATACCGGACGGAAATTCAAACAAAGCCTTCTCTCTCTGGCGTGGTCTGCGCCAAAGGAGGAAGCGTTATGCCGAAAGAAATAATCAAAAGAACCCAATAATGCTATCGACAATGCAACACAATAATGCGTCTGGTATGACAATGCTTACTGATACACCACAATATTTAAGTTTAGTTTCTTCCAAATAGAAGATTTTCAAGAAAATCCCATACTTCAAACTACTGTTTACATGGAACATTCTAGTTATTTCTTTATGTTCTCAGAAATGGTCTCATGATTTTGATTAAAACATCATATATTTATGATATTTCCGTAACAAAGAAAATCTATATCTTAAATTTTATGGGAATAGCCTGCGAAACTCTCTTCAATCGGGAGTAATTTTGTATAATGGGTAAATGATAAGAGATAGATGAAAATGTACTACACAAAAAATGTACATCCCCTTAAATCACAATTTATTTCAAGTAATTCTTTTTGTGCCATCAGCCATTTCCGACATGCCAGTTATTATTGTTTCCAATATTTCAATAATTTTATCATTTTAAAAGTAATGTGACTATTCAATTGTTTTATTGCAATGTCATGAAAAAAAGGCTGCTGTACTGACATCTCTTGTTGTGTGGTGGAACTTGAAGTAGGGTGGGCTCCACATTCGTCTGATTTCTTCAGAGGTAGCCTTCTGGTTCACCTTCAGCAGTTACGAAAACTATGAGGTCCTACCAATCGACTACATGGGTACACACATCTTGTGTTTTTGGAGCAGGGTTTAGTCGACTACCGCTGATGAGGGGCGTTTGATAGCCTCGAAACGATCGTTCATCTTTTAAAGTGAAGGCTTTTAATATCATTCCGATTCATTCATTTTATCAATTGACACTTCACTGTTAATATTGTCCCAATTTTAACAATGATACAACAAATTTACTTAGAAAAAATTACTATAATAATAATAATAATAATAATAATAATAATAATAATAATAATAATCTCTGACTGATTACCTTCCTCATTGTAGGATTTACACCACCCAAGGATTTACAAGCCATTGCCTTGGTCAGTAGTCTGTCAAGGAGCGAGTAAACTCTATTTCATAGCATATCCAGGATAAGTTGAGTTTTATTTATGGACGCTCTTTAACTGCTGTGGTCCTTAGCGTCCCATTCCATTTTGGGCGTGAAAGACCGGTAATTTTGCTCACAGGCCTCTTTATCAGTCTTGAGGTGCTTTTACGTGCCGTAAATCTACGACACGGGGCCACCGGCTTTACTTCCCTTCCGAAGGAAACCATGCTAAGGATGTTTACGCCCGAAAAAATCCATTGCTCTCCGCCGGGTTTCAAACCGCGACCTCAGGAACAAGAAGCTAGCATGGTAACCACTACACCGCGGAGAACGACGTAATACAGCGATGAAAGAGATGATAGGAAAATTTGCGCATCAAATTATCAAACCCAGCATTCGCCCAGCAGCCGAGGAAAACCGAGAAAAAAAAACCTTCGGTCAGGTTGGTCGGCCACGGGGGTGTGTTCCTGGAACCTCCTGAATGTGGGCCACACACTTTACCAGCTGAGCCATCCCGCTCGGTTAATAATAATAATAATAATAATAATAATAATAATAATAATAATAATAGGAAGCTACAACATTACGAACAAAGACATGTGATCAGTAACGATGTTAAGTTTCTAAGCACTAATAAAGCTATCATTTGTATTTCGGATATATCCGGTTTAAAACTTTTTGAAAATTTTCCATATAAGGACTAGTTTGGAATGGGGGATGTTTTTGAAAATCTTCTTGTCGCATCCATGCTGTACTGAACAAGTTTGGTATTAATCAATTTTCGTTTTTGAGTTACGCTGTTACGCAAGGTCATTTTTCTATTTTATTATTATTATTATTATTATTATTATTATTCATGGAGTCACAAAGCTTGTATTTCCAGTGAAACCTCGGGGTTAAATGTTTGGGCGAAATACAATACTTTCTCTACTTACCGTACGCGCGTAATAGAGACGTAGAAAACATCAAATTATAATTTTCATAATAGTATGAAAATAATATGTATTATGTATTAATGTAATAATAGCATAGCATTTAGGAGGTTTAGGAATAAGCATTCAAAATCTTATTTACGTTCAAAAACTCATCTGATGCGCCTTAAATAAATGACAAAAATGTTTTGAATACTGAAGTAGTACTCATATAATAAACCTACCTGGTATTTTCAGAAGAAAAGAATTTTATTATACCGTGCTATAATCAAAAGTGCAATTTTTTCACAGATATAAATGCGAGGGCATGTAATAACGAACGGAATTCTGCAACGTGGCGCAACTGCACGCAACCTGGTGCAATTATGTTACGAAACATGCCTGAGAGCGCAATTTCCTTGCCAAAAGTGCGTGCCTGTTCATTTATCGGGCGGGTATAATAAATTGCATGCTGAAAATGAAGGCAATATTGTTGTCTTCTCTAATTAATTACTGCACATATTATGAAACGCTCAATTTGTTTAATGTACAAATGCAATATTCACAAGTTTCACAAAGCTACACAGCGCAGAAATCGATAAGCTGCATTATTTCATCCAAGCAACAACCGCTGTAAATGAAAACAAAGGCACCCCATTTTCCACTTGGGTATAAAACCATTTTAATTCTTGTCTTAATCCCTGCGCACAATTAAAGCAATTAGATGCGAGTTGTAATTTTTTGTGATATTCGAGAAGAGGAAAAGCGACAGAATCATTGCGAGCTTCGTTTGTTACTATTGCCAAGGAAGCTGTTATTGTGATTCTTCTTTTCAGTTTAATGGAACGTTTAATTCACTTTTGGCACACTGCTGGCTGTTATTCTAGGATTAGTATAAAAGCAAATGCACTTTAATTCCTGGTACGATAATAAAGGAGAGAAATAATCTGAAAGACTCTCTTCTTTGTAGTACCTCTTTGTAAAGGTTCGATAAAAAACTACGTAACGAGAAATAATAATAGTAGCTATTTATATATATATATATATATTATATATATATAAAGTAGCCGTGTTTACAAATAATTCAGATCATACATTTTTATTCTTCTTCTCCACACATCCCTGTCATTTCATTCCTCCTCCTCCCTTAGACCTTTTGCTTTCACCCCTATCGTTATTTCCTCCAAGTATTTCTGGTTCCTATTCTCACAGGTGGAACATTTCCCAAAATGTTCGGAGTATATTCTCTCTTCTGGCATCTTTCTGATGTGTCCATGCCAATTTAGTTTATATATGTTCTACCATAGAATTCTTAACTTGAATTTCTGCGTTAGTACCAGTGTTCCTAATTTTTTCTAATTTTGAACACCTTGTTGACCTTAAAAAGTCAATTTCCAAAGACAATAAATAACATCTACCGTAAGTCTTTATTGAATTTCCAAATGTCAGTCCCATATGTGATGGATTTCTCACTATTATACTGTATTTGTAATTTAGTTCCATTGATTATGTTTCTGTCCCATAAAATACTATTTAACATGGCTGTTGTTGCTTTACCTTTCTTAATTATGTTATTTATTTCACTCGCATGGCTATGTTGGCAACAGAAACACTTATATACAGAAAACCAAGCAAGCAAGCTGGGATGGTGCATCATTGCTGTTCGACCTCAGACGGTTGGTGAAAGCAGAAGGAACTAACCAATTATTTGGAAGAACTTTTGCCAGAGCGGTATTTTGAAGTGTTTTGGTACAAATAGGTTTATGTGGGATAACTCAAAAGATTCTAAAAAGTTATGCGACCTATCTCTGCGCGAGGCAGCGGATTTCGCTGTGTGTCTTGTTTGTAACCTGTATTGGGAATATTGAGGGTGCAACCTTACTGTTAACCGACCAATGATATTATTACGATATACTAGACTAATCATAGGAGCTCGAGACATTTTCTTCATGCACAACATAATATTCTCGCCTACAGAAATGTGCAACTTTGCTGTACAAAAGTATTGGACCGTGAAATAGTGTAAGTGACGTCATATCTTCGGCATCGAGCTATGCGTCTGTCGTATTTCTTTATTTAAGGCCTTTCGTTTTAGTTTTATATGATTTCACTCCGGATTGTGTAGCGGGAAAACGGTGTGCATCATTTGTAGTGGGAAAGCGTTGTTCCTCTGGTTGATGCCCTCTGCTGCAATGTCCTGGTCTTCGGCTATTGTTGCTCAGCGGCTGTTGATTTCTCCATTCCTAATACATTACCTATCTAACTAATTTCACTGATCTCAGGGTTTTCGTAGGTGAGGCAAATTAAAATACACTGCATTTCCCTTAAAGATGTGGTTTAATAT
This sequence comes from Deroplatys truncata, assembly GCA_030765065.1. Taxonomy (NCBI): domain Eukaryota; kingdom Metazoa; phylum Arthropoda; class Insecta; order Mantodea; family Mantidae; genus Deroplatys; species Deroplatys truncata. The sequence continues at coordinate 76,902,131 of CM060983.1, forward strand.
CAAATAAATACTTATGGGCGGCTAGCTTTTCCCATTGTAATAATTCCCACCATAATAATAATAATAATAATAATAATAATAATAATAATAATAATAATAATAATAATTATGAGCCTAATTTAACTGCACACGCTTCCCACCCCTGTGCACACACGTGCATCTGTCGTCCAGAGAGTATCACTGTGTATCGACGAGAGTGAAAATCTGGGGATTTCTTTCCCCTTTTATACATAAGTCTAGTGATGCTCACCTTCGCGCCTCAAAATGTAACGACGTTTCTAATTGGTCCTCAGCCTTATTATGTATGAAAATATTCTGCTCCAAAGTTTTTCGCATATGCGTTCTAGTGACGCGTACGAAGCAGATTCAATATCTCTGTCTCTTTCCTTTCTATATGTGTTTCTTTCTAGTTCTCCTTATTGCTTACAGTTCCCTGCTCATTAGCTTGGTGAACGGTGGGCTCTACCTAGAATTATCTTTTACCTGGAATTAGCTAGCTCGCCTGTCCCTTACTTATCTAAGTTACAATCTGCTTTTTACATCTCTTGGCTGCTAAATATTCTAACATATTTCTTGGTGAATTATATTATTATGTACAATGCTTGTTTAATATTGTTTATATCTATGCGTGTATATATATGGGGTATATCCCTTTCAACTGCTCTTGAAGGTGTATACGTGATCAAAATGGAGAACTTAGCAATACAGTTCAGGGAGGCCGTCGATAACAGTATCGGCAGGGAAAGCCAAACATCCCTGTTATGTGTCGCCGTCGTGATCCCTATTTTACATATACGGTTAAGTTGGAATCAATCAATTTACAAAGCCGTACATCCAGAGATATCGATTATAAAGATTTCTCTGCCAAATCCATAGTGTATTTATGGCTTTACACAGTGTAGTAGGTCAGTAGTTAATAGATTTCAATAATTCACAGTTATCCTAGATATACTTGATTCATTTGGATTGCGAATCCCCAAATACTTAGAAAATCACTTAAAACTATCACCACAAGTGAGAGACGAAACGTGCTGTAGATGAATTATTGTTACAAAAGTGCAGTTTTCAGATGATGGTTCATAAACGATGATCTTACAAAGATTCTAACAGTTATTAGTAAGTTATTTGGGATCAAAATAGGGTAAAATGGAAATCAGTATTACCTATAGCAAATCCAAATGCTGACAGTGGGGATTATAGATGAATGTTTACTTCACATGAGCAAGTCAGAGGTCTAAATCATTTTGACTTTCAGGAAGAGGTGTCATGATACCAGCAAAACTACATGAGATTAAATTTTAAAAGATGTATGTTCAATTATTCCTTTTTCAGTAATGAAAAAATATTTTTTTCTAAAGCATTTGTCCTGCAAGATTAAAAGTGAATTCGCCGAGACCACGTGATAGTTTTTTAACCAGCATACAATCTAGAGGAAATAATAACACCTTTCTCTTCCGAAATGTCTGACATTTTTTCAAGTAAAACTTGCAGTATTTGAATATTAAATTGTTAAATGAAGTCGTCCGAGTACTTTAAGATTAATATCATTCAATATGAGTGCTTTTGGTCCTCTCAACATTTCCGTAGCCCCCTCCGAAATTGAATATTGGACTTCATTTTAACTTCCATCCTTGTAGCTTTTCGAACGCACTAGTTTTCTAATTTCAATAGATATTAGATTTTAATGAAATGGAATCCGATTTCCCTCTCCCTCGCTATGGATGGGGTGAGGTATATTAATTAAGGACGTAATTTGATCACTCTGCCACCATTATGATATGGAATGGAGATAAAATTCAGGGTTTATCCCTTCTTCTTTCCTAGAGTGTGGTATTCCGCGTCACTTAAAAACCAGCACTTGGAGAATTTACTGCTCTCAAACAATATTTTATAATTTCAGAGAAGTACTCTAGTGCACATTGTATTCGATTACATAATGTATAGGATAGGTATAATAAATAACACAATGCTGTAAGCAGTTTAAACAACTATGAGTAGTTTGAAATATAAGATGAAATCTAAAAGTTCTACATATTCTGTAAAGTACGTATATGTAATTGACTATATAACAGAGGTAACCAGAGTAACATTAAAACCTATCATTTGTTTTCTTTAAGTTGAAGGAATGGTGAAATAGTTACCACCTTTACCACGTTCTCGCCATACATAAATCATCATTTAGTTTGACCTTTCCCTCTGGAAAATTTTAGATGATTATGTATCACAATTAACGCAGTGGTTCATAAAAATTTTCAAGATTACCAGAGGCATTTAAAAATTTAAGCAAATTAAAATATAGGTTTATATTACCTTTTGTACATTTTATAGAAAAATAATACTTGCATTGTTATAAACATATTTTACGTTATTAAGTCTTGAACACACTTATAACAGTATAACCTATTACCTATTATATATTTTTTATATTTAAATCTTGATATACAGTTTGATGTCTTTCAAGAAACAAATATGTTTCTGAAATGAGTAGGGTTGTTTAAAGCTAAAAATATATCTTCAGGGATGTTATGTCTGCTTCTCTCCATGATATAACACATTGTATTAGTTAATCCATGTAAAGTATGCAATGTATTATTGTTGTATCCGTATATATGGATATAAGTTGTATATGACCTAGTAGTCAAAGTGACTATAAATAAAGAAAAATAACAATGATATTTACATTAAAGGTCTTCTTAGTTTTAATCAGCTTCCATTTATAACAAAACAGTTAAAATATTGACGAAAAACTAATAAAATCATGTCACTTTCTTCATCACAAGCTCAGGAATATTTGTAGCAAATTTCCAATCAATCGTTCCACAGCAGCTTAACTAGGTATAGTGTTTTAATGAAGGATGACAGTTGAAATGTTTAAATACAAGAAAACAGGAAATGAAATAAAATAACGTCCCTTTATTCGCACTTCTAGAGATTCGAAATACCTAATCAACAGTCTTTTAACAGTCGGAACCGATAAATTCGGGTATATCGGCGGCTTTTTATCTTAGGAACAATTGGTCATCACCAATCGTGTTCGCTCGCTTTACATGGTGTTAACCTAGGGTTGGTATTACTTTTGGTTATTGCATTAAATCCTCGCACACATTCATACTTCCAAATCCTAGGGAGGATTTGGAATAATCCTTACTAAAGAAAACTTCCCACGCTGCAGCTGGGAATCGAACCCGGGATCTCCAAGTTTGAAAGTGAGCATGCTAAACACCAGACGCGGAGTCACTCTTTTACATTTTCCAAGTTCTATGGTCTTGTGTATCTGTTCATTCTAAACTTAATGTAAAGATTAATTATTTCAAGAGCTTTCAGAAATCATAAATATATTAAGCATTATCTATAAGCAGTGGTTTCTTCTCGTACTGAGGGTCCGGGATTTGATTCCTGACTCTAGGGTGGCGACGCCTTCACCTCTGACTTACTCATGTGAAGTATTCCCAAGGACCAACCCTGCCATCGAGTGATGATGAAGATTCCGCCCGCCGGGTACCTCCACCTCAGAAATAGGTCCAGTCATAGCTTGGTGGAATGAGGTATCCCCGAATGTCATAGACTATATGGGGAGCGTTAGAAACGACGACGTATAATTATAATAATTTGCTTAGTAAGATTCATATAAGTGTATCTAGTGGGAAAAATCTACATTTTACTGTCCTATGTACCTCTTAGATGAGATCACGACAATCCAAACTAGACTCTTTACCAACTCATCACCTGTCAGTTGAAAAGTTTTGAAAAACAAAAACCCAAAACATTGACCCCAGTTACAAGGGTTGTAAACTTTTCTATTTTATTTTCACATGTTATACCATTAACGTAGGATAGGTGCAGGAAGTATTGATTACCACCTCCAAAAGACAAGGAGGGAAAACACCGTAATAAAAATCTTATGTGTTACATTCACATGACTTTTGTACCCTCTGTAACTTATTAATGGGTATACAAATTATTCTTACGAAAGTTGACTTTGCTATATACTTAATGTTAGCCGAGGTAAAACTTTCCGGAAATAGCTGCATTACAAATTTCGTCACAGGTAGGTACAAAGGAAATAGCGATAGTCAAGTGTTTTAGAACTGGACGCTATATGCTGTCCTTAAAATGCCATACTCTTTCCATGGCAGCTGAAAATCTACGGTCTTTAAAGATTCAACAATTCCAACCATTAATAACAGATATCTCACAAATGGCTGATGCCAGAAAAAAAGTTATTTGAAATAAATTGTGTATTTTAAAGAGATCTATCACACTCCTCAGACGGTAAAAACAATGGTATGGGAATGCCTAAATGCCCTGATTGGCTTGTCATCTCGCAACAGGCTCGAAATCCAGTGGGTGCCGGGGCATCAGGGCATCTATGGAAATGTTAAATCTCATCAGCTGGCTAAAAGGGGTACTGAGATACCCTATATCGGCCCTAAATCAGTACTGCCAAAACCTCGGTAAAAACATTGGATTAGGGAAGTACAATTCAGGTGGTAAACCTATCTTGGACAAAGACAAAGTCAGGAAGCTGGTCTTAGACCCATGCAGTACTCTTCCATCTCTCCTGAGACTGGATAATATAGGAATAAGGAAAGTATTTGCTTTAATTTCTGAACATGGTGACTTCAGGGAGCATCTACCTAAAGGACTCTACAAGGATGAACCCATTTGTAGAATGTGCAAAGAGAATGAGGAAACTGCCTCGAATATCCTTTTTGACTGTCCATTCCTGTTAAGAAAGACATTCTTTCTATAACCAGGGAAGATGTAGGAAAAGATGCTGACATTGGAACCAGGATATTGCAACTTGATCAGGGAACTTATTTGGAAACGATGAAGATATCCTGTCAATAGGATTGCACAATATGCCTTTTAGACTGAGTTGCGGGAGGTCGATAGAACTCCAAAAACAATCGCCCTTTGTCTAATGTAACCCAGTGTTATCTACATTTTGCATTTTACAGAGATTTACATACATACAACTATCGCTTAACGTTTACCAGTTGTGCAAGATTAGGTATATAAATTTCCTTTAGAATGAGGACTTCTCAAGCTACTCCAAGAAAATTCAAGATATGTGTTTTATTCTCATGTAAATATCTTTAACATATGCTATTTTAATCAAAATCGTTAGAGCCAATTTTTTAGAAAATCAAAAACTTCGAAGAATGCTCCATGTAATGGACAGTTTGGGGTGTGGGGATTGTCTTGAAAATCTTCATGTCGTATCTTTGGAAGGTACTGAACCTAAATACCAAGTTTCATATCTATCGCACCTTTGTTTTTGAGTTATGATGTTCACATATACTACTTTTCTTCTAGCAATGCCTTTTTGCTTTCTTTCTTTTATTCAATGTGCGTCAAAACGTATTTTCGGTGAAATCTCGATATAGAAGTTTTGGGTGGAATGCAATACATTTTCTACCTATTATGCACGTGGTAGAGAAAGTAAAGTCGAAGTTTCATAAGAATACCAAAATTCATATTTTAACTCCAGCAGCTTTTGCAACAGAAAGATCTTCACTAAATTTTCCCAAACCCAAACTACACTTGGGGAATCGTTCTTAATTTTTATTCTCTCAAAAGCGACTGTAACAATTATGATGAAAATGCCATATGTTTGAGACATTAGCATTGGAAATAAAATGTGCACCTGACATTTCTGTGAATACCGACGAAGTTCTATTCATTCTAATTTAGTCTTAGAGAGTGTTATACATCAACTGGAAAACTATGGCAGACAGACAGGAATTTACTTCAGACTATACATATATTAAAGCACTTTAATTAAATACTCTGCAACATGTAGGAGCAAGTCATATGAATGATGTATAAATATATAGCAGGTGAATCAAGCAGTTTGAGGGAGCTAAAAATATGAAAACAAACCTATGTTATCTTTCTTGACGCGCTCATGTTCTTTCTTTAAGAGTGTTTATCAATATTCTTGATTTTAAGTTCTTCATTCTACACGGCAAATGCAAGAGAGTCCATTTTGTGAAATATAAACTTTTTATTAACTGCTATCAACATCTCGTAATGTTCTTTGATTAACATCTCTGCTTCTCCAAGAGGTTCATTGCATAAGGGAAGGAGTAACTTTTAGGTCTTATAATATCATAAATACCAGGTGAGCCCGCTGCCCCTAGGTATTCGTATCTATGCAACCCGCAGTTTATAGTCTAATGTGAAAACATCGACCCTTTTAGCAAACAAACTGTTATTGTAGCTCTGCTCTTCTATTCGGTACTATACACAAGTAGCATTAATGATTAAAGGCCTGAATGAGAACCAAGGAGCAGCAAAAAGTCTTTAAAAAGCGGCTCTTCATGGATATAATGCTTGGAAGTAGATATAGGAGTGTTCTCCCAAATAGCGAGAGAGAGATAGAGCGATTTAACTGAGTGGGTTAGCTGCCGGAATGTGATGAAGCAACGGTTAGCTTCAGAGGTTCGAATCTAATACAAGCATCAAGTGTTTGGATTCTTTTTTCCCCCTTTCTCCTTGTGTTTATTTTCTTTATTTTAGTATATTAATTTATTTATTTTTGTTATTTGCTCTCCTGTGAGCCAAATACACAGCAATTACAATCAGATAATTGTGTATTATGTTTACCGTAATAATCTGTATCGTATCTGTGTTGTAAACCGTGTTACGTAGTTAGCTTTCATTCTCTTGGGTGCATATCGACGATATTAAATATAACAGTTTTTGTTACATGTTTAAACCTTATGTTTTACTTCTTTTATTGACAAAGGAGTTGTAAATGAGCTAAGTTCACGGGTAAACAGAATAATAAATTGTTAAGGACCGTGGATTTCATCAAGAAGGTAAATGTTCAAAAAGACGACCACCTTCATCAATGCACACTTGTGTACGATGCATGTTCTCGCATGCTGTAACATGCGCGGTGTAATCTGCCTGCATTCTTCACGTATGAGTGTGCCCGTATATGATTTGGGCTTTGCGGTGGAAAACATGATTATTCTATTTTGTACATAGATATAACGTTATCAAAAATGTTATTTGTATCATAATATCAAATTATAGGCCCAAAGAGATAAAATAAAAGGTAATAAGAAGTTAGAACTTAACCCGAAGGATTTGAACCCGAAGTGAAATGACACAGTGTTAGAGCAACTATGATAATACCATTCGGCTAATGCTACCTTGCGAGGGTAGGTTCCTATACGAATTAGCAATCGCAGAAGTAGACCCACATGCTATCTTTACATGCTTTTTGCAGCGTTATACAGTGTTTTGAGCTCGGTTTGGTAGTTTTAATTTAAACAAATAAACTGCATCAGTCATTACAGTTACTGTATGAACTGAAATATGCTATAGTTTGTGACAAAAGAGAAATTATCTACCTAATACTTAGCATTTTTTGACAAGGCTGTATAACATTGACTAGCCATCTTGTTTTCAAATGGTTTTGTCAACCGATTCATGTGACAGGCTGTTCCTTCAGGGGCGATTTCAAAGGGGTACATGAATGTACGCTAAATAATAAAAATTTGTAAAATCAGCTAAAAGTGCTTATGCAGCTCCCAGTGTCAGGGCGGGATGTTTTTGGAATCGACATACATGGCGATCGCATTCTGTCCCGTAAAACACGTATGCACTGAGTTATCTGTCCTACCTCTATAATGTGTTATGCAAATCAGCCATTAAAGGCATTCAAGAAAGGCGTAAGTCAAATATGTCGCTTAGCACGTTGCATAAATTCAAAAATAAATAGGCGAAGCTGATTCGCCTGGTATATACATTTTTCTTTTTCATAAAATAAGTTTGACATAGGCCGCTCATAAGCTAAATATGCGTCATGTCTTTGTTTTTGGATAGTCGGCTCGCTGTAGATAACCTTCCTGCAGCCAACAGCTGCATGGCATTTGGCTGTTGGAATACACCGATGCCACATTCTGTTTTTCCTCTTGTACTCCTTGATAACCCAGTTCTTTTGTTGCACTGAGAGCACAATACGGGGGCGGTGGACTGTAATGGACGATCATTTAAATTGCACACAGGGTTTATGGCGTTTATTTCTTTTTATAAATATTCATTCATTTAAGGAACTTTTATAGAGTATTTAATGGGTATATAGTATTCACAGGTATTTAAAATAATAATCCACTCTGCCTTATTGCATTACTATATTTATATTGATTGATAGTATTTTATCTTGCGTGCCAGTTTTTAGAATTTCGGTTAATTATTTCAACACTGCCGTTTGTGAAAATTGGAACACCAAGAAAGAATTTCCCGAATAACTCCAAAATTGGTGGAAGTGTATAAGTGATTAGGTTTGCAGAGAGATGGGGTACAAGTAGGCCGAGCAGAGCCCTCTCGTGTCGGTCCGACAATGTCAGTATTGCGCCCTGCGAATTGAGGGTACTTTGAACAGCAACCGGTACCTAACGGTGGTTGTAGAGCCTGAGGTACTCCCCCTGCTTCAGGCATCTCCACAGGCCACATTTCAACAGGACAATGCCCGGCCACATATTGCGAGGAATGTACAAGCCTTCTTCGAAGAGCGACGGGTACCATTGCTTCCCTGGTGCACGTTCGCCTGACATATCGCCCATGGTTGGTCGGCACCTGGTCTGCCACGGTCCTCCAGTAACCGATGTTACAGATTTGTGGGCTCGAATAGAATAGATTCCCTCCTGCGTGGAGGGAAATCCCTCAAGAACTTATTCAGAACCTTTTTGATTGAATGCCACAGCGTATAGCAGCTCTAATTGCAGCGCATGGAGGCCACACCAAATACTGAATATTAAGGCTCAAATGTCATGTATAGATTTGAAAAGTTTATCATTTGTTACTTGTCATGTACTTAACCTGTGGTATTAAATTCATTGAATTCATGCGTTTCCTTCTTGGTGTTGCAATTTTCGCGTACATTGTCTTCCTGACCGTAGTTAAATTTTGAACGAATGTTTATCGTTTAGAATATTTAATGTTGCATAACATTTCATTTACACCGTCACCTAGCTATTTCACATATTTATATTCTTTGAATTTTTAAAACATAAACTTGTTTAATAATTTGAATAGGTTTAAATAGTCACAAATAAGCGGAGATTAAAAGCCCTCTCCCACCAATGTTAAGTCTTACCGAGCGAGGTGGCGCCGCGATAACGTGTGCGACCCGCATTTAGAAGGTCCTGGGTTCGATCCCCGGAGTCCACCCTCTCTGACCCATGGGCTTTTCGTGGTTTTCCCGGAGTTGGTAGGCGAATGCTGGGGTGGTTTCTTCTCTACCACGATTTCTTTTCTATATTTTTCCTTTCATTCCGTTTCCGTACTTCTAGATTTCGTGGTGTATAGCGGTGCTGGACAGATGGCGCGGATGCATGCTCAATGGAAAGAGTATTTCCCCTGGACACCAGAAGGCTGCTTGATTGGTGGGTCATTCATCACCCTCTCTCGGCGGTTTCAGCAGTGGGCCGGGTGTGCGTGCTTGGAAATGTTAAGGGCTTCCGCACGTCTGGCTCCGGCCTGTACCCTCCGAGGCTCCTTTACCTCATCCCTTCCTCAAGGGGAGTGGTAGCCGCAATACAATTGTGCAGGTCACAGCGCGCGAGGTGTCCCCCTCCTTTCTTTGAATCACCTATACCTATGTCGTCATTGCTAACGCTCCCCAAATGGCCTATGACCTTGGAGAATACTTATTCCACAAAACGATGACTAGACATTTCTGAGGTGGAGACACCCAGCAGGCGCAATCCGTTGCCGATGCTATGGAATTAAGTGTCGTACCGCCATGTTGCCATGGTAGCTCGATTGGTTAGAGCAACGGGACGGAAACCGGAACATCTGTGGTTCAAATCCCGGCTAAGGCATTGAATTTTTCAGTCGTCTGATTCTACCTTTTCAATGTAATAATATTTAACTGCTTAGTAGTTTCTGCTTCGCTTGGACTTATTGAAGCTCTCAATCTTCTGTTAACAGACAATTGGCACTTTTAGAATCAGCGTTAGCAGTACACACTCAATTACATGGCAGTTATCTTTGGCTAATATACAGGAAGCATCATTTGTTTTTAAAAAAAACTATTTAAAAATTGTTGCATTCACCGGACTTTCCCTACCCACTCTTCTGAAAACTATTCTTACAAACGTTTATTCATCTCTGTACTTGTGATAATAAGCGGGATAAACTTTCATTACACGTTTTCATACTTATTTTTTGAAAAAGATAATACAGCACAATAAAGTGATAGTCAGATTTTAAAAAGCGGCTCGCTATATAATGGCTTTGAGCACGAGAAATAACGAATAGCGACTTATTACTTGAAAGTTTTGAAAATTCGAACCAATAACAAAGAACTATTCGGAAATGGTTGACTTCACAATCGTTTTGATTTGGTATAAATTGTCTGCTTTAACATATCGACATTTTTTTTGCGTAGTAAAATTTTGTCTCTCTTTTACGAATTATAGGTACACCCGTGGACAAAAAAATGAGTCCTCCCCAGATTCCATGTAACGATCGGAGGGTTTCGAGTGCCTTCGTAACAGCTGCGTTCACAACGCACATGCAGAAATTGTAGAATGGTCTCTGTCCTATGAGCTCAATGGTCACCTTATAACGATGTTTCTTGGTGGTGACGCTTATAAGCTACTGAAAACAGCTTGTGGAACAGCGTTTCCTTAGCCGAGAGGTTAAGACGGTACCGCTTGAGCTCATGTGCTCCTCGGTTCAAATCTCGTAATAGTTATTGTTATTTTTCAAAAACATAGTCGTTTTAAATAACTAAAGAAATAAATAAAGCTAAAACACATAAAAAATAAACCAAATTAATATCGGGAGTATGAACCCTGAGCACGTATAACAAAATTTTTGCCTCAATGTTTTCCATTGGGTTATAGAAGAAATTAAATCCCTGTAGTAACGTGGACGAGAAGCTATAACATTCCAGACTTCTTGAATGTGTGCCCAGAAGCCACCTTTTGTCCTTCGTGCATCTGCAGGGAAATTCCATCGCAGCTGCCTTTTTCTCTCAGCCCACACGTTTCAATAGGTTTCAATTCTGGTGAACAAGGAGACCAATCTGATACCCTGCCTCTCCCAGAACAAATTTGAAACCTTTCGACATATGTGGACAGGAGATTATCCTGTAAGAATTCAACAATTCATCAGGATATCTCATCCAATACTGGAAATCAGTATTACCGTGTATTGCTCACTGTTCAGTGTATCGTCAAGCTGCTACAACACACCTAGACCGTCTTGATACCCAACAAGATACAGATATGCTACCATGATGAAGTTGTGAAGCCACGTATTTTGCATCGTAATAACTATGCTATTATGAGATTTACCAAACGTCGTATTTGAAATGCAGTATATCGAAAATAAGTAGTCACATTAAAGAAGAAAAAAAATGTGTTTGCTACTGCTACAAGCGAAACTGCGGTCTTAACTACAGAAGTACTTTACGCTTTGCCACAGCGCTACAGTGAAGGTAGCATGTTTATTAATGTCGTACAACTTTTTGCAGCAGCGGCTACACAACTGTATTGCGTATGGTGTAAACAAGGCGCTGTGCCGTGTAGAACTTAGAGAGATGCATAGGCAATTCGCAGAAAAATCATTTATTTCTCACTCAGATATCCTAAACATGTAGTATTTTAATCAAAATCGTTAGAGCCGCTTTAGGGAAAATCAAATATAAAGAAATATTTTCCACGTAAAGGTAGTTTGGGGTAGTGGGTTTTTCTTAAAAATCTTCTTGGCACATCCTAGAAAAATGTTGAATTTAAGTGTTTCAACCAAATTTTGGTTTTTGAGTTATGTTGTTCAGACAGACGCACACAAGCGCGCGCGTGCATCCTTTTCACTTTTCTGGATTCAAGGGGCCGCATAACTTGTATTTTAATAATTCCCAAATGGAAGTTTCTACATACTATACTTAGGTGTTAGAGAAAGTAAAAATGACAGCTATTTCTATCTTGATTTGCAAATAGCTTGGCCACATGTGTGTAAATTATTTTTTTATCTGAAGTAGATATTTAAATGAATGATCAAAATGCCTAATCGAGTCCGTTGGTACGTTTAAGAATTAGTTATAATATTTAGGGGCGTCAAAACGCTGTTTTCTCGGAATTATACCAATTTGAGATCTACAATGCACAACGTTGGAGTGTGCGAACCAGGAAACGGTTGAATACAAAGGGTACGGCGAATAAAATGAGAATGGAATGATCGTGAAGGGTAGGTTTAGCACCAGCGAAGGGAACAGATGTAGCAGTGGCCGGGATAAAGAGGAAGAGGAACAGGCGGACAGTGGTCAAGAAGTGCTGCAGTAATGTGAACATTTAACTAGAGAGAAGGAGACATTAAAATCTGATTATCTGTTGCGGGTGAATCGAGTAGAAAGAAAGGAATTAGATTAAGCTCAAAATGCTGAGAACAGAGACAAGTTTTCGCGCCTGGACTAGTTCAACAGAGTTTAATTTGAGTTATCCTTGTTGAGTCGTCGCCCTCAGTGAGACTCAGTATGACTACCGATCGTTAGTTCACTGAATCTGTTTAAAGTTGTCTGTGCTTCTCTTCTAAGTTAAGAACTTAAATTATAGAGAGCAGTTCTATTTTACCTAATTCTAACAGCACTAATAATACGAGTGCTTAAGGGTAATTTCATTTTTCTTTTTTGGCAAAATATGTGTTTCTAGTACTGATGGGATGATAAAACTATTTCTTGACACCAATACTAATTTTTGAGCACCGACACTCGATACTCACTTTATAAAAACTATAAAGGCAATTGCTTGTTAACTGACTTATGTTCTTACTAGTAGTTTTCTGTGCATAAACGCATGTAACCAATTTGTATTGTATGCTAATTTTGAAATTGTTCCTCTTTGACATTCTCCAATCCGCATCAATCTTTACTTTCTCTACCACATACACAGTAGGAAGAGATTAGATTAGATTGGATTCTGTGAGTTCACTAGCAGCCATAAAGACTTGTGAGCCTAGAACAAGTCAAGGAAGTACAAAAATTACATATAAACATAAATATTACACACAATATAGAACATTTGAAATAAAATAGAGAGATACTATATGCGTGTCAAGGAAATATACAATATAGTTACATATATACATAAATATTACATATAATACAGCACATTTAAAATAAAATAAAGACATATTATATACAAAATGAAACAAATCAGGTGTAATTTTGTACAAAATCGAATACCTCCCTAGCGTTATAAGGTTAACATTATAACTTATAGACAAGAACAGTTATTTTAACTTTCACTAGGCTTGTAGCTTTGTTCGTCTCATCATTTTGTTCTATTTGGTTTGTAAGGTATTACATTCCACCCAAAACCTCGATACCGAGATTTGACCGGAAATACATGCTTTGAGAACCCCTAAATGCAAAAAAGGTATTTTTAGAAAAAGATCGGTATGAGTGTGTGACTGTGAACAACATTAATCAAAAACGATAAGTTGAATGAAAACCTAATTTGGTATTTAAGTTTAGTACCTTCCAAAGATGCGACACGAAGATTTTCAAGAATGTCCCCTAACCCCAACTACCCTTTACATGGAACATTTTTCAAATTTTTTTTATTTTTATAAAATGACTAACTTTTTTGATTAAAATATCACATATTAAAGACATTTACATGAAAAATAAAATGTAGGTATATCTTAAATTTTATGAGAATAGCCTGTGTCTTCTTCATTGGGAGGGAATTTTGTATGACTGGTAAACGTTAAGCAATAGACGAAAACGTACCCTAAAAAAGTGTAGGTCTCTTTAAAATCCATAATTTACTTCAAACAAGTTTTTCTGTGGCATAAGCCGTTTCTGAGATATCCCTTATTAAAAGTTCGAATTGTTCATTGCTCGTCATTCTTTTAAAGTCCCATTGATTTTCAGTTGTTTCTCACGATTGCATAGAAACAGTATGGAATTTAAGGCCAGCATATAGCTTCCAGTTCTTAAACAATTGACAATCACTGTTCTCTTCTATTTCCGCAAAGGTTTATTTGGATTAAAATGTAATATATAGAAAAATAAGCTTTAATAAGAATAGTTTGTGTATTCAATAATAAACGACAGAGGGTAGAGAAAGTCATGTGAATGTACTACATCAGATTTTTTTAGATTGATAATGCCACAGATTTTATATCCCCTATTGTTAGTCAAGGCTAATAATAATAATAATAATAATAATAATAATAATAATAATAATAATAATAATAATACGTTTCTTTGCTTCCTTTTTATGTAACTATATTTTGTACTGAAAACTTTCTTTGAAATGATTTTCTGTTCGTAGAAAAACAAACACTAGCAATTTTTTTTTATTCTGCAACCTTGAAAATATAAACATATGCATACTTTACATGACACTCAGATAACTAAAATAGTGTGTATGTTACACCATTCTACTACTATTTACAACTATCGTATAACATAATATGTATTTTATCGGTAATAGGTACATTAGCACATGCATGTTTAATACAAAGATGTGACTTGCTAAATACAAACTAACAGAATGGAAGGAACGAACAAATATTTCCATGCGTTGTATTATCTCATGTCTAAGTCCTAATTTATTTTCTGCTAGGTTCATATATATTGATCACCGAGGAGGTAAATGTAACCACTGAGAGAGAGTCACCAAGCCAGGCTATTGCAGAAACGTGATTTAGTGCGTCATCTAAATCAGCTTCATTCACAACTCAGTTAACGCTGCATGTTACATGAGTACCTCTACTCCCCATTGTTTTGCGTGTTTTGATTTAGACACAAGAGTCTATGGAATTATGCATTGGTTCAGCCATCGGAAACGCAGTCAATGTCTATCAAGAACTATAACACAGCAACTCTCGGGGACACGTGCGAGGTAATAACGTGAAATCTTGACTCCTTTCATTCCTTATCCAGCATAAGGTTAAACGCAATAACTTTCAGTAATACAAAACTTAAACGTTGTAAAAGCATCGTAAAAGTGTATAAGGTTTATCTCAAAATATTAGGCTTGTTGCGATACTACCGAGTATCGAGGTATCGAACGGTGTCGAAGTCCCAAACCTAGTTTTTAGTTATTAAACAATAATTCATTTTAATTTCTCTACTGTTTACCTAAGGTAGGGGAAACGCTGAATACGATTCAAACAAAAAAACTCATGATTTGACAGAAATGTTCCTTTTCAGGCTTCTTGAATACAAAAGCTGAGATTTTTACACAAAGCTCCTGTGGTATCTCTCTAATTCAAAAAACAAACGTCATAAATCCTTACTACAGAAAAATATACATTTGATTGAAACATAGTAAGTGTCAAATAATGCGCTCCTTGCATTAGCCGTTTCTGAAACATTTGATGTACGGTTATGTTTCCCCTATTTAATTCCGTTTACATTGGCACGATCTCTATGGAATGTGCTTAAAAATTCATAATTTTCATATTTGTATTTCCTTGCAGCTTAACTTTGGTAGGGAGAGAAGTAACTATATAAAAAATTCGATGACGATATTTTACAGGAAATGCATGCTTTGAGGTTCCTTAATCCCCAGAAAATATTCTAAAATAAAAGCTAGCTGTCTGAAAGGTATAACTCAAGAACGAAAATCAGCTACATATTAAAGTTCCTATCTAAGTCCAGCATCTATCACTCCTTTACCTGAAAAAATGTTCATTTTTTTTCTTTTCTTTTCTCAAGAGTTGCGTCGGCACCCCTCTCTATCAATTCGAAGACTGTGCCGTTGGTGGCAGTCCCGGGTTTGATGCCTGCTCGGGTTGGAGTCGAACGCGGTGTAGTGGTAGAGATAGAAGTAATACTAAAATTCACTGTACTGCTTAATCTAAAAGTCAACTGTGAACGACGTAGTATTTAACAACTCTTTAACTATCTGCCTTCAACTGTGAACTGCTGTGTCCTGCCTATTTTGGGGTGAATCTTGATTATTTCAAGAATACAATCTCCCACCTAAAATTTTGGTATCGGATTTCTTATTGGTCAGTTTGTATAATCATGTGACCTTTTTCCTGGGCTTCTCTTGGTGCTGGATTGCTGTTGGATTGCTGGATTGGTAAAACTGCCGTTCTGTTATATTGTTCCTCACTCCATACTTCTGGAGCGGAAACAAATAGTCATAAAACTTTACCCCTCTATTCTAACACAAATGACACCGTTTTCGCTGACCGTGTGAACAGCATGTTTCTACCCTAACTGCAGAGTTCAAGACATTCTAAACTTAGTTAACAGTAACATTATGTACACGACAAATATTACATTATACAGCAATTACTATTCACATAGTTTTCACATTGTAAACATATATCATTTATATATTAAATTAAACACTGAATAAATTAGCATATAATAAAATTAATTCCGGCACATTCTGTCTCAGAGTTCAGTTAAAATGCCAGTAATTTCAGACATTGACATGGTAAATAAAATGTATAACTTGATTTTTCTGTGAATATCGTGCGAAGTCCTCTTCATTCCGACTACATTCTGCATAAGTGAGAAACTTTAAGAGATAGACCAGAATTCATTCAAATTTGTCATTTGTGTCAAATAATATTTTTGAGCTTTAACGAGATATTTCCTGTTACTCTTTTGAGTTTTTCAATATTTTAAGCAATGCGTTTTTGAACTGTTATATCATTCTTTTGTTTCTCAACAGCCCTGCAGAGAGTAAACAATATTTCTGGCGAATATTTACCACGTTATAATGATTAATGTGAAGCACATTTATATGGCATGCAGCAGTTGAAATATATTGTTCTGTTATCAGTAATTTTTAAATAATTTCAGCAGTTTTCATTGGATAAACTGAATGTCTAAATTAAATTCCTTTACTGAAGACGCTGCTACATGCGAGAGCAAGCATGCTTGTTTTAAAACATGCGTATTCCTGCATATGGATTTTTGCTCTTCTTTTTATTTCAGCTTTCCCCACTTGTGAAATATTTCCCTAGCGCCATGGAGGACCCCGCCCTTGTGCCAGTCAGTATATCATCACCATATTCAGCTCACAGCAGCGGCAGCAGCAAAATCGATACCCTGCCCTTACTCGCGCTGTCAGATCTGCAAGCTTCAGCCTGCCATGATGTTGAGGAGAGTCGACCTAACCACACGTCAGTAAACAAAACACATCTCCCTCAGGAGCTTGCCTCTAGAACCCACTGTAGCATTGTTTCTTTGTTGGACTTTGAGACTGACATAGCATCACATCTTGCGGGAGATGGTGCGCTTCAATACAACTTTTCTGCATCATGTCGCAGTGGGAGTAAACAAACTGGTTCCGACCCTCTTGGTGCTCATCTGATTTGATTTTGTGATGTCTGAAAACCACTGGCGAAACTTAATTTTTAGTAGTGGCATAAAAAGCATTCGCGCTTGCCACCGCCTCCCCATCACCATATCAAAATTAATATATTTCAATCCTCTTCTCGTCCCTTCATTCCAAGTTTTTGGAAGACATCCTTTCACAGTTACATTATGAAGCTTGATTATCAAAATGGAATCAAATACATTTTTTAAAACGTATGTAGAAGATCTAATGAGTGCCCATTTCTTTGTAAATTTTACACCTTAAAGTAAAATATATTAAATTCTCTTCCAGTGCTGTCGTTGTCAGCTTTCTTCAACCAGTCAATAAAGTTATTGACCAAACCAGTTACTTCCTAGGATCTGCTTAACCCACTCATGCGCGTTACTGCGAATCGTTCAGATAAAAAATCGTTCATGAGGTTTTGAAACTGACGATTCGTCTTTCACAAGCGACTTTGTTCTCTGTATTGTTCTTAAGAAATACAAAACAGAAATACAAACTAGACACAAGTGATGACAACAATGAAATAATCACAATGAAATGGTAGCAAAAGAAGTTTGCAGCGCTCATAATTGTTCGGCAAGGAAGTAACGCTATGAAGTATTTACGCTCCAGAATGCTCACATTCACTTGTATTTTTCAAATAAGTGTAGCTGCCAGAACTTCAGCTCAGCGAAAACAATAAGAAATGCGTTTGTCAAGTCTTTGCTCCACCAGTTCATTTAAAATCAGAAGCTGGTCTACGATTCACCTTCCCAAATAATAAATGAGTTTTTTATTTATGGACGCTCTTTAACTGCTGTGGTCCTTAGCGTCCCATTCTATATTGGGCGTTAAAGACCGGTAATTTTGCCCAGAGGCCACTCTATCAGGCTTGAGGTTCTTTTACGTGCCGTAAATCTACGACACGGGACCACCGGCTTTACTTCCATTTCAAAGGAAGCCATGCTAAGGATTTTTACGCCCGAAAAAATCCATCGCCCTCCGCCGGGTTTGAATCCGCAACCTCGGGAAGTAGAGGCTAGCATGGTAACCACTACACCACGGAGGATGATTCACCTTCCCGTCACTATATCCAGATTTGTCCCTCACATTCAAGTCCTTAATGTATTTTGGAATAACTGAAAAAATGAGCAATTAAATGCTTGGGAGTTCCACAAGAATATAACAGATTATTTCTGACACAGTGCATTTCATTGATTTTGAGATTATAAAGAGTGTTTTATCTAACCTCAATAAATATCTACAGATTATATCCAGATATCACAACCTAAAACAA
Organism: Deroplatys truncata; assembly: GCA_030765065.1. NCBI lineage: Eukaryota > Metazoa > Arthropoda > Insecta > Mantodea > Mantidae > Deroplatys > Deroplatys truncata. The sequence goes on from CM060983.1 coordinate 76,920,731, forward strand.
ATTCTGATGATACATTCACACAACTTTCCCTCGCACTATCTTTATTGGAGGTTTACAAACTATTCTCACTAAAGCTTATTTTTCTATCTATTAGATTTAATCCAAATAAACCTTTGAACCTTTGTAGGATTAGCTACATTACACATTGCATTATAAATACAAAGAGAACAGCGATAGTTAATATTTAAGAACTGGAGCCCATATGCTGACCTTAAAATTCCATACTGTTTCCATGCAATCGCAAGAAACAACTGAAAATTGGTGGTACTAAAATAATGACAAGAATTGAACAATTCGAACCGTTAATAACGGATGTCTCAGAAGCGGTTTATGTCACAAAAAACTTATATTAAGGAAATTGTGTGTTTTAAAGAAGTCTACATTTTTTGTGTAGTACGTTTTCGTCTATCGCTTAACGTTAGCAAGTTATACAAGATTATACAAAATTCCTTCCGAATGAAGAGGACTTCTTGGGCTATTTCCAGAAAATTCAAGATATACATTTTATCATGTAAATATCTTTCATATATGGTAATGTAATAAAATTGGTTAGAGCATAATATGTAATTCCGGTGAAATCACGAATTTTATTGAATTTTTGGGAGGATTGCAATACTCCCCCTACTTACTACACGTAGTAGAAAAAGAAAAAATCACTCGATGTGAGACAAAGTCAAAGAATACTAATCAAGATGAATGATAAATTCTCCCCGGATCTTTGGACGTTCTATCTGAAATAGGCTCTGAAGCTTTGGACTTGGCCTTCAAGAAAATGAAGAGCCTTTTAAAACTTGATATATGCAAATGAAGAGCAACGAGACAACGTTTTCCCTATTATATGCTAGGAGCGATCAGAAGGGAATTGGAGGAACAGCATTGGGAACGCCTCAATCTACGGGGTCTTACCTCAAAGACGATGGATTCTGCAGCTATGACAATTACCCATGTTATCATCGCGGGTTATCGTTAACCATTATGTCCAGGTACACCAACAGATTGACTTTACTGTTGTCCAAGTTCTGTTCACTCATTAACAGCTTAGATGCCCAATTTCTGTCATGACATTGGGAGCTGAACTGTCATATTACCCAACTTTGTTGCTATTTATGTATGATATTGACGACGGTTGCGTCGAAGACGTATTCCTGGCCAATATTGCAGTAAGTCGAGGGCATCGACACTGAGAATGTTACATAGCAGCAGGGGTGGCTACCTTTATTAAGGTAGTGCCATGACACTACCTTAATAAAATGAAGAAATACGTATTTGAAATTACTTGCATACTCCCCTATTATGTCAAGAATATGCCCAGGCTTATTGTTCTTAAAGACGCAATGAAATGGCTTGTCTGACAATAGAAAACCATAGAAGCTGAAGGAAACGACTCCAAATTGCGAGTTTGCAACCTTATTATTCCATGGATCCGTGGCACTTCTGTTCCGCACGGATTCATAGCACGCTGGGCTTTCAGTCTAGACTCTAGCGGGGATTGGAGGGACAAAGGATAGTCCATATTCGTGCCAGTTAGTGCCTGTCACGGCTTATTTTGGCAGCACATGCGAATCATAAGTACCTACGTCATCATACACTTTCGTGTGCTATGCTGAGAAGTGAGAAATGCGGTACCAATCACTTGCACTGTAAAGGTTAGCAGAAAATTGTCCATTGTTATATTATATTCGTCATTAATTTTCCATTGTTTATACTTAAAATTAAATTATTTTTGTGATGTTTGAACTGCCAGCAGACGATTGAAAGAGAAGTAAAGCTCTATAGACTGCCCCTGCACCTAGCCAGCTGTGAGTTTGCACGCACGATTTCAACGGGAACCGTGGTTCTTGGCTTAGTTTCATCAGTCCGTGAACTTGCGCTCTAAAATAATGCCTCTACCATTAAGGGCCTGTATTACGATCTCCGGTTAAGGTTCCGGTTAGACATTAACTAGGAGGGGCAAATTTTCGTATTACGACCTTCGGTTAACAGTAACGGGGAATACTCTTAGCGATGAACTAACCGCTACTTTGAGTAACTCTTAGGGTACTAACTTGGAGACAACCATAGAAAAATGGCGTGGTGGTAATGGTAGTGGTGTATTTATTGCGCCATTTCGGGGAGGTATTCTTGGCTCACTTTCTATATCGCACAGGTAAAGTCGCACTTGCGGCTAAGTACTGTGGCGATTAACATCCCGTCCAGGTAAAACTGGGCGACCTGCTCTCGATTGCTGGAGGTATTCCTGGCACCACCACTGCATTCATGCTTCAGTCGCCACTGTACAACAACGACAAAGAACAGAATAGTAGTGTTCCCTCTTAACGGCGCCATGGTTAGTCAGCACTACATCGCATTAGCATGGTAATACACATAAGACTATAGGTGCATGAGTTTTTATACTTCGCGGGTAGATGGATATAAGTAAACAATTAATGCCGATCAGTAGCAAAATATACCCGGGCCGCTAAGCTCAAACAACGACATCGTTCATATTGAAACATAGTTACATCTAATCGTTACTGGTAACCGTTAACGCCCTGTATCTGCGACAGTTATAATGTTACTTGAAAATAACTGTTTGTCATATCCCTGGTATCCATTAATGCTGGTGACGTGAGCACTGCGCAGTCTTGTCATTCAAAGTAACAAGTTCGTAGCTATTAGGGAAGAGGGAGATAACGTGTTTTAGGTATATCATCGTATAGCACAACACTATGACTGTGTAGGAAGGCAACCGATTTTGCATCTAGAAATAGACCAGCTCTAAATAAACATCCTAGTAAATTAGTTTTTCGGATAAACTCAATCTTGCAAACTAACAGGGCCCTATACACGTTTTTTACGCTTTATTTTGCTTATGTAGAATTTGTTGATTATTCTTTATTTCTGTATTTTTACCATTAAGCCTTTAAGCCTTTTCTGATATTCCCTTAATCTCTAGCCATATATTGCATTATTGGGAGCATATGGAGTGTGAACCCATAAGAATCCTATATGAACATATTATATACGTCGAAAGCTTTTGAAACATTACAGCAATTTTAACGTATCGCTTTTTAAATATTCACAAAGAGTAGGATACTGTATTTCCGGGGAAACAAAATAAATAGCATTAATTAATGCAATATTGGCACAACCAACTTCTTTCCGCTTGGACGACATGATGACTTGCGTGGTTTATGAACTTGTACGATATATGGCAACGCGCCGCACTTTTTGTTTCTGCTTTTTGTGTATTTATTTTTGTATCGGGTTCAAGCGAAGTTACGTCACAGCTGGAGTGACGCGCGAAGTGCTTGTGCTGGGGTTGAAAGGTCAGCAAACAGGACCAAGTCGGCCACCGTATGTGTTAACGTTTTAAACGAGGCAAAACCAAGCTGTTCTTTTTCATGTTCTGGTATAAGTGTTGGCCAGGGAAATCGTTTGTTTTTCCTTTGTCTGCGTATCTGTATTTTCTCGGGGGAGGAAATAGCTAGGCTGAGCGTAATTTTAATTTCTGCTTGGGAGGGGCAAGATTGTCTGAAGCAGTTTCCCAAATTTGCATGTGGATTTTAAAGACACATTTAGCCTAAACAAAATTGTATTTTACTTCTTAAATGTGAAATATTTGTATTAAAAGTACGTTTGTCGATATTTTTCGTTTGATGGAGCAATAATAACCAGTAGGCTAATTAATTTTTGTAACTTAGGGGGGAGGCAATGACCCCCTTCTGACCGCCCTAAATTACCCTCCTGAACTACGCATATCCGGAATCTGTAGCCCTCCTTCACAAGATAGCAAGTGTATCCTACACTTTTTCATGTAGGTAGACATTCATTCATATCTACGCTGAAGAGAAACTGAAAAATCTGATATTACATTCACATTGACTTTATCTACCACAGTATATTTTATATACCTTCTACGTACTGTAGGCCTCTGACGAGAAAACGTTTGCGGGGTGTTTTGCTCTCCGAGGAGTGAGGGTGATAGTACCATGTGGCAGCTCACGACGATGTCATAAATAGATCTACTATCTACATTAAAAACATCGCGCAACGTTATTACTCCAACGTGTTTCAATTGGAGCAGTGGGCAGGTGTTTTCTAGTGATTTATTAAGTTATTTACAATGCCCATTAAGAAAGGAAGAACTCTACACAGTCAACCCGAGAAATATCTTGAAAGTAGAGCCGTAATCTTACTCAGCACTAGAACTGTTGATGTCAACACATTCCTTACAGACACATTCTCGTGAGAGGAACACAGTACATACTATGCTTACGAAAATCTATTTTGGTGTCTATATCAGTTAACCTTCGCAGAAATAGTTTCGTCACACATTTCCTTGTAAGTTGAAGGGTGATAGAGGAAATTGAATCCGTAGTCAGATGTTTAAAAGCTCGTCGCCATGGCCTTGTTCCATATTCTTTTACTGAGGTCGCGAAAAACAATAGAATAGCCACAACACTTCAAAAAATTACAAAAGCATTGAAAATTCAGACCAACAATAACGGATAGCTCGAAAATGGTCACATAAATTTATTTGAAGCAATTGTGTGTTCTAAAGAGAATTGCAATTTTACCTAACCTTTAACATTTATCAGTTGTATAAAATTCTATCGGAATGAAGAAAATTTCACAGACTATTCCAGAAAATTCAATATATAAAGTATTTGTCATATAAATATCTTAAATAAATTGTTTTTTAATCAGAATCCTTAGAGCCATTTTAGAGAAAAACGAAAATTTCGGAGAATCTTCCATGTAAAGGGGCTTGAGTGGGGGAACTTTCATGAAAATTCTTGGAAGATGCTGAACCTAAATACCAAGTTCTCTCTCTCTCTCTCTCTCTCTCTCTCTCACACACACACACACACACACACACACACGCGCGCGCGCGCGCTTTTTTCTAAAACTGTTTTTTTTTATTCAGGCACCTCAGAACATGTATTTCCGATGAACTCTCAATATCGAATTTTTGGGTGAAATGTAATAGCTTCTCTACCTAGAGAAAATAAAGAAGGGAAAGTAAAGATAGAGAGAGTAAAACAATCTTGAAATATGCAGAACGCCAGTGAGAATTGCCTGATAGAAAAGCTAACATTTTGAAACACGAAGAGGAATGTTTTGAGTGGTAACGGCGTATGTCTCCAGAGTAGCAACTCCGGGATCACTTCCGTATAATACGAGACGTGTTTTTAAAGTGAGTGCCGATGATTTTTTAAAAAAATAATAAAACATTAATTTCAAAACACTTATTATCACACATTACCTTACAACTTAAGACTACTTCTCCACGTAGTTCACCGCCGTTATTCAGGCATTTGACGTAACGGGAAACCAGTTTATATATGTTTTCCTCAAAGAATGATGCCGCCTGTAATAAGAGTCAAGTCTGCACTTCTTGTTTCACATCTTCATCGTCGTTGAAATGTTTTCCACCAAGGAATATCTTCAGATGAAGAAAAAGATGAAAATCTATTGTGCCAAATCCGGGCTGTTGTGCATACGCGTTACAACCAATTTTGTTGATATGGTCTACAGTTTCTAACAGGCTGCTAACTCTTGGATTATTTCTTATTTCCTCACTTCCGATGCAATCTAGTCTGGTTACTCTCACTACACCGAGCGGAATGGTCCAGGAGGCAACGTCTGTGTCCCGCATTCAGGAGGTCGTGGGTTCGATTCCCGCAGCCAACCTTCCTGATCTATGAGTTTTTTCCGGGAATTTCCCCGGGTCGCCAGGTGGATCATTAAGTCCTTCCAATGTCTTGTCCCGCCATTTCACCTCCTTTCGCATTTCACTTCACCTTTCATTTGCTTGGTTTCTTTCAGGGTTGCAGGTGTCGGCGGGAGGTCTCGGTGTGTGCATGACAGGGAAAAGGATGCCCTATGGAAACCTCCCCTTGATTGAGACGGTCTCCGGTTCCCAGACTTCCCAGGGGATATGTAAGACCCACAGGGGTGGGGGAGGACCCAGCTGCTTCAGTGCCCATCCGGGGAGTTTAAATCTGGAGGTGGTAGGGACCTTGTCCTCTGCTTTTCGTGCCTCCTGGATGGCCGCCCTCTGTCTCACGCAACGTTATTACTCCAACGTGTTTTCTAGTGATTTATTAAGTCATTTACAATGCCCATTAAGCAAGGAAGAACTCTACACAGTCAAGCCCAGAAATATGTTGAAAGTAGAGCCGTAATCTTACTCAGCGATAGAACTGTTGATGTCAACGCATTCCTTACAGAACATTCTCGTGAGAGGAACACAGTACATACCATGCTTACGAAAATCTATTTTGCTATCTATATCAGTTAACCTTCGCAGAAATAGTTTCATCACGAGAGTGATAGAGGAAATTGAATCCGTAGTCAATGTTTAAAAGCTCGTCGCCATGGCCTTGTTCCGTATTGTTTTACTGAGGTTGCGAGAAACAATAGAATAGCCACAACACTTCAAAAATTACAAAAGTATTGAAAATTCAGACCAATAATAACGGATAGCTCGAAAACGGTGACATAAATTTATTTGAAGCAATTTGAAGCAATTTATTTGTGCATAGGCACAAAAGATCTGTTTAGGTCAAGGTGCTAAGTCCCCCTCCGCTTAGAATCCTAATCCTAAGCCTACTTCCACTACACTTCGGAGAATCGCGTTATTCGGCTTCAATCTTTCTCCGTTAAGATCCCAATTTCGCTCCCATGCAAGCCTGTTGATATTGTCATAATGTTGAATTTTTCAAACTGTATATCTTTCCTTGTTTTATTATGGAGTATTCTTCTAGTGGTCTAGCATGTGTTATTAAATTTAGCAATTTTATGATTAATGTAGTTTTCACTTGTATTAGATAAATGTCAGCCAAGAAAATTAAAATTATTTACTTGTTCTATGACGTAACCTTCGACTACAACCTCTGATGGCACAGCCCTTTTACCTATGAATGAATGTCTTTACTTTGGTTTTCTCTTTCGAGATAGTTAAATTCATATCCTTCGTGATTTTGTACAGTTCAAGTAGCCCCCTTTGTAGGGTACGCTCGTCACTAGCTAAAATAACCCGATCATCAACAAACAAGAGCTTTTTTTAAATAATATTTTATTAACTTTCTTAGATATATTAAACTTATGAAATTGTAATTCCAATTTCCTTATCTCTTCGCCAAGTTAAAGATTAAAAAACGTAGGCGACAAACTGTAGCCCTGTCTTAACCCCTATGTTTACCGTAACGTTATACAGTTTTCCTTCTTTGGATTTGTAGCATATGCTATAATAAAACAAGTGAGGTGGCGCTGCAGTAACGCGTATGACTCGTATTCAGGATGCCTCGGGTTCGATTCCCGGCGACCGCCCACTCTGACCTTGGGTTTTTCGAGGGTTTTCCCGAGTCTCAACTAATGCTGGAGCGGTTCTTTCAACCCCCGAATTCCCTGTCCCTTCATTTCGTTCAATTCATCATTTCATTCATACTTCACCCCGTTAGGTCTGTTTTAGGGTTGGAAGTGTCGGCATGGCAGGGAAAAAGATGCTCTCTGTGGAACTTTCTCCCTTCCTCGGCTGGTTGCCGGTTATAAGAAAGGGGCATTGACCCTGTGTGGGGCGGGGTCCCCGATCTCTCTGTCGACTGTCGGCCGTCTCACTCTGGAAAGTGTAAGAAACCTGTCATTGCCGTGCAGTCACTCCTGGTTCCGGCCACCCGGTGTCTCCTCTCACATCCTCCTACCCTTGCCGGGTCACTCCCTTGTGGGGCATAGGTAAAATATCCTACCTGGATCAGAGCGAGTCCCCTCTGATAATAAGAGTAATAAGAGAGAAACATGCTAGAATATATAATCCTTGTTTCCGCATCTTGCATGTAACCAAGTCAATACCTGAAATATTTTTTTTCCTCCATAAACATAAACTGGATAAAAGAATTGCTTTTTATATAAATATCATAATGGAAATGAAAAAGATAGGGAAATTCGTACGAATGTTGCATTGCTTTTCTTTCCTCTACAGGCTCAAGGCTGACAAATCCATTTGTAGTTCAAACAATTGACAATTGCCTCATCCCTCTGTATATAACAGCACGCATATTACCTCTGAAACCATTTCTGTGCAAATATTTATTACAAGTTTGCGAACATATATAATAATGGGTATAGAAAATTACGTGGCTATTGTTATCAGATCTTTAGCGCTGCATGAGCTCATGACAAACAATAACCTATTTGTGATTTAAACAGCTGAAAGATTTGTTGTACACAGACAAAATCCATATTGGCATAATTAAACCATATCTGGGCAGATATTTATCGATATTAACCTAAACGGATAAAAAGAATCTCTTCACATGATTAATATATTATACAGGTTGTACCATTTAAGTTGAGCCTGTACAAAACTAAGCGTACAATGTCTTGAATAAAAGTTGCTTGATATCATGGGAGAAAGTAAATGCCATTAGTCGTGTTTTATTTGGAGAACTTGTGATGGTCAGTTTAGGGTAAATTTAATTTGACATTGATTGTAAGTTCCCATTTTAAAAAATTAAATTGACCGCAAAATGGCCATCATAACGTTCTCCAAATAAAACACGACTAATAGCATTTACTTTCCCCCCATAATATCAAGCAACTTTTATTCAAGACATTTCTTTCCACAACGCTTGGTTTTGGAGGTATTCTGTAGTCTCAACAATGGTCTACTCTGTACATATCTGGGGTGTGGTGATCAGCTAGCAGAGGTTGCAGCGTTTGATTCTCAACCGTGGAGAAACTTCGGTCCAGGGTTCAGATTCGAGTGTATATAATGTTAATTCATTTTTACAATGCGAAAGGCGATTACAAACCGCACTGCATCTGTAGCCGAGTGGTCAGTGTTCTTGTGTTCTTGGCTTCTTAAGCTGGAGGTTCTGTGTTCGGCTCCCGACTGGGATGGAGAACCTATCTTTATCCAGAATTATTCTCTACCCTCCGTAAAAAGTATTGATAGTCAGAGGCATAGCTAGGAGAGTGTTGGGGGTTGCAACCCTTGCTAAAAGAAATTTAAAAATGAAATGCAAAAATAGCTTCGTTAAAAGAATAACACCTTTATAGGTTGGGGAAACAAATACTTCCTAATCGTATCAATGGTAACACTCTGTTGCATGTCTTGGACAATATCGCCAAAAGTGACAGAAGGTCTAGTACTTTAGACGGCGTGGGCACAACCATGTTAAGATATCGAGGGCATGTTTTCGTTCCGGTGCTAAATTTGGTGCTTTCCAAAGGAGTGCAACATCTCCCATTTTAGACCACAATAGAAACTCAATTATGCAGTGAAATGAAAGACCTGCAGCGGTATCATAAAATGCCTACTTCACAAGATCATTAATTCTCATGTCACAACGCATTTGCCCTTTACAATACGCAAAACATCTCATCCTAATTTTAATTACAATTACTGCGCTTTAATCTGTGAATGTGAAATCGATTTATTTAGATATTTCAACCCAGGATTAATTACTATTTAACATTTGAATTAATATAAAATGTTTAATAAATGGATCATATACATAAACCCGCTCTTAATATTATTCAGGCTACACTACTGTTGGTAGTATAAATGCGGGAGTGAACATTTGAAAACTTTTTGCATTACATTCACATGACTTTTCTGCCCACTGTTTTACAAACTATTCTTACAAAAGCTTAATCTTCTGCATGCGAGATGAGCATCTGCAGAAATGATAACATTACATATTTCATTGTAGGTAGAAGGGTAGATGTGTAAGCTTAAGCGAGTGACATAGTTTTACTTTCTCTACTACGTATAGTAACCCAGGGACCTGCATGTGGGATTTGTGGTGGACGAAGCGGCGTCTGGGCGGGTTTTCTCCGGGTTCTCCGGTTTCCCCCGCCATTCATTCCACCAAGTGCTCCATCATCACCTTTCCTTTCATCCATTTCACCAACATTTCGTTTCATCTACTACCTTCCTCCCATACCAGGCATCGGGCTGATCACCCATCCTGGATGCTCTGTCTAATCCATGAGTGTCTGCTCCTCGACGGGCCTCTGACCCCAATCACCCGCTTGTAAGTCCTGGGGGGTGTAAGTCCTACATAAGAGGAGGGTAAACAGATATTGAATGAATGAATGAATGAATACTACGTATAGTAAGTAGGGGAAGTATTGTATTCCACCCAAAAATTCAATACCGAGATTTTAACGGAAATACATGTTTTGAGACCCCTTAATCCAAAAAAGGCATTTGCGTCTGTGTGTGTGTGTGTGTGTGTGTGTGAACAGCATAACTCAGAAACGAACAGTCGGATAAACACCAAACTTGGTATTTAGGTTCAGTATCTTTCAGAGATGCGACACGAAGGTTTTCAAGAAAATCCCCCCACCCCAGATTACCCTTTACATGGAACATTTTTCGAAAACTTTAATTTTCTCAAAAATGGCTCTGACGATTTTGATTAAATTATCATATGTTTAAGATATTTTCATGCCAAATGAAATGCATATCTCGAATTTTCTGGGAAGGTCTCCAAAAGTATTCTTCATTGTGAACGACTTTTGCATAACTGGTAAACCATAAGAGATAAACAAAATTTTACTACACAAAAAGTGTGGATCGCGTTAAAATACAATTTTTTTTATCCAGTGGGCCTCAGAACATATATATCAGCGAAATCTCGATATCGAAATTTTGAGTGAAATATCATTCCTCCAGGAGGAAGGGTTCAAATGACGCAACCACGGGAGGCTATAGACCGCAGGCAGACAGGCAAAGAGACGTACGGAAGTCCATACATTCTTAAATTGAAGACCCGAGCAACCACTGAAGGTGTCCAGAGAGGGCAATGAACGACCCGTGCAACCAGGCAGCCCTCTGCTGTCCACGTGGAATACTCTTTCTTTGAGCAAGCATCAGCGCCATCTGTCCGGTACCGCCTTACTCCATGGAATCTAAAACCACGCCTTAAACATGAGTGGTAGCAAAATGAAACGGAAATGAAAGAAAGAGAATCGTGGTAAATGAGAAACCACTTCAGCATTCCTCTACCGACCAAGCTGAACAACGAAAAGCCCAAGGTCAAAGTGGGCGATCGACGGAAATCGAACACGAGACCTCCCAAATGTGAGCCGCACACGTTACCGTGGAGCCAACTCGTTTGATGATATAGCGTGTCTCACGCTTAAAAGACAGTACAGGTTAAATGTGGGTTACAGGTTGCCACGTGTGCTATACGTGCGCTCGCAACCTGAGCGCCTAGCTGTGATCGGTATACCAGTCTAATTTTGTCTTGTGAATGATACATCACCAAATAGTGAATTATCTTCACCTATATAAGGCTATTGTAAGACATTTAATTTTCACCTACACTTTATCATTTCTCTCTGCATTTTTAGTCTTTGAAATACCTTTTTACAAGCATAAAATATATATTATCGAAGTAATATATATATATATATATATCATAATAATAAAGGCTATAATTTGGTAGGGTATCATCACCATTTATCCTTGACAAAAGTGTATTCAACGTTAGTGGAATGTGTTCAAACAGCAAAGATGAACATGCGCCGCACTACTGTTTCTGAACACCCGATAGCTTTACCCGTTTCTTTTAGTGCCTTACTAACGCTCATTTAACCTGAATAATCTAACACATCCATTAATATTTGGCGCTTGTTCTTAGCTTACCAACATTTCGTCTCTTCCTAGCTTCTTCCTCCATAACCATAAATATTTACGTAAAATGTTCTAACACATCACAATGTTTCACACGTTATAAACGTACACACTTCCTTACAACTGATGTTAATCTTTATTGGCTTCTGCCTCGCACCTGTTGGCTGAATAGATGGATGACTTTTGTTTATCATACACACTGAATGCAGGAAGATAAAGGACTCCCGCTTCTTTTAAAAACTGTCTCCAACCCTCCTCAACATTTTCTCTCGCTTGGTATCCGTTGTAAATTCAGTAACCGAATTTTCTACTGCAAAGGTATAGACTTTCCTGAAAATATTTAATTTAAAAAATTATAACACTCATCCAATAAAAGATAGACAATTTAAACTGGGCAGGTGCCAACACCCTAGTTTACTTTAGCTAAGAAAACTATATTGTTGCTTTCTACCCTTTAGTTTATTAGTTACTGCGTGATGACCAAAGAATCAGCAAACAGAGTTTTACTGAAAAACGGTTTTCTTTAGAAATGTGTGCCCACAGCAATCTATAAACACTCTAAAAATAATATAATCTGATAGAGAAAAATATTCTGCTTTGCATAATATGTTCAAAGCTGAAATTTATAACAAATGAACAGCGCAAGATTAGTAAAGGACGACGCTAATGAGAACATGTATGCGTTAGATGAGACGGGGATATCCCATTTACCTCCATACTGTCTTTTAAGGTTGAGACAAGCTATTTACTTACAGTGCGTTAATTCAGGCGCCTCTAGCAAACCATATGAAAATGATAGGGGTCGCTCGTTCCTGTCATTTGTTGTTTGTCGCAGTCACTCACCCCACCTCTCTCACTCTGCATACATTTCGTGTAACCGGGAGGAAGGGTAAAAATTCCGACGGGTCATTCACGAAGATGAGTGGTAGCAAGCGAAGATTATGCAAACTCAGCAAGATGTGTTTCCGTCGCTTTTCGATAGACTTCAGACAAGTATACGGTTCGTGCGTCATTAATCTTAAAGGCATCTGTAACAAAGTAAACGGTGTTAGACAAGGCGCCTCCTTCCTACTGTGCTGTTAAGAATCTGATGTGTAAGAGCCACACGAGTTCCTCTATCACCCTTTCGCTTTACTACTGCTTCTTTCCCACCTTCCCTTTTGGACTGTAAATATTGAAAAAATTTCATCCTCGGCATATGGGTTATTCCATATGTTTTGTATTATCTTGCCTTATCATTCCGCTTATATAATTCTACTTTTATTTCTTTGTTAGATTCATTGTCAACTTCTCGCATCCTGCAGTTGTCCTCGGACATTTCATTCCATTTACTTGAAGCTTGTTTTTATTTATTTTGGTCATAATCTCAACTTTATCTGTATAACAGTTTAAGCATGACATAACATTTTAATGTACTAGTCGGCCACGACATGAATGCACTTGTAGGAGGGCGCCACTGTGTTTTGTCCACAATCAAGGCTAGGGATTCGGGAGGAGTGAGGGGCAAAGCGATAGGAAAATGTACAGTCGCACAGTGAAAACAATACTACATTTGCAGCCCCCAGTCTCGCTAGTAAAGTATTTTGGAACTGCGGATGTTTTCTTTGCCTGATTGTGCTTCCGATGCCTCACCGCTTGTTTCGCAATCGTTTAGCTCCTCTTCTCACCACACGCACTCGTATTGTGGCCGACTAGTGGTATATTTTCTTGCTTTATTTTTACCATTTTTATTTCAAATTTAGTGATTGCTATTTCATTTTGCCGACGTCGTTAAGGCACAGGCTCGTGTATGAGGTCCGCGTTTCAAATCCCGCCAGGACCGCTCTCCCTGACTGAGGCTTTTTCCAGGTTTTACTCATTTCTTATAACTGGAAAATGCCGGAAAGGTACCGTACTCTTGGGCCTACAACGTTTTTTCCTTTCCCAATTATACCAGTGTCGCCGTCTATGGTGCCATATGAGGCAAAAGCGGACATTAAACACTACTAAAAACATAAAAAACAAACAATAAGAAATATATATATATGCAGCATGTAAAATGTCTCAGAAGGTAGTGTGAATCTACGGACGATTATATACTATCGCGAACTTTCCTGTCCCTTATTTCCTCTTATTTAGTTTGCTCACATCTTGCAGGGTAGCAGGGTTAGGTGCGTTGGACGACGGTGTGTGGCATATGCGGTGGATGTGCTTTGACTAGACAACTGTTTCTTCCCTGGCATGTAAGTTTTACCACGAATCTGTCCATGGGAATAAGGAGCGGACGGCTATGTTCAGTCTGGAAATCTTAAGATTCTGCTGTGCTTGTCGCAATCAGATCTACCACTTCGTATTCACTCACTTGATCCATTCCTCCCGGTGGTTTAATAGGCGCAATAGACCTAGGCTTAACTGCAGTGCTGAAATTCTCTTCCGTTTCCCATCCCCCTCCCTAACCACATGTGATACGTAGTATACTAAAAGTTTAAATGTGTCTACTTGTCATTTCGCATTATTTTCGAACTTGTAATTTCCTTCTTAGGTTTCAGACATAGATACAAAATACTACATTAATTGATGCATTATTCAGTTCATATATTTATTTCTATACATTTAGGAGTATAATAAATATAAGCGTGAAAGAAAAATAATTCTTATAAAATTTCCTTAAAAAAACCGAACGTCACTCATGCACTGCATCACACTTTCGTTTATATAAGTATTAAAAGTAATGGAGAAAAATTGCAGCTTTACCTTATACCTAAATTGATTTTCTCTATTTTGTAATTTTTCGCTCCATGCATTTGAATTTTTGTGATGTTTCGATTAAGTGGAGTGGGATACTGTTTTAGTTTCCCTAGCAGTTACTTAATAGTAGGCATAAGAAATATTGAATACGATGTCGAGATTTCACCAGACCACTTTATGAAACAAACAAAACAAAAAATAAGTACTAATGTGGGGGCAGCGTGTCTGCTTCACATTCAAGAAGTCCCGAGTTTGAATCTCGGTTAGGGTGAGGTACCCGGATAAGTAAAGATGAATGTCGGATAACTCCAAGCTCTATGGACCCAGGGCACATTTGAGAATAATTTCACACATTTCATTCAACGTCCGATATAACCTAACTGGTTAAAGGACGTTAAAGTTAAGCCCTCTCCAAAATTTAGAAAATGATCTGTGTGTGAAAAACATTTCAAAACAATGAAAAGTCAAATAAACACCAAACTTGTATTTAGGCTCAGCATCTTCCAAGGATACGACAGGAACATTTAAGCAAAATCCCTCCACTACCTATACTGCCCTTAATATGTAAGAAAACCTTTTATTTTCTCAAAAATGAGTAACGATTTTTATTAAAATGCTCGTGTTTGAGATACCCACATACATACATGAGGAATACAGTTTACTTATTAATTTTCTGCGAATAGCCTGTGAAGTCCTTTTCATTCTCAACAAATTTTGTAAAGTTTGTATAATTGGCAAATCATAAAAGATAAATAAAAACTTAATACACGAAAAATGTAGATCCGGTTAACTCTCGCAGCCTATGTCAAATAAATGTTTGTGTGGCATTAACCACTCCCGAACCATTCGTTTTTATGGTTTTGAATGTCGCAATACTTATTACATTTTTGCTTTCTCTGGCACCTAGTTGGTAAAGGAAGTGTATTCCAATAAAAAGGTTCGTTTTCGAGAGTTGACACGCTTTGTTTTGCGACTCCTGAATCTAAAAGAGCAGGTGTGTATATGTGTGAGAGAGACAAACAGACAGGACATAATACGCTAAGTCTATACATGCACATTTAAGTTCAGCATTTTCCAAGGATACGACAAGGATTTTCAAGAAAATCTCCAACTAAACTACATCTTATATAAAAACTTGCTAAAAAAAACCTGATGTGTTACACTCACATGACTTTCTCTACTCTTGTACAAACAATTTTTTCAAACGCTTATTCCCCATATGCTTCATGTTAATCGAGATGTTAATCTTATTGCTAATTTTCTTGTAGGTGCAAGGGGAACATGGTAGACTTTTTAAGAACTGGTTGCTTTGTGGCGCATTCCATTCTCTTTGTACGTCCAGGACATAAAAGCATGAACACCGAATTCCCATTTCAGAAAAAGTATTGAAAAATGTAAGGGAATAACAAGCAATATCTCTAAAATGTTTCACTCAACAACAAAAAAATGTATATGACATAAATTGTGTATTTTAACGCGATCTACATTTTTTGTGTAGTATCTCTTATGGTTTACCAGTTATGCAAAAGTCATTCACAATGAAGAATACTTTTGGAGATATTCCCAGAAAATTCGAGATACACATTTCATTTGTCATGAACATATCTTAAACATATGATATTTTAATCAAAATTAAAGTTTTCGAAAAATGGTCAATGTAAAGGGTAATCTGTGGTGGGGGATTTTCTTGAAAACCTTGTGTCGCATCTCTGGAAGATACTGAACCTAAATACCAAGTTTGGTGTTTATCCGACTGTTGGTTTCTGAGTTATGCTGTACACAGACACACACACGGACATGTTTCCAAAAAAAAATTTTATTCAGGGGGTCTCAAAACATGTATTTCCGGATTAAATCTCGGTATCGAATTTTTGGGTGGAATACAATACTTCCCCTACTTACTATACGCAGTAGAGAAAGTAAGAACTTGCTAAAAGATGTGAAGAGACACAATTTATTTCAAATAACTTTTATGGCATCACCATTTCCAAGACCTCCGCTGTTATTGCTTTCAATTGTTCAATAATTTGTCTTTCTTTTTACTTTATCTACCACGTGCATGGTAGGTAGAGAAACTATTGCATTCCACTCGAAAATTCGATACCGAGATTTCACTGGCAATACATGTTTTGAGGCCCCCTGATTGCAAAGAAAAGCATTTTTAGGAAAAGGTCCGTGTGCCTATGACTGTGTCTCTGCACAGCGTAATTCAGAAACGAAAAGTCGGATAAATACCAAGCTTAGTATTTAGGTCCAGTACTTTCCAAAGATACGACAGGAAGATTTTCAAGAAAATCCCTCCACCCCAATTACCCTATACATGGAACATTTTTCGAAATGTTTTATTTTCTAAAAAGTTGCTGAAACGATTTGTATTAAATACAACATATTAAAGATATTATAGATGACAAATAAAATGTTTTTCTTGCATTTTTTGAAAAAAAGTCTTTGCACTCCTTTGTGTAGTCTTGTATAAGTGGTAAACGTGCCGCCCCTGTAGCCGTGGTAGCTGGAGTGTATAGCTCCGCCAAGCTGAGAGACGCGGGTTCGAGTCCCGCCATGGGCATGGATGTTTGTCTGTTCTGTGTATTAATTGCGGCAATGAAAACAGTAAAAACACAATAATCATAAACTGGGTGAAAGAAGGGAAATTAAAAAAAAACACTTAAGCGATAGACGATAACGTACTACACAAAAAACACTCAATTTATTTCAAATAACTTTTTTGTGGCATCGGCCATTTTCGAGACTTTAAAAGGTCTATCGATTTTTAGTGTTTATCGCGATGTCATGGAAAGTGTAGGGAATTTTAAGGCCATAACTAGGTCTGTTCGACCTTGATCTGAGTTCAAACCGCCGTGAGCCAATTTTTAATAACTAATACATCTTTATTCCTTGAACAATATCTTTAAATTGATTAATTCTCTTTAAATTTTTTTCTCAATTTTATTAATTTTATTTAATATCACATAGCGTCCAGTTCTAAAACATTTAACTATCGTTGTTCTCTTTGTATCTATAACGAAATGTGTAATGTAGCTATTTCCAGAAACGTTTATATCGATTAATATGAAATAGATAGAAAAATAAACTTTTGTAAGAATAGTTTATAGAAGCTGGGTAAACAGTGGGTAGACAAAGTCATGTAACACATCATTTTTTTTGGAAAAACCATTGGTTTGCTTCTGACGGTGTCATTCAAAGAACGTAATTTCAAAGCGAGCATGTGGGGAACCGAATTTTAAAAGATTTATCCTGAGTCTCGCTTGTACCTACAACGAAATGTGTAATGAAATCATTTCTGCAATATTTTATCTCGATTAACATGTAGTGGGTAGAAAAATAAGCTTTTGTAAGAAGAGTTCGTGGAAGAGATAATAAAATAAGCCATAGTGAGCAGGTAGTCATGTATACGTAACAGATCAGATCATTTATTCATAATGTTGCATAGAATATGTTTATCAATTTTATCTAAAGATTTGATGTATACAGTATAGAATACGGGTTTCTCTGGTGAAACCAAATGCTCTTTTATGATTTATTGCAAAATACATATATATTATTGATGTAGGATCTTCCCGTTCTAAAAGCTGTTTGTTATTCTTTGAATGTACGTTTTAAACTCACAGAAATTATCTTTGGGATCGGCCGTATTGATGGGACTCATTTCTGATGCGTATTTCTGGGCAATGAAAAACATTCATTAAGTACTAAGTGTAACACATTACAAAAATTTGGGAGTTTATCATTATGTTTTTTTTTTAATATCGCATCCCTTAGATGGTTGCGACCTTGACGAAAACATTCTTGGGCTCTAACAGTTATATTATCCATAACGAGGTGCAACATTTCGGCTGGAATGACTTGCATCTCCCTTCGGATGTTTTTCTTTCAGTTCATCAACCGTATGTAGTCTTGTCATGTATACACCTTTTCCTTTAGGTAATCTCATTCTTGAAATGAGGATCCTAGGTTATAGAGATATATGGATGCAACGGGATGGTGCTACTACTCAAACAGGATTAATGTCAATGAGAACCGTTCAATAACAATTCTCTGGATGCCTCATTTCTCGATTCCACTGGCCATCCAGATTCCCGGATCTAACCCCACCGGACGAATTCCTGTGGGGTTACCTAAAGGAAAAGTGTACATGACAATTGATGAATGAAAGAAAATATCCGACGTGGATAGAGGCCATTCCAGCCGAAATGCTGCGTCATCATATGGACAATATGAAAATTAGAGCCAAAGAATGTTCTCGTCAAGGTGACAATCATCTAAGGGATGTCATATTCAAAAAATGAGCAGAGTGATAAACTCCCATATTTTGGTAATGTGTTGTTATCCTTGCCCAGAAATGCTCATTAAAATGCGTCCAAACAATATGGCTCATGTCATTTCTCACGAAAGAGGAAAAAAAGAAGCTTTTGGAAATTACGGGATAATTTGAGCTATAGGGCTCCAAGTATTAAAGAAATTAATCAATTACCAAATCCACCAATTATAATAGGTATAACTGTATTGCAAAATATTAAGGAGCGATATGTCAAGATAATTATCAACATTGTTCTTTCTCCTTTTTAAAATATGTGCCTTACTATAAATATATTCTAATAAAGAGGTACAGGTTTCTTTAAGCAGCAATTACTAGGGACATCCAGAAAGTAAAGAACGATTTTGCATAAGTCAATAATAATGAAAGATATCAACACAAGACTTTATTTACAAAGATATAGTTGTCAAGGCATTTATTGTAACGTGGTACCAGTTTTTCAATGCCGATGGTTGCTCCTCTACCGCCAAAGACAGTCACTGCCTCTTTGAGGTCTTCATCGGTTGGAAACACTTTTCCAGGCAAAAACTCATTTAGTTTCGGAAACAAGTGAATATACTGAATTCTTTCATCAACATTTGCTTTCAACTCATCCGTAATGAGAGATGACCTTCCACACCGGTCTTCGTGGTGCACACTGGGTCTTCCTTGGTTAAACATCATGCACCATTTCCTCACTGAAGACTGGTTCATTTCATTATCACCATATACTTGCATTATTTGACTATACATTTCTATTGGCCGAACATTTTGCGCATTTAAAACATTAATCATACTACGCACTTCACATTTGGCGAGATTTTCTGTTGGTGCCGCCATTTGGATAATTTGTAGAACAGACAGGCGTGACCTCTCAGCAACGAAACTCGACTCACACTGGAGTAAGGAGTTAACTAGCGTGCATACTATTAAGATGGCGGAGGGGGGAGCGGTACCGAGCGTGATGTGCAATTGTTCTTTACTTTCTGGATGTCCCTCATATTTAACAATTTGAGAATCTATATATGAATGTTCCAGAATGATACATTTGTACCATCACAACCCCACTTACTTTAGGATTTTTTAAAAGCTCCTGTATTTCCTTATCGATATTAGTTTTCTTTGTATTATACTCTTTGTCCGTTTTTTGTTTGGTTCATAATAGTTTATATAATCTAATCTCCGTCTAACAGTATTATGATATTAACAATGACATCATTAGTATTGAAATGTTTGATTCGACATAGGATTCACATTAAAGCTTATAACTTTCTCTGCATTGTATGCGTGAGAAAGATAGAGATTTAGAGAGAGAGAGAAAGAGTTAAAGGTATGACTAAGAAATTAGGTTCAGTAAATAAATCACGGTTTTAAGTAGGGCGTCTTTCAACTATGCATAGGCCGACATTTTTTGGGAATTCTCCCCACCCCAAACCATTCTTCATTCGGAAACATTTCGGTTATTTTCATTTTCGCAAAAATTAGTTTATTTTATATAAATGGGCATGGCAATATAATGCAAATCTTCAATTTTCTGAACACATGGTGGACCATTTAAATTCAGACTGTACAATATCTCCAAAATTAAACCTTATAGAAAGAAATGTTTTCAATATAAGTTGCTTGATATTATGGGGGAAACTAAATATCATTAGTCCTTTTTTGTGTAGTACGTTATGATAGATCAATTTAATTTTTTAAATAGGAACCTACATTTTGTATGTTGTTTTCTCATTAGAATGGTTTATAAAAAGCTGTTTATTTTGTGATAGTGATGATAAATAAGAAAATAAATTAAAAAATGTTGGTTCCCAATTACGAAACGTAACTTGACCCTCAAATGACCATCCATGAACGTTCCAGCCATTCATTGCGCTCTACGTACTCAGCCATTAAGAATTTTCGTTGTTATTTACGTTGGTGTAAGAACAATTGCAAATTGATTTATGCAAATTTTTAGTTTTTTATGAAGAACTTTTCACGCTTCTGAAAACTGAACAACTATTAGCCTGCAGAAAAAGCCCAGTAAATATATTCTCTCTCATAAACTAGGAAATATATTACTCCGAGACATGTGAAAATGTGTTAAGCATCCAAAATAGTATGTATACTACACTCAAAAGTTTTATCACACAATAGTTCATGCCACTATATAACTGGATAAGTGTGATTACCTAAACCTGATGCACCGTTAAAGTGAACTGCAGCCAACCTTCTGAAAAATGAAGAGCTATCAGCCAGCAGAAAAATTCCTGTAATTATGGTTATTCCTACCAGCAGATGCATTATATTGCTCTCCCATAAAATTACCTGGGTCAACAAACCCTGACAAAGGGAACAATAAAGCTCTCAAATAAACTAATGACAAGAAAAATGTGCGTCACACACGAATATAACGTAAAAGATCTGATGTGTTACACTCACATGACTTTCTCTACTCTTGTACAAACTATTTTTACAAACGCTTATTCTCCATATGCTTCATGTTAATCGACATATCAAGATGTTAATCTTATTGCTAATTTTCTTGTAGATGCAAGGGGAATTGGTAGGCTTTAAGCGATAGTCAAATGTTTTAAGAGCTGGTTGCTATGTGGAGTATTCCATTCTCTTTGCATTACCATGACAAAAAAAATGAATAACGAATTTGAGAAAAAGTATAAGTATTGGAAAATTTAAGGGAATACCAA
This sequence comes from Deroplatys truncata, assembly GCA_030765065.1. Classification (NCBI taxonomy): domain Eukaryota; kingdom Metazoa; phylum Arthropoda; class Insecta; order Mantodea; family Mantidae; genus Deroplatys; species Deroplatys truncata. The sequence continues at coordinate 76,942,095 of CM060983.1, forward strand.
GTAATATCTCTAAAATGGCTCACTCAACAAAAAAAATGTATATGACATAAATTGTGTACTTTAACGCGATCTATATTTTTTGTAGTAAAATTTTGTTTATCTCTTATGGTTTACCAGTTATGCAAAAGTCGTTCACAATGAAGAATACTTTTGGACACATCCGGGGAAAATTCAAGATATACATTTTATTAGTCATGAAAATATATTAAACATATGATATTTTAACCAAAATCGTTAGAGCCATTTTGAGAAAATTAAAATTTTCGAAAACACACAGATACACACACGGACATGTTTCCAAAAATGCTCTTTTTGCATTCAGGGGGTCTCAAAACATATATTTCCGGTGAAATCTCGGTATCGAATTTTTGGGTGGAATACATTACATCCCCTACTTACTATACGTAGTAGAGAAAGTAAAAATTGGCTGAAAACCAGGTGAAAAACATTTTAGCCCAAACTTAAAACATTAAAGTAGCATGTCACAAAATGGAATAAAACATGAAGGTAACAACCTCCCAAACAATTAAATACAATCCCAAACCCTGGTAAAGCGATCCTTCTCACAGCAAGCTTCTCCACGAGCACTTTCGTCCTTATAACAACATGAGTTTTGTCCCATTCAATTACCCCAGCACAGTGAGAGATCACCCTGCAAGCATACCATTAACTACTTCATATAATTGCACGTAGGAAAGCTCACCATAATACATATCGCGCAAAGCATCACACAAATACATATATTAAGCCTGATCCCCACTTTCACCAATATTAAGCAACACACTGCACGGTGACAGCTCAGGAAGGCACAAAACGAACCGTCACCGGTCCACGCTTTCACAACTAGCCACACACCCAATTCAAGACGAACTCTCCCACCTCTCCAGTCAGTCGGCTCTCGCCACCCGGCTCTCTAAAAACAAAAGCTACTCGAGAGGCGAGAGCTCATACCACAGCAAAAAACTAAATCAGAGATTATAAGCGCCCTATTCGTACACGGTCGGCGCACGCCTTTCATTCATTCTAACAAAAAACAAGTGTTTAAGGCAATGAATTAAATTAAAACAAATTTTTTATATGGACATATATAAAAACATAATTTTTTAAACGAAAATACTGATATTCTGAAATTTAAATTTAATTGTTATCTTTTAGAAGCAAAAGATTTAACTGGGAATGTTTCAAACACAATGGTTCCTATTTTATAGGTTTATTTTGTATCAGGGTTCCTGGAAAGCTTTGAAAAACAGCAATAGTTTCATCTTAAATCTCCATTTTCTGTTTCTTATGCTCTTCTTTTACTATCAGTTAATTATTTTATAAGCCTCCGACGTAAAACAGATTTTTAATATCGTAATCTTACCTGACGTTTATTTACAATGTGTGTCTCAGTGGTACTCCGATTCTCAGGCAGAACTTGCTTGGATTGGGGCCCACCCAAAGAGGGGTGCGGAGTTTTGACTCATGTATAAAACCGGTGCTCACTTTGAGGAGCTACGATAGATAGCGGTCTGTAGGCCACGAAAGCCAACATTCCAGCTGGGGAAAGCATGGTGCTGAGCACATCATCTCGCCGTATCGGCTGAATGATCGTTGACTTGCGTATGTTGGGGTGAAGTCGGCGGCCAAAGCCACATATTTCACTTTTTAACTTTCGCCATGTTAATATAGCATAAGGAACGCTGAAGAATGTGTCAGCAAAGCCTTGTTACAAAGCTCGAGCTGTGCGTTATGCACTGTTACAAAAGTATGACGAATGAGCTGGAAGAGAGCTGATGAGCACACAGATAGGCACCTATTGAAAATAAATGCCTGAGGCATTGGAATATAACAGGGATGTTTCAGCAGAAACCGCAATACCGCAAATCCATTATGGCTGCAGAAGAGAGCCTCGTACAAGCTTTGAGGGCGCACTCTGCAGTGGCGGTGAACGATTGATTCTCTGGCAACTTTACGCAGATGCTCTGGAAAACGTAACACACGGCTGAATAGGTTTTATTTACAGGTTTCTTGATTTCAGACTAAAATATGACGAAACAGACTAAGAGGACGCGCTTGAAAATATGCATTGTTTTGTACATTTGTCCCATTTGAAATGGGAATTTAAGGCAACCTTGTGGTGCGATTTTGGTTGAACATTCAAAATATTGTATGTTTTTACTTTATCTGCTACGTATAGTAAGTAGTGGAAGTATTGCATTCCACGCAAAAATTCGATAACGAGATTGCACCGCAAATACATATTCCAATTATTTTTTTTTAAGAAATGTCCGTTTATATGTGTCTGAAATACAAAAGTCGGATAAATATCAAAACTGGTATTTGAGTATCCTCCTCCAAGGATGTGAGACAGAGATTTTCACGAAAATCCACCCTTTACATAGAACATTTTTCGAAAATTTTGATTTTCTCAAAAAATGGCTGTGACGATATTGATTAAAATACCGTATATGAAATGTATTTACATGACAAATAAAATGTGTATATTGAATTTTCTGGGAATATCCTAGGAAGTCCTCTTCATTCGGAAAGAATTGAATATAATCTTGTATAACTTGTAAACGTTAAGCTATAGACGAAAACGTACCACACGGAAAATGTAGATATCTTTAAAACACACAATTTACTTAAAATAAGTTTTTTGTGGAATAAGCCGCTTCTGAGATATCCGTTATTAAAGGTTCGAACTGTTCAATACTTGGCATTTTTTTCAAGTACCATTGATTTTCAGTTGTTTCTCGTGATAGCATGGAAATAATATGGAATTTTAAGCCCAGCATACAGGGTACAGTTCTTAAACATTTGACTGTCGCTATTTTCTTTGTATTTATAAGAAATGTGCAATGTAGTTATTTTTCAAAGGTGTTTTCCATTTACGAACCCATATCAGGACCAGAAACGCAAAGTATTGGAGTGTGAATCTTTAAACTTGAGTTTATAAGAAACAAAATTTTCCATATTTTTGAGTACATAAAATGTCTCTCATGATGCAATTTTTCACCAATATTTCTGAGATTTGCAAGCTACGCATACAAAACCTAGGAAAAGAGTTTCAAAAATCTCTTTTAAAATATGTGAATCGTTCCCACATAATATTGTATAAATTTTAAAATAGGTGAAATTTTGGGGGCAATTTTCTAAGAAAACAACAATTTTTTATCTCTAATTACATATGGAAAATATTAACTTCCACAAAACTAACAAAACAAAAGGCAAACAAACAATAAAATGCCAGATCTCTTATGCAGCGCCAAGAGTACTAAGCATTGCGTGAATGAGGGGCAGTGCCCTCAGCGCTCAGCTACAAAACTTGCTATTTGTTCTATATGGTAAATGAAGGGGGAATGCTGCTTTGCAAACGAATAAGATGAAGTTATATGTTCAAATGTCACGCTCAATTCTACGGTTTATTTGCATGATTTAATTATCCATTTGTACTTTCTATAGTTAAGCTTCTAGTTAATCTTGAGGTTCCGCTGACCCACTTGAAGCACAGTGCTGTTTATAATTTTGCGACTCTAACAGAAAACTCCAATAACGGCAGAAGTAACGGCAATGATATTAGGAGATGGGATTTTAAAATCGTAGCTCCACCGTTTCAAGATAATTGAAAAACCACGTTGTTCTTGCACCCAAACTGCACAGCACTTAATTTACGAATGTAAAACACTGCGAAAAGAAAGGGACATTATGTATAATCACATAAACAACAAGAGGAACTTGGCCGACAACTACAATTGATTCAGCAAATAAATACTTAAAATTATTAATTAAATTTATAATAAGCATAGACTTCGAAATGTTAGTAATATAAATAATAATAATAAGAAGAAGAAGAAGACGAATAACAACAGATTAAGTAGAAACAGTAGTTTATATTCAACAACTAAGTACAATTACTATTGCCGAAATGAAATAAAATTATTTCTAGTACATGGAGTATCATTGTAAATTAAATGGAGCATATTATTAAATAAATTTATAAAAAAGAAAAAAGAAAGTTTTGTGCGTTGAATAATTTAAGCGTAGTAGTAAGGCATTTTTAAATGTTAAATAATATACTTTCTGATAGTGATTTCGTTCGTGGTTGTCGTACTGAGGATCCGTGGTTCCATTCCCGGTGACTTTTAGTAGCTCCAATACCGGCCTCACCTCTAACTATCTCATGTAATATACCCCCAAGATCCAAGGTTCAGTATGGTTCAGAGTCCACGGTAAAAGTTGGAGGTACTCCCGCCCATTGTAATCTTACCATCATTGGAGGTAATGGACACTGGCCGCTGGACGCTTCCAGCTAATAAATGGGTCATCGCTTGGTGGAACGAGGTTTCTCCGAAGGTCATTAGCCATATGGGAATCTTCACAACTATGATAGTATCGTACCTTATAATGCCCAGAATATTACTCTAAATATATTAGATAGACGTTACTATCTATTCTTTTTTATTACTTACTATTTAAGATAATTATACGTAATTTTCCATTTGTTTATCTTGTAAGCAACGCCTTCGTCAGAAAGTGAACTAAATAAAAGCTGTTTGTTTGAAGGGGAAGGATAAACAGAAGATAAGCTCATTTTTGTTCATTTTTTCATTAGATTCTAATTATATACGAAAACACTTATTCATAAAACGCTTGTTTTAATAGCTAAGTTAACAAAAATCAAGAAATGTAATTCATTGTAATACAATGGAAGATTCCATCTGCGCCAGATTTATTTTCCTTACTCTCTAAACTCATTCAAAGCATCGAAATTCGATGATAGAGGATGCTTGGCGAACTGATCTTACTGGATTAACACAAAAATCTTAATACCCACGTGCTGTAATGTACGGTGTTTTTTTAGAAACGGTCTTACGAACAATACTTTTATTTTTCATACGAGAGTGAAAACACAAAAGTTATTCCGTTTTAGTTATTGCCATACCAGTTGTTGACGAATTATACATGCCGAAAATAACATTTTTGAAAAAGCTCATTTTACTCTGTTAAAATCCTGCCATATCGATATGCTTTCAGTTTTTCCGCTACTTCTAAATTCTAATGAAGCCAAGACTTTTAACATCTTCAGCACCCTATATATTTTGAATTTGTATTCAGAACACAACAAACACTAATATAGGGCGTGGACCATTTAAGTTGAGACTACAATATCTCAAAACTAAGCGTTGTAGAAAGAAATGGCTTTAATAGAAGTTGCTTGTTATTATGGGGGAAAGTAAATGCCATTAGTCGTGTTTTATTTGTAGGATGTTATGATGGTTCATTTTAGGGTCAATTTAATTTGTTTTTAATGGGAACATACAATTAGGGCCAACCTAAATTGACCTTGAAATGACCATTACAAGGTCCTCCAAACAAAACACGATTAATGGCATTTACTTTCCCCCATAATATCAAGCAATTTCTATTCAAGATTTTCTTTCTACAACGCTTAGTTTTGGAGATTTTGTACAGTCTCAACTTAAATGGGCCAGCCTATATGCATTAATACATTAATCATTGATTTTACCTCACCAGACAAGTACAACTTAGCATAAAGAATGTAATAAATTAATTACCTTAGTTTTGCAGTTAGCCACCAGAGTCCAAAACTGGGTAAGTGCTAATTTAAAAAAGGATTATTCTAACGTTACATGACTTTAAGATCCTTTTTCGTGTTAAAGAATTTCGTCATTCTTTTTAGATCAGGTCCTTTCAGCCCCTTGTCATACTATCGCAATGCGATCAAGTTATTTCTGCAATTAAGTTACTGAAATTATTTTGAGAAGAATGATGTTATATTTTCAATATTTTAGGGTGTTATAAAATTCAACCGACAAACTTTCACTGTTTACAGAGGGATGGTGTATGAATACCTATATGTAGGACACCTACTGGGTTCTAACTCTGTATAAGAGACTAAACATTTTTTGTATTTTTCCCCCCTCTCAAACAGATGATTGGCGTACAACCCAATTTCACGTTTCTTTCAAAGCTAAGTGCATATTACAAGATAATATTATATGGAACTGTTTAACCTAGCACGACCACGATTGCCTACAAGTAGCAGCAACTCAAGGGAATTTTATCATAGGCGTACTGGCTCGTTATTGATTTTGATCTATTGCAAATCAAGCATGAACTCAACGACATATTAAGTGGCCGCGTAACATCTCTTCACACCCCTGAAAGCTTCTCGGTTGAATTCTTAATATATTTATTTTCTTTGATAAACTATGTATGGTTACATTCCCTCAACTATATAAATGCTTTTGGCAAGAATAGGTTTATAAAACAATATCCAAGACATAAATTTGTTAGACTAAAGGTTAACGCAATGAAATATATTTTCCTTGAATAAAAATATATTATTTTAAAATATGTCCCACAGAAAGGATGCAGGAGTTTTTAATAATATTAGACCACTAGTCTTCCCTTGGTTATTTTAGCAATGGTTAAAACGGTTACTTTGTAATCATTTTGATACCTTTCGTCTAAGTACATCCTTTCGTTTATACATAGAAGCAAATCCTTAAGAGCCAGGGGAAAAATCCTATTGAATTTGCTGCGATTACTTACGCGATTATACTGATAGCACACAGCAATATTTCTAAGTTTTGGTTTCCGATATATTCCTTCTTATTTGTTTGAATTTTTCAATACGTATACTTTTTCTGAAATGGGAATTCACTAGTCCTTTATATAATCTTGTATAAGTGGTAAATGCTAAACGATAGACGAAAACGTGCTACACAAAGATGTAGACCTCTTTGAAATACACAATTTATTTCAAGTTCTATACTGAAATTCAGGTTACTAATTTTCCAGCTGTCTTGCGCATGTTCCACTATTATTGCAATGATAAAATCACACTTTATTCATACATACTATGCAATATATCAACTCGACCTCTCGTGAACCTTGAACTCTCTGTAGCAGTTTACAATCACAGCTTATGATTTATGCACAGATAACATCATTAATTTTTGGCTGAAGTTCCAACATTGGTTTTTAGTGTCTGGTGAAACAAAATGTCTATTATAAAGTTCCAATTATGATCTTTTACCATTTCCTCAGTAACGGCTGTCCTATTTGTAAAGAACAGAAGAGTAAAATTTAGTTTTAAATGCCATTCTGCTTGATGTTTTTCAAACCATTAAAACACAACGCATTGCAGGATTTAAATTACTTATTTAGATAATATTTTATCATTAAATCACACGTTCCTTTCAAGGTAATCAAAAATGTTTTATTTTCACCTACTGTCAACATCCTTGCACTTAGAATGCAAAATTATATTCTCATGAATTAGAAAACCAGGAGCAATTAAATCAGCTGAACACTCTTATTTTTCGTTCTTTCCCTCCTTTGTGCAAAGATATTTCATAGAATATGGATGCAGTTTTCATTTCTCTTACCATAGTTTCGTAATATGCGTAAATATATGTGTTGATCTCAGAACTAGTCCTTACAATTTGAACTCTTTCTTGTAACCGTTTATGCGTTATCAGAAAGTTACATTGCAAAACAAAACCTTACTGTTGCTGAGATATAAAACGTTCTAAATTGGGTGCTGAGCTATTTTTACTTTCTCTACTACGTATAGTAAGTAGGGGAAGTATTGTATTCCACCCAAAAATTAGATACCGATATTTCACCGGTAATACATGTCTTGAGGCCCCCTGAATCCAAAAAGAAAAGCATTATTGGAAACACGTCCGTGTGTGTGTCTGTAAACAGCATAACTCAGAAACGAACAGTCGGATAAACACCAAACTTGGTATTTAGGTTCAGAATCTTCCAGAGATGCGACACGAAGGTTTTCAAGAAAATCCCCCTACCCCAGATTACGCTTTACATGAACATTTTTCGAAAATTTTAATTTTATCAAAAACGGCTCTAACGATTTTGATTAAAATATCATATGTTTAAGATATTTTCATGACAAATGAAATGTATATCTCGACTTTTCTGGAAATGTCTCCAAAAGTACTCTTCATTGTGAACGACGTTTGCATAACTGGTAAACCATAAGAGGTAGACAAAATTTTACTACACAAAAAATGTAGATCGCGTTAAAATACACAATTTATGTCATATACATTTTTGTTGTTGAGTGAACCATTTTCGAGATATTGCTTGTTGTTCCCTTAAATTTTCCAATACTTATACTTTTTCTCAAATTCAGTATTCATTTTTTTGTCCTGGTAAAGCAAAGAGAATGGAATACTCCACATAGCAACCAGATCTTAAAATATTTGACTATCGCTTAAAGCCTACCAATTCCCCTTGCATACTCAAGAAAATTAGTAACAAGATTAACATCTCGATACTTCGACTAACATGAAGCATATGGGGAATAAGTGTTTGTAAAAATAGTTTGTACAAAAGTAGGGAAAGTCATGTGCGTGTAACACATCAGATTTTTCTCTACCATGTTAGGCTTTCTTGCAAATCACAAAAAGTAATGATAATATTTTTCCTGTTTACTACGCTTCCCTGGTGAATCCTTTCACCATCACCACTCAGGCTAATAAAATTATCAGGAAAATAGCCAAGGTGATAATAAAACTGGAGAAGTTTTCCCAAATTACATACGAAAACTGGCAGCCCTGGAAACATATTTTTCATTAATTTCTTCATACTGCGGATTTGTTTGCATTCATCGACTATTGTCTTGGCAGCTGCCCTTTGAATATTCTCGCTTTTATCTTAAATTCAGACATAGCTGAAAACCAACCGACGATTCTTTTTTATTTTTTCTAGTTTTATGTGCAAAAAGATTAGTAATATTTTCGTATGTTAAACTATACTATGGAAGCACAGCATTGCGTTTTTGTTTGCTTGTAGTTTCGGCCAGAGTTAATTTTTTGGCTCATTTATATGCCGCCTTTAACATCTAGGTCACGCACACATTCAGACTCTCTTTCATACTTCCAAACTCTAGGAAGGGTTGGGAGTAATTCTGGCTAAAGACAAATCCCCACCCTCCAGCCGGGAATCGAACCTGGTCCTCTGGACTTGGGGCTAGCATGCAGTCGGTGTTAAATTGTACTCCTAGGAAAGGTTTATTTGCTCATACAGGGTCGCACATTGATAAAACCTAGACAGGCTAAATTAAATTTTAGGCCGAAAGTTATTTTATTAATACATAATAATTTTAAATATATTCATAATTCGAATCTGCAACCAATAAGGGTCATATAAATGCTTTATAGCGTCATGAACACAACAATTAAATCTAATTAAAGAACAGAATTGTACAAGAAAATATAAGAATAACTACATTAATTAAAATTACAATTGTTACATTAAGTTGTTCTACAGGAAAAGCCAAAACAGGTACGAGAACGTGAGGTTAGTCTTTCCTGTAGTGGTAGTAGGAGCATTTCTTGGCGAACATGAGGTTCCGGGTTCCATCCAGATCCACCACTTTCGCTTCCACCTATTTCTTGTTCTGCTTTGGCCTCACCGCAGAGCCGTCTGATGTTTCTCAAGAAACAGGTGGCAGCTATGATAAATTGCGGCCTATGGGGACTTTATTTAAATAGAAAATGTCTATAACATTTGATTTGGACTCAAAAAGTATTGAATTGTCAGTCTTTCCTAAAATAAGTAAGAAGCAAATCAATTATAATCAGTGGTGAATCTGGGAACGTCCCATGATGCCAACGGAATTTCTTCAGCTAATCGTTGCCGTAAATATTCAGTTGAACCAGAATCACCGGAGGCATCTGCTAGAAGTTGGCCAAATTTTAAATTTTAATCACATAGAAATATATAGGGAACAAGTGGTAGCAAAGGTCACAATGGCTCTTGTATATAGGCATGCTTGAAGTGTTGTCAGTGTGTTCTAATGTTCACATTTCGTTATAACATTATTAGTAGTTACGAAGAAATTTACATTCAATTAAATATAATAATTATAAAATCTATAGGTATAAAGGCAAAATTGTTACCATTTTCTAAGTCAGCGACCTGTTTACATATATTTTATAAATATTTCTGGTTATGGACTTGCATAATCTCGGAAATTGGCAAGACGTGTACGCGTACACACTCCAGATCTGGACATGCCGAAGAAGTTCTTGATCCAAGTAAAAAATATAAATGAAAAGGAAGTGAGTGATTAATACATAGTACTACACTGCTATAAATTTAACTAGCGGCTTTGGTGGCTTTTGTAAATAAGAAATATTCCCATTGAAAAACCGAGAATTCAGGAAAATAGCGCTTTTCACTACAGACCTTTAGGCAGTCCTTGTGTTGCTGGTGGCTAACATTTAGAGTGGTTCCAATTCCACAGTCTAGAATCATGTTGTTCCAGTCCTATTTTCTTTGTTTTACAGTGCAAGTATTTCATTTTAGGGCAGTCACTCTGTGCTTATTTTTTCTCATAGGGTAACCTTATGACTTTGTGATGTTCCTATGTATATTGAGGCAGTATTTTTAACACTTAAATAATTTCAGTCAAATTATATAATATGTAAATTTAATAACAGCCCGTCTTGAAGCAATATGTGTATGTAATAATTTGCAAAATGTATGTAACAGTCATTACATATGCTTATATTATTGTATCCATGTGTAATAATGTTATGAGAATATATTACGTAATTTAATAATGTAAGAGCTGTGAGAATAATAAGTTAAAAGTTGTTAACAATGAGGTAACCTTGAGTCAATAATGAGTATGATAGTTTATAAAATAGCCAATCAACAACCAGAAAAAGCTTTAGTTAAATGAAGGTATTCTATTGGAGTAGGATTAGCCAATCAGAGACTTGAAATACAGAAATTTACAAGTTTAGACGGTTGAAATCAATTCAGTTGCCTCCAAACAGTGCTCATAATTAGACGTGTTGTTTCTAGACAGTGATCATAACCAGACGCGAGATGTGTCCTCGCGAAATTAATTACGTATTCGTGTGCGACAAAATAGTATACGTGTTAAAAAGTGCAGGTATTAAATAAAAGAATCTCACAGCTCTCGATATCGGTGAAGAGCTATTTAATTTGTGTCAAGGATTAATAAAAAGGAGTGAATTAAAACTTAAAATCTGTGTAAGCCTACATTCTTGTCGCATCACGCCCTGCCAAGACTTCCATGTCTCTAACAATAATACTGACGCAACCGAGGCAAACATAAATATTTAATACTTAAAGAAGCAATTTTTTTTAAACTTGGGGCAAAGGGCACCTGAAAGTACATTTGGGGTGAAGGCTACGGGAAAGCGGGTACTATACGTGTGGTTGCAACTACTACACGTTCGGCTCCCCAAAAGTTGAAATACGATACAACTCCTTCTAAAATACTCCTTCAAATTGATGCCCAAAGCGTGGTGCTAATAAATAACGGTAACATTAACATACTCATACAACATAATAAACATCTTTCTCAATATATAAGGCCAAATAAGAAGAAAAAAAACATTCAAATCATTAGAAATGTATAGGAGATATGTGGGTTATGGTGATGGATATAGAACAAAATGGCTTGTAGAAATAATTTTATTTCAGTGATGAAGGACATAGGACATTATGATTCATATTAGATATATTTATTCTAACAAAATTATATAATTTTCAGCTTTTTACATAACTGATACAAGTTTCACTTTAACAAACAGTTCCAAACCTCTTGTCTTGTGATGAGAAATACATTTTAAGTGACTTAATGTCTTTTTTGCGTCATTTTTGTGATTTGCAGTACAAATTAGTTTTGGTTGTGTAAAGTTATAGTTTTATTGGATCTTGTCTTATTCTGCACTAATATATTAACTTCATTAAACTTACCGAGCGAGATGGCTCAGGCAATAACGTCTGTGGTCCGTATTCAAACCTCCGGGGCCGATCAATCTGGCCGAAGGTTTTTTTCGCGGTTTTTCTCGGTCGATAGGCGTATGTTACGTTGGATAATTTGATCCCAAATTTTCATATCATTATTTATTGTTTTGCTGTCGATGCCTGCTTGTTATGCAGCACATGTTTAACATAGATCCGTTTTAGGTTTGAAAAATCCTAAGTTACAGTCGATGTGAAATATGTTTTTACACAGCCACTTCTTTTCAGGGCCAATGCCATCATTCTTACACATGCCTATGTACAAATCATACATTTCAATTAGGTTTGATTCAAAATATTCCTCTTCAGAACTTTTCTACAATAATGAGCTGAAATATTTGAAAAGCTGTCTGTGTTGTCTTAGTAGCATTCCAGTTATCTTTGTTAATTCCTGGAAATGTATATATAAATGTTTTCTGCCCCTAGTCAGTCTCTGGTGTTTCTACAATAGTTATTTTTTTACGTTCTTAGAAGTAGCTAATTCCCCTTTGAGAAATGCCAAGTACGCTCAAATAAAATGTTTTGTAACTATTTTTTTCAGATTGTATATTAAATACATTCGTATAAATGCATGGATCTAAAACATCTTGGCGTATTACTAACGTTAGTTTGGTCATATGGAGGCCAAGTTATAACAGCAAAATCAACACATTATGTATAATGTAACTTAAGGATGTTGTGTCTTACTCTGGTACTTTGGTACTTGTATATGGAACAGTGTGGTTCAGAAATTAAAAGGGAATATTAGTTCTGGTGATATTGGGTGTTTTAAATACAGCCATTTACTCTCTGATCTCTTCACAGCATAGCTCTGGACACAGAACATTCTCATAACTAATGTTCTAAAAGGAATGGACTTAGAACACTATAGTTCTGGACCATCTACTTTTAATGAAGACAACTGCAGATGCAGTGATAATAATTACGGGGATCGTGATGACGGCTGTGGGGATAATCATCCTGACATGTTGATATAGAAGAAAAATAGGAGTGATTTCAAATCCCTGGCTGGAGTTTACTGCCAACACTGCGAGTGCCAATAGGGGCAGGATCTCCACCGGGCAGTTAAAGGCTATTGTAGTGAACATTAAAATTACCCCATGTGGTGTTGGTGCACTCCGCCACTGGATATCGACCATCCTGCTGCGTGGTTAGCGGTGGATGTAGAAGCAAATATTGGCTGTTTGAAACAAAGGCAGTAGTCAGTCAGTACTGCAGTGCTGCTAGATGAATAAATCTCCCCCACCCTTTCAACCCTTTCCAAACAAAGGGACAGATGAGACCGACCCGCCACGGTGTGGCTGATGAGAGGAAGCTTGTCACGGAGTTGCACCCATCATCATCTTCCCGGGGCTAGATTACTCAGCCCTCTAGCTGCTCGCACAAGAATGGAACAAAAATATGAATGTTGTCTTCTCTGAGGGCATCGGAGGTGTCGAGCCTGACATGCTGCAACGTCAAATAATAAATCGTGCTCCGTGCCATCTCAAAACCACCTTTCCTTCATAACACACTCGAAGAGATGTAATCTCCTCTGTTTTAATGAAGCTTTTCTTCTCTGGATGTAACCAAAAGCATGCAGCGGCGAATTATAGATATGCAGATACTTCGGTTTCATGAAGATTCTAAAGCAAATGGAAAATTCGTAAATAAATATAGAAGACAATTCCAGAACATCATGTGTTTTAGAAAAGAGGTTAATATATGAATCATACGTCTTCTCTACCGAAAGAGCCTGTACTTCTGTCGTTTCCAGTCGTCTTCCCTCCGTTCACACATTAATAATTCATCGTAGTGGTGTTGTATAGCGTCAGCAACTTCTTTCACTCTCTTGGGACACTTCGGCTGTGTTGGCGTGTACGTCGTGTAGGAGATTTAAATTTAATATTAATTTTGCGTAGTCAGTAATTATTATTCTTATTACTAAATACATGCAACTGTGAGTATGAGATCTCTTCTCTTCGTCTAAGGTATGGTCATGAAGATACTATGCTTTGAGTAAAGTGTAAAAAGAATTCAAGCGGATCAGATTACAACTTTATTGGTAATTAATATTTTACACTTAATGCACAAATAAGTTCTGCTGCTGTCGTGAACAACCGCTATTCTCCTACACAAAGTTTGTTGACCCCTCCCCCATAACAATACAGTTGCCTTGGAACATCATGGACAATTATAAAAAGCTTGAAAATTGCACTCGTTTAATTCAATGTATTTCACATTGTTAGTTTCTTGCTTTAGTTTAACATATTAATTTAATTGTTTTAACATTATACTCTAACACTTTCGTATAATAAAAAACGTACTCATGTCTATCATAATGGCACTCTAAACCAAATCAATGCCATAGCCTAAGTTCTTTCTGTCTATCACTTATAGAATTTCCGTCTCTCTCTTTTCTCATCAAATTTAAGAGACCACATCGGACACATTAAATATGTTTTGGCCACGCGGTTTCGTGAAATGTTTGTTTCAGGAAGTCGAGAAGAGTCTAGAAAGAGCTCAGCATCTTGGCAACTTCTTGAAAGTTCCTAGCGTCCGGAAATATTTGAGAGGTAGACAACAGCTGAGCAGCGCGTTTGTCTGAAAACGATAGCACAGGGATCACAGAAAACACAGAAAGAGAACTTTGTTGTTATATTTGCAAAAGATTATATTTGTTTATCAGAAGTAATCGTTACGAAACCTAAAATTGGATACTGGTACAATATTTTTATTTCCTGGGATCTTCCACCATGAAGCTTTTTTCCCCTTCACCTTCCCTTCTACTGCGTCCAGGCAAGCAGATTCTTCTCATCTAATTTATGAGACAACTCTTTCTAAAAACAATTTCATTGGTTAATTTTTCTGACCATTTCACATGTTCCATCCTTATACAATACCCATTAAGTTTATGTTTTTCTTAATTTCTTCGGAAACTCCATGTCTCAGACTATACATTGCAGCAATCCATACAAAGTACTTCTCTGTTCTTCTTATTTATTTATCCAGGGGCCCTCTGGAGGTGTTTTTTTTTAATATTTCTTTGTCTTCGTTTCAATTTCTTAACAACTCATTTTATTGCTTATGGTACTTACATCCCAACATACATAAAGATGTTCATTTGTTCCTCTACCTCATCTGGAACTCCTAGATGTATTATTTTTGCTTTCCTTCCGATAATCATAGTCTTTATCTGTTTTGTGCTTATCTTCATTCCCTACTCTCTCAATGTGGTCATTTATCTCTAAAGATGTTCCTATGGATTGTTTCCTGTTTTGCTGACAATGCCAGTATCATAAACCAACTTTTTAATGGTATTCATCTTGCGCATAACAGCAGTTCTGCCTTGATGTGGAACAATTCCTCACCAAATCCTACAGTTGGATGTTGAACAGGGTGGATAAAAAGGTTAAGAAAAATTAAATATCCTTAATAATCAATTTGAATGACTTTATTCTTGTGAGTGCTTAAAACACTGGAACTAGTTCTGATAACATACTTTTATAAAGCCTTAAGTTCCAATTAAATTAATGAATCTATTTGAACCCTTTTAGTTCTGACCTTCTAGGAAAATTCGATTGTTAATTAGTTGGACACATTTTAATTTGAAATAAGTTGCAGTTACCAAGGTTAAGTGTCTTCAATAAAAACAGAAGAAAATGTCCATGCTCTCAGACAGACTAACAGCTCTAAAAGCATTTATTTCCTCTAGTCAAACTGTACGGAAATTTCTAGAGCATTTAATGATTCTATTCAGGAATAGTTTGGTCCGAGTGATACAATTATGGGCCGATTGACTGGCCCATAATTGTAATTGACTGGCCAAAGAGGATTCATAATACTGTTACATGCTGGGGTGAGGACCAACAGATTTCCAGAAAACGATAAAATGTAGGTCACCCCAACACGCGCATGGGGCGCAACTCCCTAACAGCAAGAATACCAGGACCTTGTTGTGTAGATTTAGAGGAAAGCGTGGGGTTTTACATTACACAAAAACATTACATAACACACAATTGGAATTTATTAACAAACCTTTGGCGACTCTACATTATGAACTAGGAAGAGAGGATGGAGGGAGATGTCTCGAAGCCGTGGACTGATCACACGCACGTCTTGCTACAACGACTGCTTTCACTCAAGTCACGCTATCTATATCCCCCTCCAACCGTGTCTAGCCAAGCCAGACAGGTTGGCGTCATACCAGACGATTTCAATCAGAGCCTTCTCTTTGGCGTGGTCCGCGCCAAAAGGAGGGATCGTTAAGCCGAAAAATCAAAGAAACCTAATATTGCTATGTCTAGTAGCCACACTGCAAGACAACAGTGCGTCTGGTAATGAAATGAACTTATTGATACGCCACATCAAGAACGGAGCCAGCAGTTAACATATGTTTCAGTAATACAGGCATTTAAGGCTGTACATCAAAGAAAAATGGTGAATAAACAATGGGACCCTTCATACACTACACACTCTAAGATCATCGAAGGACTCATCTGCATACTTTCATTTTTAAACACACTTCCAGAAAATAGGTATTGTTGCTAATTTCAGCTAGTCTGCATGCAATAAAGAAGGTAGAAACTGTCATTCAAACTTCATGAAGTCTTTCATTTGTAAATTACTTTCCCCAATCGAGCAGGCTTCGTTAAGAATCACAGGGTCTTTCTGAAGGGATTAGGAATTATGTAAGGATAAACTCAGAGAAAACATGACAGGTTCTTGAGTGTAAAGGGCTATGATCTTGATAGAATTTCCGTATCATACAGTACTAAAACCAAAATAGACGTCAGTGTATGCAAATTGTTTCCACGGCTTGATATTTTTGGAAATCTACCTTCCTGGGCTCAAGACTGGATGGATGTACATGTCACCCTACCCATACCGCCGAAGGTAATGACAAACCACCGCATTATCTCCGTACCGACAATGCTCTTGCGGAAATCATGATTGCCATTCATGGCCCAGAATAGTGGTAGGAGCTGATTCGGACACATCATCATCACCACTAACATCAGTGTACTGAACTTCAAGCCTAACAGAGCAAAGTAATTCAATATTATACTGCTGTTTCACAGAATTCAGTTGAATGCACTGCTGCTTCTGTTCAAGATTTCCCATCCAGAGTACTATGAAATGAATTGCATTGGACAATTCCGACATCAGGGTCAAATTCACATTATGAAGCCTCCCATTTTTACCAAAGATAAATGGTGTATTTGAACCCTTTTAGCTCTGATTGGCATCTTTTGGATAAATCCGATTTGGACTTCAAAGCAATTCTACTTTTTTAATTTACAAAAACTGCAGTTATTAAAATCAGGTGTCTTCGATAAAAGGCAGTAAACATTGTCATGCAAGATGGAAATTCAAACACAAGCCAAAAGAAATACTAAATTATCCCAACAATGCTGTCGCCAATGCGACGCAATAATATGTCTGGCATGACAACACCTACTCGCTTACACACAAAGAAAAGTAACGCTAACATCTATCCCCCTCTCTCCAACTCTGACTAGGCTCACCGGCCAGAGGTGGAGAGCGTCCTCGAGTTGGAGTGTGTCATGCAAGACGGAAATTCAAACACAAGCCGAAAGAAGTATTAAATTACCCCAACAATGCTGTCGCCAATGCGAAGCAATAATGTGTCTGGCATGACAAAAACCTACTAATACGCCACAATATCTATACTCTCAGTCAGTCAAACTTCTCTAAAACGCACTTGTATCCTCCATTCGAAACTGTGTCTAAATTTATAACCACTAAAATTGCTTCATTGGCTGAGTTTTATTTAGTCCACTTTTATTATAAAACAACTTGATTCAATACAGCAATCAAATTTGATGCCCTCGAAGTGCTAACTACAGGAGGTATAAAGTCACATCTCTTTATTTAAACAACTCTCTCTGTGTTCAAAGATGCGGCGAAGGTTCGGGGGAGGGGACTCTGGACATTGTTTACGGCTCTAAAAACGAGAGATTTGAATGGGGTGGGCTTGAAGCTTTTGACGACACCGCAGAGCGAGTTGGTTGTGATTTGCGGTATCATTGCAGAGCAGGTCGTGGAGTACGACCACGAGGACGTGAGAAGGGCAGAGTTTGGGGGAGCAGGGGATGTGGTCACCATAGTAACCGGGTCGCTTCTTCGGGAGTCCCGAACACTAATTGGCTCAATCTCCCTTCCGGCTCGGCACGGCACGGGCAAGGCTGTGACATGAGGCAACATTGTAGCACAGCCCCTAACCGCTAATTTCCCTTGCATTGGCGATTACATCGAATGACTACGAAGTTCATTACAGTGTTAATAAACAAGTAGTTAACTGAACTGTTTTAGTACTTTTATAACAGTTATTTATGGAACTGGTTTCTTCACTTCCAGGCATCTAGTTCAAGCTATTGATTTTAAGAGTGTGTGACATAAAGCTCAGCTGTTTCGAGCGAACTGGTGGTTCTAAAAAATTGTTTCCAGAATATTTGCTTTTAGTATTAGTGCAATAGACAGATACTATATACCCTCATTTACAGTATTCTCTTAAGGTAAATCACACTCATATGGTAAATCAGGTCAAAATTTACCAAAAAGAGAGACCTATGCTATTAAAATCTTAAGTTCTTAAAACATATATGTTTAACTTGTCTGGATATTGGTTTACGCTCCTTTACACGTGCACAATTTTTAAATTCCAATTTTAAACTATAAGTTTATTTTTCAAGTAGGTATATTTATACGCTTCACTGTCTTTAAAAATCAAGAACTTCTGTAGCTTTTCAGACAATTGTACTATCCTATTTTGCATGAAAGCTGAAAAAGTACTGAAGTACTGGTAGTAAAAGTTTATAGGTATTTCTGTTTCAATTGATCTGTTGGAACATAAGATCCAGGCTTGTTTTCTTATCACAATTTCTCTTAGTGTTATATGAAATATTTTACTTCAGGTCTAGTCACATCAAAGTGGATTCCAAAATCATCACTTTATTATAATTTATATTTAAATTACAGCTTACTTAATGGAACCGCGTAAAAATTAATAACTCATTTGCAAAGATCGGAATCATTATACTTTTAGTACACTAGACCAAACCATTCCTAAAATAATAAATATACCTGATAGAAGTGAAGTGTATACTAGTAACTTAAACAGCTTTTTCGATAATTTTTCACTTTAGAAATACATTAAGAAAAATTAAGATTTTTCCCAGAATATGTTTCTCATAAACAAACCCTTTTAATTCCAGAAATTTGTTGCATTAGATTATTTCATTTGAATACATTCAAATTGGAAAGTTCTAAAGTACCAATTCCAAAAAAAAAAATTCAATCTACACGTAAATAGCATTAGTATGAAACCCTACATAACCACTGAGTTTACAAATAGAGTTCTCACAGTTTTGTTGACCATTGTACGGTACGTTGAACACATTTAGATTAAGTTACCAAGATAATTCGCCCCGAGGGCTAAGAGATAAACTACGAACTTAAATGAGCAGAGGCTTCATATATTTCAAAAAGTTGACGCATAACCTAATCAAGTAAACTCTATGCTAAGTTTTCACATTTCTAGGTGTCATTAGTCATTATATGCACAATTATTATCGATAGTATAAAACATTATAAAATGTATATCACATTTTACTTATTTTTCTTTGAGTGCAATACTGGGTTTTAAAACTATTCAAATTAGCCTTTCTTCCGTAATTTTTCTGCCTTTTGTATTTTTTTCGTTAATCAAAATGTGAATAAAATCTTACAAATTCTATGTGTCATTCAATATCAATTTAGATCTAATTATCTAAAAGTGCTGTTTAGAGAGTTTTATCTACAACTTTTGATACAAATATATGAAAAATTTCATCCCGTTTGAGTAACATTGATGTTTTAAAGTCACTCAGCTTTTCTCTATACATTACCAATTTACAGTTAACTATGTATACTATACATAGAACAAATTAATCTTTCTACCCACTTCATCTTTGAAAATTTTGAGCATATACAACTACGGTTTCCTATCTGCGTAAAATGTTAATAATTATCTTATTCGCCGAGGGTACAGTCTCAAACATATGCCATTAGAGTCAAAGTCATTAGTCACTTTTAAGAAAATAAGAAACGACCAATTTTTAAAATTAAAGTTGATTTTTTATTTATGGACGCTCTTTAACTGCTGTAGTTCTTAGCGTCCCATTCTACACTGGGCGTGAAAGCCCAGAAATTTTGCTCAGATGTCTCTTTAGCAGGCTTGAGGTTCTTTTACGTGCCGTAAACGACACGGGACCACCGGCCTTACTTCCCTTCCGAAGAAAGCCATGCTAAGGATTTTTACTCCCGAAAAAATCCATCGCCCTTCGCCGGTTTTGAACCCGCGATCTCGGGAACTAGAGGCTAGCATGGTAACCACTACACCACGGAGGACAACGGCCAATTTTTACTTTCAATGCCCGCCTAGGTATCTACATATGGAAGGCTAAATAAATACTGTATTTTACACAAAAATTCTATTTGGAGATTTCAACGGAAAAACACAGTTTTTAAATCCGCGGAACGTAAGAGAAATATTCTATCCGTACATCTGTGAACAGCATAATTAAAAAACAAAAGGTCAATTAAATTCCCTAATTCATACTTCAGTCAGACACGTTACTAGTTTACTTTTTAACAAACTTCATCCTTGCAAAACTAGCCTTTACATGAAAAAGTTGAATTTTTTTCTTCTTTATTTTGTAAAAATACAATTTTAACTATTTTTATATAAATATACTTGAGATATTGCTTTGAAAAATGAAATGTATTACATTTGCAGTGAATACTTGTGAAGTCTTTTGCTTGCTGATTGGATTTTGTATAATATTGCATAACTGGGAAAAAGGGACAGGCAGAGAAAAATCAACCGTAGTAAAATTATAGTCATTCATTGTGCCAAATATATTAGGTGTTTTCGAAATATCTACTCTTGCATGTTTAAACCTTTCCACACACATCATCTGACGGATATGCTTGAAAGTTTGTGATTTTTCTTTCTTTTCCATCGCAAGAGCATGTTACCATGACTAAACATTTGAATCCTGTTTCCGAATGTTGTGTGTAACCAAGTGCTTACTGCTTACTTTTAAATCATTGCAATTCAGAATACATAGTGAATAATGTAACATGGACGTAAGAATCATTTTTATATGAAGATTATAATCTAAAAGAATATATATTAATTTGCCATGAGCAGAGAAAATCGTGTGAGTATAGAGATGCTAGACTTCAATACAACGTTTGGGGTGTACAACGGTTTTTATTTATGCTATTCAAAGATAAACGTACTTAAACATAGTCGTCCTCTGTGGTCTAGTGTACCATGCTAGTCTCTAGCTCCCAAGGTCGTGGGTTCAAAACCGGCGAAGGGCGATGGGTTTTTTTTGGGGGGGGGGCGTAAAAATCCTTAGCATGGCTTCCTTCATAGATTACGGCACGTTAAAGAATCTCAAGCCTGATAGAGGCCTCTGAGCTTAAATCTCCGGTCTTTCACGCCCAATATAAATGGGACGCTAGGAATCATAGCAGTTAAACAGCGTCCATAAATAAAACTTAGTTTCATTGCACTTTAATATAACCTTTATATTGGATCTCAAAACTTTTATTTACGGCAAAATGTCATAATTTTTTAATCGAATGTGATATTTATTGTACTATAGGTTAGCTATGAAGAAAGTTATGTTTAGGAATCTTTTCTCCCCTCTGGAGTTTAAAATTTGATTTTCAAATCCTGCATACACTCGCATCCGAGTACTTATAGTGTTTCTGTTTTCCGAATTGTAACATCCTTTAACCCGTTAGATCATATCGGACGATGAATGAAATGGTGTTCAAATGAGCCCGGGGTCCATAGAGCTTAGAGTTACCCACATTCATCTTTTAGGATAAGAGAAAACCCGAGAGGCAGACGCGATATCCTCACACAATGCACTTACAGTGTTAATTAATTGTTCTTTCACAAGTAGGGCGAGGTTGAAAAGATAGAACCAGACTGAAAAATTAAATGCCATAGCCGGGATTTAAATCATGGATCTTCCGGTTTCCGTCCAGTTGCTCTTTTAGTCCAATTCTATCTTTCTAACTTATGGTGTTAGTTGATAAAATACCACAGTAGTGAACACTTCTTCTTCTTCTTCTTCTTCTTCTTCAGCGGATTACCCTCCCCGTTGTAGGACTTACATTTACCAAGGTCCTTATTCTTAGGATTAGGATTCTAAACGGGGGGGACTTAACACCTCGACCTATGCAGATCTTTTGTGACTATGCCCTGGGCGGAGTGACCCCGGGAGGGTGAGAGGGATGAGATGAGAGGAGACAGAGGGCGGCCGGACCAGGAGTTAAGACAGGCAGAGGACAGGGTCGCTACCATTTCCAGATTTTAAACTCATCGGATGGGCACTGAAGCAGCAGAGTCCTCCCCCTGTGGGGCTTACACATCCCCTGGGGGCCCGGAACCCAGAGACCGTCCCCATTTTGGGGGACGAAGATTTCCACAGAGCATCCTTTTTCCCTGCACAGCCGAAACTTTCGGCCTACTTCTGCAACCCTGAAAGAAACCAAGCGGATGCAGGGTGAAGTGAAATGAGAATGAAGGTGAAATGGAGAGACAGGAAATTTGGAGAACATAATCATCCTTCCCATCATTCGATTAGTGACCCGGAACCCCCCCCCCTCGAAAAAAGCCCATCGGTCAGGAAGGTCGGCCGCGGGGATTGAACCCACGACCTCTCGAATGTGGGTCACAGACGATGCCGCCTGAGCATTCCTCTCGGTTTTATCGATAGTCTGTGGATCGTAGCATATCTAAGATGGATGATCAGTCCAATGCCTGGTGCCACGGTGAAGAAGGAGGAAATGGAATGTAGTGATAAAAGCAATGATAAGAAAATTCGGCATCAAAACGACCGAGGAAAAGCGAAAGAAAGAAAGAAAAAAAGAACTTACGTCAGATTGGTCGCTTCGAGGGTTTGAACCCGGGGCCTCTCGAATGCAGACCTGAGCCATCTGGTCAGTAGCGAATATAATTAATAAATAAATACATCAATTAATTAATTAAAATAATTGGTACTCCATATAGTTCTAAAAGCATTATAAAATCAAAAGGTTTTTTTTATCATAACCTTTTACATATAAAGATTGTCGTTCTGTTTTATTTGCAGTGTAGCAGATTTTTGGGCCTACCAGAAGGTCAATAATGTGTGTTGTGTTTCAAGCTTTTATGTATGAATTGTACACTTAACACCAAATGCATTTGTCTGAATCCCCACATGCTCTCTTTATAACTCCCCTCATTCTCATCAACTCCCAGCATTCTGTAGCTGAGAGTATACAAATCCTCTTATGCTGTCTATTTCTTTTTTCCTAATTCTCAGGATCTCATGTACTTCATACGGTCTATATTGCAGAATCCTGGACCACAGAAATGCCAGAACTGCTCCCTTCCTGTGCGGAAAAAAGAAAGGGACGAAGATGGTTGAGGGTGGGGGCGGTTCCAAGGGTTGCCTGGCAACCTACACACATGCGTCATTCCTGTGCTGGGTGTAATGGTTTTCCTGCCATTGGAAAGGAATTATCTAACCGACCAGTTCAGCCCTTTTTAGAAGTTGGAGGACAAGGTAAGTACTCAAATTCTTTCATGTCACTATCGTAGCAGTATATGAATGTTTTGAAGTCAACGTAAATACTTCTCACTCTGAACACTAGAAATGTATATCTACGTATGGAATTGTGTTTCATAAACAATCCTAAATTAAAATTTCTTGTGAAACCAAGGAACTTTAGAGATATTATAATTACATTGTAAAAAATCTATGTGACATCTCACATGACTTTTTCTACCCTATATCGTTTATTGCGCATACAATCTAATTTTACTAAAGCTTATTTTTCTATCTACTCCATTTTAATTAAAATAAACCTTTGCAAAAACAGTACATTACACATTTTGTTATAGATACAAAGAGAACAGCGTAGTCAAATGTTTAACAACTGTACGCTATATGCTGATCTTATAATTCCATACTGTTTCCATGCAATAGCCAGAAACAACTGAATGTAGTAACTGATGTAACTGAATGTATATGAATTTTCATTTTTGAGCTATACCATTCATACACACAAACATCCACACGGACATTTTTCTAAAAATGCTTTCTTTTATTCAGGGGGCCTCAAAACATGCATTTCCGGTGAAATCTCGATATCGAATTTTTGGGTGGAATGCAATACCTTCTCTACCTTCTATGGACATGGTAGCAAAAGTAAAAAGGACAACTGTACTTTTAATATTAATATCTCACATTTATTAAATAAAAGAAGGTAAAACAGAGAGAAGCAATTAACATAAACATTAGAGAAGCAATAGATTGTGCTGTTTATTAGCAATAATACATTTACAGAGGTTTAAACCTAGGATAAAAGACTATAATATAAATCGAAGTTTCGGGTTAACAACCGTGCTCATCTAGTGCAAAGCTAGGTCTGAGATAAAGTGTACTGAGCAACAGATTTTAAAACTGTTGCGTGGTATCATGGTTTATTGTAGGAAGTGAACCACGGGCTGAGCTTTTAAATATTTGGTCCCAAGATTGGATATTTTGGTCCAAAATATTACTATACGGAAGATAAAAATACGATATATCAGTTTAGGTTTTTCACCAAGTGGTCAAACAGGAATCTGTTTATCGCCAGCATTATTTAGTGTAGTAAAACTTCGTTAATCCGAACTAATTGAGGCTGAGAGTTGTCCGCATTAGCAAAACAGAAATAAAAGGAAACAAATTGAATTTCGTGAATAAGACGTTCAGCTGCAGCTTGAATTTCTACACCTCTCACTGCTATTCCAGGTGCATGAAATTGTTCATACCACTTATACACTGCCGCATTCGCTTAATTCGACAAGTTCCTTTTTCCACATTACACTTCAAAGTAAATGAGTTCACATTTTTATTACTCTATTTCTTTTAAGTCGCTTTAACTATAGTATCATATCGCGACGTATCTGTTAGTAGATAACTCTTAAATCGATGTGTGGCGGACAGTTAGCCTTCTAGGTCTCATCCCTGTAGCCATCCGCTTCGTCACGTGTCTACAGAGACCCTGGCGTATTGCAACCGGATCTTTTGCTTCATGCCGTGCAGATGACATTAGGGTGCAAGTCCAGTGTAACTGCTGCTTTCTTATAGAAAGGCGGATAGTTAGTCTTCTAGGTCTTATCCCTATAACCATGCCATCTTGCTTCGTCACGTGTCCACAGAGACCCTAGGGCATATTATGTTTCCGCATTCCTGACGATGTCATCGCTTTGCTGAATGACATTGTGCATCTTGAATTGTTTTGTCAACTTAGCACGTACTAAAGAAAGGCAAGTATGAAACTGAAAGTGTACAAAGCCCTGACGGGGTTCAATAGCACAAGAAAGGGATGGGGAAGTATTGTTATGTACCCAAGGACAAGGATGCCATATACAGTTAAGCTTCTAGGAATACGAACTACATACATGCTGAAACTTAAGTTTACCATGGGAGAATACTGAAATTTTTTAATTTTTTTTGTAACATTTAATTACATACAACTACTATAGACATTTGTCCAGATTAAGCGGCATCCGGTTTAACGGAGTTTGGCTTAATGGGGTTTTAGTATATATGGGAAGTTTTTAAAATGCGTTTACAAAATTTGGGGCTCCTTATAGTAAAACAAGAACAAAAGTTTATATAAACATATGGCCCGAAACCCTTCGTTTCGTTTTCGCGTTATTAATTCATTATTACGTTTAACAGCCTTTCAGGTCCAACCCAACAACTTAATTTCTCTATGCACTCATTCATAAAGGCTTTTATTCGTTGTATATGGCGATGTGTTGCCACGGAGCCTTGTTTACATTTCTCACTTGTCATTTGTGTACATGTAGTGAGTTAACTGAAAGTGTACCAATTAGTCTATCTTTAATGTTTCAATTGTTTTCCTGTTACAGTGAAAGTGTTCCGTTTAACCATTGTAGGGCATTAATTTCGTGAGCAGGCAAACATAATTTTCATGAGAACATTTTGAGCATTTGATATGAGTTTATGTGTTGAGTACATTTTAACCAGCTGATAATCTCAATGTCAAAAACGATTAATGTGTCACTTTAAAATGTTATTTCGTTTATAACAGTTTGAATTTTAACAAGTCGAAAACGAAGGATTTTGGTACATATGTCTATAAGAACTACTTTCCTTGTTTTGGCGTAAGGAACCCGTCCCCAAACTTTGTGAACGTATTTTAAAATCATCCTCTAGCACTAAAAGAGTGTAAAAACTGTTCTACTGAGGGTATTGGAGTAGATATAAGCTGAAAACAATTTTATTTGCTGACGATCAGGTTATTTTTGAGAAAAGGGTAGGTGATTTGCAAGAAGAGTTAATAATCTGAAATATATTACCTATGGAGACGTATAATTTAAAAATGTCAACAGCCAAGACAAAATCAATGGCTTTTAAAGGAAAAAGTCAAGTAAGATTAAGATAGTTATTAATGAACAAGAGATAGAACAAGTCTCTAATTTTAACTATCTAGGTTTTAATTTATCAAATAGTAAAAACGAAGACCTGAATATAAAACTAAATAAATTAAGAAAATGAATGGAACAATAAGAACATTAAAGAGGAAGACGGCAAAAACAACACAAATGAAATTTTTTATAAGGCAATGACAGTGCCAATGGAACATATGGTAGCGAAAACTGGACTATGAACAGGGCAGATAGGAAAAGAATAGAAACAGCGGAAATGAAATTCATAAGAGCAGTAGCCGGATATACCCTTCTAGATAAACAAAGAAATTAAATTTGAAAACAGTAAAATTAATACAATATAAATGAAAAGGTTAATGAAAATAAAACCAATTGATACCAACACAATGGAAGGATGGAAGAGGAACGAATACCAAAAAGTTTATTAAATTATACGATAGATCTAGAGGATATTGTCAAGTAGGTAGACCAGAAACGCGATAGAGGATATACAGGTTGTACCATAATTAATAGCGAACTGATAAGGTTGAAAGTATATGACAGTCCGCAAACGACCATGTATGAGATAGTTGCAGATGTGTGTTTACAAGCCGCCACTGACTTCATTAAGCAACATCGTCCTAATTAGTACAAATGAATTTGAAAAGTAGACTTTTCGTTTAATAATTGTCATTCTAAGTTACCTCAAAATTCATTCATAGCTTAACAAGGAATACAATTCTACTTTTGTATGTTACATGTTATTAATACTATACACTCCTCCCTGTTAAAGGAGGTGTTCAAAGTGGCATCCTTGTATCTGGATGCAATACTGCACTCGCCTCTGCAGTGAGTTTCGAATTCTTTCAAACACCCCCGGATCATCTCAGAATTATTGACAAGCATACAGAAAAATCCAAAGGATTGAGATCAGGTGATCGTGGAGGCCAAGGTATAGGCCCTCCTAGACCTATCCATCTTGGATCATACCTCCCGTTAGATGTCTTCTTACAGTAGCAGAAAAATGTACAGGTGCTCCATCATGCATGTACCACATTCTCCGACGTTGCTCAAGGGGAGCATTCTCAAGCAATTTACGTCAGTGGCGGCTCATAACGGTACATTCGCAATCATAAATCTCGCACACTGTTTGTTTGCTGACCCATATTTACTGGAACTTATTTATTTCTATTATCGTATACTTTCAATGTTTCAGCTTGCCTATTGATTACGATACATCCTGTACTTAATTGAGGACGGGACAGTCGACAGGTCTATACCTTGAGGAAGAAGAAGAAAAAGAAGACAGTTAAGGTTTATAGTATGGCTTGGAAAGTTTCTCAAACTAATATTTGTGGTGTTTTAGACATAACAAGCTTAGCGAGATTTCCTGTGCTGAGGCGGACTAACTCTCCGCGATGTGGACTCGGAAGATCAATTATTCAAAGTTAGTGCCGAGCAGCTCGACAAGATTTATTCTAAGTGAATACAGTTACAAACAGCGAATGTACGCAGTCGTTTCTGGAAGAAAATTCGGCTTTATGTAGGCTACTAAATAATATAGTTTCAAAGGCAGGTGCCTCTAATAACTGGAACCTATGTTGTAGAAAAAGGTACGCGCGCGTGGATAAATACCAAACTTGGTATTTAGGTTCAGTACCTTCCAAAAATACGACACGAAGACTTTCACCAATCACCTTCAATCTAACCTTTACATGGAATATTTTTAATTTTCTAAAAAAAGGCTCTAATGATTTTAATTAAGGTAGCAAATATTAAAGATATTTTCTTGAGAAATAAAAGATATATCTTGAATCTTCTATGAACAGCCTGTGAAGTTCTCTTCGTTCGGAAGGAATTTTCTATGATCTTGTATAACTTGTAAACGTTAAACGACAGACGAAAACGTACTACACAGAAAATATAGATATCTTTAAAACACACAATTTATTTCAAATAACTTTTGTGTGGCATTGGCCATTTCCAAGACATTCGTTATTATTGGTCCGAATTGTTTAATTCTTAATCATTCTTCTCAAGTGCTGTTGATTTTCAGCTGTTTCTCACGATTCATGGAGAGAGTATGGAAGTTTAAGACCAGCGTGTGACGTCCAGTTCTAAAACATTTGACTATCGCTGTTCCCTTTGTATCTTTAACGAAATGTGCAATACAGCAATTTCTGGGAAAGTTATCTCGATTAAAATGAAACAATAGGAAAACAAACTTTCGTAAAAATGATTTGATAACCACTTATAAGCGATAGAGGGTAGAGAAGGTCATGTGAATGCAACACATCAAATTTTTTTGATACGCAGTGTAATCGTGTTAATACACTTTAGGGAGTGGTATACGCATAGGTAATTTATGAGATTTGGAAAGCAATTTTAATGTTTCATAAGTATATTCTATTACTAAAAATACAGTGTAAAATGCAAATACTAACTTTTATCACTTTTATGGAGGATTTAAAACATTTCTCTCGTAGATTTTGCACTCTCCAAACTTACAGATCCGAAAGTAGAAAGTGCTATTTGGATGTGATTGTAAAGTTATGAAGGATTACATACCTATGCATCATCCAAGGATCGTGTATAAACAACATAATGAAGGCGATAACATTGTCAGAGGGAGAGCATTAACCAGGTTTTGCTGTATTTCTTTTTTACTTTTCCTGCGTGATGAACAATAAAATCTGTTCTTAAACCTAAGGGATTAGGAAAGGCAATATACTAGACTCTCACAATAACTGAAGACGACTTTGTGTGCAAAATGAAGTTTGCTTTAGTACTTAATGAAAAGTTACACTCTTAGACAGTTTTATTAATGGAAGTTTCGGTTTAAAGCAACTTTACAAAGAAGATTTACTGAATTACTTATTCTACAGAGTATCACTGCAAACGCAAGCTGGCGTGTTTTAAAATCATCTCAGAATATTGTTTTCTTTGGATTATTTCCTGTAAAAACAGAAATTTGAGGATTAAGAAATATTTTTGAGGTGTCTTTAAGAAATACATGTTGTTGACGCACTATCCTCGGCGACAGATTTACGGTGGCTCTTCCTTCTTAGACTTTATCCACACAACGGACTTGTTTTCGAACAATCAGAATGCTTAAACCCAACTCATAAAAGTAACTCCACTATATAAAAGCACGCAATTACAGGCATGCCAATGTGTATGTTGTATTCACTTTGGAGGTTTGTGGTCGAATACAAAGATGTTTAGTTACTAAGCTGAAAAACAAAGTAGTCACTTTCATTACAGTCTACTTACATCACCATCTTTCCTCCAAGACACCAGTTAGGTACATTTTCATAAAGGAAGATGACACTCAGGCTCTAGGACATCAGATGTTCCTCGCTTAGAATGCACAACAATGCGTCCGTAGACTTAAATTCATGTCTACCAGTAAACAGTGCATACGAGGAGGGTGATTCCATATATAACATAGGTACTCATTTGTCATACACGTTATTCTTTTCGGTTTGCTTACACCAACGTTGTTCCAAATCGATAAAAATAATTCCCAAATTTGTGACAGCTTTTGGATTCTCTACGGAGTGTTTTGACTATTACATACTGAAGCGCCGACTATTTGATTTGTTTAGTATTTTAAACTGTGC
The DNA here is from genome assembly GCA_030765065.1 of Deroplatys truncata. Lineage (NCBI taxonomy): Eukaryota > Metazoa > Arthropoda > Insecta > Mantodea > Mantidae > Deroplatys > Deroplatys truncata. The sequence goes on from CM060983.1 coordinate 76,972,038, forward strand.
ACTTTGAAATCTTAAGTGATTGTATTTTCTAATGAGCTCAAGCTACATATTTCTATTTTCTCATATGACCGCAGTCTGTCAAGATTTTTGGACATATGCCCCTTTACAGTGGAACGACACTGGCAATGTAACACAATATTACTTCTCAAAATCTAGTGCTCATAACGAGGTGACACAATTTAATATTTGAGCGCGAAGTTTGAACGAAAGCACACAACTATACGTTGTATTTTTGTATGCATTTGAACCCAATTCATACAACTCGAGATAATTTAACATTTCTTCCGAGAAAGAATGCAATTACCTGGAGGGTAATACCATTTTATCTATAACCTGTCTCATCCTAAAAGACAGTATGGAGGTAAATGAGATATCTCTCTGTCTCTATCTAGCGCATGCATGTTGTCGTTACCTTGTCCTTTCTACTCACTCGCTGTCGCCAAGTTGCTAATAACATTATGTAAATGTTCCATTGTTATAAATTTCCATTTTGAACATATCCTATACAGAAGATCTTTCTCTTTCAGATTATATTATTTTTAGAGGCTTTATAGATTTCTGTGGGCACAGCTTTCTAAATAAAACGAGTTTTTCGTAGAAGTCCACTATTTGCTGTTTCTATGCTAATCATGCAATAACAGCTAATAAAGTAAGGCTAGAATGCAGCAATATTTTTTCTTGGCCTAGAGTAAACTAGAGTGCCGATACCTGTCCAGTTTAATTCTGTATCTCTAATAAGATGAGCGTTATAATATTTAAATTAAATATTTTCGGAGAATTCTATACCTATGCAGTACAAAAGTCAGACAGTGAGAAACTGTTTAGTTATTGGGTTTACAACCGGGACCAAGCGATGGTAAATGTTCAGGTGTGTTGGAGACAGGTTTTAAAAGCAGCTGGAAGCATTTAACTTCTTGCATTCATTGTGTATGACAAATAAAAGTCAACCATTTAATCAGATAACAGGCGCCAGGCCCGAGGCAAAAGTCAGATAGGTTAACATCGGTTGTAAGGAAGTGTGTACGTTTACAGCGTATGGAACACTGTGAAGTGTTATGTAGGTTATTTATTTAACATTTTACGTAAATATTTATGGTTATGGAGGGAGAAACTAGGAAGAGACGAAATGCTGGTAAACTGAGAGGAAACGCAAATTAATAATGAAACTGAATGTTAATAAGGCAGTAAAAGAACCCGCTAAGGCTGTTCAGTAGTTTATAGGATAAAAAAGGAACGAATGAGCACGGAATAAGCAACAAAAGATTGACTATGTCCATACGATGTTTAAGTGAACACTGCTAAGGAAAGAGGTACCTACCATTAGGGGTAAAAAATACCATGTTTCAATCTTTGTTCCTTATAGAAGTGAATTCGCTCTTGAATTTAATGAAATAACTATTTATTTATCTTCTAAACTTTCATATATGTACTTATAGTATGTCAATATCTTCATCTCCTTAAATTTAATTTTGCCAAGAGAAAATAGCCCGAGAAATAGCAGTTGGAAATGAATACGAGGCAATGTATTAGTCATTTTTAAAGAAGTATACGTTTCTGTAATGTGCAAATACTGTATTTGGAAATAAAAACTTAAATGTAGGTACTTGCAAATAGACAAACCTTAATATTTACAAATGTTTATATTAAGCAAGAATAGCACAAGAAGACAAAATTGATAGTTATCAATCACTGAAATAAAATCCAATCTTGAGTAAAAACGAAGGAAAAGCTATTTTAGGGAGAAAAGTTTTTAAAAGTACGGCCCTTCTTCTTTTAAACATGGACTAAAAATGAAATTTATTTGAGTATATATGATTTTGGAGAATTTAGATTGAAACTTTAAGGGCAAAAACTGGAAATGTACATAAAATTGTCCTTCTCCAAAACAAATCTGCATATGAGATTAGCCAGTTTAGAAACAATACAAATGATTTTTCAATATAGCTAATGGCCCTTTAAAAACGCTAAGGGCCACTGGTATAATAAATGAGTCCTTTAATTTATATTTTCTGCAATGTTACAAAAGTGCCCCTGGCTCCAATTAGTAATTCAACAAAATCAATTGAAGTAAGATGATATTTATGTCAGAAGTATGGTACTGTTGTCTCATAAATGAACCTACTGACGGTAAGATCTATGCTGATTCCCGAACTTGAGCCAGGTCGAGCGGCTATGACGTCAACTCTTCCGTTTGATCCATTCTCTGCAATACCATCGACTTCCTCGTAAGCCTGGTACTTTTGCAGTTTGAACGCTTCGGTAATCACTGAGAGCACTTTTCTGAGCATGCTTCCATGTGGACAGGACCCGAGGACATGTACAAGTGTTTCTATGTCACTGCCACAGCGGTGGCAGTGGTTGGTGTCGCAGGACCTGCCTGCTATTGCTGGTCTGTGGATCCAACTGCTTTTAAAGAACTACACCCTTTCCTGTTTGAGGGTGAGAACACTAAGATTTGAATTCTTTCTCCCTTAGTAGTCTTCTTAAACTGCGAACAGTGGCACTTTCATTAATGACAATGCAGAATGTAAACAACAGCGGTCAAGGGTCACTGACGGGCAGGTAAATACGCTTTGGTGAGTGTTGTCTGCAAACACTAACAGCCTGCAACCACTTTGACCTGCGCCTCACTGAATAAAGTCCAGTAACAGTTCAACTTAATTTCCTTTCGACCTGGTTTTAATGCATAGGAATTCCTATGTCTATATACATATAATTAATGTTTTGTTTAAACTCCTGAAGTTTATTAAAGTATAAGTTAAAACACGCATTGCGCTGCTCACTATATTTGTCCAGTCACTAAGATGTGTAGTCCACTAATTACATATTAATACACTCGCTTCCATTTTTGCCGTCCCTATAGCCACGGGAGGCATTTTACCAACCTACCTTGCATACATAGCAGGGAGGGATGTACCTGGAACGTTCTGTCTTTGTTGCTTGACCAAGCAGTGGTGTGTGTTAACTGTAGCTCACGCAATGTAGGTATTTCGGAGGCTCATCGCAGAAGAATTGTGGGTAAGTGGGAACACAATTTGTCATTTGAAGATATTGCTAGGGCAATTCCATGTAGCATTCGCATGGGCAGATTATGAAAATAATGTTTAGTAAATGTATCCTCTTTGAGAGTAAAAATATAATTTACTTCGGTTTTGCATTATAATTATTGTAATTAAAATGCTATTTCATGGAGACTTTTTTAGTATAGCGCTCTTTAACCGTTTAGATCAAATCGGACGACGAATGAAATTATGCTCAAATAAGTCCGAGATCCACATAGCTTAAAGCTACTCGTCTTTTCAGCATAAAGGAAAAACCTTACCCGAGTAACTCACTGTAATCGAGATTCGAACTCTGGACCTCTTGGATGTGAGGAAGACACACTACTCCATACCACAGAGGATGGAGGAACTGTGCAAAACAATGTTTTATTTAGTTGCATATTTAGATTTTACAGATGATTCCAATTATGTCTAGTAAACCTGTCCTCTTTGGGAGTAAAAAGTATGATGTATTTTAGTTTTGCGTTATGTTGCCATTAAAAATATCTTTTTCGTGGAGGTATTGTGCAAAACAGGGTTTTGTTTAGTTATATATTCAAACATGGTTATTATAAGTGATAAGTAAAGCTATTGTTCAAAGTTGCAAATTCATATTCATAGCCTAGAACTGTGCACATAAAACAGGACGGTAATACATGCGCGAAAAGGTAAACAGATACACCCACCTCTTCCTTGCTATATATACTCCACCTGTGAAGGCTAGTAGAATGCCGCCTGAAGCTGCGGTGGCAGCATAAGTGAAAGCAAGTGTGCAATGATCTTTAATTCTTATATTTGTATTCTTACATTATTGTTCCTTTCCTCATGTAACGGTCCATATCTATGTTTTTTACTTTCTCTAAATGCTGTTCCATGTTCTCACAGATTTTGTTCTAAAATATCAGTATTCCTATTCATTTTAATGTCATACACTTTCTTTTCTCCAAATCTTTGTTTCCCTGCATTCGTTGTGCATCTTCTCTTCCTCCACATAATGGACATTCACCTTGCGGATAGCCATGTAACATTTCAACGCCGTACGTATCGGGCGCCGGGGTAACACAGTTATTTCGTTTTCAGATCTCGTACTGAGGGTCCAGCGTTTGACTCCCGGCTCTGGGATGGCGATTTTAAGTCCACTCTATCCATGCCTTCGCCTCTAACATGCTCATGTGAAGTACCCCCAAGGTCCAACGCGTTTCGGTCTTAAACGGCTCCTCGTAAAAGCTGTAGGTCCTCTCATTCCATCGTCATCCTCATCACCCTACCATCCGAGCCAACGATTTCGCCCTCTGGATGTGTCCACCTCGGAAATGATTCCAGTGAAAGCTTGGTGGAATGAGATATACCCCAAAGGTTATAGGCCATATGTGGAGGGTTAGAAACAACATTTCAGCAGCGTAGGTATTGCGGTATGTCTAAAAGAGTAACCTCTGCGAAAGGGGGCATAAATTATCTTTGATGTACCAATTTCCAAATTGGAAATGTCTTAACTCGGTAGTTATAGTGGTTCCTGACTTGTATTGTAACAGTGCCGAACGCGCCTAAAATGGTAGATACATTGTAGCGAATTGCTGAATACCTATACCGGTGATGAGGAAGGCGTCACCCTGCAATATATCGACAAGAACATCGATTGCACACGAGGGTCCAGAGTATATGCTGACATGCCATGATGGCAGAACCATTATAAGCACTTGGTGACCCGGTAAAAGGCTCGGACAAAACCGGATGTTTTTCTTTGCCGGATTAAGTTGCGACGCCAGAACACCCTCACCCCTCCCCTAGGCGTCGCTACCCCTACCAGACCACATTACCAGGGCGGGAGAGACTTGATTGTGACGTGAGTATATCCCGATTAATCCCGGGACATCGCCACAGGGTTCACGTCATCACTCTCCGGTCAAGCCGGCCGGGCCTATCAGCAAGGTCCTGCAGCAAATCCACCTGGATACACTCCTGACGCCTCCCTACATTATACAGGCTGTTGAGCAAGCATTCGCTGGAAATACGCGCTTACGAGGACTCGGAATGGCCTGTGCATGCAATACTAAGGTGTCTTTCTCAGAAACTGCATGTCTGCAGAATTTGAAGGGCTCGTTGACACAACCAGTTAAGGATAAGTTGCAAGAACCCGTTTATTGATTCGATAATATAAATCAAATGAGATTATTTCAGAATTTGAAAAACAACAATAAATAATTTTACAAAAAACAGAAATAAAAAAGAAACCCATATCGATTGACACTACCTTTTCTATCGATGACAAGTTTATACAAATCTGTTATATATTATAACATTAACATAAAAAGTTATCTTTCTGTACTCGTTACTTTATTGACTGTATATTGTTGTCTAGAAATAATTTCAAATTACGCAAGTACCTATTGCTTAGTTAAAAGGTAAAAATATGCAGAAAAGGCAATCGAATTCATGTTAAAAAACAAAAGAATAAATGAACATAAACTCTGGACCACGTTCTTAGATGAGGTTTGAGAATTGTCTAAACTTGGAACACGGAATGTTTAAAAAACGTTTAACATTAGGAAAATATTTGACAGACAATATGTTCGCTGCAGTTCTTTCTGTAGTAAGCTTTTATCCCTATCATATTCCTAGTTATGCAAAATTTACAACATTAAATCAAATTAAAGACTAATCACAGAAAATTAAATTTATTGAATTTTTTCATGTTAATATACTAGACATTTAATTTCTGCTTTCTCTAATACCTACTATAGATAAGTAGTGGAAGTATTACACTCTGCTTCCAGCGCTGCAATACACTTTTCACTTAGCGGCTTTCAGAATGCGTCGTACACATGCACTGTTAACCCCTGTCTCACGAGTACATTGAGTAGCAGACTTTTAAAGCAATGTCGCAAATTTTTCTAAGACCATAGCCGAAAAAGCAGTACTTGTAGCTGTAAGACGACTTCCGGATCTTCCCTCGGGCACATCAGAATGGTACTAAGTGTCTCAAATTTATCACAAAGCCATGCAATTATCATGCATGTTGGAGGTTGTTTTGCAAACTCACGCCTCCACACAGGTTGGACGTTAACCATTTTCAAACCTGAGCTTCCGTTCCTCAATCGTCAAGCATCCCGCTGTTTGAGAAAATAACATTCTAGATATTTCACAGATATTTCAATACAGCTCTGAAAACAATACGCGGATAACACCTGTTAAAGTGTGTATACATTTCTTTTTTGATTGACCCTGTTGATTAAGATACGTCAAAATCATTAAGGGATCCGGGAAGTGTGAAACAGATATTGGCATTCTACTTCCTAATTCTTAAATTATAATTATATATTGTTCAAATATTTAAGGCAGGTGTTTTAGAATTCGATGAAGTTGTCCTGAAGTTTTGTTGATTTAGTAATTATAGATTAAATAAAAAATAACTTCATTCAAAATTTAAAAATGCTAACAAACACATATGTACGTATTCCTTTTTCATAAAATAATACAACATAATTGATTCTTTTCCCCATATATTCTATGGGCTTCGTTAGGAATTAAGTAATAGAATCATTTTGCTCTTTGGAGTGTTTAATTAGTTATATTGTATGTATTTTTAATTGTTTACATATTAGCAAAAAATTCGAAGTATTTATCATCGTTATATGTGGCCGAGTAGTCTGACCGCTTGCCTCCACCTAGGCCTGGGTTCGATTCCAGGGATCCGCATGTAGCATTTGTGGTGGACAAAGCTGCGTTTGGGAGGGTTTTCCTAGGGTTTCTCCCGCCATTAATTCTACCAACTGCTACATCATCGCCATTCCTTTTATCTATTTCACCATCATTTCATATCATCCATTTCTTCGCACTCATATCAGACACTGGGCTGATCACCCATCCTGGATATTCTTCTGATCCAAAGTGTGCTCCTCGACAGGCCTCTGATCTCAGGCATCCGCTTGTAAGTCCTGGGGGCGTAATTCCTACTACGAGGAGGGTAATAAGAGAAATATAGATGCAATTAAATAATCCTAGTTCCTGCCATTTTCAACTACCACATGCAAAAATTCAAGCCGATTGGTCAACCCAAAACTGAGAAAAAGAAATATTTCTATAACTAAAATAAGTTTACAGACAAATGCGAACAGCTTTTATAAGCTTAAAACATTTCAGAAAAATCGTCAATTTGTCTATCATCTCCTGTCATTATAATGTCTTATATTATTTCTTAGTTAAAAAAGAATATCTATCAAATTGCTCGGTAAGAGATGTTTTTAGCCTAAAAATGAAAAATGTAAGTTATGGGCTTATGACCAGGTTCCGGATATAGATTATCTAAAATCATTGAAAAAGACCTATAAGATATGGCTAAACGCTTTTAACATTGATATGAAATGACCTAAACGCTCAGATCTGATGATACATTCACAGGATTTTTTCTACTCCCTATCACTTATTAGTGGATTATACAAATTATTCTTTCGAAAGTTTATTTTCATTCTAATCGAGATAAACATTTCCGGAAACAGCTCCATTACACATTTCGTTATAGATACAAAAAGAATAGCGGCAGTCAAATGTTTAAGAACTGGAGCTGGCCTTAAAATTCCATGCTCTACATGCATCGCGATAAACAAGCGAATATCGAAAGCACTTGAAAAGAATGACAAAGTATTGAACAATTCGAACCATTAGTAAGAGATATCTGGGAAATTCCAAATGCGACAAAAAAGTTATTTGAAAAAATTTGAGTGTTTTAAAGAGCTCTACCTGTTCGTGGAATACGTTTCGTCTACCGCTTAGCGTTTACTAGTTATACAAGATTATACAAAATCCCTTCCGAATGAAGTGGACTTTACAGGCTATTCCCAAAAAATTCCAGATATAATTTTATTACTTTCTCTACTACGTATAGTAAGTAGGGGGAGTATTGTATTCCACCCAAAAATTCGATACCGAGATTTCACCGGAAATATATGTTTTGAACCCCCTGAATCCAAAAAAAAGCATTTTTGGAAACATGTCTGTGTGTGTGTATGTGTGTGTGTGTGTGTGTGTGTGTGTGTGTGTGTGTGTGAACAGCATAACTCAGAAACGAACAGTCGGATAAACACTAAATTGGTATTTAGGTTCAGTATCTTCCAAAGATGCGACACGAAGGTTTTCAAGAAAATCCCCCCACCCCAGATTACCCTTTACATGGAACATTTTTCGAAAATTTTAATTTTATCAAAAAGGTCTCTAAGGATTTTGATTAAAATATCATATGTTTAAGATATTTTCATAACGAATAAAATGTATATCATGAATTTTCTGGGAATGTCTCCAAAAGTATTCTTCATTGTGAACGACTTTTGCATAACTGAGATATAGACAAAATTTTACTATACCAAAAATGTAGATCGCGTTAAAATACACAATTTATGTTATATACATTTTTTTGTTGAGTGAACCATTTTCGAGATATTGTTTGTTATTCCCTTCAATATTTCAATACCTATTTTCTCAAATGGGAATTCGTTATTCATTTTTTTTGTCTTTGATATGCAAAGAGTATTAATCTGTGGCAAAGAGAATGGTGCTGCACCCAGCAACCAGCTATTAAGAGATATGCCTGTGCTTAAAGGCTACTTACTGTATTTCTATATTGCTCTTGTAAATACAAAACAAGGAGAACATAGTAGGCCTTAAGCGATTGTCAAATATTTTTAGAACTGGTCGCTATGTGTAAAATGTAATTCTCTTTGCATGTCAAAAGATCGTTTCTGCAAATGTTTATCTCGATTAATATGAAATAGTTGGAGAATATGAGTTTGTAAAACTAGTTTGTACAAGAGTAGAGAAAGTCATGTGAGTGTAACACATCAGATTTTTATAATTGGGACTCATGATTAGGGTTTATGTACAAGTAGCAAAACCTATAACGCAACAATAAAAAGACGCCTCATCAGAATCCAGGCCCTGATTATGACCATTTTATACTTCCTGTATACCTTAATGTGCTAATAACTGACCCAAAAGTTTGCAGTTTCTACATTTTCAAATCTCCAAGTAAAACCTGAATGAAAGGTGGATGTCCTTTTTCATTTCCTCATTTGCGTATACAATCTGAATTCCTCATTTAATCCAGCCGCGCGAGAAGTTTTTACACCAGAATGTCTGAGGTTTGATTAAGGGCTCGTAGGGAGACTTAGAACGATCATAGCCGTGGAATTAACGTGTTAATCTTGCCAGGAATTCAGCAGCCACTGCGCTTGATCAGCGAAGCAGCAGAGGTGAGGGAAGAAAAGAAGCTTCTCCTTTAATTAGCACCGCGCCCTTCTACCAGGGGTCAATAGCAGTCTGCTCTACGTCATATTTTATTAACAGGGCACACGTCTCCAACAGGCTTGTTACAACAGCTTCGTTTACACATGCGCAATACCAGGTGTGCTACTGGGGATGCAAGAAACAATGTATACGTTACAAGCAATCAACTGCATAAATTATACAGTTGTATTAGCAAGGCTTGCTTCATTTCGTGTTTCCTGGCGTGTTTTCCTAATATCTCCTTCTCTCCCTTTCGAACATGAGGGGTCTACATACTAGCAGAACACATACTGGGTTAAGGGGCCCTAAGTTTGAATTTACGAACTTCTTCCGTCTTGAAGTTTTTTTATTTAAATCTTGCATACGTTTCTTGTAACAGCTATAACAGGCAGAGGGTTTTTAATAGAGCAATCGCATAACGCACGGGTATAGGTGACGTTAGGCATTGTAACGGAGAGGCGATTCCGTTGCGACTGTTCCATTTATTCGATGCATATATAGAACTGTGACAATATGTCTAAAGCAAAGAAGAGCTTATACATAAAAAATTCTGATGCGATACATTCACATGACTTTCTTTACCCTCTATCTTTTTAATGGGTATATAAGCCATTCTTACTAAAGCTGGTTTTTATATCTACTACGTTTTAATCTAAATAAACCTTTGTAAAAATAGCTACATTACACGTTTCACTATAAATACAAATGTAGTCAAATGTTTAAGAACCGGACGCTATATGCCGGCCTTAAATTCCATACTGTTTTCATGCAATCGCGAGAAACAACTAAAAATCGATGGGACTTTAAAAGAATAACAATTAAAAGCTTTAAACGGATATTCAGAAACGGCTTACGCCACAGAAAAACTTTTTTAAATAAATTGTGTGTTTTAAAGAGAGATACATTATTTGTCTGGTACGTTTCGTCTATCGCTTAACGTTTAATAGTTATACAAGATTATGCAAAGTTCCTTCCGAATGAAGAGGACTTCACAGGCTATTACCACAAAATTCAAGATATATATTTGCTTTGTTATGTAAATATATTTAATATATTATATTTTAATCAAAATAATTTTAGCCATTTTTTTAAAAAATCAAAATTTCCGAACAATTTTCCATGGAACGGTAGTTTGGGGTGGGGGATTTTCTTAAAAATCTTCGGGTCGCATCTTTGGAAGATGAATACGAAGTATGGTGTTTATTCAACTTTTCGTTTTTAAGTTATGCCGTTCACACACACATAACCTTTTTCTAAAAATGCTTTTTTTTATTCAGGGGCCTCCAAACATGTATTTCCGGGGAAATCTCGGTATCGAATTTTTTGGTGGAATGCAATTCTTGTTTAGCTATGTACGTGGTATAGAAAATAAGAACATAATTACAATAAGCATCATTGCAGCAGGATGTTTAAAACATCATGTTAAACAACCTGTAATTCAATAAAACACAAGGAACATGTGACATTATTAGAAAGCAACAATGAGGAAAGTGGACTTTTAACCTCCTTATCTCAGAATTATTTGAGGGTCCGTGTCATACGCTAATAAGAGCGGATATTGTTTTAAAAATGTTACAGCTTTCGATTTAAAAGAAAAGATAATGTTACTCAGATTTCTGTATAATAATGCCTTAATTATTAAATCTTGAGGTAACTTTATTGCAATTTATCAATAGCTAAACGTACACTGCCTTTTCCTTCTAATTCTCATTAATTCTGTTCTACCTGCTTCAAACTGTGCATCATATTTGTTTACAGAGAACACTGCAAGGTCACAAGCGCTTCCACCTTCTCTCGTCACCAACCCTCGGTGCGTTCCTAACTTGATGGTTTACTTACTGAAACCCCTCTGCCTGGCTATAACCGATCTGCAAAATATCAGTTCGATATATTAATTACATTCCACAATAATAAATATTTTATAGAAATGAAAAACAACATACTGGACTGCCTCTGTAGTCAAGTGGTCAGTATCTGCGTTCTGGCTTCTCAACACAGATTTCGGAATCAATTTTCACTGCGGGGGGGGGGGAATTTTTCATTAATTATAATCTTTCCTACCCTCTCCTGTATTTAATTTTAAAATTAATTACCAACTTTAAAGAACCTACAGTCGAGTTATTTCTAAAGTTAAAGCTCATGATATGTCCATAGAAGTTAAAGGGGCTGCACAAATGATACAAGGGGAAAAATAATAAAATAAAATAATATATTGATAAAAATTTGAAGAAGTTTGAAGGCTCCCTACAAAAGAAAATTTGAAGTTGAGCAACAAAGCAATGCTTTTCATGTCTGTTTTAGCATAAAAGAATGTTATATGTTTTAAAACACACATTTGCTTAATCAGATATTAATTTTCCATTCTTTTCAGAGTTATTTTTCAATAAGAATTCGTAAATTTTATATAATTAAATTCGTTTTCTCAAGCAAAATAACATAGCAGAAGAAATGATGACACGAATTGTGAAAATGTTTATGAGGATTAAGAATAATTTTTGTGAACATACAACAATATTTATATCTCGATAAATATGTAGGAGAAGAATGCCAAAGAGAAGGTTGTATAACCCTTTAAATTCCAATCCACTGATCTTTTCAACACTGAATTGCATCTTTAGAAATGGCAGAATTCAGCAAACTAATAATGCCCCTTGATTTTACTGGTCCCAAGTGTATTCATATGCAAAAATTTATATTTCAATAATTTCGTCATTTGGGTTAAAATGTCAGCCTCTAAAATATGTGATGCTTCCTTGGACTTGAAATGCGGTCGGAATTTTAGGTATGGTTTTTACATACACGAATAATACTAAGAAAAACCTGCATAACTTGTTAAATGTTCATCCGATTGCAGTTTCGTATAATATAATAAACCCTGTCCAAAACATTATGCTTATTAACATTTATTTGTAAAATTACAAAGCAAACTTAATGCTAAGCAATATGTTTAGACTTGTTTGCCCACTCTCCCTTTATAGCAAGTAATTGTTGGCTGTTCAGTTACGTTTTATCTAGTGGGATGGTATGCCTTATCTCTCAGGTAAAGTTTTAGCTGGTTGGAGGGGTGCACAGTATACTGAACTCCTACCGCGCGTGACGCGTACGGTGGAAAGCAGCAATAGTCTTTCACTATCGCGCGTCTTTACCCCTTACATATTTCATAGCAAGTAAACACTACCTCCTTTCAGTACCTGAACCCCTACTGCTTGGAAGGGCTCCCACAACCACTAGAAATCAATACACGGCGATGTGTAGTATAGCCTATTTCTTAAGTGGGACCTAATATATGTTACATAATAAGACTCACAAAATGGATTTAGCCATTCTTGCGGCGCGCACCCACTCTAAAAATGCTATTTTGGCTTCAAGATAGCCCAACTTACACGTTGATACGAATTCATTATTCATCAAAAACGAAAATTACCAGGCAAAGTTGGGTTACAAAAAGCTTGATTAAAAGTTCATGTACTAACAACAGAATATCTTGTGAATATCAACAAATGGGTCAAATTTGAGATGTAATTTGAGGCAATTGTCCAACGACAATGTTCTTCTTCATTGACTGTTTGTACGATTTATCTGTTACTTCTGGTTTTGCTTTAACTTTAAATCAAACACATTAACACTTGTTCATGTTTCAAAACTCTATGAATGGGAGGAAAAATTTTGGCTAAGGAAAGACTCTCAAGCTCCCACCGTGAATCGAATCCGGGGCTACGGGGTTTGGAGAATAGCTTGTAACCATTCGACCATTGAGGCAGTCAAAGCAATATCTCTTGCACACTGAATAAACAATTTATCCCTTTTTCTTTCTTTCTGTGTTAAAGTTTCCGAGCATTAAAATGCACATGTCTAATCAATGATTATTCATAATTGTACTAATTTCCCAAGCAGGTAAATGCTGCTGGTTTGTTATTAAATTATTAATTGCATAATACTCGTGAGCTCTTTGGATAAAATTAATGAACTGCAAACTATAGCAATTCCCAACAATAGAAAAACAAATAAACCAGCATGACAGTGAAAGTCATGAATGCTCGACCATTCTTTTGTTAATATTTTTACTTTCTCTACCACGTAAGTAAATAGAGGAACTACTGCATTTCACACAAATGTTGCATACCGATATTTCACCGGAAATGCATGTTTTGAGGCGCTCTGCTTAAAAAAAACTATAATTTTAGAGGGAAACTGTGTGTGGGCGCGCTTGTATGTGTGTGTGATGCCAAACGAAGGTTTTCAAGAAGACCCTCCCACCCAAACTAATCTTTACATAGAAACAATTAATTTGAGTATGGGGATTTTCTTGAAATTTATTTAACTAAGGGACAAAAGAAATGCTCCTGCCACATTTTAGAGGTAATTAAAAGCATATATACAAACATTAAATTTATTATAAATTTAGGCATATGCAAATCGGAAGTAATAATAACAAACGAAGAAGTAAGACAAGGATGCAGGCTTTTACCCATTTATGATCTCATAAAAACATGGAAAAAAGAAATTCTAAACATAGTGTTATACACAGATGATATCGTAATACTACAAAATAGCGAAGGAAATCTACAGCACTCTATTTATAAATTGCACCAAGGTACAGCAAATATAACTTTAATATTTCAATCAAAAACGCAAAAGTAATGGCACACCAATCGAAAACAAAAAAATGTAATTGAAACAATAGCCGTAACAAGTCGTAAATTTCAATTACTTGGGTTGTGACGTAATTTTCGAAGTCGATAGAGACACACAAAACAGATAAATAAATTTCAAGAAATTTATGGAACCATAATAAGAACTTAAAAAAATCTGATGTGTTGGCACTCATATGACTTTCTTTACTCTTGTACAAACTATTTTTACAAACGCTTATTATCCCTCTACTTCATGTTAATTGAAATAAACATTTCACAAATTATCTTATGGCTAATTTTCTTGTAGGTGCAAGGTGAATATGTTAGGCTTGTTGCGATAGTCAATTCTTTTAAGAGCTGGTTGCTATGTGGAGCATTCCATTTCCTTTGCATCATTTCAGGGTTAAAAAAAAAGAATTACGAATTATTCCTATTTAAGAAAAAGTATAAGTATTAGAAAATTCAAAAAAATAAGGAATATATCGGAAAAGGTTTACTCGATAAAAAATGTATGTCATAAATTGTGTGTTTTAAGGAGATCTACATCTTTTGTGCAGTAATTTTTTTTATCTCTTACGGTTTACCAGTTATGGGAAAGTTATTCAGAATGAAGAGTACTTGGGGACATTCCAATAAAATTCAAGTTATACGTTTCATTTGCCATGAAAATATCTTAAATATATGATATTTTAATTAAAATCTATAGAGTCATGTTTGAGAAAATCAAAATTATCGAAAGATGTTACATGAAAAGGGGAACTGGGGTGTGAAATTTTCTTGAAAATCTTCGATTGTTGGAAGATACTTAACTCAAATACCAAGTTTGGTATTTATCCGACTTTTCGTTTTTGAGTTACGCTGTTCACAGACACACACACGTACATGTTTCCAAAAATTCTTTATTTGGATGCAGGACACCTCAAAACATGTATTTCCGGTGAAATTTCGGTATCAAATTTTTGCATGGAATGTAATACTTCCCCTACTTACTATACGTAGTAGAGACTAGGAAATAAACAAAACTGAAGTTCTAGGAGAGCATAACGGTCCCTATGCTCATGTATGGCAGGAATCGTGGATTGGCGATTTCGAAACCTCAGTTATGTAGAGATGGTTTTCAATCGCGGTTTTAGAGGGAGATGTTGTTTGGAGTCAGATCTGGAAAACAGCTCTTTAGCAGGCTGCAACTCCTGAAACCGTGGTGTAAAAACATTTTCCAGTTCTAAAATCTTTAACCTCTCAGAAACCAAAAGGCGTAGGTTTATCTGACAAAGCAATATTCTAAAAATTACTTACGTAAACATGCTGTAAAATAACTAACATTTCAAAATGATTACATGCTACTACTTTAAGCTATAAGTATGTTTTCATACAAAATTCGGGCATAATTCTTACTACATCTTTCATTTCCGTAATAACGAAGTGATAAATCTTTAACGCTCCCCGTTTAGGAGATAGTCCAGCCTACATAACTAAGACTGTTGGAAATACGCAAGGCAGCTCTGTACCACAAATCTTCGGATCCAAAACGGCGAGAAATGCATTGCGTTCTTTCTCCTTCCCCCTTCCAATGAACTCCGACGTTCATCTCCTGAAGCGCACATTCCTTGGGTCACGGGAAGGAATCCATTGCTCTAGATTCCAGGGACAAGGGAGACCCCCAGGAATGAGCCTAGGGCTTGCAGGGACTTGGAGCATCGCCAACTACAGATACTGCCACCTGCAGCCGCTATATAATTCGATTATTACTTCTTCACTGAGCTTATGCCCATGCGCAGAGCGGAAACTTGTGGGCGAGTTCAAACAAACCAATGGCGGTGCGTTATCGCAACTTTCTGAATAATACCACTTTGTTTTACGCCGCTATCGTTACTTGACTTCCTCTGTTTTATCTGTTGTTCGTGCATGGACCATACTTCATAACCTACTCGGTAATGTGTAAAGTTGAAGCAAACTTCAGTTACATAATTATTTTTCTACTACAAGTTTGATTAAAAATGAAGCGCTGTTTAGAAAGCCAGAATAAATTTAAGATAATACATAGCGGCCCAATGTGGTAAGGTAGTTTCACAGGTAAAGCTCAGAAAGAGGGAACAAGATAGAGAATTTTCCAGGGCAGTTTTGCCATGTCTTCCGAAGATCACTATACTTTTAAAAGCATTCCAGAAAAATAAGGCATATAATGGAAATCTTCCGAAATTTTCTATTGATTCAGGTTCCATTAAAGTGAGAGATAAATCTGTGACTATAGGTATGTATACCAGCTGATCTTACACTTGATCTTCGACACTTACTTCTTTCAGCTGTTAAAGATACAAGACACTGTAACAAAGCAATTGAAGACTTGAGCTAAGCTGTGTTACAAAGACAAAATGACAACCGCAGCTTATGTCCTCCAAATTTATCAATTGCAGAAGTGGGCATAATAACAAAATTACTGAAAAACACTGGAACAGAAGCGAACTTAATATATCCACTAAATTTAGGAATATTATTTATAATTAAACAATGGGATGGATATTAAATAACTCCAAGATTATCAACAGTGGCGGTGCCATTTGTTTTTTTTTTTTTTTAGGGTTCTTTTATATTTGTTAGCAGTTACTCTTGCCTTATTCCAGAAGGTGAACATCCAAGTAAAGTCCTTAGCCATCTCTTGTGGTTCATTTTTTAAAGTGGTCATAGCATTCTAAAATTCGTTTTTCAGTTTTCTCAGATACTGGTTCCTCCATTTCCGTCAACTGGCCTCTTCCTCTCCCATTCTCAATACTCTCTCCTTTTTTTTCAAATTCCATCAATCTCCACTACCTAAAACTTACGTTTCTGCCTATCCAGTAGTGCCTACTTTCTCAGTTTCTTCACTCATCTGTCAACTTTAAAAGAGTGATTTCTAGCATAAACAAAACAAAACCTATAAATAAGTTGAATTCAAAGAATTCCACATCACAGGATGGTTATATTTAAAAACCTGATGTAATATATTTACATGACTTTCTCTATCCTTGATTATTGAACAATTCCAACTTTTAATAACGGATATCTCAGAAAAACTTATTTTATGGAAATTGTGTGTTTTAAAGACATCTGCATTTTTTGTGTGGTATGTTTTCGTCTATCGCTTAAGGTTTACCAGTTATACAAAATTTTATAAATTCCTTTTGAATGGAGAGGATTTCTCAGGCTATTCGTAGAAAATTCAAGATATATATTTGGTTTTTCATGCACATATTTTTAATATATGGTATTTTAATCAAAATAATTAGGGCCATTTTTAAAAAATAAGAACTTTTGAAATATGTTCCATGGAAACGGCAGTTGGGGTGGGGGATGTTTTTGGAAATCTTCATGTCGAATCTTTTGGAAGGACCTAAATAACAAGTATGGTATTTATCCGACTTTTCGTTTTTGGGTTATGCTGTTCACAAACACACACACACACACACACACACACACACACACACACACGGGTTTTTTTCTAAAAAAAAATTATTCATGCGTCAAAGCAAGTGTTCGGTGAAATCTCGGTATCGAATTTTTGAGTGGAATACAATGCCTTCTCTACCTACTATGCACGTGGTAGGGAAAGTAAAAATGGGTAGGTAAGTCATGTCAGTAATTTATACATATACATTTAGGATTTTCTCCCCGTATAGAAGACATAAGTTTTTCGAAACCTCTAAAACACTCACGTATTTAAGTAAAGCTGTATGTAAGAGTCTCAATAATCCGTATTCAAAAGACCACTGGGAGGGGAGCTTGCTTTATCTACAAACTAGCAATGACAATTTCCTGTATTTGCAGGATACGGCTGAGAACAGAATACTTAATGCTGTTATCAAATAGGAGACTGAAATAAATGCGTCCAGTTTATGCAAAAATAAAAAGTGAACAATTGTTAATGCAGAGTGACACACGAAAAACCAGCCCGTTACAAGGAAATACAAACAACAACCAATAACCAATAGCAAACAAATATAAGAAACAAGGTAATGTGCTCACTGGAAAGATCTTACTATTACAGTAAGCTCGCTGAAAATGACCTCCTTGAACTTCATTGTGCGTTTTGCGCACCATAACTTGTTTATGTACTTTAGGTCAGCCCTTTGTACACCATCCCTGTTGTGCTTAGGGTGTATAATAGATGTTTATGAGAAAATACAAATAGAGGAAACTAATGATAATATTAAAATATACAGTATCACTTAATTTATCTCATGCCGAGCGAGATGGCTCCGTGGGAACGTATGAGGTTAGCATTCGGGAAGTCCAGGGTTCGATCCCCATCGACCGTCCACTCTTACCTTGTGTTTTTCGTGGTTTTCTCTGGTCGGTAGGAGAAATGCTGAATTGATTTCTCATCTACTGTGATTTCCTTTTATTCCGCTTCCTTCGCATCTTTCAGACGTGCTTCTAGGTTTCGTGGCTTATGGCGGTGCCGGAGAGACGGCGCGGATGCTTGCTCAAAGGAAAGAGTATTCCCAGTAGACACTAGAGCGCTGCTTCTCCGACGGATGATTCATCGCCCTCTTTGGCAGTTCCAACAGTGGAAAGGGTCTTCGAGCCTGCAACTTCATGGTCTTCTGCGCGACTCTGTGGTCTGTCTGCCTACGGCTGTAGCCTCATATGGTTCCTTCATTTCACCCCTTCATCATTGGGGTAGTAGCTACAATGTATCTATTTAGGATGCAGTGCACGAGGTTTTCTCTTCCGTTGTATAACCCATACCTATAACCTATATTGCGAAAGAATTTATTTTCTCGTCATTGTGGAATATAATGGTGATACCAAGTATCTCTATGGACCTCTAAAAGGAAAGATGACAATTTATTTTCTGTCTCTCTCTCCCTCTCCCCCTCCCCTATAGACCAAAGCAGTTCCAAACTTTTACGAGTACGAGAAGACACAGAATGTCTCACTTCGTCCATAATAAGATCCATAATTTAATTTATTGGAAACTGTTAGTGTGGTCTAGAACTGTAGATATGTAAAGCAGATACACCTTTATTTCAAACATATTTTTGGAAAATTTGTATGAGAAAATTAAGTTGACTGTATAAATGCTACATCCTTCAAAAGGATGTATAGATACGTTTTCGCATCAAAATTATCCACCGTTTTAATATTCTATGCGGTGTACATATTTAATCACAAATTATGTCGCTGAGCATTTACGTCATCATTTAAAGTTTCTAGATATTTTAATTAGGATTAAGCAGTTAATACGTATTTTCCCTCTAAAACGCAAACCAACACGAAAAAGGAGTAACATACACCTATTTTGCGTTAGATTACGATCATAAAAAACTGAATTTTAGAGTTTCTGTTGTTCTTTTGGGCAATTTTGATGTGTGAATAAGTAGAATTTTGGTTATGGTGTTAAGGGGACCGATCAAAACTACAATGTAGACTTTTTAATTTACCTGTTATGACTTCCGATTCTCTAATAACATTTTCATTTAAAATGTTTTTGCTAATGGAATAAAAATGAGTTACGTTGACAATTTAAATAACCCTGAGCGGAGAGAGTAGTTGCGCTTTTAAGGCTTTTTCTGGTATTTCTCACACTTTTTTCCAAATTTCTAGAAGTGTTTTTGCCAAATTTGCTGTACATATATTAATATAATATATAAATTATGTATTTTAAGTAAATATGTACACTGAGCGGGATAGCTCAGGTGATAACGTCTATGGCCCCCATTCGGGAGGTTTTGGGTTTCAATCCCCGGGGCCACCAATCTGACCGAAGGTTTTCTGCGGTTCGTCTCGGGCGCTAGGGAATGCAGGGTTGGGTAATTTCATCTCGAATTTCCCTTTGGTCACTACATTAATTCATTTACTTCTTCCTCACTGCCATAACAGGCATTACGCTAATCACTCATCCTGGATATGGTATGATCCGTAATTTGCTTGCTCCTCGACAGGCTATGGTCCCAAGGCATTGCCTTGTAAGTTCCTTGGGGTGTAACTCCTTCAAAGAGGAGGGTAATGCGTTAATAAATAAGGAGTAGAAGAAGTAAATATGCACACTATTTAATAAAAATAAGCGTAATTTTAGGCCAATTGTAGGAGTAAAATTCTCGATTGTAATATTTCAGACGTTATTCAGCATTTAAAATGCTCCTTACTATGCAATTTTGAAGTTATCAGAGTGAAAGTTTGGAAACAGTTTCCTCAATATATGCTAACTAAAACTTTCTATGTAGTTATTAGTATGATCAAATGTGCTACGCTACCAGCTCATCAAAGTTTGATATGTATCGAAACTCGTAATTGAGCAAAAACTGTTTTCTTAATCAATTAATTTAAAATTATATTTCTTAGCAAACTTATTTTCTAGATAAATAAGGGTTTAAATCTCAAACGATGATTCACATGGCTTTCTCCACCTTCTATCGCTTATCAGTAGATACACAAATTATTCTTACGAAAGTTGATTTTCCTATCTACTTAATTTTAATCGAGATAAACATATCCGGAAATAGCTTCATTGCACATTTCGTTATAAATACAAAGGGAATAACGATAGTCAATGCTTTAGAACTTGACTCTGTATGCTGACCTTAAATTTCTATACTCTCTCCAAGACATCGCGAGAAAATTGAAAATCGACACTAAAATAACGGCTAAGTGTTATAGAACAATACTATAACCGATGTATCGGAAACTGCTGATGCCAGAAATAAAGTAATTTCAAATAAATTCTGTGTTTTAAAGAGACCCACATTTCTTGTGTAGTACGTTTTTGTCCATTGCTTAACATTCATCAGTTATATAAGGTTAAGAACAATTCCTTGCGAGTGAAGAGGGCTATAAAGAACAATTCCCAGAAAATTCAAGATATGTATTTTATTTGTACTATAAATATCTTTAACGTACGCTACTGTAATCAAAATCGCTAGAGCCATTTTTTGGAAAATAAAAAATGTCCAAGAATGTTCCATTTAAAGCGTAGTTTGGGGTGGGGGATTTTTTTAAAAAATCTTTGTTTCGCATCTTTGGAAGGTACTGAACTTAAATACTAATTTTGTATTTATCCGTTTACTAAACATGCTTTTTGAATTCAGGGTGCCTCAAAACGTATATTTCCAGTTAAATGTAGGTATGAAATTTTTGAGTGGAATGTAATACCTTCTCTAGCTACCATGTTCGTGGTAGGGAAAATAAAATTTGCACGTAAGGAGTATTTATTTTATAAAAAACTTAAATTTGTGTTTTAATATGCGCAATCGAGGAATGGCTTAAATGTAGGATTACGAAACTTTGCAAGCACATTTCTTTATACAGATATATGATGTGGTAAAAAATTAAAAGCACGCGGTATAATACTTTGGGTTTTGGAACATTAAAAAATCGGTCCGCTTAAGTGTGCACTGTTAATAGACGTCTTACTATTTAAAAGCTCCAAAATAGAGACATAAATGGAGTAAGAAAAGCAACAAGTACAGTAGAGATCAGATACACAGAGTCTCAGTTGGAGTGAATTTTACGGTGTACAACTAATCCTTACATCGAAGGACTGATAACTGGGACGCTCTGTATAGCTCCAACTGTGAGGTGAAGATAAGAAGGGCCAGTTTCCTGTCGCGACCCGCTTCCACTTTGTCCTGCTGGCTATCTACCCTCCCCGCGCCCTTTCCGGTCACCCCCTCCTCCTGGTTATCTTTCGCCAAAGCGGTACAATGCAAGGAGTTTGGTTGGGGAGAAAGCCGAATCTCTGGGACTGACAGACAAACGTTCAAGACAGCTGCCTCCCAACTTGACGGCTGGGGTGCATTCGATTCAATAGCACCAGTCAGGAAAGCTGGCATTTGCTCGACGAGCACGGCTTGAAACAAAAGCACATTTGAATATTGCACTCCAAGAGAGGACTCAGGCAGCCTATAGCCTGTTCGAGAGTATTCCACAGAGAGGCATCAGTTAAAAAAAGAACCTTATGTGACATTCACATTACGTTCTCTACCTTCTATCGTTTATTAGTGGGTACATAAAGTCAGTCTTCTTACTAAAACTTATTTTTCTATCTACTTCATTTTAATCGAGAAACCTTTGCATAAATAGCTACGTTACACAATGTTTAAGAACTGTACGCTGTATACTGGTCTTAAAATCCCATGCTCTTTCCATGCAATCGCGAGAAACAACTGAATGTTGAAGGACTTGAAAAGAATCACCAAGTAATGAAAAATTCGAACCGTTAATAACGGATATTTCAGAAATGGCTTATGTCACAAAAATTATTTTAAATAAATTGTATGTTTAAAGATATCTACATTTTTTGTCTAGTACGTTTTCATCTATTGCTAAACATTTGATTAGATTATACAAAATTCCTTCCGAATGAAGAGGACTTCATAGGCTGTTGCCAAAATATTCAGATAAACATTTTATTTGTCATGTAAATGTCTTTCATATATGGTATTTTAAACAAAATCATTACGTCAATTTTTGCGAAAATAAAAAATTCCGAAAAATGTTCCATGTAAAGAGTAGCTGGGGTGGGGATTTTCTTGAAAATCTTCTTTGGAAGATAGTGAATTTAAATATCAAGTTTGGTATTTATCCGACTTTGCTGTTCACAGATATACACACGGTCCTTCTAAACATGCGTTTGGGGAGGGGGATTTCAGGGGGCCTCTAAACATGTTTTCGGTGAAATCTCGACATTACAGTTTTGGCTGGAACAGAATAGGTGCTTCCCCTACTTACTATACGTAACAAACTCCGTAGTCGTCTAAACTTACATGCGCAGGTTGGTGTTTAAGCAACGTCTATCTATAAGGGCCAGTTTGCAACGTACTATTCATCTTTGCAATGTTCCTTTTTGGTGGTGAAAGTTATAACAATTATTGATAATTATTACTGTTATCGCTGGGCTTAATCGATTTTGGGATCCACTGAATAAATAAATAAATAAAACATGTGTCTACGTATGCGTGCATTTAAAAACGAACATATAAAAATTGTCTCTGTTTATCCAAACGCTATATAGATATCACAAAACCTGACAAACCTGCTGATAAATGGCATTTGCTATAATTAATAACGCCACGAAATTAAATCGAGTGTTGAATCTCCTCTGTCTATCATTTAAAGCAGGTAGATTTCTTTTAAATTTAGACGAACCCAAACTTGAAATTGAAAATTTCTAGATCATTATATCGTTAGATGCAAATGGATGGCGCTTTAGGTCCCTAGATAATTTCTAGTTACACTTCATTGATATCATTCTTAACCTGTGATAATCTTTTCAGTTATTAAACTTAAGCTTTAATACAGGGGAAAAAGACAGTTATAATTTTTTTAATCGTTCACTTATCTGTTTTTAACTTGGTCTACTACTATGAAGTATAATTTCTGTATCCAGAAACAAAGCATTTTTACTTTTCTACTAGTATAGTAAGTAGGGGAAGTATTGTATTCCACCCAAAAATTCGATACCGAGATTTCACCGGAAATACATGTTTTGAGACCCCCTGAACCCAAAAAAATTAACATTTTTGGAAACATGTCCGTGTGTGTGTCTGTCTGTGTGTGTGTCTGTGAACAACATAACTCAGAAACGAACAGTTGGATAAACACCAAACTTGGTATTTAGGTTCAGTATCTTCCAGAGATGCGACACGAAGGTTTTCAAGAAAATCCCCCCACCCCAGAGTACCCTTTACATGGAACATTTTTCGAGAATTTTAATTTTCTCAAAAATGGCTCTAACGATTTTGATTAAAATATCATATGTTTAAGATATTTTCATGACAAATGAAATGTATATCTCGAATTTTCTGGGAATGTCTCCAAAAGTATTCTTCATTGTGAACAACTTTTGCATAACTGGTAAACCATAAGAGATAGACAAAAGTTTACTACACAAAAAATGTAAATCGCGTTAAAATACACAATTTATGTCATATACATTTTTTTTTGAGTGAACCATTTTCGAGGTATTGCTTGTTATTCCCTTAAATTTTCCAATACTTATACTTTTTCTCAAATGGAAATTCGTTATTAATTTTTTTGTCCTGGTAATACAAAGAGAATAGAATACTCCACATAGCAACCAGCTCTTAAAATATTTGACTATCGCTTAAAGCCTATCAATTCCCCTTGCATCTAGAAAATTAGCAATTAGATTAACATCTCAATTAACATGAAGCATATGGAGAATAAGCGTTTGTAAAAATAGTTTGTACAAGAGTAGCGAAAGTCATATGAGTGTAACACATCAGATTTTTATAAAAAGGTTCATGCTCGTGTGTGTGAACAATGTAACTCAAAACGAAATGTTTGAGAAATAGCAACTTGGCGCAAAATAAAGATTTTTCAAGAAAATCCCTCCACATCAAATGAAGGACCTTATGATCGTCATTTTAGGGTCAATTTAATTATTTTAAATGGGAACCTACAATTAGGGTGAATTTAAATTGCACTGTCTCCAAATAAAATACGACTAATGCATTTACTTTCCTCCATAATGTAAAGCAACTTTTATTAAAGACATTTCTTTCTACAACGCTTAATTTTGGAGATATTCTACAGTCTCAACTTAAATGTTTCACCCTGTATAACTGATGATGAGTAGAGAAATTCATGTGAATGTAAGATATACGATTTATTTCCTTATTTCTTCAAACAACGGTTCTATGTGTCTTAAGTTTTCCTACACAGGTCTGCATAAGAGACTGGTGTTAATGTAAGTGCCAATAATTTTTTTTAAAATGTAATATATTATTTTCCAAATATTTTATTATCATTCATTACCTTACAACTTACTCTACTTCCCCACATAGTCACTGCCGTTATTCAGACACTTGTCATAACGGGAAGCCAGTTTTTCGTCAAAGAATAATGCCGCCTGGGATTAAAGCTAAGTCTGCAGTTCCTGTTTCACAACATCATCGTCATTGAAATGTTTTCCGCCAATGAATTTCTTCAGATGAAAATCGATTGGTGCCAAATCCGGACTGTTGTGAAACAAGAAGTAGACTTGGTTTTAATCACAGGCGGCATCATTCTTTGACGAAGGCATACAAAAACTCGTTTCTCATTACGACAAATGCCGGAATAGCGGCGTTGACTATGTGGAGAAGTAAGGTGTAAAGTAATGAATGATTATGAAGTATTTTGAAATTAATGTTTTGTTATTGCTTTCTCGACTGCGAATTGTATTCCACCTAAAAATTCGATATCGAGATTTCACCGGAAATACACATTTTGAGGGCCCCTGAAACCAAAAAAAATTTAGAAGCAGGTGTATATGTGTCTTTATCTGTGAGCAGCATAACTTAAAAATTAAAAGTTGGATCTACACCACACTTGGTATTTAAGTTCAATACCTTTCAAACATGCGACACGAAGATTTTCAAGGAAATCCCCCCGCACAGCAGACTACCCTTTGTATGTAAGGTATTTCGAAAATTTTGATTTCCTACAAAATGGCTAACGATTTTGATTAAAATACCATATATTAAAGATATTTACATGACAAATAAAACGTATCTCTTGAATTTTCTGGGAAGAGATTGTGAAGTTACTCCATTTGGAAGATATTTTGACTAAGATTATAACTATTGTATAACTGGTAAACGTTAAGCTTCAAACGAAAACGTACTGCACAAAATTGTAGATCTGTTTAAGACATATAATTTATTTAAAATAAGTTCTTTTGTGGTATAACCTGGTTCTAAGATATACGTTATTAAAGGTTGGAATTGTTCATGAAAAACATGGAATTTTATGGCCGGCATATAGCGTCCAGCGTTGACTATCGCTGTTCTCTATAACAAAATGTGTAATGTGGCTATTTCTGCAAAGGTTTATTTGGATTAAAATGTAGTAGATAGAAAAATAAGTTTGTGTAAGAATAATTTGTATACCCACTAATAAATGATAGAGGATAGAGAAAGTCATGTGAATGTATCACACCGAATTAAAAAAAATTACTCGTACTTACTTTGAAAGGAAACCTCGATATTTCCCATTAAAATATAATTCTATGATTTATATCTTAACTCCTGAAGATTCAAATGTATTTATTTCAAGGAGCCTCAGCTTTGTTTCGCTTGCGTGTGCATGCATAGTAAATTAATGACAAGAGTAGAACATAGTTGTTCTATAACTTTAACGACAGCTTCAATTAAGCACCATTCTTGCCATAAAATAACGCAATTGTAACATTTTAATACACTGCACTTAGAGTTAATCAAGCTGCGTTAGACATTCGCTTTTAATGGAGTAATTTTGTGTTTGTTTTTGTAGTTATTTATTTCAACCCTTCTGAGCGGGTGTTTAGTCAGAAAATAATTAATTTCCATCGGCTAGCGAGCTTCACAAATACTGCATAAACGAATATTTATGGAATGTTTGTTTTATGGTATCCTTTTGCATCTTCTCTCATTCGCATCATTTTGAAAATAAACATCAAGATAATTGGTAATGTAACATCAGAAAAATGTGTTGGTTATCATCCATGAACAACAGGATATGATTTTCTTGATATTAATTATCATTATATAGCGACACTTTAGTATCGGTATTTCATGACATGACATTTGGGCAAAAGTAGTAACGCAGAAATTTTAATCTTGAATATTAACTATATAAAAACACTAAATAAATGTTGTGTCTCGCAGAAAACTGCATTGACATTTCAGGAAAAATATTCAGGGCGGGTTTTGGCTGTTTAACACTTTATTTCAGTCCTGTTCTACAAATTATTTGAACGAAAGTTTACTGTTCCATCTGTTTTTGTGAATTAGGATAAATATCTGACAAAAAGTTGATCTAGTCAGGTAGGTATTCCTACGTTAACATACGTTTTACAAACTGAAACAATAGTCAAGTCGCCGAGAGTTTATATGCCAGCAAGCCACGGATGAGTTTATCGCCGACGCATTGGATATGTTGAATCACATGAGTTTTCTACTCACTCTTCTACAAACTGTTCTCACTCGTAAAATAGGCTAAAGTGATGGTTAACCTTTTAAAAGACAGATCGCAAAGAATGTCTAGGAAGTGGTTAATGCTACAAAAATGTTATTTAACACAAATTGCATGTTTTAACGATGTCTACGTTTTAGCGTAGTAGGATATTGTGTTTCTCTAAACGGTTTACCAGTTATATAAAAAAACATTCAAAGTGAAGAGGGTTTCACAGGATATACGCAGAAAATTCAATATATACATTTTATTTCTCATGGAAATATCTTGAACATATGGTATTTTAATCAAAATCATTAGAGCCATTTTTGAGAAAATAAAAAATTATTAAAATTTTTCCAAGTAAAGCGTAGTTTGGGTTTGGCATTTCTTGAAAATAAATCGTGTCGAATCCCTGGAAGACGCCCAAGTTTGGTACTCAATCGTCTCTTCGTTTTTGAGTTATGCTGTTCACAGATACACGCATGCGTACAGACACACCGTTTTCTAATTTGGGGGAGGGGGTTCAAATAGTCTCGAAACGGTATTTCCGTTGAAATCACGCTATCGAATTTTCGGATGGACTGCAATACCTCCTCTACTAACTGTAGCTAAGGAGTAGAAAAAGTAAAAATAATGGTTTGAGGAAACTGAGTAGAAACTGAGTAGACGCTTCAGAAAGAAAGGAAAAAAGGAATTCAGTGCAGATTTTGAAAATTGAACATTTTATTTTATAACTTTTATCAAACCATTTGAATGTAAGTTTACTGCTCTATCTGTTTTTTATGGATTAGGATAAATATTTGGCAGAAATTGTTCTATTCAGGTATTCCTTCATTAACATACTTATGGGCTGAGACAAGCAGCAAACCATAGATCAGGTTATCGGTGACACATTAGATAAAACGAGAAATACTGAGTCCTTTTTTACTTTCTCTACTACGTATAGTAACTTGGAGAAATATTTTATTCAAACGAAAAATTCGATATCCAGATTTCACCGGAAATGCATGTTTTGAGGACCACTGAATAAAAAGAACATTTTTAGAACGTCTGTGTGTGTGTGTGTGTGTGTGTGTGTGTGTGTGTGTGTGTGTGTGTGTGTGTGTGTGTGTGTCTGTGAACAGCATAACTAAAAGTCGAAAAGTCGAATATCGAACTTGATATTTAGATTTAGTACCTTCCAAAGATATGTCACAAAGGTTTTAAAGAAAATCCCCCACTCCAGACTATATTTACATGGAATATTTTTATTTGCAAAAAATGGCTCTAACGATTTTGACTAAAATACCATTTATTAAAGATATTTACATTTACAAAAAATTTCTGGGAATAGTTTATGAAGTCCTTTCCAATGTTGTATAATCTTGCATAACTGATAAACGTTACTGTACAAAAAAAAATCTACATTTCTTGTGTAGTGCGATTTCGTCTCTCGCTTAACGTTTACCATTATACAATTATATAAAATTCCTTCTAAATGACGAGAACTTCATAGGCCATTCCCAGAAAATTCAAGATATAGAATTTGTCATGTAAATATCTTTAATGTGTGGTATTTTAATCATAATCGTTATAGCCATTTTTTTTAGAAAATAAAAGCTTTCGAAAAGTGTTCTCTGTAAAGGGTAGTCATGTTGCATTTGTAAAAGGTACTGAACCTAAATACTAAGTTTGGTATTTACTGGGCTTTTCGTATTTGTCTAAAAGTTTTCTTTTATTCAGGGGTTATGGAAACGTGTATTTCCAAATTTTTGGGTGCAATGGAATGCCTTCTCTACCTACTATGTATGTGATAGAAGAAATAAAAAGTGAGTATATTAATATGTTTCGAAAATTTACAAAACAGGCCTCACACTGGATGTTTCAATCCTATGATCGGGACTGGAACCATGGATCTTTGGCACTCCTTGCCGATCGCTTTAGTTTCATCACCACTTACAGCAGCTTAATATCCAATGCATATATTATTTCATATCATAAATTTATAAGCAGTTTGCCACACTTTTTGTTTGCCCTGTAATGGCTATCTAAAGTATATCCGTATATGTTAACTCTTATTTCGAATGCAGGTTCAACCATTGGCCCGTAAATGCAGCTCTCGTGCCGATGTGCTGTTTGCAGCAATGCATTGCAACGGGCTTTTAAATAATACTGGAATTGGAAAACCTGCTCCCTGCTCATTCGTCGCATTTCAGTTTATGGATTTATTAAAAAAAAGAGGGAAAATATTTCACAGAGCACTTCCGCAAAATCGGCTTAATGTGGATTATGTTTTATTACACCGAGGCCTTCGATTACAAATAATGCTGTAGGTACCTGCATCACTGACGGTTGCCATCAGCGGCAGCATCTGTTCTTGCTCCTGTTGTTATTATTATATGCTGTCATTTTTGTTTATAGGTACATAATTAATACTGTTGTTGCCATAAAACAAACACAAAACTGATACAGTTATTGTTTATAACCAAACAGGTGTTCCGGGTGAAATGAAGGACATGGAAGGGCATTTATTGCCATTTATTTATGCCACTACGGGTATTAATGTTTATTGTTAGCGCCGGCCACACGGCAGCGACTTACTTTGCGGTGTTTGCGCAAACCTCAATATGAACTTGGTCTTCGAAAGAGGAGGATGTCGAGATAGAAACAATGTGGCCCGAAGATATAAACATTTCTGTACAGTTTATTGGTGAAAAGAAAGGGTACCAAACGCTCCCGATTGAAATGGTGTAAAAAGCGGCTTTTGAGAAGAAAGGTTCACTCACATATTATTACTTTCTGGGGTGAGGGCTATAAGGTTTCCAGCAAATTATTAAATTTCGATCACCCCAACACGCACATGGGGGAACGTAGCTCACAACTGCAAGAGGAGCGGGACCTTGGTGTCTACATTCAGACGAAGGCGTGAGGCTTTTTGACAAGATACACAAATATTACATAACACACATTACCTGTAATTTATTGATAAAACACTTGGCGGCTCTACATTACACTTAGGGGAACAAAGGATGAGGGGACATGCCTTGCAGTCGAGGTCTAGCCACACGTGACTTGCTTCTTACACATTCACACACAAAGTGACGTTCACATTCAAAGTAACGCAAACTATATATATCCCCCTCTCAATCTTGTCTAAGCAAGTTAGCTAGCCAGGGCTGGCGTCTTACCGGGCGAGATTCAAACAAAGCCTTCTCTCTCTGGCGTGTTCCGTGCCAAGGGATAAGGCTCGTTCAGCCGAAAGAAATAATCAGTCACCCAATAGTGTTGTCGACAATGCGACTCAATAACACGTCTGGTATGATAATGCTTACTGATACACCACAATATTTAATGAAAGGCTTAAGGGTACATACAGATGTTGGTGTAATTATTTGAGAATTTGATGACTCCTATAATTGAAGGACAGAACACTGTGATGCGCGAATCCATCCCTCCTCGAGAAAGTTCAGTTGTACTTTAAAGCTTTTATCTACTGGAAGATCATAAAGAGATTTAAGGTTTAATATCTGTATCGTCTTTTGTTGGACATGTTCTTCTTATTACTATCGCAATAATCCTTAGGCTTTATCTTCCAAAGGCATGGCAACGATTTATATAATTCAATAAACTCGCTAATAAATTGCTTAGCATCTTGCACAGCACTTCCCTTCCGGGTGAAAGCACACGCTTAAGAATTTGCGCAAACTAAATCTTCAGCACTGCAAAGTTTACATAGGCTGCGCTTGATGGTTTGCGCGAACTATCGTTTTACCGTCCACAGAAACGTTGTTCCCGATACAAACTGGTTAACACAAGTAAGCGCGTGGTAAGGCCTCCAGTGTGGCCGACGCATTACTCTGTCTCTTACTACCAGCGAGATGGTTCGCAAGCAAAAAAGAGCCTTTATGGCCTACTTGAGGTGCTGCTTCCAGTTACTGGAAGCCTCTCCATCTATCAGCTCCTAACTCTTACCTGTTACCCAAGGCAGAGGAAGTTTTACATTCGAACTAAAAATGATATTGTGATTTTACCGGAAATACTCACTTCGGAGTCCTTTAATAAAAAATATATTTAGATTCACATGACTTTCTCTGTCCACTATCGTATTTTAATGTGTCCTCTAAAACCTAATCCTATTTTTCTATCTTCTTATGATAATGAGTTAAGTGTTTGCAGGAATAGCTTCATTATACATTCTTTGTTGTAGGACAGAAGGCTGAAGTGGCAGTTCAGTACTCATAAGTGAGGTTGCTACATGTTGGCTTTGAAATTCCAAACTTTTTACATGCCATCGCGAGAAACAAAAGAATAGTGACTTAGCACTTCAAAATATGCATAAAGTATTGGTGAAATCAACCAAAAACAACGAATATCTCATAAATGGTTATGGGTACAAGAAGATTGTCATTAATTGTATTTCCGGTGAAATACATTTTTTTTCACAATGTAACTAATTTATGGTAACTACCAATATTGTTGCTATGAATCGAAAGTTGAGATTCCCACATGCAATGTAGTTGCTGTGAAAAATTCTGATGTGTTACACTCACATGATTTTCTCTACGCTTGTACAAACTATTTTTACAAACGCTTATTCTCCATATGCTTCATGTTAATCGAGATGTTAATCTTATTGCTAATTTTCTTGTAGGTGCAAGGGGAATATGGTAGGCTTTAAGCGATAGTCAAATCTTTTAAGAGCTGGTTGCTAAGCGGCGCATTCCATTCTATTTGTATGTCCCGGACATAAAAAAATGAATAACGAATTCCCATTTGAGAAAAAAGTATTGGAAAATTTAAGGGAATAACGAGCAATATCTCGAAAATGGTTCACTCACAAAAAAAATGTATATGACAGACATTGTGTATTTTAACGCGATCTACATTTTTTGTGTAGTAAAGTTTTGTCTATCTCTTATGGTTCACCAGTTATGCAAAAGTCGTTCACAATGAAGAATACTTTTGGAGACATTCCCAGAAAATTCGAGATATACATTTCATTTGTCATGAAAATATCTTAAACATATGATACTTTAACCAAAATCTTTAGAGCCATTTTTGAGAAAATAAAAATTTTCGAAAAATGTTCCATGTAAAGGGTAATCTGGGTGGGGGATTTTCTTGAAAACCTTCATGTCGCATCTCTGGAAGATACTGAACCTAAATACCAAGTTATGCTGTTCACAGACCCACACAGACACACACACGGACATGTTTCCAAAAATGCTTTATTTGGATTCAGGGGGTCTCAAAACATATATTTCCGGTGAAATCTCGGTATCGAATTTTTGGGTGGAATACAATACTTCCCCTACTTACTATACGTAGTAGAGAAAGTAACAAAAGAAATTTCAATGCTGAAAACAGTGAGCAAAAGCATTAATGCGGGAAGTAAAACCACCACAACGCTAACACTAACTTATCGAAAGTTCTAATATAAACATCCAATTAATATCCAATATCATTTAACTTTATTATATTTTCAACATTGAAAATTCCGATCACAAAGTTCCTGACTCGTCAATTTACTACTTCCTAGAACAAAGTACGTCAATACATTCCTCACATTAATATTTACACCCTTTTTCTTTTAACCATTTGAAGAACGAAGTATATGCCAACTCATATTCTGTTTTGATTTCTTCGGTATTAACTCGTTACATCCACTTTTCCAAGCCTCTTAGATTTTCACATCATTAGACACGTCGTCTATTACTTTTTCCGTAATTAAGTAAAAATTAATGAAATTGCTAACATAACTTTAAAACTACAACATAATATGGCAACACGGACAACAGTATTTACAAACATTCTGTCCCCATAGCATCTTCTAAAAAGTAACATCTATCTTCAATAATACACATAAATATTTCAGCTGATATCTCCATCAATACAATTCAACTGATATAAATGCCCAACGTGCAAAAATAGTAATAAATGCACATTTGGTATAACAGAATCTGGGACATTGAAAAAATTCGGCGTAAGCAACCTGTTCTTTCACCGATCCGTATCAAGCGTTTACCAAACTAGTATCTCAGTATACTATTTTACATATTACACAAGAAATATATTACAGTTCTGATAAAATTAATAATTTCATATACAATCAAATTATGATTGTTTTTATGAAACATGATGAGATGTCCATTGACTGTCCTCGATATAACTAGACTATTGTCTGAGCGTCAACGTTTTCCTCTTCCAAGATTGCGTTGTGATGACACGTGTAGTGGAATCTAGTCGAGGAACTCATTTTCATGTTGCAGGAAGCAATAATGAAGTCTATTGTAACTGTTGCGCTGAATGGAATCGACTCTCATGACTTGCAGGTCGCGATATAGGGTATCATTGCAAACGTGTGTCCACGATTAACCTTAGAACCCGATTCTGGATTCTTTTTACCTGGGAGTTTGAAGCTGAACTCCAGATAGCGCATCCGTACATCCATAAAGCTTTAACAATGGAGTAGATCCATCTCTTGGTGTGTAACGGCAATGAACCTTCCAATAAATGTTTCAGCTGGTGTATTAACAAGGATATTTCCAGGTTAATTTGTTGTCTAAGATGAGGTCTGAATATTTTTCTGTTTCTCTGCTAGGAACTTGTTATACCTTGTACAGAATAATATTGTCCGTTAAAATACTGATATCAAATTTGTTAGTATAACGCAGTAGTTCGTAGGCGGCATTGTCACTTATCTGAAGGCACCTGCCCAGACGGTCTATTGTCGTTCTAAGCTCAAGGTTTCTCATTGTTTGATTTGCGTTGTAAGTAAAATCGCTGGTTTCTGTGTGTCAATTATTACGCCCTTCCTAATCACTCCGCTCACTTATCGTACATCATAACATCAATTTACATTTTTAACAGCGGTTTTCTATACTCAACTGTTCCTTAGGTTAGCTTGTTTTCGTATCTAAGTATTTAATATTTTCAAACATTGGAAGTAAGAAGTTTAATAAATAAATAAGTAAAAAAGAAATCTCATGCCTTACATTCATATGACTATCTCTACCAACTCTTCTACAAATTATTCTTCTATCTACTTCTTGTTAATCGACACAAAACTTTGCAGACACACTTTATGACACATTAGCTAGCTGCCCGTTTGCGCGGGTAGCTTTTTAAACTTCAGTGACGAATTAATTTCAATCTGCCCCCGTTCTCTATTAAATTATTGTAGAATGATCTAGATGATTTTTATGCTGAATACTCCCCTTTAGATAGATACATAACGGGAGATTGTTGGTGGAGTTTTGTCGACCTCCTACAAGTCAGCCTAAAAGGCATATTGTGCAATACCATTGGAAAGGATATCTTCATTGCTTCCCAAAATCTGTTCCCTGAACAATTTGCAGTATCATGGTTCTAATGTCAGCATCTTTTCCTACATCTTCCGTGGTTATAGAAAGAATGTTTCTCTCTTAACAGGAATGGGCAGTCAAAGGGGACGTGCGAGGCAGTTTCCTCGTCCTCTTTGCACATTCTACAAATGGGTTCGTCCTTGTAGAGGCCTGCTTTACGTAGATGTTTCCTGAAGTGACCATGCTCAGAAACTAATGCAACTACTTTCCTTACTCCTGTATTATCCAATCTCAGGATAGATGGAAGAGTGTTGCATGCACCTATGACCAGCTTCCAGACTTGTCTTTGTCCAGGATAGGGTTGCCACCTGAGTTGTGCTTCCCTAATCCATGCTTTTATGGGTTTTGGCAGTACGTGTACTGATTCCAACCAATGGTTCAGGGCTAACAGAGGGTATCTCAGTACTCTTTTTAGCCAGTTGATCAGATTTTTCATTTCCATAGATACCCTGATGCCCTGCCACCCACCGCATTTCGAGCCTGTTGCGAGATGACAAGGCAATCAAGATATTTAGGCATTTCCCTACCAGTTTTGATTTTACCTGGTCCGAAGAGAGTGATTTTAAAGCACTTTGACTATTTGTGAGGATGAGAATTCGTTTACTATTGCAACCTTTCTCAAGACCTCTTAGAGTGCAGCTCAGGATAGCAAATACTTCTGCTTGAAACACTGCAATATTTCCCAAGATTACACTAATAATTATTCTTGGAGATAGACAATCTCCTCTTTAGCCCTTGTAACTGTTATTTCGTACAGACTTGGCTATTCTTAATAACGGATGAAAAATGCCCTGATATTCACGCTAAAGGATGTGAAATTTCGGCGAGACGACTTGCTTCCTTAACTTAGCCCCGACAGTCTTCCAAGTTTTGGAAATACTGCATAGCCTATAAGTACGCTTTAGCTGTGGAACAATAATCGATTGGAATTGTGGAATAACTTGTTATGTGAAATTTTAAACCTTTTACCTTCTCTTTAGTCCCTTAGTTATGTAATAACTTAAAATATACACAGTTTTCATATAACACAGAAACGCTTAACATTTGCTACGCAATAGAAGTGAAGTTGGTGAATATGTAGATTCCACACTCCTAGTCCACCAAGTTAACCTCTTTGTATACATATTCTGCCACCACTGAGAAAAACAATATCCTCAGTAGTTAATTAAAAATATTTGTTCTCTGATTTCTAATGTTAGCAATTTTCTCTCTGTATACGGTTATTTAGCATGTCCTGCTAATTAAATTGATAACGTCACAAGTAGAAACGAAATAAAGCAAAACTTTCCTATATTAAAAGTTAAGGCCTCCTTTTATAACTGCAATGTGTGCGTATTCAAGTACAAGGCCTTTGTAAATCCTTTGTAATACTTTAGTTATTTATGAAATGAACTTAGTGTTTTATAGCCTCAAGTCCGTAAAAAGACCTGGGCTTTTCAATGGTGGGAGAATTATAAAATGGGCCGAGCTTACCCAACATGCACACGTCCACACACACAAATTTTCTATATAATATTAAGAGATTGAGAGATATTAATATTCATTGCAAGAGAATACACGAGGCTGAAGCGATGCTCAAATATTTAAAAAGCGGGTAGCTAAATGCTGGCTTTCAAATATCACTCTTTTCAATGACCGCGAGTAAACAAAAAAGGTAGTAACTTAGTGTTTTAAAAACATACAAATTATTTGAGAATTCAAATCAATAACAATATTTCGGAAATTATTAATGACACAAAAATATTATGTTTGCGTGTAATAAGTTTTGTGTATCCCTTACAGTTTACCAGTATGCAAAATTCGTTCTGAATGAAGAGGACTTCACAGTCTGTTCTCAGAAAATATACATTTTATTTGTAATGCAGATATTTAAACACATGTTTTACAGCTATTTTTTAGAAAATAAGAAAACTAAAATTTTTCCTATGTAAGTAGTTTCGGCTGGTGGGATTTTTTTTTTTTTTTTTTTTTTTTATTTTTACAATCTTCGTGTCGCAACCTTGAAAGATGCTGGACTTAAATACCAACTTCGGTACTTATTCGGACTTTCGTTTTCGAGTTACGTTGTTCACACACACAAACACACACATACATTATACTCTAATATCACATATACACTAATGTACTTTCTCTAAAAATTATATATTTTTATTCAGGGGACCTCAAAGCTTGTTTTTCCCGTGGTTATTGAATTTGTGAATGGAATGCAATTCTTTCTCTAGTTTCTATATTAAGTTGTAGAGAAATTCATACATGAATAATTCAACAAATAAGTAAAGAAAAAATAAAATAATGTATCTTTGTTACAGTGGGTATTCTACTACTTTAGTCTAGATACGTACATCATATTCAAACTTAAGTTTTCGAATCATTTAGTCTCAAAATAGCATTTCGGAATACTGGACCTCTCTAAGCAGCATCCCGCTTCAGTCATAGATGGATAAACGATCGCATCGTAACTTTAATAGCACATATTCGTATGTCTGATGCAGGAAAAGATAACAAATTGAGCGGGGATTGCGGAATGTAAAGTAAAAAATACGACTGCTGTACCCAGCAGGTTCAGTGAATCTCTTTTAACAGATACGTTGTTCATCAGTGCTGACAACCAAACGTTTGCCATACCGTGCTGTAATGGCTGTGATGATGAAGCCATTATTTGGGTCGCTTGCTGGAAAATGTCGCACGTAATTAGAGCCTGAGGGTTCTGCAACTCGTTACACTCCAGCGTGCAGGATGGGGCGTCCTCACACCACGAGTAAGTTATTTCTGTCAAACTAAGCTTCGCCTTTATTTGTTATGTCCGTTTTGAAAGCATTCCACTGTTGTTTTTTCTCACTGCCAATCTCAAAACATTTTTAATCGCTAATTGCAATACAGTTACTTACACTGGGCAGAGGAGGGGTGTGTATAAGCTGTCAACTGATGAAATGAATTTATTTATAATGACAAATTAAATTTTATACTGTGTTTTACTGTATTGTTTTAAGGCATGTGCTATCTAACGTCGTGTACGCTCCGGAAAGTTGTGGTATCGCGGGCTGACCAATATTAGGTATATCATTTTTAATTGCGCTGAATTCGCTACTGTGAATATTAGTGTCACTGTGTCCGTCCGAACGCATGTAACAGCTCATCAACCACTGTAAGAATGGAATCCAAATGTAACATGTAGAAATTAGAAGAAAATGTCTGAACAGTTCTAGGTAAATATGGTTGAAATCTCTTAATAATTAAGAATGTTTATTTAGAAAGATCCGTAAACGTTTTCAACTGCACGTACGGAGCTGACACTTTATAATTACGTATATAACATTCTAAATATGGTACCAATCAGTTCAAAAATTTAGTGTAGTTAGGATGGAGCCCTCCCTTAAAAAGCTTCAATACCACTATACGCACGTAGTTAAAACTTTATATACGACAGTTTACAGAAAATTTGGCGACACCTTTCAAATTTCTGTGAAATCCATATTTAAATATTTAAATCAAGAATGTTGGAGAGAGCTTCAAAAATGTACAGCTTTTAACGTTGCTTCTCAAAATGTCCACTAAATATCAGCATGGAATGCTTAAAATGCCGCAAAGGCACCTGAAACGTATCGCGTTTAGTTTATGTACGTGTGGTTACATTGTTTTATTGAATACTTAGTATATCTCAGTAAATTTTAAGATGAAATAATTTTTATGCTTTTAACGTATTTCTCTAAATTGTTAATGTTTTCATTTAATAATCTTTACGTCCAACAAGTTATTAATATTTAACTTTAACCCTCCGAAAGAACAGAAATAATAATGATTACATTTTTGGTCATTTTATCTGGCAGAAGAGTTTTATTTTCTTTATATGCGCCTTAAGGACTCGTATTCGTGGCTTGTAGTCTGTGGCTGTGAATTTTCTGTGCGCATGCGTGTGCTTAACTCAAGTACGGCACCACAGTCGGTGGACATTGATGACACATGAAATGATAATTGGGAAAGCAAGCTTGGGAAGAAAGCGTTCCAGGAGTAAGTTTTAAGTTTTAGGGTACCTCCCCGGCATTTACTAATAATGAGGACTAAAGAAAACCTCAGTCAGGGAGGACGGTCCTGGTGGAATTTGAACCGCAGACCTCCCTTTCACGAGTCCGTACCATAACGACTTCGGCTATCCGTTGCAGTAGTTACAGCCCCACGTATGGGAGCCAATTTGCGGGAGATTGTTTCTAGGAGTGTTCGCCCCCCACGTACGATACAAACTTTCCGGTGGCCTTCGCCCCATGTTTATTTTTCCGGTGGACTTTGCCCCCACGATTAAAAATCAACTTTGTATGTTAATGTTTATTTTAATATTATATATGTATACCTCGGCTGCGTTATTAGTATGTTTTAGAGCACGTATCTCTTAGCAGGGCAGGTACGGCTAAAGAACAAGGTTTACACAAATTATAATTGTATTGTACTTTGTTTATTAATCCTTCACACGATTAAATAACACTTCACTGATATATCCTACTGTAGAGTTGTGAGATTATTGTTAATTGCACTTTTTTAACACGTAAACTTTATATTATTCTCACCGCAATAACTTTTCATGTCTCACACTGAACCCGTACCATACCGAACTGCCTGGTTACGCTTACTTGTAGCGTCTACCGCCTGAATTTTACATTTCCTCTATTTCAAGTCTCTGATTGGCTAAGCCTACTCCCATAGAATACCTTTATTCAACTTTTAGGTTTTCTAGTTTTTGATTGGCTATTTATAAACTGTTTTAAATAATACAATATTATTGTTCCAAGAACTATTAGTAGCCATTTTAAACTTTCTAATTTATTGTTGCCTCAAGGTTATCTCATTGTTAGCAACTTTCGGCTTCTACTTTATAATTCTGTTTGCTACGAAAAGCAGCTTGCTTCTATTCTCACGGCTCCTAAATTGTTAAACTACGTAATACATTCACATAACATTATTATTATACATGTACATAATAAATAAACACAATACAATGACCGTAATATACACTTTATATATTATTATACATATTGTTTTAAGGGGGGCTGTTATTAAATTTGATATTATATAATTAGACTGATATCATTTAAGTGTTAAAATATACTGCCTCACCGTGTCGGTTATATGTACGCCTAAAAAGCATTAGTCCAATAATAGTACTGTAGGTATATTTGTAACTGTATATAATTAATAAATACTACAATTTAACACGCTGAAGTTTATATTTTGTAGTCAGCATAAGATGAAGTAATTCTGTGCAGGAGCAATAGATGGTGCTTGTTGCTACTTGCTGTGTAGCTAATAAGCGTGAGCTACCTATATTTTTGACGAAAAACACGCTTTATTGACGATATTATTGACAAAAGCCTTATTAGCATTTTAAATAATCTACAATAAGACTTCATTTACTTTATTATTTCAAGCAACAAACATTACCTTTATTTTGGTAAATTATTGACTATGAAATGAGCTTTTCTAGAGACATTAATATAGATTAGATAGATTCATTCCTACACAATTTAGAGTAGAAGTTTGATATTTAGAGATAAATAGTTTATATATGTCTGTAATTGTTAAAACTAAGAGACAATAAATGTACACGTTCTTCAGAACTAAATCCTTTCTAGATACAATACCAGAAGAACTATAATTGGAATGAAATAAAGGAAACAAAACATAAACGGTGCAGCAAACTGCATTAAAATAAACAAAATAGCACTTACTACTCGGCCACGATATGAGTGCGTACGGTGGGAAGAGGACTTAAACAGTTACGAAACAAGTGGGCAGGGCATCGGAAGGACAGTCAGTAAACAAAACATCAGCAGTTAAGAGTTGCATTTACTAGCTCGGCTGAGGCCTGCAAATGTAGT
The DNA here is from genome assembly GCA_030765065.1 of Deroplatys truncata. NCBI lineage: Eukaryota > Metazoa > Arthropoda > Insecta > Mantodea > Mantidae > Deroplatys > Deroplatys truncata. The sequence goes on from CM060983.1 coordinate 77,012,114, forward strand.
ACTGTTTTCAAGGTGCAACTGTACATTTTCTTATCGCCTTGTCTCTCGCACCCCTCTGATCCCAAGCCTTTATTGTCAACAAAACACAGTGGCGCTCTGCACTAAGCGCATTCATATCGTGGCAACTAATACATTAACTGGCAGGAAGTAATATTTTTCTGCAGTGTAGAAGTTATGTAGAAACAAAAACCTCGAAAATTTGTTTTAATCTTATTAACTTAATACTGAAGAAGACCACAAAGCAAGTATAGTCGAAAGCTCTAGCAACTTTATAGCATCTTCTCAACAATCATCGTCGTCGAAGCTTCAAATCTTATGTTATGTTGGTTCATTGCACCAAGGATTTACTTATGCAGTAAAAACTCTCATAACAGTGGGCCAACAACCTTTAAAATATGCACCTGGTTGTGCAGCAGAAGCGTGCAATAAAGCTCCTTAGTACAATTTTATTTTAAACGATAATAATATGTGTATAGTATGGGCATAAATTCAAGAGGTATGGGTTCGATACCCGTTGACGTCCACTCTGACCTTAGGATTTTCCTGGTTTTCCTTGATGTGGGGTAGTTTCTCTTCTACAACGACTTCCTTTCCATCATTTCCCTTTCATTTCGTACCCTTTTCAACTTTCAGGTGTGCTCCTAGGTTTCGTGAATATAGCGGTGCCGGACAGATGGCACGAATGCTTGCTTAAAGGAAAGAGTGCTCCTGGTGGACACTAGAGGGGTACTTCGTCGACGGGTTGTTCCTCTCCGGACAGCCCCAGTATTGGGAGGGTTCTTCAAGCCGGAACTGGCAGGGACTTCCGCGCGTCTCTGTGGTATAGCCTCCTGTGGTCCCTTCACTTCGCAGTGCGCGAGGTGTCCCCTCCGTTGTATAACCTATAACCTGCAAAATAAATAGAGAACTTGATATTCATAATACTGAGAGAGCCAAAAAAACTACGAACCGGCTGCGGTGTTTTTCCTGTCCGCGTCCTCGGCGCTCGTTGCCTGTCGCTAACATGGAAAGGCGCGAATGAAACCATACAGCATTTTTAAAACTACTTTTAAAGGTCTTACTTACCAACTTTATGAAAGGAGATGCTTTAACTGGCCACATTCGATGTCCATACATTTTTGGCACCAGTTTTTTTTCGAGTCAATAGTGGAAGCCCGTGCATGCGTGAATACAATTTTGCCCCCTGATTTTAGAGAATTAACAGACAGGGAGCGTTATTTTGCCTTTTTTCAACAAAACTCTGCAACAGCTCATACGGCCAATATTTCGATGAGAACAATTGAAAGTGGGTTTGAGGACAGAATTATTAGTAGAGATTGGTGGCCCCCTCGGTCCCCCGACCTAACCCCCTGCGATATCTATCACTGGGGGAACTTAAAACATAAAGTGTACAGACACATCCACACACCCTGGAAGAATTAAAACAAATATCCGCCAGGAAAGTGTCAACATTTCTCAACGTGAACTACGGCGAGTGATGGATAGTTTCTTAAACAGCTGCCAAAAATGTATGGACAACAACGGTGGCCAGTTTCAGCATTTCCTTTCATAAAATTGGTAAGTAAACCTTTAAAAGTAGTTTTAAAATGTTGTATGGTTTCATCCGCGCCTTTCTATGATAGCGGCAGACGGCAACGAGTGCCGAGGACGCGACAGGAAAAACACCGCGCAGCCGGTTCGTAGTTTTTTGGCTTTCCCTGTATAATCCCAATGGGCGTTCAGGCATAATCGTATTTTAATGACGTTCACTGCAATTCAGATGCTTTTAAGTGTCCCACAGCATTTCTGTTGTGAAGTATTGCCGTGTTAAGCAAGTACTGCTGACGCATTATCCTTGACGGTTATTGAAAGCAATTTCCTTTGCTTTCAGATTTATGGCAGCACTCTCTTCTTAGGTTTTTTTCTCTACAGTGAGGCTCGTTTCGCGAGCAATGAGAACAGTTAAACCTTACTCTTAAAGGGAACTTCATTGCTTGCCAATATATGTCTTGTATTCATTTAGTTGCAGTATTTGTGGTCGAACACAACGCTGTTCAGTTATTAGTCTAAATAGCGAAGTGACAGTTTTATTACCCTCTGCTTTCGGCACCGTCTTTGAGTGCAACTGTCGCTATGGATAGCGTGACGATGACACACGCGTGTCATGTTCAACATCGCAGCTTATAACTGGGCAAACTTATATCTCCTCCCTAGAAGTTATTCCAGTACTCTTGCACCTTCAATAGACACTTTTCTACATGTGCCCAGAAGTTAGATATTTAAATCATAAAGAGTCATAGATGAACCAGCAGATAAATTTAAAAATCCTTAAACAGCGTGACCATTTAAGCTGAGACTGTACAATATCTCCAAAACTAAGAGCTGTAGAAAGAAATGTCTTTAATAATAGTTGCTTGATATTGTGGGGAAAGTAAATGCCATTAGTTGTATTTTGTTTGGAGGAAGTGTTGCATTCACCCAAAAATTCGGCACCGAGATTTCACTGGAAATACATGTTTTGTGGTGCCCGAATCCAAATAAAGCAGTATTCTTAACATGTCCGTGTGTGTGTGTGTGTCCGTCCGTCCGTCCGTCCGTCTGTCTGTCTGTCTGTGAATAGCCTAATTCAAAAACGAAATGCCAAATTATGTGTATCTTCCAAGGGAACAGCACGAAGATTTTCAAAAAAATCCTCCCCACTCCAGACTAACCTTTACATTGAACATTTTTCGAAAATTTTGATTTTCTCAAAAATGGCTCTAACTTATGATATTTTTATGGCACATGAAATGTATGTCTTGAATTTTCTGGGAATTTCCCAAAGTCCTGTTCATTCTGAATGACTTTCGCATAAATGGTAAACCGTAAGAGAGAGACAACGTTTTACTACCCAAAAAGTGTAGATCGAGTTAAAACACACAGTTTGTATCATATACATTTTTTTTATGTCGGGTGAAGCATTTCCGAGATATTCCTTGTTATTTGTCTGAATTTTCCAATACTTATGCTTTGCTCAAATGGGAATTCAACAACTATTGTGGCTATACACCTCGGGAGGCAGGGATAAAGTGAAGGAGCCACAGGAGGTCGCAGGTCCGCAAACAGACAGGATCACACAGAGAGACGTACGGAAGTCCCTATCATTTTCAGCACGAAACAGCCGCTCTCGCCAGTAGAGGCGAAGAGTTTCGCGAGGGGGCGACGAAGCGACCCAGGCGTTGGGGGGGGGGAGAAATCTATCCAAAGCGCAGCAACCATGCCATCTGTCCATCGCTAGACGCACTACGGAACCCAGAGATACTGCCTGAAGGATGAAAAGGCGAAAGATGAAATTACAGGAAATGAGGAACCCTAGCATTCGCCTAGGCGACCAGAGGAAGACCACGAAAAATCCCATGGTCAGAGTAGGTGGCCACCAGGAATCAAAAGCGGGTCCTCCGGAATGCGGGCCACAGACGTTGCCGCCTAAGCCGCTCGGTAAGTTTAGGGTACTTCCCCGGCATTTGCTAGTTATGAGGACGGAAGAAAACTTGGAAAAAAACCTCAGTCAGCGAGGACGGTCCTTGCGGGATTTGAACCATAGACCTCCTATTCACGAGTCGCATTTAACTGCGTTATTGGCATTTAGTTCTCAAGGCAGTTCTTTCTGCACTTGTAACAACTGACTGAAAGGAACCAAAGCTGAAACACATGTTTTCATTTTGAAGGAAGGAGCGAAAGAAACTAAAAGATTTAACTTAATTTATTACAAGGACTTACAGCAGAAATGAAACAGATACAGTAGTTTTTAATCATCTTATAAAAAAATGATGTGCTTATTCAAACATTCGTCGAAAATAATTAAGCAAAAGGTGGTTTAACTTTGCAGTTCACACAGTTACAATAAATATAATATAAACATTTTATAGAAGTGACTAAACGCTACACTATATTATTTGTATTTGAACTTATAATAAAAGAAAACATTAATGTGAGGTTAAAGTATTAGCCATGTCTTCCGCAAGGTGACACTACAAGTGTCTGGATCGAGCTCAGCGCGTGGTTGTCTCGCGGAAATTACGATTTATACAAAACAAAAATCATAAATTGTGAGGAAACTAGCATTTTTAAGGAAGACAGTCAAGGTTACAAAAAAAAATCTAATGTGTTACACTCACACGACTTTCTCTTCTCTTGTACAAACTATTTTTACAAACGCTTATTCTCCATCTACTTCATGTTAATCGAGATAAACATTTGCAGACTCTATCTTATTGCTAATTTCCTTGTAGATGTAAGGGGAATATATATTTACAAGGGCAATATAGAAATACAGTAGCCTTTAAGCACATACATATCTCTTAATAGCTGGTTGCTAGGTGCAGCACCATTCCCTTTGCCACAGATTAATACTCTTTGCATATCCAAGACAAAAAAAAATGAATAACGAATTCCCATTTGAGAAAATAAGTATTGAAAAATTTAAGGGAATAACAAGTAATATCTCGAAAATGGTTCACTCAACGAAAAAAATCTATGACATACATTATGTATTTTAACGCGATCTACATTTTTTGTGAAGTAAAATTTTGTCTATCTCTTATGGTTTACCAGTTATGTAAAAGTCGTTCACAATGAAGAATACTTTTGGAGACATTCCCAGGAAATTCAAGATATACATTTTATTTGTCATAAAAATATCTTAAACATATGATATTTAAATCAAAATCGTTAGAGCCATTTTTGAGAAAATTAAACTTTTCGAAAAATCTTCCATGTAAAAGGTAATCTGAGGTGGGGCGATTTTCCTGAAAACCTTCGTGTCGCATCCTTGGAAGGTACGGAACCTAAATACCAAGTTTGGTGTTTATCCGACTGTTCGTTTCTGAGTTATGCTGTTCACAGGCAGACACACACACGGACATGTTTCTAAAAATGCTTTTTTTTTGGATTCAGGGTGTCTCAAAACATGTATTTCCGGTGAAATCTCGGTATCGAATTTTTGGGTGGAATACAATACTTCCCCTACTTACTATACGTAGTAGAGAAAGTAATATAAATCAACTACTATTCTGCCACATACTTCAGTGATAATTACTGGTTACAAAAAGCACTATCGCTGAATCGCTCCGTATTTGGTGCCACGAAAGATGCGAAGAACGTTTATTTTTCTGTGAAATAAGAGAACAAGGTCTAAATTGTTCTAAATTTTATTTAGTCACTACACACAGAATTACCCGGATAACCGGAGGAGATTCTTCCACCCGGTATAGCTAACTGACTAGGACTTTTGACAGTGTTCCCTATAGTATTAATACAAACATTTTCCACTGAGCAACAAGCATGCTATAATGTTAGCAGCATTGGAATGAACTCCTGAAAGCATTAGGCATCGCAAGATTCGTAGAAAAAAACGATTAGCAGATAACTGCATGCCAAGTTCCATTTTCCTACGCCCAATAGGGTGGAAAAAACAGGAAGTTTGTGCAAAACAGATATGGAGCATGTTTGTGTATGTCGGTCAGGGCAGCACTTTGTGTGATTGGTGGAGTGCGTATGTGGGGAAGGGGGGCCGGCTAGGTTCACTCACTCACTCACACCACCACCAGGATGCTTGCAGTTGGTGTGTTCGGCGGGAGAGAGGACTTGCATCAGCATACAGCTCTGGTTTCCTTTCTTCAACTGTTTCTTCCAGAGTGCGCGTGTGACAAACAGTGCTGTGTGGAATTCCGGTAGCGTCGTAGTGCTCTATGGTTGAATGGAATAAGGATATTCTGTGCGGCTGCTCGCGGTTCGAGGACAACCGAGCGTGTGCTGAACATTTACAAGTGATGAACTATTGCGAACAATCTTTGCTGGAAAATTGGAGCGTTTACAGGTCTGTAACAAGCTTTCGAAATTTATTCATTTAACTGCTTTATATCGTTGGTATCGAAACACTAAAGATATTGGTGTTCTTAGCTTCTTATTTTAAGTGATTAAATATCAGATTCATACACATGAGCACTGAAATGTGTCTGAATGTATCGATAGGTTGTTCCAAAAGGAGAATGGTGTATTCTCAGTAAAAGCAAATCTTGTGCGTTATGATCACTTTTCTTCTCTGCCCTCCATAATTTATCTTAACGTGTACTCAACAAATTCAATTCATTAAATTTCTTGCTTTTCTGATATTTCCTGTTAAATATGATAAATTGTGTTCAGTACACATTCACAGGAGCTTGAACATAAGTCGGCAACATTATGAAAAATGTTTTAAAAAGCAATTGTAACGCTGTCCTTGATATTGCATACACTTTGCATAACCTCACGAGAAACCAAAGAATCATTTAGCGTTTTAAAAGGCATAACCGAACATTCACAAAACAGCGAATATCTCGAAAATGCTTAACGCTGCAAGCAGTTTTATTATACAGTGTGTATAATTTATTTACGTTTTACTCTAGTAAGCTTCTTTTCTCTCCCATAAGATTTCACAGTTACACTAAATTCAGTTGGATTACATAAACAAATTGCACAAAGTTTTAGACGTACGATATTTTAATCATATAAACGTTTAAGAACTTAGGAACCAATGGCGTCCATAAATTAAACACTTTTTCACCGAATCAATTGCTGGAAAATAGTGCAACGAAAACGAAAGGGCAGAAAACGCCAAATAAGATGTTTCAGAATTTTTCCAGGTACATTGATAATTTGCTTGTACGTTTCATATGTAGGATGAAAGTGTAACCGAAATGTTTCCAGTTCTTTTAGATTTTCGATAAATAACTGATGTTATTGTACAAAAGACCTTCAGTGAAGCAAAATTTTCTTCAGATTAAATTGGATGGCTAGATTTTATTTAATGAGTGACCGAACTGATTGTTATGAAATTTGGTATAAGTATAGCATCAACCTTAGTAATCCACTTAGAGAATAGGGTTTAAGATATGAATTTCTTCAGCGCGGTTTCTAATTGTGAACGAAGTCAAAGCTTAGAAGTTCTCTCGTAATATCGAGTTTTTGTATAGTTTTTTTTACAACTTTAATTAGAACATTTTCAACAGGAAAAATATTTAAGGAATGATGTTATGTTTCGTTGTCTTGTATCTGAGTGTGTAAACCAGTTTTGTATCACGGTAAATACTGTAGTTCCCACCGTATAACAACCACAAGAAATTTATAGCACTGTATCTTTACTGCACGTTAATACGAATGTAGTTTAGTCGGGAAGTTTGAAGTTGCAACATGAACAGCCACGTTTTGGGGCGAGGGAGAATTTTGTGTTCGTGTGGACTATTTGGACGCTGAGTCACACTACCCTAGTCTCCTTCCGGCGGACTGTGCCCCCTGTAATCTGCGTTTGCATTAAAAGTGTTTTGTCGTTACATTAGCAGAGAGAAGAAGACTTAAAATTCTATTTCTGTGCACACCGCTGCTTGGCAGTTGAATTGTTGCTATTAGGAGCGCTGCAAAAAATGGTTTAATGCAGAAGCTAAAAATATCGATCATCTTGTATCACACCAGGCAAGAAAAATGTATCAAATTTCTGGGCTAAATTGTCATACTTTTGCCCTCATTTGTGTCACTTTTGCCCGTATTAGGTCTTACTTTTGCCCACCTAAATTAGGAATAAGGCGCAACTTGTTGCATTCCTCTACTTCTAAAAACCATCCCTCGGCTACGCTTTGAGGCTGAGGGCCCTCAATCTCTCGGCTACGCTTTGAGGCTGAGTATCTTACCGGCTTCGGTGGCATTATTCATATGTTGGCAGCATTACGTTAGGGCAGCGTAAGACCTAATGTGGGCAAAAGTGACACAAACGAGGGCAAAGGTATGACAATTTACCCAATTTCTGTTGGCTTGTTTTATTAGGAAATTAAGGCCATTAAGGATATTTTGGGAAATAATCTTACATAGGCACAATCGTTTTAAAGGTTATGATTACCGTTAAACATTTTTAGGGATGGGACCTTGATACTGGATTCTCGGTGGTATCGAAATATGTCCAATACTTTGAAATAATTCTTTAAGTTTTGCATTATTCGAAATTGTTTGGTTTAATTTTATGCCATGCAAGGGATGAAAGGAGTCGAGATTTGTTCACGTTAGTGCCTCGCAAATGTCCGCAAAGATTTATGGACTACAGTTCTTGATAGATCTTGACTGCGTGACATTCAGCATTCCATAGACTATTGTGTCTAAAGGCAAACATGCAAAACAACGGGGGAAGGAGTAAAGGTACTCGTGTAACATGCAGCGTTGACTGAGTTATAAATGAAGCTGATTTAGCTGAAGCACTAAATCACATTACTACAATAGCCTGCCTTGGTGACTCACTCTCAGCCATTACATTTACATACTCCAGTGATCATAGTCTGAGAATCTAGCAAAAACAAATCAGAACTCAAGACGTGAGATAATACAGCACATGGAAATATTTGTTCTTTCCTTCCATCTGTTAGTTTGTGTTTACGCAGGTCAAACTGGGTCACGAGGGTAGCTTGCAGGTATATTGTAAGACTAATTTTCATTAAATGTATAGAACGTTTTTTATAAGAAAGTTTTTAGCGCAAAATATGGCTACATAAAAAGGGAATTATCAGGCTTCACTAACAATAGGGGATATGCACTATAACCTGTGGCATTATCAAGATAAAAGAATTACTGTCAACTGGAAAATGTTAAACAGGAGCAATTCCTGAATTGCCATACAGTTCAAAACTGCTAATAAGAAAGTCATTCAGTTAACAACCTTTACACCTTTTTTTATGCAATATCGAGTATAGGTGCTAAAAATCAGTATCGGTGGTATCGCCCTATCACTAAACATTTGAACTTCGTAAATGCAAAATTTCATATAAAACAGTAAAATTTTAGGAGAATTAAATATTACATTCTTTAATTATTAAAATATTCGAAATTACAATCTTGTTTCTTAATCTCTGATGCAAAAATAGTAATTAGCAATCAACAACGAAGTCCTAAAGGAATCAAATATTCATGTTTGTAGATAAAATGCTTAGCTGAAAAATTAAACTGAAAGGATAAAATTATCCTATCGGAATCGTAGCATTCAGCCTTTCCATAATCACTCTGGAAGTACATCAAATACTCTCAATTTTGCACATTTTAAATGTTTGGACAAATGCCCTAAAACAGTTGTACCCATAATTTTACAATAACTTAAATGGTATTTGGAATTGGCATACCTACCCACAAATTCTATTCAAACGGCACCATATATTGCAAGCAGACAAGCATTTTTAGATTGTCGGAGGACTGTCTTAATGAAAAAACCATTCTTAAAGTATTTACTTGACTGAACATATTTTAGACATATACAAAAGAGCCTGGTTCCATTGTGTTCATTAAAATAAGATTTTAATTGCAGGTACGAAAATATTTTAATAGGTACGCGTTCAACGTACGGTAAGGCTGTATAAAAAATTCGGAGGATTTTATTGTTCAATTACTGGCGCTTATACCACTAATGAAGGGGAGGGGAAGATGTATTAATCAGCATTTAATTGTCCAGAAAATTTTGAAATTCACCGCTTCTTGATTGTCATTATTACCTTCTCTACCGTATGATAGGTAAAGATTTCAAAATTCTTTAGTAAGATTTCATCGGAAATAAGTTTTTAAGTCCCCTGAACGAAAAAAGGGTATTTTTAGAAATTGGCCATCTGCCTGCATACTCTTGTCTATCTGCTACGAAATGTGTTGAGAGAATAGGTACTAGCAAAGCCCAACATGATTAACGGGAAAAGGATAGAAAAACAGCGTTTATATGAGTAATTTCTTGAATAAATACCTATGAGAATAAATCCCTAAATGTGGACAAAGTACTTCGTATTGTTATTACTGCGCATCGTGGAAGGAAGTGCCAGCCCACGAGTACTAGCGAAATCCGCGAAAATAGCGATATTTTTAGTTCTTCGCTACACACTCGTAACTGACCGTTCTATCCCACCAAATAAAGTTTCACAATTCTTCATTGGGGTTAGCCTCACAAATCCTACGGCTACGCCTTGTTGCTCCGTAGTACTCTATTCCTCTTATAAAAAGATCCTGGGCTACGCTTTGCGGCTTAGGGCCCTAAGTCAATCGTTTGCATACGAGTCTCTGTGTTTTTCGTTCAGATTTTGGCGGTTCTCCCGAATGAACAGCACAGACACGAAATACCTATTAAAGAAAGAAAAGCAAAGAAATTGGGAGTATAAAACAAGCATAAATAAACCGTATGTCGTACAAAACTGGTGCACAGCAGTTATATACTCCCGGCTGAACTATGGCAGTTGCAGCCAGATTAATTTAGTTCTGATCAGCAGTGTGAATGTTATTAACTGTAATGTATGTCACACTAACAAGTATGCTGTTTGCTAACATGGCTAGCTCATTAGGGGAATAAATTCCCAGAAGTTCCTGTGTACTCACTTGATATTCACAGAAGTTTTAAAACTTCGATTATTTTCCACATTTTGTCTCGCTGGTATCAGGGGCCTACTTCGGTAGGTACGGGAATTGAAACTGCTAAGGTATCGGACATGGCATCTCCAGGGTCGGGAATTGCATTTGAGATTACAGCCCTTCCCGTAAAAGTCTTCAATGAGCTTTGTAAACCATTTCAAGCCTTGTGTAACATGTTCAGGCGAATGCTGTTCTGAATTTCATAGGCGTGGTCAGTGGCTGTGAATGACTACTTAGAAGTTCCAAGGGTTTTAAAGGAAACTTCCCGTAAAAGTCTTCAATGAGCTTTGTAAACCATTTCAAGCCTTGTGTAACATGTTCAGGCGAATGCTGTTCTGAATTTCATAGGCGTGGTCAGTGGCTGTGAATGACTACTTAGAAGTTCCAAGGGTTTTAAAGGAAACTTCCCGTAAAAGTCTTCAATGAGCTTTGTAAACCATTTCAAGCCTTGTGTAACATGTTCAGGCGAATGCTGTTCTGAATTTCATAGGCGTGGTCAGTGGCTGTGAATGACTACTTAGAAGTTCCAAGGGTTTTAAAGGAAACTAAAATTTGGGCGAAGAACACCGAAGGACACAGTTGCATCCAAGCCATTTGACACACTGTCGAAGAAGTTAAATTAGCGGTGAGCTTGGGAGTTTGACTGGCAAAGAGAATTTATAATCCCAAATTCTTATGAAAATAATAAAGATGAGCGAGTGCACTTTGTCAATGTCTATGACTCCGTACATAGAAGGGAGAAACAGAAGAACAAATTATGACAAACTTGCCTATGGAATAATCACATTCATGACAGGATATCTGCTAAAAATATTCCCAAACCTGAACGGCAAAGGAATTCTGGATGGCGTAACAAACAAAATACCGTAGAGAGTAAAAAATTATTATAATGTAATTATTTACATATTGGTTCATTTTAATATCAGGAAGTCGCTTTCGAGCGGCTGTAAGCCTCACAAGCAATCTCTGAACTTGGGCTAAGTTCATAGATCCTTCCATGCCAAGAGAAAAACCCTTCGAGTTGTATGTGGACTGGAGTTTTCCTCCCCTTTCGTCATAACCTCGATTCATCTCTACACTGTGTATCTATAATCCTCCTTACAGTTTCTTTGGAGTCTATTTGCGCTCACAAATTTATTCCCAATACGAATGAAATGATGTCGGTTCACTAAACGAAAATTAACCCTAGAAAACATTTCTACTCGCACAACTCCCCCGTATAGTACATTTCTTAGTATAAATTATTACTACTATAATAATACCTATTAAGTATGTTTTGCCCCTAGCTCTAACTGGATTCTGGAGGTGTCCTACGACATGGCGCAGTGCCAACGTGAAGTATTACATGCTCTTTTAACGATATAGCTAAGTAGTCTTTTCTGAGAACCCAAGTAAATGGATCTGGCGGCAATGTTAATAACAGTAAATGTAAGAAAGTGAGAAACCACTTCGCATCGTGGGATTGATAGGTTAATGGTGCGACCTGCGACCGAAAAGTGTCAGTAACATTTTCAACGGTTGATTTAACATTAATGGTGTATAACCGCACTGCTTTGCAATAGAAAGCAGAAAATCGACCCGTTTGCTTCATTTACATAAGTATAGAATCTTTTCGTCAATGGTCACCCGTTTCCGCACTTAAACGTGCTTATTGTACATATCTGTAAGAGGTAGTAATTAACGCTTCTATTACTGTTCATCAGATAATTGCACCAGTTGTCGGCTAAGACACGAAAGCTCAGAAAGACAACATTTGAAAGCAAACGATTGTTTTTCTAGGCCTCGCCGGATGTTAAACGCTACGTCATACTGGACATGACGTAGTGATGTAATTAGATCCCACAGGGAACTTTCATTGACTGGCACCAAGTGGTTAAAAGGCGCCTGAGAACTCGTTTTATGCATCAGATATGGTAATTCTCACGTCACAGATTAGATTTTTTCCGGAAAATAAGAGGCTATACCACTTTGAGTTGTCGTTCTTAGGTGCGTTTACTGCTGACAGAACGCCATTCTCACTTAATCCGAACTGTTTTAGGCACAGCGTTAAATTGTATATACGAATTTGAAGAAAATTTGTTCTCTCGAACTTTGGTTGAAATAGGAGGTGAATTAAGACTAATTTATACGAAAAATCTCGTAAAAGCATTAATTTAAACATTTAAGGTTTATCAGAAATATGTGTAAAATTAAGGCTAGCTTAATAGGGGAAAGTTTCCTAAAATCCTATTAATTTAGGATATTCCTGAACACGCGGAAGTGAAGAGCCCTTGTCACATTTAACTTTAATTCAAATCGGTATTATTTTACACAGGAAGCAAAGAAGTGCGTTTAGGAACTTGAAATGTCGTGTGAAGTGTTTGAAGAACATTGTTGATCGATCTTAAGCTTAGGTGGAAATCCTGCGAAGTTAAGGATGAATATAACATTAAGAACTTTTTGGAGTATTCTTTTACACGTCAACAGTATTAAATTTTACCGTTAGTATATTTTTTCGCCACAAAACGAACGTGACTGAAATTTAACGTTATTGTGTTTCAGTACGAGAGTGTTTGATTCACGGAAGCGAAATGTCTTGAAAGGACCGACGAAATCCAGTTCACTATTTCAAAAATCCAGTGATGCATATAATTCACGAATATACCTCTAGATTTTGGATGAACGTAAAAATATTTGGAGAGATTGCTTACACAAAAGTTCGAAGTTGCTTCAGAATATTAAATCAACTTTAAAAGCAAACTGGTATTAAAGGGTCATATAAAACAACTTTGGATTTTGCTAAATATATTGAAGTTATACTTAATGAGGCCATTTAAAAATATCTGTTACAAACAAAACAAAACAAACCAAACCAGAGAGGTATCGTTGGGACAACTGAATATATTCATCAGAGCAGTCAAATTTTAGTTTCAGGCATTTTGTTGTTTTTCGATCTATATCCCGCCTTTAACTACAGGGTGAGCCAAAACAATACGAACCGGCTGCGCGGTGTTTTTCCTGTCCGCGTCCTCGGCGCTCGTTGCGGTCTGTCGCTATCATAGGAAGACGCTGATGAAACCTACAACACTTTTTAAACTACCTCAAACACACTTTCAATTTTTCTCATCAAAATATTGGCCGTATAAGCTGTTACAGAGTTTTGTTGAAAAAAATGCAAAATCACGCTGCCTGGCTGTTAATTCTCTTAAAAAGGGGGGGGCAAAGTTGTATTAACATATGTACGGGCTTCAACTGTTGACTTGAAAAAAACTGGCGAGTGATCAACAGGTGCCAAAAACGTATGGACAACGACGGTGCCCAATTTCAGCATCCCCTTTCATAAAGTTGGCAAGTAAAGGCTTTAAAAGTAGTTTTGAAAATGTATGGTTTCATCCGCGCCTTTCTATGATGGCGGAAGACGGTAACGAGTGCCGAGGACGCGGACAGGAAAAACACCGCGCAGCCGATTCGTAGATTTTTGGCTCTCTCTGTACAATGCCTTTTTCCCTTTGGAACATTATGCCTGTTGGCAATGGGGTTAAGTAGTATACTGTTCACATTGAATTTCTGAGTTTTCTGTGGGTTATATACATGAGCGCGCGCTCTCTCTCTCTCTCTCTCTCTCTCTCTCTCTCTCTCTCTCTCTCTCTCACACACACACACACACACACACACACACACACACACACACACACACACACACACATTCACAGTCGTTCATACTTTAACCCTGGGAAGGACGGGAATAATCTTGGATACAGAAAAATTCCCATCCCCCAGTCGGGAATCGAACCTGGAACCTCTAGCACAGCAGACAGATGCTCTACTCTCAGGTAGTGATGAATAACTAATGTCTCAGTGTTACCTAATATCATGCATGCTTTTAAGCGGACATTATTAGGAAATCCAAAAGAATGAGAGACTGAAGTGATGAAATTCAACAAACGAATACAATTATTTTTATCTGCGTAATTTAATACCGGTGATACAAGGTTTAGGCTATTATACAAGTAGAGAATAAAGCGATCAATAGGGTAAATTGGATTGGCAGCTCTGAATCCACGAGAACCATCTTAATTTGTATTCTTATAGCACCAATGATATTTTTAGCTATAAAACTTTATTTTTATCAATCGCATAAGCATATACTTTTCTGCTCGTTCTAATATGAAGACTCATTTGGACTTCACAAACCTTAGTTTTATTGCCACATTAACGATGTATGAAAATTGACAGCGCATCAGAGATGATAGAAAGTCCATAGTAAAGAAGCAAAATGCCTTGTGTAGACGTGATGTCGCTGCGTTTTAAATTGTTTGCAAACATTTCTTCAGCACCGGGAGTGCTCCAAGGTTTCTCTTAGGCAGCCTTCAGATGATCAACCACTCCCAACAGCACGCCACGACACACCGTCTGCAATCACCCAACCACAGGGTTAGAGGGCAGAATATTGACAAAATATGCAAATAAGGTTTAAAAAACAGGACGTTTGGAGAGGTGTGCTCTGATCTGGTGGCAGGTTTCAGAATTTTGCCAGGAGAGGGGGTAAATGATTAAGCTTTCTGTATTATATTATTTATTATTAATATTTATTTAAATACAGTAGGTACTGTGTAGTCCTAATAAAATTGCAAGAGCTAGAATTTGCATATATTATCTATATTCAGCAGAAATAATATCAACTTGTTTTTCGTAAAATATGGAGTAAAACAATAACATATGTAAAAGCAAACCTAAATTCTTAGTCAAGTTATTGACAAAAAAGTATTAATTCGTTATTGTTATATATATATATAACAATAACGAATTAATATATATATATATATATATATTTGTATTGTATATTCGTACACCGTCTTGTAGCATACTAAATCATAATATTATATATTTTACTACTTTTATTCCTAGTACGAAATTATATAATATTGTTAGACAGTCTTGAAATTATGCTTTTGGATTACACTTTTCAAAATCTTGTGTGCTGCCATGGTATTTAGCCAACAGTTAAGAAATATTCAACAAACTAATTACATATGTCTGTTCCTGCTATATCAATCTTTGTTATAAATGTTCTAAACCTTGAATGGTCATTGTATCCTCCACGCGAAAGTCATCCCTATCTCTTTTTTTAATTCGATATATGAATTTCTAGTTTGCCAAGAAATTCAGTAAACGATTTGATACACATTCTAAAATAATTGAAAAAATAAGTTTATGAAACAAATTATAAAAGGCACCATCACTTGAACTTAACATGGGATGAACAGTGAAATACTTCCATTTCCTTTGCCTCCAACAGAACCCAAAGAGCACATGCTTCCTCTGGCTGCAACATAATGGAAATTGTGCACTGGGATAATTCTGGTTGTAGGATCGCCTGAAGGCTGCCTTAGTTTACAACACTGAACCTGATCGAGCGATGGAGTTTTAGTTAAACAGTGTTGTACAGGACGGATACCCCACACAGGTTAGGTAGCAGGCATATCGCTTTTCTGAAGAAGGTTAGCTATGTTTCAACGAAAAAATGGACATCTCAATACAATTTGAGATCTCCTTGTGGTTTACCGGTAAAAATGCGAGTCAGCTGGAGAATTTAATGTTTAACGTGCCGGCATGTTGCCATTGCAGCTCAGTGGTTAGAGCAACCGGACGGAGACCGGTAGATCCGTGGTTCAAATCCCGGCTGTGGCATTGAATATTTCAGTCATCTGGTTCTGCCTTTCCAACCCTGTCCAACTTGTGTGAAAGAACAATTAATTCCAATGGACTTATTGTCTACCAGTTCTGACCAATTTTCAAAAAATTCAAAGTTTCAAATGTGTCCTCAAGTCACCCAGCTCTTGATCCTCTGTTTCTTGCTTGACACAAGCAGCATTCTTCATTCCAAGAGTTCCCGGAGGAGGACGCCCTCCCCTTCCATTTTTCCATCCCTCACTTCGTGTGTGCAATAAACCAGAGCATAGTCGATCGAAGAATGCAAACTGTAAGATTCTTAATTCCCTTTTAACACATCTCACATTTCCTTAAACAAGACACGCAATTTAAGATCTCCGTAGTTAAAGTTTACAAATTGTATTAATAGTAGGTTACGATATAAGGGTTAAAAGCAGGGTTTTATTTTGCGACAGCCTTCGTTTAGCAATCCTACGGGCAAAATAAAATCGCTTTTAACACATGTGGCGTCTACTATTTTTTTTCGTCAGCGCTCGAATATGTAAAATATTAATAATATTATATTTATCCAGATAAATCACGTTTAGAACGAGATTCTTGAAACAAGAGAAATGACGAGATGTCGGATGTTTTGTTGATTCTCTGGCAGTCATTTTCGGTGAAATTATTTTCAATATGTTTTGCCTGATACCAGGCAATGAAGCGATTAAAGAAAGCAAACTTTTTGGGGGGGATTTGGAAGCGGGATTAAGTAGTTCTAGTGTTATTCTTTCTGCTGCTTTGCAATTTCACCTGGAACTTGCATTTCAGTTTCTTCTGAATTAATAATTGCCGCTATTTAATATTTATGTAGATTATACTAGATACAAGAACATTTTAGGTCAAAGAAAGCAGTAGGCTGCTGATATAACGTATAGGTTAACTCTATAACGAATTGCGATAAAATTATTGAAGTATGACAATTTGTATTGTTAACAGATAATGCGAGCCTCATGAGAAATTAACAGTACAAAAGACATAATAAAAAGTAAAACCCAATCAAACCAAGTCGAATTTATTAAACATGTACAAACAGAAAGGATAATTACCCTGTGATTGGACTTAAAACCAAAGTTGGTCATAATAAGATTATCGCTTTTAGCTCTTATGCTCTGTGTTAAAAGTTATACTTGTAGGCCACGTTGTCTAAAAAATAAATTATATTTCTACAATGTTCTCTTTCCATCGCCTTTTTTATTTCATACTGTGCAAGAGAATATTTATTGCTTCCTCCAGTTTCATACAAACTGTTCTTAATGTAAATGCATAAAAAATTGTGATAATTTAGAAAATCAGTGAAATAGCACTACTGTCCGTTATAGTACTGTTTTCAAGTACAGTCTAATAGAATTAATGCAGGTCAGATTTGGTATGCGTTCCATAGTTGTGTTAAGGCCTGAAATCAAGTCGGTCTGTTAACATTTATCGTGCTGCCTTGGTGCATGTGCACACTTGATCTCGACAACTTAACGGATAATTTGGGAAAATATGAAGTGAATTCTTTCTATTGCTAGTGTTTACCAAGGACTAAGGTAAATGTTAAAATTGCTAGTAATTATAAACATGTATTCCATTTTCCACTGTAACTGTAACACACACAACCACATCGAACACACCTCCGCTTGTAATAGGAATGGAATTAGCTTGGGCTGGAGGCAAGTTCCAAGAAGCTTACTGCCCCATGTTTCTGAGATATTTTTCTCTTCTGGTATCCTAGATTTTCAACCGTTAGCAGTTATGGCACAAGTCTCAATTGAATTCTCTCTAAAGCAGAGTAAAGTTCTAGGAAGGGAAATTAATTTTCCTTACTTAGAGTTGGTGTGTATTTAACGTAGAGTGTGCTTCACATAAATCCTGTTTAAAACGTTGAAATGTTACGTTAGTGGAGAGTTGCAACCGACCATGCATTATATATCTCTGGTGTGACATTCAATCTTGAATAATACGCCTCCTCGGTGTCCTGCATTATTAATTACAAGTACACTGAGTGACATGGGGCAGGATTAACACAGCCGACGTGAAGTGCACACAACAGCTCTGTTGCACACCACAGAAATGTTCTGTGGTCTCAGGAGCGAGACGTTTTTACTGGATGGAAATGCACCATTCCACCCAAAAATACGGTATCGGAATTGTACCCAAAATACACGTTTAGAGAAGGGGAAACATAAGAATTCAGATTTAAAAATTAAAAAAAGTCGGATATGTTGCACTCACATGACTTCCTCTACTCTTGTACAAACTATTTTTACAAACGCTTATTCTCCATCTGCTTCATGTTAATCGAGATATCGAGATGTTAATCTTATTGCTAATTTTCTTGTAGATGCAAGGGGAATATGGTAAGCTTTAAGCAATAGTGAAATCTTTTAAGATTTGATTGTTATGTGGAGCATTCCATTGTCTTTGCATGTCCAGGACATTTAAAAAAAGAAAGGGGGAAAAATTACGAATCCCCATTTGAGAAAAAGTGTAAGCTCTGGAAAATTGAAACCAATAACAAGGAATATCTCGGTAATGGTTCACCCGAAAAAAATGTATATGACATAAATTGGGTGTTTTAAAGAGATCTACATTTTTTGTCTACAAAAATGCGAAAGCCATTCACAATGAAGAGGTCTTTTGGGGACATTCCCCGAAAATTTGAGATATACATTTCGTTTGTCATGAAAATATATTAAGCATATGATATTTTAATCAAAACAGAGCCATTTTTGAGAAAATCACAATTTTTGAAAAACGTTCCATGTAAAGGATAGTCTAGGATGGGGGAAATTTCTTGAAAATCTTCCTGTGGCATCTTTGAAAGATACTGAACGTAAATACCATGTTTTGTGTTTATCCCACTTTTCGTTTTTGAGTTATGTCACATACACATTCACACAGATACACAGACCTTTTTCAAAAAATGCTTTTTTTTTGGACTCGGGGAGCTTCAAAATATGTGAAATCTCGGTATCGAATTATTGGTGGAATGCAAGTACTTCCCCTGCCTACTATACATAGCAGAGAAAGTAAAAGAACTGATCTTGCATTTACACGACATTCTCTACTCACTTTTCAAAAAATGTTGGTATGATTTTATCTACTTCTTGTTAATCTTGCAATCCACATTTACACATATTTCATTTAAGATAAAACGATAGTCAGATTTTTAAAGAGAATGCTACTATCTGATGGCTTAGAAATTATATACCCTTTGCATGACCATCAGAAAAAGAAAATAAATATGGTGTTAGCAGGGAAAAGTATGAGTATTTCGGGATTCAAACCGATAATAAGGAGTATCTGAAATGGTTAACTCCACTCCATTTTCTGGGTAGTAAGATTTTGCCTTATCTCTTACGGTTTACTAATTATACCAGTCAAAAGTTATTTAGAATGAAGTGGACTTTACAGGCTCTTCCTAGAAAACTCAACATAATACATTTTATATGTAAATATTTTAAAAACATATGGTATTTTAATCAAAATCGTTAGATAAAAAGTTTCGAAAACTTAAAAGGTAGTTGGGGTGGGGATTTTGTTTAAAAGCATGCTTTAGAAGCTATTAAACTTAAATACCAAGTTTGGAACTTAATGAGCTTTTCATTTTGGAGTTTGCTGTTTAAAGACAGACACACACATACATAATACGGAACTTTTTTTTAAAAATACTGCTTTGTTTTAATTCGGGGACTCTCCAAACATGTATTTCCGATGAAACTTTGGAATTGAATTTTTGGGTGGAATAAGATACTTCCTCTGCTCATGGGTAAGTAGTAGAAAAAGTATTTAAAGCAGTTATCATAACGAATGCAGTGGTTCTCTTAAAGTTTTTATTTTAAATTCTGATTCAAGCATAGCCTTTGATACTCAGTAGATCTCTAGTTTCTGAAACGAGACTTCCTATTCTCAGACGGAATGGGAAAGTTTGGCAACGCATACCAAGTTTTTACTTCTAATAAATCACTTTTCCAAAACATCTCAGCTCCTGGGCCCACTGTGACAATGCCTTACCTTTGTTCTCATTTTCACAAAGGGTGATTCCCACCATGTAGCTTTCAGGGAAAGAATGGACAAGTTTTTGCACGGATATTATCTTGTGTTTGTGTGGAAGGAATGATAGTTGTTTAAAGGGAAAAGGGAAAATGTGTTTGTTTTGGACAGAGTTGCTGTAAGAGTTCATTGTTCTCAATAGAACGCCTTGTTCAGAGCTTTGATATTTTTTTCTGCAGATATAAAGTATCCAGATTATTTTCTTTGCAGTTCCCAATCTGCGTTTCTTAAGATCAAAGTTACGATATTACATCATTGCAGTTTACGACCGAGAATCCGGGATGACGTATAAATACCCCGGATTCTGCACTACTTGGAACAGGGAAGTAAAACTCGAAAATAAAGGGTGAAATAGAGGAGAAGGCGTGTGTTCTTCCTCAGCACTGAAGCGAGTGCCGGGCTGCAAACTCTCTGAATGGCATAACCCGACAGTGACTTTCGGGAGATGGCCCTTTTGGTTTCTGTTCAAGCCAGAGTTGTATTCTAATTCCTGACTCAGGAGTGGTACTTCCGTATCAAATTTATAGTTTGATCATAAGCCTATTTTGCATCCAATGAGCAGGCGAACTAAATTAAATCGTTGCTGTATTGTCGTTTGACAAATCTGCCTTTTTTTTCTTCTCCTGATTACCGAGGAGACACGGCATTGCTCCAGTGAGGATATGATACCTATGTCCCACAAGGGCGCCCCTGTGAGGGAAGAAGAGGTGGAGACACCGGGCGGCTGGAACCAGGAGTGATAGCACAGCAATGACAGGGTCCCTAAAGTTTCCAGATTGAGACTCCCCACAGTCGGGCAGGCAGACCGGGACACCCGCCCCAGACAGAGGGTCCAACACCCCGTTTCGAAGGGGCGGTCCGTATGCCCTGCAACCAGCCAAAGCCAAAGGATAGAGTAAGTTCCACAGAGGGCATCCTTTTTCTCTGCCACCATCGCCGACACTTCCACAATCAATGTGGAAGATAGAAAAATATACTTTAGTAGGAATAGTTTGTATATGAACTAATAAAGAGGGTAGAGAAAGTCATGTGACTATGACATCAATATTTTAAAAAGCGGATTCCTTTATGGCAATTTTGAATTGTATGTTCTTTGCATGGCCAAGATAAAAAAAACGAATAGCGACTTATCGCTTAAAAATATAAGTATTTTAAAATTCAAACCAATAAAGAATACCTCGGAAATGGTTAGCGCAACAAAAAGTTGCATTTGACATCATTGTGTAATTTAACAAATTCTGCATTTTTTGAGTAGTAAGATCTTGTCCTTCTTACGGTTTATCAATTATACAAAAGTCACTTAGAATGAAGAGGATTTTACAGGCAATTGCAAGAAATACAAGGTATACATTTTGGTTGTGCAAATATCTTAAACATATAGAATTTAGATCAAAATCGTAAGGGCGATTTTTAAGAATATAAAAGTAACAAAACGTTTTATGTAAAGGTGGTTTGGAGTGGGGGGGATTTTCTTAAGTTTTCTTGTCACATCCTTGGATGATGCTGGACTTAAAATACTAAGTTTGGTACTTAGCCGACTTTTCGTTTTTGAGTATGCTGCGCGCGCTCGCGCGCGCACACACACACACACACACACACACACACACACACACACACAACACACACACACACACACACACACACGAGAACGGTACGCGCGCTAATCTCTTTCTAAAATGCTATTCTTTTTTGCTTTCTTTCTTATTTTTAGGGAATCTCAAAATGTGTTTTCGTGTAATCTTAATGTCGAATTTTCGGGTGGAATGCAATAGATGCCTATATCCTCTATTTTGTTAAGTACAGAGAAATAAAAAAAATGCGGATAGACTTTGTAGATATAAATTTTATCAGAGACAAAGACGAGATGACCCTTCAGCTACCTACTGCAAAGATTGTAGTGAAGTTTACCCGAAGCATATACATAAAGCAAATATGCACTCACATTGCCTTTTTCTTCTACGTAAGACATAGTCCTGGTCCATCCAATTTTAGAATTTATTATTATTATTATTATTATTATTATTATTATTATTATTATTATTATTATTATTTACCACTGCTACACGATTTTATTATTTAGTTTAAAAGGCGCTAAATTTGCACTAATATTTTTCGCCAGGAGATTAATAGCTAAAATCTCTAGATCTGGCGAGAAAACCGCCAAATGGACAACCCTGTTAGTGAACGCATCCTAACTCGATCCCGTTTATCTTCCTGAGTAAAATGTCAACAACCCAACTCAGTCCCATAGCATACATTGTCATCAACCTAAATCAGTACCGTAGGATACACTGTTAGCAAGCCAACTCAGTCCCGTAAGATATAGTGCGAAACCGTATTAATACTCTGATCGTAGTGAAGTGTAAAATGTTGTGGCATCCCTGTTAAGAAAAACTGTAGGTAGTGGCACTGAGTACAAGTAGTTGGCTGTCACTGCGACATTGTTGGTAACTCTTAAAAAGGAACAAACGTTATCATAGATTCCATATTTTGGGGTTTTTAAAAATATTTCATTTAATTATAATTGCAATTTTTCCAGTAATACTGATTTTTAGCTATTTTGTGTTATAAAATTGTTACACGCATTCAGTAGAGCAATTTTTTTTATATACATAACATCTGATTTGCTGTTAAAATCGGTTTTAGTGAAACACGAAACTGCAATATCGTTTTGCAGTCACTATAGGTAAAGTCATACGTCTTTTAAAATGAACTAGATTGAGTTAATTTCCTACAGGGGCGAATTAGGTTGTTAATATTTTGGAAAACGGGACCGAGTTAAGTTGTTTATATTTGGAATACGGGACCGAGTAAGGTTGTTTATATTTTGTAAGACGGACCGAGTTGGGTTTCACTGCTGTTTGTAACGAGTACAACTCGTTCGCAATTCTCATAATATTATAACCAAGTTCGGGTTTTATTGATGATAATGTTTTAAAGAATTCACGTTTCATTTTGAAATCTTCGCATTGTAATGTACAAAATTTCGCAATTATTCCGCAGCAAAAATAAAAAGAAAATGTATACGTAGTTTGTATAACATTCATTCATTATCTGTTTACCCTCCTCTTATGTAGGACTTACACCCCCCAGGACTTACAGGCGGGTGCCTGGGGTCAGAGGTCCGTGGAGGAGCAGACACTCATGGATCAGACAGAACATCCAGGATGGTTGATCAGCCCGATGCCTGGTATGGGATGAAGGAAGTAGATGAAACGAAATGTTGGTGAAATGGATGAAAGGAAAGGTGATGATGGAGCAGTTGGTGGAATGAATGGCGGGGGAAACCGGAGAACCCGGAGAAAACCCGCCCAGACGCCGCTTCGTCCACTACAAATCCCACATGCAGGTCCCTGGGATTGAATCGGGTCTAACCACTCGGCCACGGCGCCGCCAGTTTGTATAACAGACTTTGAAATTCATTTGGACAAAACATATTACCCTATCTTTCACAATAGAAATTAATTATATTATCCGTAAACTTAAATTACTGATATCACCAGTAGTTTATGTGAGGTTTAATAGAGATGCAAGTTATTTTAAAAGGATTTTTCTTGCGGCAACTTCGTTTGCACCTATGTAAGTGGAGAAACATAAAACTGCAAAGGACAGCTTGTTTGGGCCACCTGATTAAATAAGATTATATTTAGCCCAAGTGTTTATTCCGTGACACCAAATTACAATATACAAGTCACTATGTTTTCAAGCCATTGAAGGGCTCCTCAGCAACTACTAAGTGCGGAAAGAATCGCTTACTGTTCGCATTTCATGGCAGTCAATAAGACTTGAACGGATATCTCTCAAAATCTATGAAACCGGGATACCTTTAGCTATGTCAACAGTGTCATTAACCTGATTGAAGAATTTAGTATAATGTAAAAGTACGTATTATTTTCACTCTGAAATTCGAGTAGTTGCTTAAACCTAATGTTCACCAAATCGAAATTGATATAATATTTTGCAATAAATTTTGATCGCTGCAAAACAAAATCGTCAACATATAAATTTTGTAATTAAATTTTAAAATATGTGAATTCATCTTCGCGAGCAAACGAGAAATTAGTGAAAATTCGCGAAAAAAAATTACGGGTTTAAATCGGCTACATTTATTCTGAAATGTATAGAAACTTCTAGTCCAACTTTTAAAATATTTTTCGCATTTATCATTAATAACAGAAATAAAAAGAAAAGGAAAAAGAACCGTCTCTGATTATAACGTTCGCAACTCGACCAGCATGTCGTTCTCAGCTTGTTACTATTCTTAACTAGAATTTCAACATTCTGGTCCGTAAATTTTTCATAGCGTTAATTCCTGCCTTATCGAGCGCCCTACGATGAATTTTTGTTTTCATCAATTCACATGCTCGGTAGACGTTTCTAATTTGTGGTCCTATGGTTACCGAGTAAGAAATAGTGAGCAAAAATCACAGTTGAATGGCAATATCATAGCATTTTTAAGGCTTGAATACGTCATTAAAATGAACTACTTCATTTGAATGCTTCATAGTAATCAGAGTGGAGTAGTCTTAGAACAAACCGGTTCAGCGAATCATTAAATCTGCTTCTCTCAAGACCTTATGTGTTAAATAAGTACATTTGTCTCATACGTAGAGAAAGCCAGAAAACCGCGATTTCTCTCGTAAGTTTTTGGCGATAGTAAGGCTTTTAACCGCGGAAGTACTTTCTACCTAAGAGAGTCTAGATGAAGGTATTAAGGGATTACTGCCTGCTTTTCATGGATCATACTGTTACACAGTTTTAATATTCCATGAAACTTCTGCCGCTGTTGTACTTCTCAGGCTAAAGGCAGAAAATGTAAAGCTGCCACTAATAAAAATGTGATGTGTTGCATTCACATGACTCTCTCTATTCACTATCGTTTATTTTTATGTTACTGCAATCTGCTCTTCTGAAGCTTGTTTTCTATCTACTTTGTTAATCTAGTAAAATCTTTGCAGAGATGCTTTCATTACACATGTTGTAGATACAAGGAGGAAAGAGGAAAACAAATGGATATTCAGATGTTTAAAAACGTGTCGCTATATGCTGGCTTTGAAGTTCCATGCTGTTTCAGTGACATCACAACTGAATAGCTGCAGCTCTTTAGAAAATGACAAAAATATTGACAAACCCAAGCCAATAAGTATAACTTGGAAATAGCTGATGTCACAGAAAAATTATTAGAAATAAATTGTGTGTTTTAGAGTCCTCCATTTTCAGTCTATATAGTTTTAGCCTTCTTATCGCTTACCAGTTACAGAAAATTATAACAAATTCTTTCCGAATGAAGGCTTTTACCAGAAAATTCAAGCTGTACGTTTTAATTGTCATGTAAATATCTTAAACATGGTTAGGCATTTTTTAGGAAAGAACAAGAACATCGAAACATTTTGCATGTAAAGGGTAGTTCAGGGTGAGGAGTGCTTGAAAATCTTCGTGACGCATCTTTGGAAGATGCTGAACTTAAATACAAAGTTTGTGGGTTCAGGATCTCAAAGCATGTGAAATTTCCACATTGGATGGAATACAGCACTTCCCTTACTTAGTTTAGCTAAGTAGTGGAGAAAATAAAAATGTAATATGTTGTTCACTGCCCTGTAAGAATTGTGTCGTTCTCAGTGATGTTGATGCACGCTGGGGTTCGAGTCGAGCGATGGCATTGCAGTAACTTCCACCCATTGCGGCTAATGGACCACATCCTCATCAGCCATCACGTGACACAAGGTCCCCCCTCTTTAGGCAGCCAGACTATGCCTTGATTGTTTCTACAGCAGTGCCATTAATACATAGCATCACGGCATTTTGACTGCGCTTCATAATAAAAGCAAATTAACCTCACATTCTTTTCTTTTCGTTGCCCTTAAGAAGAGCCGTTGTTTTTCAACTCCGGTTAGGAAATGCCATTCCTAGGCCATGGCCGGTTAGTAAGTTGTATGTGTGCCAGCCAATATGCCCCCATAAGCTTAAAAAGGACTACATTCCGACATTCACAGATTCTCTATCGTGAATGTTTGTATCTCTAAAGCCCTGTCCACACTGGTTAACATTCAACAAAACTTGTCAAGTGCAACATCTTAACAGTTTGCATGTTGGCCAAATTTCGATGGCAGAATTGACTTAACATGTTAACCGAAAGAGTTGTGCTTGACACTTTTAACATGTTGGGTGTTTTCCGCTTTTAATGGAAAACTTAAGTCAATTTGCTCTCTCAGAAGTTTCCAGACTGTAACCATGGCAACGGCGTACTTCTGATTCCTTCAAGATATTGTGTTTAGTAAGTTCGGTGTTGACTCGTTCTGTGCTCGTATCATTGATTTGGTTTGCTTCATGTGAAGTTATGGAATGGACGAAAGAAAAGACACTTTCATTAATAAAATCTTCGTTGAGCCTATCATTATGGAACATTATAATATATGTAATATAAAGGTGGACAATTATACCAAGCTATGTGCAGTTTATTGTTGTTCCAGGGGTAATATCAGAAAAGAAAAATAGTTTCACTTTGTTATAGAATTGCCCAAAAAAAAAGAAAAAAAAAGGCTCAAGTCTGACAGCTGGAATGGTTGCTCTCAAATGTGTTCCTTTTTGTGAATTATAGGTTATAAACCTTGGTGAAAGCTAAGTTGAAGTCACTGTGACTGTTCTCAAGAAATTGAAGTCAAACCTGCTCCTAATTTTAAACTCATTAAACATATTTTCACTCCTGTGCCGATTAACAAGATAGAGCCTCATCACCTACTTCTCAAGCACAGATACAAATAGCAATGGTCAAATTCTCATCATTGGAGTCCATTTTGCTTTTAGTTGAGAGATTTTGTTGTCCCAACAAGTCAACTGGTGTGGATAATGTTAAAGGTTCACAGTTACAACATGTTGAGGGCATTTAACACGTATGAAACATTTTGTTAATTGTTGAATGTTAACTGTTGATATGTTGAACAGTGTGGACTCACCTTTATAGAGACTTCTTCCGTAACAAGGGCTGGAGGTTATCCCGCTCCGAACAAAGGTACCTCTAATCTTGAAACTGATCTTTCCATTTGCGTCTCGGACATCTTGCATCTCGTCTTCCATCTGGGTTATAAAAGAATGCTTGCTGTGGTAGATCGTCAGAGGCCACCCTTTTAACGTGGTTTTGCCAGTTCTTTTGATACTTTATAATTTCCTCAACCAAACAAGTTTTTATGCCCAATACTGTTTGCACTTTTATCCCTCACGGTTAAGGGGACAAAGTAGTCTGAACACATGGAAATTACACCTTAAATGTGTTAAATTACCACTGCTCTTAAAGTTCTCAAAGATTTTTCCTGAAATGTTTATGAATTATTGTATAAATGATAATTATTTCTAGTAGTTGTTTGCATTGATAGCTTATGAAGTTGAATCAGTAAAAATTATTTCATTCAGCAGAAAAATAATAAAATTGACTTTTAAAACATGTGAATTCATGTACCTATTACTCTGATAGTACTTGTAATACAGAATCATACTTTTGAATGCTTGTTCTTAGTATAATCAGCTATCTTCTGAACCTCAATTGTATAGATATGTATATCAGTTCACTAGAAATTGAAAAAAAAATATTTGCAAAGTCAAAAATGTGAAAAGTTTGCAATTTTGTTGTTCTTAATATCACTAATATACATGTGTTGTATACATGTACTGAACATTTCAGCTCTACCTCTCACACTCTGAGAAAAAGGTATACAAGTATTCAAAATTTTTTTTGAAAAATTTGAATTTAAAGTTTGGACATTAAAATTCTGACATATTAGTACATTCCAGGGTCATACTCATACTGCACCTTCATTCCTGGATTGCTTTAGCATTTATGATTGCCTTCTCTTGGTTCTGGCCTCTTTTGTTAATTACTGAAATGCTCTCTGGGCATGATATAGTCGTTCGTTGTTGAAAGATGCAAAAATGTTCTAAAATCGAGCGTTGCATAACAGCTTTAAAGGAATACATACTAGTATTTAAATGATATTTAAGTGTCGTAAAAACCTCTTAACCCCCCAAAAATATGTATTTTCTGAAACTGGAAATAGACGTTTTATTCGTGCCTAAAATAAAGAAAATGCTATTTTTTACATTTCAGAGTACCTTGTCCCCTTAATCCTAGCATCTTCTCTTAAATCTCATTTCTGAAGTTTCAATTCTTGTCTGGATGCCTCGGAGACCAGGTTTCACAGCCATACAAATAGCCTCTGTATCAATGTTAAATTGTGTTTACCTTGAACTCTTTCCTCACTGTGTTCCCAAGTATAGGTTAATGCAGCCATGTACTGTATTATATTTTATAATACTATTGTCCAGATCGTAATTAAATATACATTGAGGGAGGGTAGAGAAAGTCGTGTGAATGTAAAACATCAGAAATTTTTCAGTTTCTTTGAAATTTTCAGTATGCACACTTTAAAGGTGGATGAAAAGATATAAGGAGCCTTTTCTTGATACAGGGTGAGCCAAAAAACTACGAACCGACTGCGCGGTGTTTTAAAATTCAATTAAGAAAGTTATTAATTAAAGTTCTTTCAATTACAATAGGTATGAATCTGTGATTTGCTGTAATTAATATAATAGATGAAATAAAAATTAAAATTTGAATTATTTATTCTAATTAAATATAGACTTTTTGATTCCGCGTCCTCGGCGCCGTCTGCAGCTATCATAGAAAGGCACGGATGAAACCATACAACATTTTTAAAACTACTTTTAAAGGCTTTACTTACCAACTTTATGAAAGGAAATGCTGAAACTGGCCACCGTCGTTGTCCATACATTTTTGACACCTCTTAAGGAAACTATCCATCCATTAGTTCACGTTGAGAAATGCTGGCAATTTCTTGGCGGATTTTTTTTTAATTCTTCCAGGCGTGGGTTTTAAGTTAACCCAGAGATAGAAATCGCAGGGGGTTAGGTCGGGGGACGAGGGAGCCACAAATATGTACTAATAATTCTGTCCTCAAACACTTTCAATTTTTCTCATCGAAATATTGGTCGTATAAGCTGTTGCACAGGCTTGTTGAATAAAAGGCAAAATCACGCTCCCTGGCTGGTAATTCTCTAAAAAAGGGGTCAAAATTGTATTCACATATGTGCGGGTTTCGTTCATCCAAAAAATATTGTAGTGATGGATACTTTCCTAAAGAGGTGTCAAAAATGTATGGACAACGATGGTGGCCAGTTTCAGCATTTAAACGTGGTTTTAAAAATGTTGTATGGTTTTATCTGCGTCTTTGTATGATAGCGGCAGACGCCAACGAGCGCCGAGGACGCGGACAGGAATATCACCACGCAGGCGGTTCGTAGTTTTGTGGCTAGGGATATAGGATCACGAAAACTATTTTTTATGATTAGGTCAACAAATCTGTGATAAAAATGCCAACTAAATTGGTTGAAATTTGTAGAAAGTATTCATTTCAAAATCCAGCACCCTTGATGTTCTTATAAATTAATTTTCATTATTACATCTTTATCCTCCGCTACAACATTTAATTTCCCAAATAATGCTGTAAGAATTGAATGTAAGAATAATCGCTTTGATGTAGTTTATCACAAATTCATCACGTTTGATAATGACGCCGAAGTTGCAGGAGAAGAAAACGAGCGCGCCCGCTGGGTCTGTAATTTGTGTAACACGACAAGAGAGGCATCTGCCCGGAAGATGTTTGAACATGTATATCTGATGAGAAGGCAGTATGTAACAAGATACACACTTACGGCATGTCTTTCATGGTCCATTGTGAGTAGTGATTCTAACGTGCGGGTGCACGCCACTTGTCCCTAAGAGCCAACATGATTATCGTGCCCTTTGACACTGTCGCAAATTCCTCGTATAAATTGGTTACATGTTGCTCCCTTAGCATTTTAATGGTTTAGAAAGGAACAACCCACCGCAGTAGCATGCTTAAACTTATAAAGTGTAATTTAGACCTAGAGGACCGGGTAAGCGTACACAAAGTAGTCTAAGGCAGAAGTGGGCAGAAGCCAGTTTTGCGCCGACAACGCACACAGCGCAACCCTCTCAAGAAACACGGAAGTAAGGCATTGCTGCGAGTTGGGGGGAGTTATGGTTGTTAGCAATTTAATTCACTATTATATTGTGTTCAAGTTGACTTTCTACATTCTTTGAAAGGTTTTCCACTTTCTTTCTAATGATTCTTCGAGATAAATTAATATTATTAAAATTGGGAAGTTCTTGAGGTCACACATTTTCCACAATTTTGTCAGACATAGTTTCAAAAATTCACCCTCTTAAAAAGTTTTGGGAACCGATCTCCTAGGTAAGAATGTCGTTAGCATATTATTCAGTTTTTTGTGGGAGGAGAGAGAGGGATTAGTTAAAGGTTTCTGAATAGAAGTGGGTAACAGAGTGGAAGATACAGAGAAACAAGAATTATTTCAAAGTCTGGAAGGAAAGAAAAGTTTGGAACTATATAGACCATTAAAGGTGAACTGGGGAAGGGAGAAGTATGTGGATGTAGGTAATAGGTTAGTGAGAGAAGGGTGGGCCTGGTCTAGATTAAGTGCACATAGGCTAAGGGGAGATAGGAAGGGAGCGAATTTGGATAGGTGTCTTCTTTGTGGAGAGGCAGATAATGATTTGCATTATATAATTGAATGTGAAGAAACAGTTTTGGGGAGATCTGTTTTTACCTAAAGAATCGGAGAATGTTAACAAAGAAGTATTAAAGGTTAGGATAATGAAAATACAAAAGGAGAGGCATATAAAAAGAATAGGAGAATATATGAGGAGAGGAAGAGATAAATGGTTTAGAAAAATAAAGCAATATGAGTTTGTTATGACCCACCATGCATAAATAATCACGGTGTTAAAATTCATGATGGACTAAAGAAAGACAAAAATAGCAACTCAAAGTAATGTATTAAAAAGATTTTTATGTAGTATTATGGAAATACATACATACATTTACAGCCGTCAATTTACGGGACTTTGTACAATGTTCTTTGCTGTTAACTCCTGAAGTAGTTTCACACGTTCAATTCTTAAAGCAAATGTAATAATAGTAATAATAATATAATAATAATAAACCACAACTTCCCCGTGCAACACATACCCTTAATTTCACTATATGAACCATGACATCTAACTAGTGTCTTTGGATGGTGCCTCTAAATAAGTCATATAATACTTTTGAGCACATAAATACTTTACATTCTCTCCTTCTGTACAGCAAAAAAGAACTTATCCTCCCATTTTGCACCAAATTTCCGTTCCCCGGATAAAATGCTTTTGTGCACAATGTCATCAGGAACAGCACCACTGAACTACATACTTCTAACCACCCTCTTGCCTCTAGCTAGCAACACTGACCCAGGCTGTGTGCGCTTTCAGTCGCGTTACGTTCTGACTACACTGAGTCGCGACACAAACCTTGCCCACCTCTGATTTAAAGCGTCTTCAATGATTAAGGCGTAATCGACGTCGTCAAAACATATACAATTAAGTTAGGAATCAACAGTACTAGACATTTTTTCCAAATGTCAAATGGTAGAAGTATTATTTTCGTGTTTAGTGCTTCTGTAGGCATGGGTTTAACCTCCGACTGTAAATAGCAAATATCCTCCTCGAGCACCCGACAATTCTAATTGTTCTAATGTCACACCAAGCACAGCGTTCAACGTCGGCCTGTGGTGGATCACGAGCGAGCTTTGAAAACTCACACTTGTTTGACGTTTTGAGACAAACTAGCTATGGCTTACAATACAGTTGTAAACTGCGACGTACGCTTGGTGTCGCGAAAGAGTGGAACTCGATCTATTAAGTACATGTCGCCACCCTCGTCAAACGACTAAACCAAGACACATTCTTGACATTTAACTGATATAATTGCCTCTATCTCCCTAACTAATCATAATATCATGGCAATACCTGCATCGAGCTACACTCCTCAATCAGGCTCTACTCTTCATTCCCTGGTTGAATGCGGTCGAGTGTAAATGCCCAGTTTTTCGTGTGAGCACAAAGTCAAAACTGAGGCATAAATGCGGGTAGTTATAAAAATTCATATTCTCTTATCACTTCTTCTCTTATCATTTCTTTTTGAAAATAACTCGTCTTCTCTTGAATAAACAAAACTACATTCTTGGGTAGTTTCCCCAAGTAGTATAATTATGGTTTAAACAGTAATTAATAAGCATAAAAACATGAACACAAGGATAATTTGTATTTGTAATATTTTCAATGTGTAATAGTGGCGTAATATTCTGTTGATAGTAATCACAAGGAAGCTTTGTGTGCTTACAAAGGAATATAGAATATTGTCAAGTGTAAAAAGTAATCATATAGCTTTGAGTGGCCAACTTTTTTCCTTTCCCTTCTTTCAAGAGGTAGAGAATCGTTCGTAATTGAATGAGCTTAATCTAGGACCCAGCAAGATTGCTTTCTCGACATTTGGACATTGAACGTAGAGCAAGTGCATGTTGAGTACTCCGTAGAAGGAGGCGATACAGGACATTTCCGGATCTTTCCTTCAGAGCATATAAAGCAGAATCAACCAACTCAGGTACCTGTGACTTAACAGTTTCTGGGATTTGTGAGCAAGGAGTGTGTAGCGCAGGGAAGGGAGGGGCAGCCTTTGGTATTTTCGCTACTTTGCCTCTCTCCGTGCCTCACAAGAGCAAGAGGAAACTTCTTGCTTACGTCACGGAGCATTCAGTTGGCTAATACTGAGTAAGAGGCAGTTGAGACATCTTTAAATAAAGCTTCACTCTCTGTTTTTTTCAATAAATAAGGCAGTTAAGTGTTTCACGAAACCGTAATTCTGTGTACTCATAGCTTTCCTCCTTATATTTATTTCTAGTATAATTGCGAATGAGAGGAGTTTGTGGGGACCCCCTAAAAAGAGCTGAGGAGGTAGTTGTTGACGCCTTTGTGTGGAGCGTGGAAAATAGGGCTCTTGACGAAGTGAAAACAAAAATGCTTGGAACAAACTGAAATTGAGTATGCCACAGCATTGATCTTGTGAAATAATGGAGATGTAAAATTAATAATAAAACCATTTTTCAAAGAAAGAACATTACTATCAAGTGGGATACTGGATCAAAAGAAAACAAAATAATACATGCAGGGAAGAAATAGTGAACGGGGAATACCATTCGGGACAAAAAATTGTGCAAGGTAATAGATAATAACTAGAGACGGAGAGCAAATTTAAAGAGGTATACCTTATGCAGATAATTATGGATTGACTGATTAATTTTTTGTTTATACGTACACTTTCCTCTAGCTTTGTGAAGCTGGAATGGGCTTGATGGCCAACCGATGTAGTTATGATCAGGCAGGTGGGTTTTAGTAAGTAAACCATTAAGTTAGGAACGCACCGAAGGTTGGTGGCGAGAGAAGGTAGAAACGCTTGTGACCTTGCAGTGTTCTCCGTAAACAAATATGATGTACAATTTGAAGGCAGTACACCCTACCTCAATATCAGGTAGACCAGAATTAAGGGCTATTAGAAGGGAAAAAATGGGAGTTTAGCTATCGAAAGTTTATTATAAAGTTAACGCATGATTTAATCAAGTCAACAATGCAGAAAGTCTAAGTAGCGTATATTTTCAAAGCTATAGACTCGTTACTCTATGACAGAGATAGATTTTCGAAAAAATTGCGATCCATAGTTTGGGGCTGAGGAGGTTGAAAGTCCGCTTACCCCATTGTTCCTATCTAATAATGTCACATGCTCCTTGTGTTTCACTGAATTACAGGTTGTTTAACATGATGTTTTAAACGTCCTTAGCTCTAATGTTACGTTTGTTTTGAAGTGTTCTGTGCCAACTTCCGCTACAAATGATGTTTATTGTGATGTATGAACTCTTCTTTACTTTAGACATATCGCCACGTTTCTCAACTGGAGTATATAATTTCCAACAAATAAATGGAACAGTCACCACGAAACTGTGTGTTGGGTTGGGGAGGTGTGTGTTCGTCACAACTCTGTCACCTATACTCCGTATGGTAACACGATTGCTCTGTTGACTTACTAAAACCCCGCTACCTGGTTATGAT
This sequence comes from Deroplatys truncata, assembly GCA_030765065.1. Classification (NCBI taxonomy): domain Eukaryota; kingdom Metazoa; phylum Arthropoda; class Insecta; order Mantodea; family Mantidae; genus Deroplatys; species Deroplatys truncata. The sequence goes on from CM060983.1 coordinate 77,046,285, forward strand.
TATGATGACGCTAAGCATTATGTTTATGCAATCTTAGATTATGAACAGGTTGTTACAGTATTGGATATAGTGCACAATTGACTCATTATGGCACGCATGCTAATAGTAAAAATGACGTATTTTCAATAGCAATAACATTATACCGGTATTCCAAATTGCAGTGGATTGGACGAAGATGAAACCATTTTGTATTATTCTTTTCTCTGGGCAACGAAGATGCAAGAACCTCAGTTATTATTAAATATAGAATAATTAAGATCTGAATTTGTAATTACATGCCATGCGGTGCTGATAATCCTAACACCCAGGGACAAAAGCCCCTGCTGAGACCAGGGAGGCGGGCGCCATCCGAGTGGCTCTCCCAGCCCCGGAAGCTTTTCCAGTAGGCCGAAACCTGAACATTTAAACCGTCCCGCCATTACAGGGTGGAAGGGGATACGCCACGTACGCGCGTCAACCCCCAAAGGGGAAGACTACCGAACAACCGCGGCGGGGCCGACAGCCCGCTAGCGGGACGCCTAGTGGCTCTCCAGGGCGTTACCGGAGGACCTTGAGGCGTCTCATAACCTCGCCTGGACGGAAAACCGCCCAGACGTACCCCCATGGGTATTGGGAACCACTGCCCCGCCGAGTCCAACCCAATGCAAACACCACCCTCACGGGTGGGGTTCAGATGTTTGGCCCAGGTACTTCTAGTAACGTCAGAAGTACACGTGCTCAGGGTCCGTAGCGCCCGCATCACGGCAGCTGAAGGGGTCGGAAACCCCCCCATTCTTGGGACGGTGCTGATAACAGCTGCATCACAGCCCATACACCTCACTTCGCTCCCAAGATGAAAATGCATGCAATTCGCTGTCTTGCTTATCGGTCCAACACGTCAGGTGTTAAATGAAATGCAGGGAGAGAAGCTAACGTCTCATTTATGAACATGTGTCAGCTATGAATGCAAAATATTTCATGATATATTTCCCACAATTTATAATGCTAAAATTCCATAAAATGTATCCAATTTGTGCCATAATCGTGAAGATTGTAGACATTTTGCATAAATTACTTTTGCTCCGTTTGGCTGTACTTGAAAAGTTTTGACACATCACTGTGCTGGAAATGATTCTACAGAGTTTGAACCATCAGGCGACAGGAAACGAATCACAACGGTTTTATTTTATTCGTAATCTTAGCACGAAAGGTTATCTGCCATTTCCTTATCCAAATAACAAACAACGGCAACCTTATGTAAGACGTACACTGGGCGGTGATTCATTCTGTCCATGTGTGTATTTTGGCATTGATAACGCCTGTTGTAGATATTTGTTTAAACTGTAACGTTTATATTTTCGAAGCTATGGATGTGCATTAATGTCGGCAGAGGAACCGCGCGGCGTCCCTCCATCTCGTTTAACCACACGGATACAATTGCTCCAATCGACTTGGATTGAAACGTTGATTTAAAACGTACAAGGTCAATGACTGCATTAATCGTAGACGTTAACTTCAACAAAGGCATTGTTCGCTTTTGGCTGTATTACATTCAAGCCATAACTGTACTAGAGATAACTTAATTTCATACCTAGCCAGAGATAAAATATGAAATACATATTCTAGATTACTTCATATTGAAGACTATTGAATATTGAAGACTAGCTGGCTTATCGTTGGGGTGGCTTTTTAAACTCTAATGACGAACTAATTAATTTCGTTTAACCTTCCCCTTCTTTACGAAATTATTGTACACTCGTCTCCATTTACACTGTCACCGCAGCTTCAGGCGGCATTCTACTGTCCTTCACGGGTGGAGTACTAGTAGGTATAGCAAGGAAGAGGCGTTTGTATCTGTTACCTTTTCACGCATGCAGTAGCGTCCAATTTTACGTGCACAGATTATTCCTATATGAATATATAGCTTTCAGCAATAACTGTACTCGTCGTCACTTATAATAGCCATGTTTAAATATATAATTAAATAAAAACCTGTTTTGCACAATATCTCGTCGAATAAATATTTTTAATGGTAACATAATGTAAAAGTGAAATACGTTATGCTTTCTCTTGACGCAACCACGCTACGTCCTCCATCAATGAAGCACTACCTTTGCCTCACGATTGCTGCTTTACTCCTCCTGGTTTTTTTTAATACTTTGCCACGGCTGCTCGAGCATGAGATCTTAATCACTGGGTATGCGTGAGTGTATGTACATAGAAACACGAACGCTTTCTTGGAACACTTTTATTCACCATTAAAATAAGACTTTAAGATTTGCCGATCACTTTTAAGTTCTTACGATGTTACTGTATCTTTTCCAAGACCGAAGATTATCAATTACAGCTGAACGTTCGATCCTCTTGCAAGTTCACACCCAGAGAATATTGTTCCGCACCCCAAGAGGGCCCCAACGCTAGTGTGTCCTCACCACACGAGCGTCCCCGAGAGAAATGTCCTCACCACACGCGCGATACAAAGAAAGGACTCCTAACTTCCCCTCTCTCCCCTTAAACATTTCGTACCAAAAACTCAGCGTCATGAAGCTTCTAGTGACCTTCACACCTGGCCAGTGCAACTGCACCCATTATTTCCAAGAGAAACTGGCTTCAGCGGTTTTACCCTTTATACCTGGAGCTGGTCCCTAATTAGCTAAACTATGCCCGTCTGGCCTTTCTGTCGCTTTTAACAGTCAACAATTTTCTCAATTCTTCTCCTTTTAATACATGTACTGATTTTAAATATTTTATTATTTATTTTATTTCGCTATCCTTCCCAGATAATTATTTACTTTATAATTTCGGCTTCACTCTCATAGAGGACACATTGAAATCATATGTTCAGTCTAAGTATACAGCTAAACCAAACATTGTTTTGCACTACTTCTTTATCCTCTGTGGTGTGGAAGTAGTGTGTCTACCAACATTCAAGATCTTCAGAGTTCGAATCTCGATCAGAGTGAGTTAATCCGGATAAGGTTTTTCCGGGGTTTTTCCTTATCCTGAAAAGAGGAATGTCGGGCAAGTCTAAGCTCTGTGACTTATTCTGTTAAATACACACCACTGCTTGGTCGAACAAAAACCAAAATGCTCCAGACACATGCCTCCCTGTCGTATATACGCGCCCTCAGAGAAGGTTGATAAAATGCATCTCGAAGCTGCGGTGACGGCATAAATGGAAGCGAGTGTACGATGGTCTAAGAGGGCTTTTATAGTAAATCCTCTCCTTTACTCTTAATTGTAATCTTTTACAGTCCTGATTATTCCAAATAACGGATGATGAATCGCCTGTTATTCACGCAAAGGGATGTGAATCATCAGCGGAACGTCTGACTTCCTTAACCACACTCCGACAATTTCTTAATTCGGGAAATGCTAGCGTGTCTTTGGTCCCATAACTTCTCGGTTCACAGATTTCTAATGTTAGCAATTTTCTCCCTTTATATACTTATTTGGTTTGTCCTGCTAACAAACTTTATCACATGTAAAGGAAATAAAGCAAACCTTTCTTACATGAGGGTTATTAGAAGGTTTTGGCGTCCAGAAACTAATGCACACAACTGTAGAGTTAGAATAAAAGGTCTTTCAGAGCTTTATATGCTGTTTCATTGCATACACATCTGCAGTATTTGATAAATGTCAAATAAATGTAACACAGGATCGATTATAGCTTTTTAAACTGTCTTCTGTTTATTGAAGTGTTACATCAATGCCATCTTATTCATATTCTGTGGAGCAACAAACATTACTTTCTCTATTCCATGGCATTCTGGACTAAAAGTCAAAGCCTTAAGCATGTTTCCTTAGAACCCCAATGAGTTCGTACTCGAGCACAAGGTTGTAAATCGTTTTTAAACTTTTAAGTAATTTATGAATTAGAGGTGCTTTATAACCCCATGTCCAACAGAACGAATTGGTCTTTTCAATGGTGAAATAATTAGCAAAATAGCATCAATGGCCCCCCCACACACACACACACACACATATTTTTTCTCTTTATAATATTAGTATAAATTTTCAAATTTTAAACGAAATAATAATAAATTATGATACAAGAAGTAAAAGTAAGGTTTTACTTCGCAACCCTACGAGCAAAATAAATCCACTTTTATCGCGTGTGGCATATACTATGTTTTAGACAGTGCTCGAGTTTGTAAAATATCAATAATACTATATTGATTCCTGAAACAACGGTTCATCTTTAGAACGCGATTCTTGAAACAAGAGAAATGACGTTAAAAAAACGAACTGTCAGATGTTTTTATTTATTGATTCGCTAGCAGTTATTTTCAGCGAAGTTATTTTCAACATGTTTTGCCTTAAACTAGACAATAAGCGATTAAATGCTATATTACATTACTTTCTGGGTATTTTGGGCAAGTACTTCTAGTGTTATTCTTTCTGTTGCTTCTGTAATTTCACCTGGTTTTTCCGTTTCAGTTTCTTCTGAATTCATAATTTCCGCCATTTAATGTTCGTGTAGGTTAGATAGAAGAATAACGTCTTAAGTCAGCAGAAGGCTGCCAATATAAGGTATAAGTTAACTCTACAACGAATTGCGATAAACTGAGGTAGGATGATTTGTATTGTGAACAGATAATGCGAGCCCCATGAGATATTAATGATATAAAAAGACCGAATGAAAAGTAAACCCTAATCAAACCAAGTCGTACTAAACATGGCAAATACAAAGGGCAATAGCCGTGTGATTGGACTTGATTCCGAAGTTGGTCTCAATGATTCCAAAGTTGCTTTTAGCTCGTGCGCACTGTTAGAAGTTCCATTTTAAGCTAATGCTGCCTAAAAATACATTTTTGAAAAAGCTAATTGGAATAAATGGTCTTCAGATCTTTCTGAACAGTGTGATATTAAGTTTTGCTATGTATGGCGCAAAACAGGTTTATTAATATTTGAAAATATATCTCCATGGATCGGAACACCATCATTTTACCGAATACATGTCAAAGTTCTAACTTTTAAACCATACGAACTAGGAAACTGTGGGTTTTACATTCTGTGGGGAAAATTTTGATTTTGCCATTGACTACTGACATAAATTGTATGGTTGCCACTTCTATGCTTTTAATAGGTTAAGGTAATCAGAGAATTTGTTTTTAGTTAGTTTTTATTTTTATAAGTTAGCGCGGCAGCACTCATTACAGAGGTGAAGAGATAGTGCACAGTCAACGACTTTAAGATGCACCATGGACTCTATTTATTTATTTTTTTTTAAGATAGACAGTTATGCAGTCAAACCTGGACAAGGCCAAATAAATCTCGGAACACTCCGCAGTTGAAGAATAAATGACGAAAGCTGCTTTTGCAAGCAGACTCAACATTTTAGAAAGCAGCTAAGTAACACCCGTCAAACTTTCCCTTTGAAATCCGCCAGAGCTTGTAGATTGGTAAACACGAGTTTGATCTTTCTGGAATTCCAAGTTAACGTATTGTTTCGTCTTTCTTGCCAATTTTGGTTGCTGCATTTCTTAGACTCTTAAAACAAATGCCAACGGTGGTTCATATTTGCTTTAGTACGTATTTCCCTTTGTAAATATTCTGCAGCACTGCACATTCTTCCCTCTTGACATGCCATATTTCTGCAAGTAGTGGTACTACATCCAGAAACCAGAGAGGGGAGACATTTTTTGTTTTGCCTGGTAGGGGCTCCCGAGGGGGAGTTAGGTGGGAGGGGTGAGCTTTAAGAAAACTATAATGGTTCCAGATGTTTTGAAGTGAGAGCTGTGGGCAAAAAGATGTCTAGGAAAGGCAAGGAAAACGAGAGCAAGAAAGAAAATAGGTCGCATGAGGGGAGGGGAAGAGAAGGAATTCTTTCTTCTTCATTGCGTAACTTCAAATCTTAGATTTTGTATGATGGGAGGAATAAAAGAACTGCAGGATGGGAAGTGGCAATGGTTGGTAACGGCTGTTGAATGCGTATGGCTGTCTTGGGAAGGAGAAGTCTATTGCCAACGTACTAAAATGCAATATTCTGGAACTAAGTTCAACATCGCTGTTTAAAGAACCGCAGAGTTACAACTTCACGCAACCGGGCCTTATTCTAAAAATCTAATGTGTAGCACTCGCTGACTTTCTCTATTTTTTAACAGCTTATTTTTACAAACCTTATTTCTCCATCTACTTCATGTTAATCGAGATAAACGTTTGCATAAATTATGTTATTGCTAATTTTCTTGTAGGTGCAAGGGGAACATGGTAAGCTTTAAGCGATAGTTAAATATTTTAAGAGCTGGTTGCTATGCGAGGCACTCCATCTCTTTGCATGCCCAGCACATTAATAAAAATGAATAACAAATTCCCATTGGGGAAAAGTATATAAATATTGGAAAGTTCCAACAAATAACAAGGAATACCTCAGAAATGGTTCTTACCTCCCCCCCCCAAAGTATGTAACATGAATTGTGCGTTTTAACGAGATCTACATTTTTACTTTCCCTACTACGTATAGTAAGTAGGGGAAGTATTGTATTCCACCCAAAAATTCGATACCGAGATTTCACCGGAAATATGTTTTGAGACACCCTGAATCCAAAAAAAAGCATTTTTGGAAACATGTCCGGTGTGTGTCTGAACAGCATAACTCAGAAACGAACAGTCGGATAAACACCAAACTTGGTATTTAGGTTCAGTATCTTCCAAGGATGCGACACGAAGGTTTTCAAGAAAATTCCCCCACCCCAGAGTACCCTTTACATGGAAGATTTTTCGAAAATTTTAATTTTTTCAAAAATGGCTAACGATTTTGATTAAATAATCACATGTTTAAGATATTTTATGACAAAATGTATATCTTGAATTTCCTGGGAATGTCTCCAAAAGTATTCTTTATTGTGAACGACTTTTGCATAACTGGTAAACCATAAGAGATAGACAAAATTTTACTACACAAAAAATGTAGATCGCGTTAAAATACACAATTTATGTCATATACACTTTTTTAGTTGAGTGAACCATTTTCGAGATATTGCTTGTTATTTCCTTAAATTTTCCAATACTTATACTTTTTCTCAAATTCGTTATTCAATTTTTTATGTCCTGGATATGCAAACAGAATAGAATGCGCCACATAGCAACCAGCGCTTAAAAGATTTGACTATCGCTTATAACCTACCATGTTCCCCTTGCATCTACAACAAAATTAGCAATAAGATTGACATCTCGATATCTCGATTAACATGAAGCATATGGAAAATAAACGTTTGTAAAAATAGTTTGTACAAGAGTAGAGAAAGTCATGTGAGTGTAGCACATCAGATTTTTTGTATAGTAAAATGTTGTCTATCTCTTACGGTTTACCAGTTATGCAAAAGTCATTCAGAATGAAGAGGACTTCTGAGAGCATTGCCAGAAAATTCAAGACATATCTATATTAGTTTTAGGCAATTTAGTTTAGTCATGAAATCATGATTTTTCGCTCACTAGAAACTCAAAATGCCATATTTATGACTTGTCGGAAACTCGCTATCTTGCTGTTATGTAGCCGTATTAGGGTCTGATACGTCGATTTATTTACGTTTCATTTGTCATAAAAATATCTTAACCATATGGTGTTTTAATCAAAATCGTTAGCCATTTTTAGAAAATGAAAAAGTTTGAAAAATATTCCACGTAAAGGGTAGTTCGGGAAGGGGGGTATTGAAAATCTTCGTGTCACATCTATTGAAGGTACTGAAACTAAATACCCAGTTTGGTGTAATCCGACGTTTCGTTTTTGTGTTATGTTGTTCACATACACACACACACACTCTCACGGACCTTTTTCTAAAAATGCTTCTTTTTTTTCCAGGGAGCCTTAAAAGTGTATATTTCTGATAAAATCTCAACATCAAATTTTTGTGTGGAATTTTAAGGCCAGTATATAGCGTCCAGTTGTTAAACATCGCTGTTCTTTGTAGGTATTCATAACGAAATGAGTAATGTAGTTATTTCTGCAAATATTTATTTGGATTAAAACATAGTAGATATAAAAATAACTGCGACCAGTTATAAACGAAGGTAGAGAAAATAATGTGAATGCATCACATGAGTATAGTACATTTTTTTACCTCCTTAAGGTTAGTAGTTAAACAACATGATTATACAAAATACCTTCTTAATGAAGAGGACTTGACGACTATTCCGAAAATTCAGTTATACAGGCTTGTAGAGGAGCAGATGAACATTGAATCAGAGAATGAAAAACCCGGAACAGGAGATCAGCCCGTAGTCAGGTATGAGAGTGAGGGAAGATGATATGAAATGAAGGCGAAACGGATGAAAGGAAAGGTGGTGTGGAGCAATTGGTGGAATGAACGTCGGGGGTATCGAGAACCCGGAGAGAAACCGCTTCGTCCACCGTAAATCCTACATGTGGGTCCCTGGGATCGAACACTGGGAGGCGCCGCTCAACTTAATTACATGGCATTGTAATAAAAACCTTAGCCATTTTTGAGAAATAAAAAACAATCGAAAATCTTTCCATATAAAGCGATTTTCTTACATCTTCGTGTCTCATCTTTGGAAGATGCTCAATCTAAATGCCAACTTTGGTACCTACTGATATTTCTTTTGAATTATGCTCTTCAGTCACACATATGGGCGTTTTTTCTAAAAATGCTTTTTTGGATTAAAGGTGCACTAACACATGTATTTACGGCGAAATATCGACGTCGAATTTTTTGTTGGAATGCCTAAAATACTTCCTCTACCTACTAGGAACGTGGTAGAGACATAACTGTTACCATTTTAGTATACGCTTGTATACTTGTTTCGTTCCATTCTGTTGTCAGAAAACTGAGGTAACAATTACATCATGACGTACTTGGAAGTTTGACGACTGCCGCGGCTGGTGTGTTAGCTAGCGCTCGCGGGAGGTCGGTTGAGAAGCAGAGAAAGAAATTTTAAAGCATGTCAGAAAATATGTGTATCAATCCATCTTTATTGAATTAGTTACTAATTTTCTCTCCAGTTTAAACGGGTAAAGATCAGAAATATTTAATTGTAACAAATACAGGGAGAGCCAAAAGACTCCGAACCGGCTGCGCTATGTTTTTCCTGTTCGCGTCCTCGGCGCTCGTTGCTGTCTGCCGCAGACCCCACGGTCCCCCGAGCTAACCCCCTGCGATTTCTATCTCTGGGGTAACTTAAAATAAAGTGTAAAAGACAAACCACACACCCTGAAAATATCCGCCAGGAAATTGCCAGCATTTCTCAACGTGAACTACGGCGAGTGATGGATAGTTTCCTAAAGAGGTGCCAAAAATGTATGTACAACGACGTGTCCAGTTTCAGCATTTCCTTTCGTAAAGTTCGTAAGTAAAGGCTTTAAAAGTAGTTTTAAGAATGTTTTATGGCTTCATCCGCGCCTTTCTATGATAGCGGCAGACCGCCCCGAGGACGCGAACACGAAAAAGACCGCGCAGCCGGTTCGTAGTTTTTTGGCTCCCTCTGTAGTATTAAAACTATACCGGTAGAACCAAAGCTTCCCCACCCTTTCTTTACTGTTGATTTTACATCTAGGTTATACTTATGACTGCCAGGCACATGGCCTTGGTTGCATAGCCGTCTTCCTGTAACATCTTCTTGGTCATGGATTACCACAGTTGCGCGGTTGCCTTCCTGGCTATCTAGTATGTTGCTTTTCATTTAATCGTAAGGTGGATTTCTGTAACCTGGGAATGCTCTCCTTTAAGTACACACACGTGGTCTAGTGATGCAGCACAGATAGGCTTAGTTGCGTAGGCATCTTTCTTTGTCATGTATTTTATTCCTGTTTCCTTTACTTTGTAGATTAAACTTTGGGTATCTAATCTGTTATTTACTTGGGGTTTATGTATTTTTTTATTTATGAACGCTCTTTAACTGCTATGGTCCTTAGTGTCCCATTCTATGTTGGGCGTGAAAGATTGGTAATTTTGCTCAGAGACCTCTTTATCAGGCTTGAGGTTCTTTTACGTGCCGTAAATCTACGACATAGGACCACCGGCTTTACTTCCCTTCCGAAGCTAGAGTTTAGCATGGTCACCACTACACCACGGAGGACGACACTTTGTTTATGGAAACTACGAAAAACACGTAAATTTACCGGTGCACGGGATAGGAAAGCAAACCACAAACCTGAGTCTCTCCACTCTCTTCTGTATGCTGTCTAAACGTGTTTCCATTACGCGAAATACATATATTTTTTAAACAGAACCCACAGCTCCGCTCACGTTATTGCTATTTCTATCTCGTGTATTCCAGGTATTTTCATGCTTTAAAACTGAAAACTGCTTCCTTGTTTTTAACAAAATTTAAAACAAAGTTGCCTGTTCCGAGCTTCTATGCATTCGTAAGTAAATCATTGTATATCCAAGAAATCAGTTGGTAACGAAACATTTACAAAACTAGTTCAAAATTAAGCATGGTTTAATATTAATTTGAAATCTAAAGCAGATGTTCAAAGTGCTGTCCATTAACCTGAAATCGGTGTGTTACTCTATCCTCAACTGGTGCAGCGACATTGGAAAAGTATAGCTGACGAGCTATTTTGAATGACGTTACTCTTCCACTGCTTCAAGACTTCCAGAAGTTTAAGTGGGCTCTGAAAAACAAGTTGTTTTACATATCCGCACAGAAAGAAATTAAAGTGTGCGAGATCAGGTGACAGTGCTGCCCACGGTCTTGGACCACCTCGCCTTATCCACCACTGTCCAGACATACATTCGGCTTGCTTCTGGTCGTGGGAAGAAATTAGGTGTTGCTGAAACCACAGTCTGAGCCGTTTATTCATTAGTAGTTCCTGCCATTTAAAGAATTGAATTTTGAGTTCTCCATTACATTTTCAATAACATTTCAGTATTATATTTCTCTGTAGCTGGTTTTGACCTATCACTTAGTTTCGCATTCAGCAGAAAAAGTGCCTAAACTCATTTAAAAGTTTGGTTACGCCTTGAAATTTCTGTTTTAAATTCAAGATAAATTCATTTTCAGCACCTCTTTGAGTTCTATGACCGTCTTCACAAAGTAGTACCAATTAACCTCAATGTTCAATAGCGATCCAATATACTAATATATTCCTTTTTATATGAAGTTTTGAAAGATGTTCCCATTGACATTTTCGTTATAACTTGAATGGATTAAATATATATGGATGAGGAAATGAATACTTCTTAGACAGTACTGTAAAGCCCAAGGCTTGCTAAACTCGCCCTTCCCGAGTCTGTCCTTGGAAAGAAGGGCGACTACCTGATGAGAGTATAGCCTTATAGGTAGCAACAGTAGCAGAGAAGGGTCGACAGTAATTTTGTAAAGGAGGAAATTGGCTGCTACCACCTGGTCCGGCTGCGTGCCGGGCATAACATATATGATCCTGAAATATGTGAGATTTTGTGATACAGTTACGGTGTAAACCACCAAATACTACATCCGGCATGTTGCAGAAACACGAGTGTACATGAAAAAAATCTGATGTGTTACACTCACATGTCTTTCTCTACTCTTGTACAAACTATTTTTACAAACTCTTATTCTCCATCTATTTCATATTAATCTAGATAAACATTTGCAGAAACGATCTTTTGACATGCAAAGAGAATTACATTTTACACATAGCGACCAGTTCTAAAAATACTTACGGCATACTATGTTCCGCTTGTTTTGTATTTGCAAGGGCAATATATAAATACAGTAGCCTTTAAGCACAGACATATCTCTTAATAGCTGGTTGCTAGGTGCAGCAACATTCTGTTTGCCACAGATTAATACTCTTTGCATATGCAAGACAAAAAATTGAATAACGAATTCCCATTTGAGAAAATAAGTATTGAAAAATTTAAGGGAATAACACTCAATATCTCGAAACTGGTTCACCCCCCCCCCCAAAAAAAAATTGTATATGACATAAATTGTGTACTTTTAACGCGATCTACATTTTTTGTGTAGTAAAATTTTGGCTTATCTCTTATGGTTTACCAGTTATGCAAAAGTCGTTCACAATGAAGAATACTTTTGGAGACATTCCCAGAAAATTCAAGATATACATTTTATTTGTCATGAAAATATCTTAAACATATGATACTTTAATCAAAATCGTTAGAGCCATTATTGAGAAAATTAAAATTTTCAAAAAATGTTCCAGTAAAGGGTAATCTGGGGTGGGGGGTTTTCTTGAAAACCTTCGTGTCGCATCTCTGAAAGACACTGAACCTAAATACCCAGTTTGGTGTTTATCCGACTGTTCGTTTCTGAGTTATGGCTGTTCACAGCCAGACACACAGGCGAACATGTTTCCAAAAATGCTTTTTTTTTGATTCAGGGGCCCTCAAAACATATATTTCCGGTGATATCTCGGTATCGAATTTTTGGGTGGAATACAATACTTCCCCTACTTACTATTCGTAGTAGAGAAAGAAAAAAGTGATAAATGTATAAATAGAAGGGTTTGCCTATAAGGTGCATTTAACTCTTATATTGCTAGTCAGTTTTCTTAGTAATGAACTCGAGCGATACAAGAATCCTTATTTTGAAGCATGTAGCATAAATGGTAGCAAAGTAAGCTGCTCAACTGGGAAGACGGCTAATGCTTCGAAAACATGTGCTAAATTTTCATATAACTTTCTATATTTTATATAGCATCTAGAAACTATACTTGCAACGTTTATGTGCCTATGTACTTCGTATTAATCGAGATAAATCTTTGCAGAAATAGTTTCATCGTACATTTCATTGTAGCTTCGTGGTGGATAAGAGAAACTGAAGGATAGACAAATGGTTGAAACGCTGGGGTTATAATCTGGCCTCGAAATGTCACTCTTTCCATGACATCGGCAGAAGAAGTTCAATGAATACCAGTTATAAAAAATCTGATGTGTTACACTCACATGACTTTCTCTACTCTTGTACAAGCTATTTTTACAAACGCTTATTCTCCATATGCTTCATGTTAATCGAGATATCGAGATGCCAATCTTATTGGTAATTTTCATGTAGATGCAAGGGGAATATGGTAGGCTTTAAGCGATAGTCAAATATTTTAACACTGATTGCTATGTGGCGCATTCCATCCTCTTTGCATGTCCAGGACATAAAAAAAAATCTGATGTGTTACACTCACATGACTTTCTCTACTCTTGTACAATCTATTTTTACAAACGCCTATTCTCCATATGCTTCATGTTAATCGAGATGTCGATATTATTGGTAATTTTCTTGTAGATGCAAGGGGAATATGGTAGTTTTTAAGCGATAGTCAAATATTTTAACGCTGGTTGCTATGTGGTGCATTCCATTCTCTTTGCATGTCCAGGACATAAAAAAAATGAATAACGAATTTGAGAAAAAGTATAAGTATTGGAAAATTTAAGGAAATAACAAGCAATATCTCGAAAACGGTTCACTCAACAAAAGAAATGTATATGACATAAGTTGTGTATTTTAACGCGATCTACATTTTTTGTGTAGTAACATTTTGTCTATCTCTTATGGTTTACCAGTTATTCAAAAGTCGTTCACAATGAACAATACTTTTGAAGACATTCCCAGAAAATTCGAGATATACATTTCATTTCTCATTACATTATCTTAAACATATCATATTTTCATCAAAATCGTTAGAGCCATTTTTGAGAAAATTAAAGTTTTCGAAAAATCTTCCATGTAAAGGGTAGTCTGGGGTGGGGGGATTTTCTTGAAAACCTTCGTGTCGCATCTCTGGAAGATACTGAACCTAAATACCAAGTTTGGTGCTTATCCGGCTGTTCGTTTTTGAGTTATGCTGTTCACAGACACACACACAGACACACACACACACACACAGACACACACACGGACATGTTTCCAAAAATGCTTTTTTTGGATTCAGGAGGTATCAAAACATGTATTTCCGGTGAAATCTCGGTATCGAATTTTTGGGTGGAATGCAATACTTCCCCTACTTACTATACGTAGTAGAGAAAGTAAAATGAATAACGAATTTGAGAAAAAGTACAAGTATTGGAAAATTTAAGGGAATAACACGCAATATCTCGAAAACGGTTCACTCAACAAAAGAAATGTATATGACATAAATTGTGTATTTTAACGCGGTCTACATTTTTTGTGTAGCAAAATTTTGTCTATCTCTTATGGTTTACCAGTTATGCAAAAGTCGTTCACAACGAAGAATACTTTTGGAGACATTTCCAGAAAATTCAAGATATGCATTTCATTTCTTATGACAATATCTTAAACATATGGTATTTTAATCAAAATCGTTAGAGCCATTTTTGAGAAAATTACAATTTTCGAAAAATGTTCCATGTAAAGGGTAGTCTGGGGTGGAGGGATTTTCTTGAAAACCTTCGTGTCGCATCTCTGCAAGATACTGAACCTAAATACCAAGTTTGGTGTTTATCCGACTGTTCGTTTCTGAGTTATGCTGTTCACAGACACACACACGGACATGTTTCCAAAAATGCTTTTTTTTGGATTCAGGGAGTCTCAAAACATGTATTTCCGGTGAAATCTCGGTATCGAATTTTTGGGTGGAATACAATACTTCCCCTACTTACTATACGTAGTACAGAAAGTAAAAATCTGTTGTGATACATTCACATAACTTCCTCTACCCTCTATCGTTTATTAGTGGGTATACAAACTATTGTTACTAATGCTTATTTTTCTATGTAATACATTTTAATCAAAATAAACCTCAGCAGAAAAAGCTACATTAAACATTTCGAGTTAGATATAAAAAGAACAGCGATAGTCAAATGCTTAAGAACTGGGCGCTGTATGCTAGCCTTAAAATTCCAAATGTTTTCATAAAATAGCGAGAAACAACTGAATGCTGAAAGGACTTTTGAAGAATGATCAAGAAATGAACAGTTCAAACCATTAATAACCGATATTTCAGAAATGCCTTATGCCATAAAACACTTATTTGAAATAAATTGCGTATTTTACAGAGATCTACATGTTTTGTGTAGTACGTTTCCGTCTATTGCTTAACGTTTACCAGTTATACAAGATTATACAAAATTTGCTCCGAATGAAGAGGAGTACATAGGCTACTCCCAGAAAATGCAAGATATACATCCTATTTGACATGTATATATCTTAATACAGAGTGAGCCAAAAGACTCCGAACCGCCTGCGAGGTGTTTTTCCCGTCCGCGTCCTCGGCGCTTGTTGCCGTCTGTCGCTATCATAGAAAGGCGCGGATGAAACCATACATTTTTAAAACTACTTTTAAAGGTTTTGCTTACCAACTTTATGAAAGGAAATGCTGTAACTGGCCACCGCCGTTGTCCATACATTTTTGGCACCTCTGTAGGAAACTATCCATCATGGAATTTTTGGGGAGAATTTTCCAAACGATGACCGATGTCGTCTGTTTCTTCGGTAAGAACCGAACGCCGTCTTTTAGATTTCTTAGCCTGTACACTTCCTGTGCCTGAAATTTACTGTAAAGTTCATGGATTGTTGTACGGCCTGGAACTTTTACACCAGAAAATATTTCTTCAAATCGTAATTTCACTTGGCGAGCTGATCGAGTTATCACACACGAATCATGAATAAATACACGTTGTGTGTATAATATAAACTTTGTTTGCAGCAGCAGTGCGTTATGTTTTTATCATATTTCCACATGCCCAGTACAAAAATACTGCGCAGCCGGTAAAATTGTTCATAAAATACCCCTCCGGGGTAACTTAAAACATAAAGTGTACAAGACAAATAAGAAATTTCTCAACGTGACTACGGCGAATGAGTAGTAGTTTCCTAAAGAGGTGCCAAAAATATATGAACAACGACGGTGGTCAGCTTCAGCATCTCCTTTAATAAAGTTAGTAAGTAAAGCCTTTAAAAGTAGTTTTAAAAATGTTGTATGGTTTCATCCGCGCCTTTGTATGATAGTGGCAGACGACAACGAACGCCGAAGACAAAGACAGGAAAAACACTGCGCAGGCGGTTCGGAGTCTTTTGGCTCACTCTGTATATGCTATTTTAATAAAAATCGTCAGCCATTTTTTGTAAAATCAGTCTTTTTGAAAAATGTTCAATGTTCACGGTATTTGGGGTAGAGAGATTTTCTTGAAAAATCTTCGGGCCGCATCTTTGGATGGAATTATTCTTAAAATACCAAGTTCCTATTTTCGACTGTTCGGTTTAGAGTTCCGCTGTACTCGCGGGCATGTACACATACACACACTCACACACACGGAAATGTTACCAAAAATCTTTTATTTGGATTTGGATTACTTGGATACTAATAAGCGAGAGATGGTAGAGAAAGTCATATGAATGTAACACATCAGATTTTTGTGTAGAACCCGTACATGTGACATTGGTGTTTTGTATTCTTCCAATTCTAAAAACGTATAGCGAGTAGGCATTAAAAGGCTTACACCCACTACGTGATTTTTGGGTATTTTCTCCAAAATACGTTTTTCAAAATGTAAATTGTTCCTTGTGCATTATGGCGGTCCACAGTAATGAAAGCATAATTGTACCCGATTTTCAAAAACATATTCATAACTGTAAGCCATTGTTTTGCTGTGGCGCCATCGGTTTGGCGAAAATCTAATTGTAGAAAAGCAGTAGCCTGCTGTGAAGAAAGAATGAGTAATATATCTACAATAAATATATGGTTTAAAAACTAATAGTTAGTGGTATTTTCAAGCTTAAAAAACAACAGAATTATTTATTCTTATGATGCAGTAAGACTTCAAAGTTCCATCAACAATTTGTATTAAATATTTAATATTGTGGAAAGTAATATGTAGATAGATAATGTATTGTTGTCCACATTGGAATACATAGCAACGTCAAGAAGAAAAGGTAAAACAAGTTGAACATTTAAGTCACCTACCTTGTAAAGAAGTTGGGACGTCAAAGATATAAACAATGTATTTAACTAATGTATTTAACGGAGGAGTTCTAAGATGAGGTGAAATACAATTTAACATTTTTATTGATAGTATTCAAAACCATTTTGTGTAATACTATAGTTTTATTAAGGTAAGCATTCAAACTGCTTCTAGTAAAATGTGTAATGAGGAACAATGTTTATAATTATGAATATTTTTCCTTATAAAGTAGACAACTCGAGACAATTGACTTTGTATATTGTCAGTGGTATTAATATACCAGGTTTAATAAAAGTGATTGAGTATAGGACCAGAAGGTACACCACATAAAATTTTCATTGTAATACAAACAACCTAAACGCACATCAACAACTGCAAAAGAAAATTTTAAGTCAAACATCTTCAAAATTAATGAAATTAATAAATTCAGTTCCAGGTTCGCTTAATATAATAAAAGAATAATGAAATGCCGATTAGAAGTTGAAAGTCTTGGTTACATGAATACATTTGAACGTTCAAGGCTAGGATATTTGAAATGCCATGGACTCTGTATTTTTAGCGGAAGGCAGCACACCCTTTTCATAAAGTTTCGAAGCACGTCATGCCATAGACTTCAGACTTTTATTCGCTCCTTACGTCAAACAAGTTAAGATTTTTTTTCAAGTGACTCACACTAAGAACTGAACGTGTCAGCGAATCAAAGTTGAGCATTTTGAGAGGACAAAACAAGCACGGAGGACACGTGTTAGACCCAGACCTGACATCTGGTCCAGTTGCAGCTGCCCTTTTCTAGTGGTGACGTCAGAAGGGTGCTTGTAGAGCGATCACGCGCTCCTCACTTTTGTAGGGGCTGTGAAAGCCTTGTATGTAAACGAAATTTTGTCCCTTTTGGTTTTGTTCCGCTTTGTGGGCTGCTTTTGGGCTGCCGAACGTGGAGAATCTTATTAGCGCACTTCTAACTTCATCTTTTTCATGCTGCGGAAATCCTTTAAGCCGCCTCGTAAATATTTTGCATTATTGATTAGCAGAAAGCCTTATGGAAGGCTTATATTAAAACTGGATACCTTTCTAGTCGCCGAGCACTTTATTACGCGTTAAACTGATGCAAGACCAAAGCCTTCTGGATACGCTTGCCTTCATATGCGGGTTTCTCAAGCATAAATATTAATGCACAATGGGCGTTAAAACATCTTAAAGCGCTTTTGGCAAGCAAAACGCTCAATATTTTCAAGTTCTTCAAAAATGAAACCATAACAATTTAGAAAATTTCCTAAATCATTCGCTGTAATTTTTTCTTTGTTTACTGTAAACACTCGACAGAATGACTGGAAAAAATGTAATGCCTCGGTTGGTACTCGAAGCACAGATCTCAAATATCGCATCGAAGTTTTATCAGGGATACTCGAATCAGATGAGAGTATTTAAAGCGCTTACGGGTATCTTGCCATGGTACAGGCAGAGCCAAAAAACTACGAACCGCCTGCGCGGTGTTTTTTCTGTCTGTGCCCTAGGCGCTCGTTCCTTACGTCAAACAAGTTAAGATTTTTTTTCAAGTGACTCACACTAAGAACTGAACGTGTCAGCGAATCGACACGTTCGACACGACACGGGCTTCAACTGTTGACTCGAAAAAAATTGGCGAGTGATGGATAGTTTCCTAAAGAGGTGCCAAAAATGTATGGACAACGACGGCGGCCAGTCCTAGCATTTCCTTTCATGAAGTTGGTAAGTAAAGCCTTTAAAAGTAACTTTAAAATGTTGTATGGTTTTATCCGCGCCTTTCTATGATAGCGGCAGACCACAGCGAGCGCTGAGGACCGGACAGGAATAACACCGCGCAGCCGAGTCGTAGTTTTTTGGCTCACCCTGTACTAGAGTTGTAAGAGCATCGGCACGGAGAGCCTAAGATCCGCGGTTCGAGTCCTGGCCGTGGTATTTTCCAACTTTAATTCAACTTTCCAACTTAGTGCTTATACACATAAATTCGATGCCGAGAGTTCACTGATAATTCCCGTTTTTAGGTCTCCTGAATCCCAAACATTAACTCAAAACAGAAATTGTTATATTTAGGTATAAGGATGCAAGGAGAGGTTTTTATGGGATCCCTCCCGCCCCAAGCCACATTTTACATGGCAAAAATGTAAAAATTTCTCCACAAATTTTTATTAATATCGTATTTTTAATCACTATCAGGAATAAAATGTATGTCTTGAATTTTCTGGCAATAGACTGAAACATCCTTTTCATTCTCTTTTAATTGTATGTTAACTGGAAAGTATAAAAGATAAAACTTGCTATAAGAGAAATGCAGAACTCGTTAAAATGTGAAATTTTGGATTATTGTGTCATTCACTATTTCCGAGATATTCGCTGTCATTAGCCGAAATTTTTCATTATTTTAAGCAATATATCGAAGTCCTATATCACCATGCTTGTGATTCTCCTGGGGTCATTCAAGTATCCAGTATCAAAGACATAATATTTATTGTCCTAGCGGCTTCACATTATTTGTATTGATTCACAATATCACCAGATGTTTTGGTTCGGAGCGGAAGTTTACAAACACGGAAGGAAGGAATGTTTCGTTGTTGGTAACTGAAGATCTTCCGAGACTTAGCAGATCTCAAAATAACACCAGCAGTGGTCTATTAATGGGTCATTGTGCTCTCAGCAAACTTTTGCACCTAATATAAAGAAAACTCCATCTGCAGACTAAGTAAGGATGAAGAGGAGATACTAGTATTGCCAACCGTAGCGTAAATCCGCTACGTGTATCGAATTTTTTAATTTTAAAAAATAAATTAAGATTATTGCTAACATAAACTTGTAAAAATGTTCAAATGTATTCTTGTGTTGTCTAATACGATACAGATTTCCGTCATTGCTATTGTCGC
Source organism: Deroplatys truncata (assembly GCA_030765065.1). Classification (NCBI taxonomy): domain Eukaryota; kingdom Metazoa; phylum Arthropoda; class Insecta; order Mantodea; family Mantidae; genus Deroplatys; species Deroplatys truncata. The sequence goes on from CM060983.1 coordinate 77,065,984, forward strand.
ACTTCATCCTTGGGCTTATTGTGCTACCTGTATTGTTTTAAAGTCAATTCATTATGCCTGCACCCTTTACCAAGGAATAGTGTGTTAAATTCTTCTGGTTCTAAAAACATTTACCCAAAAGCAGTATATCTCCTACCGCCATCATATGAAGTTGGAAGTTTTGATAGGTTAGTGAGCATATAAGCATTTCCTGTAAGGCCTTGGATCACAGTTGGATCATGTTGGAAAGGTAGAATCAGACGACTGAAAAATTCAATGGGATCGCTTCTGTTGCTTAAACAAAGATAATGAGCAAGGCTGTCTGCCAATGTTGCCAACCCAAAAACATCGAATTTCGCTACAGGTCGAACAAAATTCGCGTTAAAGATACATGATAACAATTCGTTACTATAAGTCATAGAAAAAATTATTATAGTATCTATGTTGGTAATTTTGGCCTATTTTAGTGGCAGTAATTTATGTTTTGAGTAAGTGAACAAAGTTCATTTCATTGTGATTGAATTTTGTATAATTAGGAAACTATAACGAGATAGACAAAAGCTTATTGAAGTATACAATATACCTATATCGAATTTTACAGTAATTTCGAAACATTCCACGTTATATTTGCATTTTCTAAAGTGCGCCATTTGACGGAATATTCTCGATTGGTCTTACCCTCCCACCTAAAGCTCGTCACTATGCCCATGTACGGTAATTTATTCTTCTATTCTCTATGAGCACTTCTGAAACAATTCCTTGTTTTCAATAAACTTCTGAACCTAGATAAATAACGTCATTTTCAAACTAGAGCTAATGAAGATTGAAAATAATACTATAAACCGTGTTTCTCAAACTGTTTTCTGTGTAAGTGTTCCAGCCGGTATCAGTGCAAGTGATTTTGAAGTATGAATTATTGACTTGATATTTGATTATTTTAAAACAGAAGTTCAATGCCCTCCCTTTGAATGATTTTTGGTGCAGTTTTATTGATGAATGCCACCATATTGATAAGTGTGCTATACGAGTGCTTCTTCCTTATGTGACAATATGAAATAGGATTTGCCTACTATGTTTCA